>QVRM01003733.1:0-695868 GCA_003439945.1 Dermanyssus gallinae | reverse complement strand
GGGCTGTTCAGTGTGTTCTGCTGCGAGAAGGGCGAATGCCCACATACAGATCTCGATACGTTACGCTTACTGCAAAGTATATGTACTACTTACTACAAATGAATGAATGCACACTATTTGCTGATAGATTTTCGCTGACATTTTCGCATTGCCTCTCCGTCTGCTAAACATTTCGCCCGTCGCAGAGCCGACCGAGTCAATCGGTCGAATTCTCGAGCCTCCTCTGTTGCTGCTGCTGCTGTTTGCCGGGCTAACTCTGCTGCTGCTGCTGTAGCTCATACAGCCGTAAGTCCGGTCATATGCAGGTCATATTGCCCCGGTAGTGGTAGCGGTGGTGGTGGTGGTGGTGGTGATAGGGCAGTTGGAGGTGCTCCACGTTGATGGTCCCGGTTTCTTTCGTGCTGAATCGGAGGCTAATATCGAGATACACGAACGCGCGCGCCCGCCTATACACGGGTAATACTTTTCACAAAGTGAGCCAGTGACGGCAGCGTTAGCAATATGGACATACATTTGTTTGTGCAAATATCACATTCCTATATGGCCGTTTAGGTATGTGACATCTATCCGTGCATATCGGCAAACATGAGTGTGTGTGCGCGTGCGCATATATATATATATATATAGCGTAGCCACATATGTACATGGGTGCGTCTACGGCGGCAGCCAAAATACCCCAAGTGCCTGCTTCTCCTATCGGGTCGTTCCGATTATTTGAATGATGGTGTGTCGATCGTTACCATCATCATCATGACCATCGTCATCATTATCACCATGAGTTGCCAATACCATGATTGTAGATATCATCTGGCTAACGGGGGGGTTAGAAGGGGTGGGGTGGCCTTCATGCCACTGCCTCGTAAACGCAGCTTGTCGTTGTTGTGCTACTGCTTTTTCTGCTGTTGTTGTTTGTTGTTGTTGTTGTTGCTTGCTGTTGTTGTTAATGTTGTTGTCGTTGTTGTTGCTGTTGATAATGAATGAGAACTGACGACGACGCTGATGATGACGAGAACGACGACGATGGAAACAGCGGCGTCATTCCAGTCGTCGAAAGGAAGTCATTTAGCTGCCCTTTTTGGTGCGGCTCGTCTCCGCACGGTCGCCTAATAGGCCGAGCCGCCTACATGGATGAATACATTCAAGATGTAGCCACACGCAACACCCACATGCGACATACGACATTACGCGGCCTGCATATGATGCCGAGCATCGGTCTGAGCCCGGTCGGGTGAACTACCACTACTACGGACTACATACTACTACTACTCTACTGCTACGACTACTGCAACTACGACTATGACTACTGTAGCCACTGCTCTGGACGACGAGTAGACTCCTACTCGAATTGCCTGCTGCTACCTAGGACAGCAAACATCAAGCAACAACGCGAAGGCAATCGAGCCCGTTGCCCGTTTACCATGACAAATATCAACCGCGCTCGCCGTCGCCTTCGTTACACTTCCCTTGCCGGCCTCCTCCTCCTTCTCCCCTTGCCCTTCGGCTGCAGCGTCCTCGCCAATTGAAGTCGAACACCACCGCCCATGTGGCGGAAATGAACAGCGTTTACGGAAATGTACCCCTGCCTGTTGGGCGAACGAAGCAAGCAGAGCAAATCGTTGCTATTAGGTGTTGTTGTTGTTGTTGTCGTCTGTTGTTGTTGTCGTTATTGTTGTTGTCGTTATTGTTGTTGTTATTGCTGTTGTTGTTGTTGCTGTTCTTGTTCGCTTTTTGTTGTTCGTGTTGTTGTTGTCAATGTCGTCGGTCGAATCAAGTCACTCGGCTACCTCCGTCCACGCCACTGCTAACTCCGCTGTAGCTACAACAGCATTCGCGGACTCTGTAGAGCAAGCCACAGAGCCGGCGTGTCAGCTCAGATCTAGCTCTCGGATGTAAACAACGACCACGAAACCTCACTTCGTCGATGAACGAATCCCCCCTTCTTTTTCTCAACTTTGGTCATACACACTGCTCACCCGGTCCCATCTGGGATCAGTAGCGGCTGCTACTGCTGCTATTGACTTTGCGGTCATTGCGTTGCGTTCGTCTTGCTAGATTAGAACTCCAAACTGATTTGTGGGCCTGAACACCGATCTGGCCTCTGCGTTTGTTGACATCAAAAATGACTATTCTCATATGATATTAAGCCAATTCGAACTACGAAATCGTTAAATCTAATTGTACCTTATTGACATGTTTCACTCGACAGAGTACTTACTACCTTTCCACCGTGTACGCCTAAAAGGTAAATTTATAATATAGACGGAATGTGTGTGCAAGCATTGCGGTGTGAAATTTGCAAAATATGTAGAAAATAGGTTTGTAAAATGTTTCCAAACGAACAAATAATTATCATATATTATAGAATATAATAGAAAACACCCGCCTTTAGTTGCATATTTTGAACGAAAAACGGTTAAACAAGTGAGTCAGCTAAACGTGTTTGGCAGGAAAACTGGTTGCAAACTTCTCCCTTAAATCTAAATTACTGAAATATTCAAGATGGTATCTAATTTTAATACAGTCGTCATTATATACAATGTTAGCACTTCAGCTACCCTCGCTTTGGGCGGAAAAATGCAAAGACCACCGATGCGTCTGGCAGCATGCTGCGTGGTACTTAGTGCACATCTGCGAGCAGAGCCTGCATCTGCGAGCAGAGCCTGATCGCCCAGTTGGTGAAATCCTTGGGTCGAACATACCAAGTGATAGTCATGCACAATGTACCTTGTCTACAAGTGCCAACTAATGCATGCCATTCCAGCCCAAAGCTCCCTGGCGAGGTACGCATCTACCTGCGCTACCGCTGCCGAGGCCTCGGTCACCTTTCCCTGCCACTCCAACAAAAATTGCTGAAGTAGTCCTGTATTAGATGATCTGAGTCTGATTCTGATTGCTTTCACTGCCGGTCCGCAACCTGCTAGCAGGTACATGAAGAGGTTTCTTGCTGTTCGCGGCAAGCAAAGAATAGAGGGAATAGCCGCCCGTCGCTGTTGTGCTGGGTAAAGTACGTTTTCGTATAGTGTAGTCTCAGACACAAATACGAGAAGGAAATGACAAACACCAGGGGTTGGCCACTACATGGAATTACGTTAGCTACAGCCAATCTGCCCCTACGGCAAAGCTTAATGGCTTTCGTCTTCCGCAAGTTTATTTGCAGAATCTTACGGTGAAGGTAACTTTCTACGCCACCGACAATTCGACGAAGGGCACCGCGATCCAGATGGGCCACTTTTATGTCATCAACATACATCACGACGACGGAGTTCTTAAACGTCTCCCGTACACAGCAGGTGAGGTCTGCTATAAGCAGGGAGAACCCAAGGCAAGTGAGAGGGTCTCCTTAAGGGTAAGGGGTCCTTCAGCAGAGGAAGCTGGAGAACACTTGCAGGAAAGAACCACCCACCCCAGCATGTTGAAACGAGTGCGTTCCGACTCTATACCCTGGTTAAGATTTGGATCGTCCACGTTGTCATTGTTTTTTGCCCTTGAATAGCAGAGTGAGCCTGGCTTCGTGGCAAACCTAGTGTATGTGTCCTAAGATGAGTATCTGAATAAACAGATTGCACAGCTTTCCTAAGAAAACATCGGACAACTCAGCTAAAATTGGAAGCGCTGCAGTGTGACTTATATCACCTTCAACATTGCGATAGAGCAGTTCCGTTGACTCGACTTTTAGAACCGTGATGAATATACGTATATGTATTTGTGTGCTTTCTCTGTACGCGCAATATTGTAAACCAACTATTGGTTAGTAGAGCTGTTATGTATATTGGAATGTTCGTAATAAATCCCATCAAGACCTACTCTTTGCTAACCGGATCTGCACCACATCTTCCATCGTAAACGGCAAATTCATGTAGTTATTGCTTAATAACTGAATCCGCATTGACATACATCAGGCAGACATATAGTTTATGTGTTCAGTGTATGCAACTGCCTTCGGGTAGACGGATCCCCGACTTCGAGAGTTTGGTCTAACTTCAAAGAAGTTGTGTGCCAACAATCGCAGGTTCTGACGTGATAGTAGCAATGCGATTTCTGGCAAAATTATATATTTGCGGTTTAAAGGAAACCCCCACCGTATTATAAAATACGACTGCACTCTTTCAAAAAAGTTTGTACATTTTAAAATATGGTTTTCAAAATATATAGCAGTACTAGAAACTACAATTGACTTATACAAACGAATATACACTTATGTTGGTGCAGGTTTGACAGCTAGTAAGATTGCCACGCAGTGAGCGCGTATAGGAGCCCTCTTTTGCTTTTTGCCATCACTAGTTTGCTAGGGTTATGAATCAATGCAAGGCGGGATATATTGCAGCAAGCTGAGTACTTTGCCGGGGGGATTAACATTGTCATCTATTGCAAAACGATAACTTGAAATAAGTAAATAACCTAGAAAACCTAGAATAATATATATAACTGTTTATATGTATTTAATTTACATTTGTGAGGGTCGAGGAAATTGCATCTGAATGAACAGGACCTTCTTCTCGTTTCACATAAATAATAAAATAAGTGATTAAACGTAAACAATTGGGGATAGTCCAGTTTAACAATGTAACCCTAACAGATTATTTTCTAACATTTCCTCGTTTTATATCGAGTAACAGCATATGATGCAACATTCGTACGATCTCGTACGAGAGCCTCCCGTCGAAAGACGACGCGGTGAGCTTAAGTATTAAAGGTAGAGGCCTCCTATCCGTCTCAAACGCCAATAGACAAAACTCGTGCGGATAGCTTATTCCTGTGCACATTCTGCACTGCACAACTCGCCTGGTCGCATCTGCACCGACCGCGATCGAGCCGCTAATGAGTCGGTTGCATCCCAGATAAGCATACGGACACGCTCAAAGTGGGATTAGCGTATGACCACCAGATTGTTTCCAGGTCGCCTCTAAAGAGACCTACAGGTTCCACTAGACATAGGGACATCTCTATGCCTATGACCAACGTGTCATTTAAAAAACGCTCGAAGGACTATCAACGGCTGAAGAGCCTACACGATCGCCGAAACAGCATCTATAAGGAAGAGCTAGGTCTATCATTATACACATTTTTAAAAATGGTCTTCTGTAAACCATCATCCAACCCGTACAGGCTTGGAATCACCGTCCAGCAGCATATTTTCAATGCATCGAGAGCCGTACATGTTAAGACATCTAAGGTATCTACATTAGTCCTTGTGGCACTATGGCCGCTGACTCTCCATGTGTCAGCGGTATATGCTTCTAGTTCTATTCTCAATGAGCATCGCTCAAAGTAAGCCCTGCGCTCATGCGTGTTGTCTCATCGTTTAAAAGCGTTCCAATTTGTGAACAGGTTAGGACCTCTAACCAGGCTGCAATTCCCTGACTACCAGCAACTTGAAGCCTAGCTTTGTCAACTACGGAGAAAGCTCAATTGATCCAAGCTGTTAATCTAACCATATTGGGCCATAGTCTTCGGCGCATCGTTAGAAAACCTCGGATTTAGTGTGAACTCAGCAAACGTTAAAAAACAAGATGTGAAAGTCCTAAGAGGTCACTTTGCTGAGGATCTGTCTGCGATAAGATGATGTTCTAACAGATGCGAACACTGCAAACTAATTAAATTTTAATTTGTTCTTAATATTATTAATATTAACCTACCTTGGTTCAAAACCTATAGCATATTATTGAATTGATTTATATCAAATTTATACAATATTATGCTTCTTATTTTTCTTAATTACACCAAATGTATAGTTTAAGTTAAATTAACATGTTTACTTTGAGAGTAAATTTTACGAAATATCTTGAATTCTTTCACGTTGAGCCTTTAAATCTCAGTCATGTTTATAGGATCGTTGGCGAAGACCAGCGTATCCCGAGAGCTTATTAACTTGGCGCCACGAGAGATATCACCTCCAGATAGCGTGATGTCTACCTCACTCGTTTAGGGAGATCCTTGTCGGATTTAGTTAGCTTTGATCTCGAATTCTCGCCCTCGTTGAGCCTTTGAATATCAGCTCATGCCGAAAATCGTGTAGGTTTTTTCTAATAATGACATACACAAGTTCAACATCTTTCCTTGCATGATATAATCTCAGCATGGCCGATGCAATTGAAAGGAGGGTACCGTTCTGGTATGTCATTGTCTGCAGCGACACTTAAGAAGATATATACAGGGCTGTCCAGATTTTGTGGGCCAAAATGCTGAGGTATGGTCTAGCTCAGTGAGAAAATCATTTTTGGCAATGAAAGGGGGGAGCGGAAATTATTTGTATAGGAGTGTGATAATTTTGATAATGTGATGCCGCAGTAACCCCAGTAATAATAACCTCAGTAAGGAAGACGCAGAAAGTCACTAAATGCACGGGCAATCTGCGATATTGTGACGAAGTTAGGCACAATGTATTAACAGGAACAGCCAACTACTGGCGCCGTCGATGTCGACCAAGCATCCAATCCAACGTACACCGCGACGACATCAGCAGAAGCATCATCATCATCAAACCTACGTACCTTACCTACGCACGCTCTGATAATGCGTAGTTTAAACCGATTAACCAGCGACGAGGACAGGTGGAACATTCGAGATGCCGGCTGTTCGGGAAGGTCCGATTCCATCGTTTAACATTATTACTATAGGAACGCTACGGCGTCCCTTGAGTGAATAAATAGACCGAGAAAGCATGGCCTAACATCAATTTTTTGCCCGGCTGCGCTACGCGCTAGACGTACGTCGTGTGTTGTTGTTCATCGTTCGTAAGCCCCTCGCGTTGTAGCAATCGTCTAGCTGAGTCTACATTTCGCAATTAATTCCATTAAAAAGTGCAGGCGTTTCCACCACGTCTATCGTGATAGGTCGACTCACAAATGCCTTTTTTTTATGGTAAAGCAGACGGTAACGCAAGTTTTGCGCACCGGTTGTGCGCAGAAGGTTTTTCACACCAACGGATATCTGGCAGGAAAATGTTTTTGAGACTTCATCGTTTGATCTGCGAAACTGGATCATTTCAATGCCGTCATTACGAAGTCGGACGACCACGGACAGTGAGAAGCCTAAATACGCGTCCTTCCGCAAGCATTAGGCAGGTGACTAGAAGTGTCGGTGTAAGTCGTGCCACTGTTCACGAGGTGCTAAATTAATCAGGCTTACATCCATACCGGTTGCAGCGGGTTCATGTCTTGAGGGATTCTGATTACCAGATTTACCTCCAGGTAGGTTGAATGGACCAAAATACTACATGTTTCTGAGCATAGCCTTGCGAGAATACTTGTCAAACATTCCACAGAGTATTTGGTCGAGAATGTGGTTCCAGCACTATGGTGCCCCAGCACACAACGCCCTTCCGGTACAGAATCATCTGGATGAAACTTTCGCCAATTTCGCGGACCACAATCTTGGCCGCCGCGATTGCCCGATCTGTCCAGTCTTGACTTTTTTCTTTTGGGTCACCTAACGGATCTAGTCGATGCGACTTCAGTTAAGTCTCCTATGGATGTGATCGGCACAATAGTTACTGCTGGTGGAACCATTCGGGAGACGCCTGGTATCTTTGAACACGTGCAACGGGAGCTTTGCCATCGCTACCGAATGTGCTTATTGGCTGGCGGGCATTCGTTCGAGCAAGATTTAGAGTAAATAAATATTTTTCTGAGCTCTTACAGGTTTGACGAGTGAGTTGATTGACAAAGAAAGCGAACAGACTAGCTGCATGTATGCACTCACACCCGATATGGCCATAGGGAGATTGAAGTTACTTTGCAACCACAGAAGTCAGCTCTACCAATTTGGTACCAAAATGATTCACGTAAGATGTACGTTCGTCTGAACGTATTGGTTGTGCACGCGTAATAGAAACATTTTGAGAAACTAGGCGTAAAGGTTCAAACATGCAAAAGTAAAATTATAAATTTGCAAACTTTTTTTTATGTCACAATACTTCCTGCGCTAGCTAAGGCCAATTATAGTTCTGAAAATTAAGAATTTTCTCCCTAATGCGCCGGTATCCTCGGTTTTTAAATTGATGCATTTTGTAAATGTATGTCAGCCACTTCTAAAAATACAATTAAAAATCATTAAAAAAAACATTTTCGCTCCCCCTTTTCATTGGCAAACATGATTTTCTCACCGAGCTTGACCATACCCCTGCCTTTTAGCCCGCAAAATCTGGACACCCTGTATATATATACAAGCTGAGACACTTAATAGTGGCAATTTCACCAAATTCTAGGGGCAATTTTTTTGGAAATGGTAAAGGTACTTACAACTTAATGGCGTCTGGTAAGTGGTCCTTCCGGCCATTGGTGTACGCGTTTTGGCAATTAACTTGATCATCACGGTCGAAGCAAGATTGTCAACAGGCCCGAACAAAATCGTCCCTTATACTCCGCCTGGATTGGCAAAACCAAGCTGGTTGGTCAAGCGCCGCTATGTTATTATTATTGAAAAGCAAGCGATCGTGCACAATAAACCATTCTTTGTTGACATCCTTGCTTTAAATGTATGTTTTCTTTTGCTTGGATGTTTCAGTGCAAAACCGTACACGGGCATTAGCCTTTCGGAAAAACAAATGAAGTTATGGTCATCGCACATCGCGCTCAAAAAAATTATTGGTGGAAAACTGAAAAAGGAGAGCCCCATCTAATCACATCTACTACGTTGGCAATTGCATCCGCTACTGTTCCAGAGTGCAGCCTAATGTACTGAACAGCAAATCCTGTATTATACAAAGCCTTATAAGGTTTAGGCCTGCCATTAAACTCCTGCGGAGGTCTTTAGACGGTCCCGAACTCAGCTCACGAAGTTGAAGAAGATAACATAAACGCAGGAGGTGTCCCAAGAAGCTCGCCGTTTGTACGATCGTTGACGAAGGCCAGCTTATCCCGAGAGCTTATTAACCTGGCGCCACCTGAGATGTCACCTCCAGATAGCGTGATAGGTAGACCTCACTCGTCTGGGGAGATCCTTGCCGGATTGAGTCACACCTTTGATCTCGAATTCTCGCACGTTGAGGCTTTGAATCTCAGTCATGCCGAAAATCGTGTAGGCTTGCCTAATAATGACGGACAAAAGTTCTACATCTTTCCTTGCATGACAGAGTCTCAGCAGGGCCGATGCAACTGAAAGGAAGGTATAATAAGTTTACGTAGCGAATGTTGCTCTGAATGTTCGCCATATACGAAGTATACGAATATACATATACTATATATATATACATATACGCCATATACTATATACGAATACAATACCATATACTATAGTCAAATAGATTTTATTTAACTCATATTGGCTGTACACAATTGTCCCCCAGTGAACGTGACGACAAACTATATATATATAAGCTGACCCACTTAAAAGGTCCGGCAAATTCTAGGGGCAAAATGTTTATTTTCAATATCTCAACAAAATCATTTAATGAGCTGCTAGAACTGTTTCTATTTGCTTTGTTCTTATCTAAGTTTCTTTATCTAAAAAATCCTCACAGTGCACAATATCTCTATATTCACAGCAGGCTCACTACCTGGTCTAATTAGCGTGAAGGCCTGCTTTTGCTGCGGTGTTGGCCCTGGCCACTCGCCTTGGGTGAATTAGGCAATTGTAGGCGATATGTTTGTTATCCCTGGTGATACATTTTTTAAAGAAAGAGTTAACATTTCAAATAAAAGAAAGTGGATACTGAAGCGGTTTACCATATTGTTTTGAGTGAATCTATGCGGCGCCCATATATCAGCACGTTTCGCATAAAAACAGCTAGTTAAGAAGCGATTGGACTAATCCACGCGATACGTTCATCATGTGCAATTACAATCTTGTTACCTTTTCTGGTGCAATTAAACAACTGCAATAAATTATGCCATTTTGATTTACCGCGCAAAGCTGATATGTTTGCGATGAATATGTGACATCAAAACCTTATTTACGAAAACAATCAAATCACCATATTGAGGTACGTGAACAGTTTCAAGCCCATAGACAGCATACATGTTTGCCGCCGAGGCATTTAGTCCATAGTAGAAGTGAAAAAGATCAAAATTTAACCCGAATTGGTCTTTGTCAGGTGTAATTTTTATTTGATTCACAAAGATACAGCACGCAGTTGGATTGAAATACGTGCAGTAAAATTGTATTGTTAACATAAAAAGCATTAGCAAACGACTCTTAATGAAAACACATGTTCCTTCACATTTATTTAGCCCGGGTGTCAATAAAATAAATAAATAAGATATACTGCAGTTTCTGTAATAAGCTATGTTTTGGGTCTTGAAAAGCATATATATATATATATATATATATATATATATATATATATATATATATATATATATATATATATATATATATATATATATATATATATATATATATATATTAAAATTATCTAAGAGGGACAACAAGGCTGTGTGCAAAATATAAGGTAATTTTGCGTAATATTTTATTGATTGAGTCTATTAATGCTAGGGATGTATTTGCAATGTATGCACGGAATAAGATAGCTGAACTACGGCTTGGCTGTAAGCTGCTGACTCCTCGACACGCCCGAGGCCATGCTGAGTTTCTAAGTTCATACGTGCATACATGGTTGATTTATGTCTTACATTAATTTATGCATGCTTCGTGTAAACTCATCTTAATACAGTTGCACTGTGGATGCACGCAGGTGTGTTCAACATATGCGCAGGATTGTTGCGTCATAGACCCTTGGACAACACAATGAGAGCTGTGTACACGGCATAGAGCTAGTTCAACTACAATTGTTAGGTGTAAGCCTAATTTATGTATGGCGATGTGGTTCCAGCGGCTCAGGCTCGTTGGTGTCTGCAATAGGTTTTACGGCTAGCGAACTAGATGCTTTGAGAAGCAGCGTATTAAATTAACGCCGCTGTATCGTCTGCCCGTAGTGATTTTTTGGCGCTTCTCACTTATCATCGTATTAATGGGAACGGAACGATGATGATACGCCGAAAAACGTGACCACACAGACCTGAGCCACTAACCTACATAGATACGACGACATAGTCTATATGTATCCCAATTCTTTCTTTCAGTGCCATAGATAAAGTGCTGCTGCTGCCGCCTCTGAGGAGGACCCAGCCGTCAGCCGTATCGACGGCCGTCGCCGGAGAGTCAAGACGTCTGTCTACACTGGTAGCCGGTTGTGGGCGCGGGCGTATCACCAACGCCGTCCTCACTACGCGGATCCTTCACGAAGTCGAGCGACACGGAGTTGACGCAGAATCGCCTGTTGAACGGTGGCGGACCATCGCCGAAGACGTGACCCAAATGACAATGGCAGCGTCGGCACAAAATCTCTTCCATTGAGCGGCCCTTGTCGTAGCTGAAGATAACATAAGAAAGAGCACGGAGCGCGCAGCGGACAGACACAACGAGAGACAAAAAAACAGGGAAGACGAACAAAATCACAGCTAAGAGAACGAATAATGCCATTTTTATTCTTGGCACTTTATATACGTATACTGTAAGTGTACTGTGTATAACATAAATAAATGATTTACAATATATAGATATATATATAGATATATAATATATATATATATATATATATATATATATATATATATATATAATATATATATATATATATAAGATATATATATATATATATATATATATATATACTATATATATATATATATATATATATAAATATATATATATATATATATATATATAAAGCGAACGAGATATGCTGAATGAGCTTTATAATAGACAACCCTGACAACAATAATTCGATTTTTATCCCGCTTACAAGTACGTTATTCAGTTTAACAACCAGCAGTCCGCGTTGAAGCCATGTGGCCGATCCTAGTCATAAGCTAACTGTTTTTACTCCAGTGACTATGTCTGTAGTGTACGCACATATTCGAATACAGATACATTCAATGTATATTCGAAAACATATGTATTTATTTATACTTGTACTTTATTTTTACTTTGTTTAAATTTAGCATACGTCTCACTTGACAACAATAATAAGGGTGTAATCCTATTATTGGTGCTGACTTAGATGACACTCATCGTGCAAGGTTGTAGTGAATTAAAATCGGCTCGGCTGTATCCGCCATAAAACGTTTAATCCGAATGCCCGGCCCACGCAGGGACTTAAATAAAACGCACGTTGGTCCAGCAGTAACTGTCTGCGACACCGAGGTTTTCAAATCAGGAAAACTACGAATTTACGGAATATTATAAAGCAAACGATGTCAGAAAAGCTAAGGAAATATTTTAAAGTAAGCGGTAGACACGTATGTAGCTCTAAGTCTGATTAACGCGCTTTGTCTTAGTCTAAGCTCGTTCTTGAACTCTGACGTCGTTAGTATCCATGGGTTCAATTTCAAATATGACACATGCTGGTTGGATGCACATAAGAACTTGTTTGTTGTGTGGTCCAGTGATTCATAATGTAGCAAAAAATAGGGTATACGACAATGCCCCTTCTTATGATTATATGAGAAGCTTACAAAAGCCACACTTTTGTAAGCTTAGTATATAATCATAAGAAGCTTACAAACGTGTGGCTTCCTTCGTTTCGGAAGAGCACCCAAAGTGTATTCGCAAGACGATGTCACATGGGTGTCGTGTACCCCCCTCCAAGTTAGCCCTAAAAATGATCTAGCTCTATTTACTATTATAAGCTAGGTAAGCTTATATTTGCCAAAATAGTGCTTGGGTAAGACGAGCTTTGCACACAACCTTTGCAGTTCCAAAAGCTCTCTCTCTGTTGACATTATTTGTGCACTTGCGTGCCACGACATTTGACAAAATAAGGCAAATTTTGCATTGGGCTATCGCAGCTAGCACGTAGCGTTTCCTTCAAAACGTATTACTGTTTAATGTGGTTAGCTTGCGATACTCGAACTGTACTTGATACTACTGTATTAGAGGAGTAGAAGTACTCTTTAGCCTGCCCTGTTGGCTGGCCGAGCGTCAAGGTAAGCGGCGTGTCGAGCGTGGTGGATTAAGTCTCCGCCTCGCAACCGGAGGAGACACTAGATAGGTGCGCGGGTTCGAACCCCACCGTTGCACCGATTTGTATTTATGGGGCATGTCCGTCTATGAAGCAATGTGAAACACAGTCCCGTGGACGTTAAATCTTGGCTGACGGTCAGCCCGAAAACTTTTTAAGGTCAGCGGTGTTTGAAAGCGTCGGTCATACCGTCGGGCGATGTCGGTGTCTTGTTCGGAACCGTCTTTGCGGGTGCCTATCGCCTGCCGAAAGCTGGGCCATCCACAGTGTCGGAACTTGTCTTCGGACCGAAACAGTGGCGTACGACAGCCGATGCACACATAGGTCCCGACTTCGTCGTGATTCAGGTACTTGCCTGTAACAAGCATACACGCAATAACGACGGCGGCACGATTGCACGTAGGCAGGGAGATTTAAGAGACTCGATTATCCCTACGAGCATAGCGCATACGGGCACACCGGGTGTACACCCGCCGAAAATAATGTTGAGATTGAAGATATGCTTTGCGGCAATTCTATGCGTGGCTATAATTTTCATTACGATTGTTATTCATGTTAGTACAATTGAAATATGATATATATATATATATATATATATATATATATATATATATATGTATATAATATATATATATATATATATATATATATATATATATATATATATAATATATATATATATTATATATATATATATATATATATATTTATATTTGCACCAGTCCATGTTAGATTCATATTGGCCTGTCTTATCATCTAGTGTATTGAAGGGGGCGCCACTAACAAGTCTGCATGATACGTATATTAAACGTAGTTCGTCGAGGAACGTCAACAAACGCAGAGATAATCGTGTTTATCAAACTCAGCATTCGTGCAGATATGGTGGGAACGGTGGCCGTGCACTATGTATGTCAAGAGATAACTAGAATATCCACAGAAACTTTACTTCCTCATTAGTCTATTGTCTATAGTGCCCTTTAATCTGTTGAAAATTATATTGCTAGAAATCGTTCAAAGTCATCTTGCTTAAACAGCCTTACCCGGTTATTATTATTATTATTATCAACGTCATTCAGGCACTTCTTGCTTTAAACAAAACTCAGCATTTTGTCACGACTAAATATTTCGGCTATGCTCGGCGCGGATCCAGTAAGATGATACCGAGCGCTCAATACACATTACTTCTCTTTCTAAAGTATGTCGCGCTGCGTTTTAATACTAACCTGATCCTTCAATTTCCGTCCCGCTTAATCGGCAGACGATATAGGATTCCTCAGAAAGTCGCTTACGCCACTCGATCTCACAAAAATCAACCTCCGCCACAGGTGACAAAGAGTTTGTAGAGGAAACCGATGGCATCCTTTCTGGCTACTCATTGGTGATTAGACAGCATTATTTATACGCGGTTAATTTATTATCCAGATAAATGCCTATAAGTTGATTTACTTGCGACTATTCGTTAACACGCTACAAATGCATGCCCGTTTTGGGAATTACTCTCTGTCTCCAGCTAATATATATATATATATAAGCTAAGCTATGTGCCTAGCTTAGCTTTATATATATATATATATATGCTGGCATCTTTCAAAGGTTCTCGCGCTCAGCCCTGCAATCTGCTCCTTTCGCAAACAGAACTGGATAGGGCTGCCAAATCCAATATGTGGAGTGGCGGTTACTCAACGAAAGAACGCGTAGAGATTGTGAAAATATATCATGAAAAAGGAGAACTCTGTACGGGCATGCTAGCGAACAGTTCATGCAATTTACAATCGACACAAACGGCCTTATGACAACATCATTCGTAAGCTTGTACAAACATTTTATTAGATTGGTTTAGTGATGTCCCAAGCCGTGAAAAACCAGGGCGCGCTCGTTTGTCTAAAAATATTGCCGCTGTGGCCGACAGTGAGGAAAAATGTCCGACACGATCGGCTCGGTGACGTGTCTAACAACTGGGTTTTTTCGCGCACCTTGTGTAACTTGAGGTCTGATCTAGCGATGCATCTATTTAAGATTCAGCTGACGTAAGATCTCGAGCTCACTGACCGTTAGGATCGACTAACGTTCGCCAATTGAGCTTCCTAGAGAATGACAGTTTTGTGGATAAAATAATATTTTCTCACGGAACCTAATTTTATCTGAATAAAAGTGTGAATAAAAAAACAGTCGCATCTAGGTAACCGAGAACGCTCACGTAATTCACGAGAAGCTGTTACGTGTGCCATATGTGATAGACTGGTGCGGCGCCTGGTTCAAAGGAATCAATTAACTCTATGTTTTCACTCCGCTGCAATTTGTGAGAATCATTGCAGCACTATTCTTAGTTGTGTTTGACAGAATTTGGATGAAATCAATGCGAGTGAATTCTAGTTACAAGATGGTGCCACAAGCCAAGCAACTGGCGAGACAACTGGCATTTTGAGGATAAAGTGTCCTAGATGGGCAATCGCCTAATGAAGACATGCACATCTTTAAGATCTTGCGCTTAAACGCCGTTAGATTCTTCGTGCGGGGTTTCTTTGAGGAGCAAGAGTGCGTCAATCAATCCACAATGATCAGCGAATTAAGGACTGACATTGAAGCGTGCATTAATGTAATTGAACCTGATTTATGTTAAAGTGCTAAACAATAAGGGATCCCTAATAAAGCTAGTAAACATCAATTAAGGTCACCGCGTCGCCGATGATGTATCTTATTAGAAAGGGCACTATATCTATATAAAAAAAAAGTTAACGTTTTTTTTTATATATTTCAAACACTCTTGGTTCTATGTGACTTTAAAGACCCCAGAACATTTTGCGAACGCCCTATATATATCTATATATATATACAGAATATTCAATGTTGTAATAATTTTGACAGCATATTATTGATATAACTATTAAATGACAACAACTACAATACTACTACTATAATAATAAATACGACACTCACAATCGCAACAGGATAAAACGACTAAAAACTTAGCTAGTGAAAAAGTGGAAGCATGCAGTATGAGCTGACATTGTTATTGTATTGAACAATAACGCTGACGAAATATTAGTCGCTGAGAAGCAGCCTTTGTTGCTTGTTGGGGCCTGCGCGACAGTCTGGCAGACCTTGCAGGAAAAACACGTCAAATGAGATAAGGTAAAATAAGGATCGCAATAAAACGTACCTGATCAGGTCGTTGACAATGTGTTATTTTTGTCGTAGGTGTTGTTGTTTTTGTTGTCGGAAGAAGAAGATGGAAAAGTCAAAGAAAAATATCGAATGCTCATAAAATTCGGCACAAAGGTTCGTCAAAGCAAAGTTTCAAACAAAACGGCCTGGAGCACCTAGCAGAGCAACGACCTTTGTTTTTGCTGTCACTGCTCCAGTTTGCGTTGACGCTGCTGCTTTTTGCTGCCGTGTTCGTTGCTCTTGTGGAAGTTGTTAACGTTGTTGCTGTTGTTGCGATGGTTACTGTTGTTGTTAATGCTGCTATGGTTGTTGCTATTGTTGTTGCTGTCCTTGAGGTTATTTTTGTTGCTGTTGTTGTTTTGGCCGCTTGCAGTTGCCACTACACGTCTCTTCGTTCATGTTCTGCTACTACTGCGTACTACACGGTCATCAGACGTAAGCTTTGCGGCGGCCTCCTTGCTGACTGATGATTCCTGATGCCTAGCTAAGCTGCAGTCGAGCTGTTTGCAGAGATTCGCGGCGCGTATGAATACGGTTGTGAATGGCTGTCTTTGGGTGTATGTGTACCTCCACCGGCATGCCTCTGCGGCGTTGTGCGAACAGGTAGAAAGTGGAAAAGGGAACAGGGCGGGAAGTTGAGAGGGCGACGCTTGATGACGACGACGACGCTGCCGTCGATCAGCACTACCAAAAGCCGAAATAGCGGCCGGCGAAAAAGCATTCACCGCTTTAGCTGTTACTCTCGCCCGGACAGAAAAAACGCACCTTCCCGGCGAGAAAGCACACCTCCCCGGCGAGAAAGCACACCTCCGGCGAGAACACCTCACCACCATTCGTATATTGCTCGTTATCTTCTAGCTCTTATCTCTTCTATTCGCGCATTCCTCTGTGCTCCGTCACTACGAGGATTAACACCAGCCACTACTGACGCAACGACTGCTGAATGTCCGCTGACCGGGTGAATTTACAAAAAAAAAGTGGTTCCTCTTGGTGCGGAGCTCCTCTTCTGCTGCGGAGGGTGGTTTACATATACGATCAGTAATTTCGCAGCATGCGATTTCGTAGGCATACGAAGTGGTGGTAGCCATAGCTAGAATTACTCCGCAGCCTAGTGTGCGGTTTTTCTATTAGGTCTTTGTTTTTCCAGCGCGTCTTACAACGAGCAGGCAGGCCCAACATTAAAGCATTTTGCATCACAAAGTTAACACACTTCGTGCGTTCTGTAGTAGGCCTTGACTGCGTGATAAAGCTTTATTTGGTAGTTGGCTTCTGCGAATGTGTCTTTTTCCTGCTAAAGAGCGCCATTTTGGTGTTCGATGTGTTTATTATCAGTTGATGGGGAATGCACCATCTTTCGCTGCTTCGTTGATGTCGAATTGAAGATATTCTTTGACCGTGCCGAGACAAAGAGCGTTGGCACAAAAAGTATTCGCCCCTTCGCCGCGTTATCGATAGGCCTTACACAAGCAGGACCAACAGAAATGCGGTGGCTGAGTCTTTCTGTGCGATGCTAACGACAAATCATTACGCTAATTTGTGTGATGACTTGCGCAGCTTTTTATAGATTCAAAATGCTTTTTTCATTTCCATAACGCTAAACCATTGCTAAAGCGTTCCTTAGACTTCTATTTTATTTACACAGTATTCGTTCTTTCTCCATCTTTGGAAATGCGTCGAAAAACGTTTTTGCAGTTTTTGTTTACATAGGTTGAAAGGCGTGCACGTTACAACTTATGTAAACATTTAGTACATAGTTATGACGAAGCAACAAAGTTTTATTAACGCAATGTTAATAAAACTACTAAAAGCACTTATGGAAATACCGACAGTTGCAAAGCAGTAATTTTTTTTAGCAGTTTACTGTGACAATATAGCACAAGCGCTGCCTTATCGAGACTTTACCTTTAGCTATATAATATATAATTCACGAGACGACTGTTATGCATTTACCGACAACTTTATTCAAATGAAGAGGTATAAAAGTCACCTGGTTTAAAGCGGCAAACACCAAGATGTGCCTTGCACATCGCGTAGCACGAGAACCTTTTTAGCTGGTACAATAACCTGCAGAGTCTGTACAGACGCAACAAATGCTACTTCTTTGCCAAGTGGTGTTTTGTGCTGTACGATACAGATCTTCTCAGACTCCCCTAAAGCGCGTTCCTTACCCGTTCGCTCTTCCACAATGAAGTCCAGTGCGCACCGATAGCCGACTGCCAAAAGATAGTGACGCGCAGCATAGTAAGCAGACAAATCCAGAAAGTCAGTTGCTCACCTGACGGAGGGATGAATAAAACCAATCGGCTCAGCCGTTATGATATCATGTTGCCGTCGCCTCAGAGCTCTAGTTATTCTACTTTTTGTCAAGATAATCTTGGCGGCAGAGTCACCTTCATTTTGGCCATGGACGAGGGACATGGAACGAGAGATCGATTGATTTACATACCCGTTTCAAACTTCACATACACGTTTTAAAGCAAAAAAAAGGGACAAAGATCGCCACAGCAGAGAATGTCGCTACAACATGTAGCATGTAAAGACGTAAATGCTCCAAACCAACGACTCATACTCATCAACCAGCTTAGTGGTGGCTTAGTGGCAAAGTTCTTTTTTGATTTTTTTTTCTGGGAGGTTTCGGGAATGCATGATGCACATGCGCCACTAGCAGCCTGCGTGACTAGTGTGAGACTCGCAAACCCACTAAACACGGATTCTTCCCCACCCCCCCAGGCTCGGTATTACTTTGGCATTACATCGAAGCCGTGGGAGAGGCGTCTCTGCCGTTCTCCTTCAATCAGCTCTATCCCTGACTATCATCCCGCATGTCTACCTGCGGTTGAATAGGGGGATGCCATTTTGTAATCCGTCCTGTGAGGGTGCGTCGAGAACATGAGGGCCTGGCTGCTCCCTACCCCCTCTCCCCCCTCCCTCTTAGCTCCCTCCCAAAGCTATTGCCTTGCTTTGGGACGTTGTGAACTCAGGTCCTGGGCCGATCAGTCTAGTATTGGTTTTAAGATTGACTGGCCCGCCCAGGACTTGAAGCAATTTTTATTCTCTATAAAAGGATTGTGCATTGGCATCTATCCTATTATGATTTTTGCAGTACACCTACGACGCCCCAAAGCAGCACTACTAATATGTCGGCTTGAATTCGTTGGACGAGTTTAATTGAACGGTGTGCATTAAGATCCCGCTGAAAGTTTAGTTGCTTCCTGCTTTTCTCCTCCAGCGCCGTCTTTCTTCGGGCCGTTATCATCAATGCGAGGTCATCTGTATAGACTACTGGCTCCACCCCTTCAGGAAAAGAGATCTTCAGGCTCTGTCGTATATGATGTTCCAGAGCACTGAGGTTAGTACAGATCCCTGTAGCCAAAAGAGAGACTCTCTCAGTGTCCTTTTATTCTGCTTCAGAAAGAGATGAGACCACCCCCTGGTGCTCCAGGGAGAAGATTTCGGTGGTCATCTCTTTACTTTGTTCTTAACGATCTGGTAAGGAAGGTCTTAGGGGGTCTGCTTTCAGGCAGTCTATGAGCTACCTCCTGACCCGTTTCCTGTTTCATACGATTAGGTCATTGGGCCTGTATATAAACACTCACAATATATATATTGTGAGTGGAAACTCAATCCTTGTGGAGGGTCGTCATTGACAAAAGCACAAAACCAATGAAGCGTACCCACTAACTTATGTCTTTGAATAAACCAAAAATCAGCATTTTGCTGGTCTCTTGCTGGAGTTAGATGGTCAAAATGATCGATGACTTGCTATTGTCCACCGACACGTATAACTATGTCCTCTAAAAATGACGCAAAATTCCTCGTAGAGGCTCAGTTCTAGCAGCAGATGTGAGCTCATCAACTGAATCCATCAGCATCAGCGTGCCATCTCTCGCCATTCCAAAAATAAATCTATTCTATAATTCTATTCTAGAATCTCCAATGACAGAGCACTACGACGAACTTCCGATTTCGCAGCGGCGCGGGGCGAACACGACGCGTGGACACAAAGCATCATATAGAGACTTTGTAGCAGAAGTAGATATGGAGCCTCTGCTTGCCATGCAATACTCGCCTGTAGTTTTGTAGCATTTGGCAGAGTGCCCAGGGATAAATCGATTTTTAGACTCGCGACGACGGATACTTATTTATGTTCCGTACCTGGTGCGTGCTGTACTTCTGAAGACCCAATCGTAGTAATGAAATTGCTAAATTGCTATGCATCTGACACATGCCAACCAAACAAGAGCAGCAAGAAAATAATCACCTTAATGCAATCCTGCTAATAAAGTTTCCCTAGCATAATAGCTCTGCTTACAACGATCGGAATTTGCTTCAGAGATTATGTCACCGAAAGGTCAGAGACGAAATATTAACAATTATAGAATGGAGAAACTGCCGTCGATCAGCAGCTGGTGACATCATGTACCACACAACTCAAAATAAATATTCATAAAACTACACAAAATAGAAGAAAGAACAGGTTAACATGAGAATAACTAACATTAGAAAGTATCTTAAATGCAACTTTCTTTTGTACAAGCCTTATAACATATGCTGCCCATAAACATTGTAGAACGATATATATATAAATTAATATATTGTTCCTAAATTAGACATATCTGGCAAAAAATCAAGTTTCATATCAACAACAAACAAGGCTTTATTATTTGATATATATATATATATATATATATCGAATTGTCGATTTTCACCAACGATGTTTGTCAATAAGACATATGAATTATATATATTTATATCTACATTTTATTTCGCCACATTGTAAAGTATTCTAGGAAGTTGAAAAAATATTTACACACCCGTTTCTCTTCGCTCGTTCAGCTTTAACAGAGTATACGTTGAAGCCCTTACACGTTATGTTTGCTTCGGACCCCTACTTTACTAATGTGAACAATTATCATGCATGATTAGCTAGCTATGAAGCTAGCTATTTTATATTAGTCTCATTTCTCTCTCCATAGGAGTATCGACACCAGCTGAAACGCAAAAACAATGCAGCTCACACCGGGCGGGCGTATAATTTCTTCGTGAAATCATCACAACACACTATTACATACGTGCGTACGCCGCAGCAGCAGATTCTCGTCGAAACGCCAATTTGTGGAGAATAGACTGGTTCTAGCTGTTGTCTCGGTGCAGAAGCACGGCGCCACCAATGTTCTTTGCTGTCTTTGCCGTCCGCAATTGTGGCTATTGATGCTTCCACTGGTTGATAAAGCTGTCGCTTCTTTTTTCTTCTCGACAATAATGCTGGCTGTTATAGGCTGTTACTAGCCGACAACAGCCATATGCGACCGATGATAGGTGGGAGTTAGTCTAATCGTGCTAAATAATGCGGAATATGCACAATGTCATGTAACGTGTCGATTGTCATTCGGTGATGAAGCTAACGTGATTGTCGCCTGTTGCTCTGTTGGTAACAAGGTAACTAACAGTTTCTCGTTTCTGTCTCTGTCTTCCCGCGGCTTTCTATATTGATGAATTGATGAAGAGAACGTCAGTCTTTGACGAAGTCCAGCGAAACCGAATTGATGCAAAACCGTCGCCCGAATGGCTCAGGTCCATCGTCGAACACATGGCCGAGATGGCTGTCACATTTCCTGCACAATACCTCTGTACGGACCATGCCAAGGCTTCCGTCGTATTCACGCTTCACGTTCGTCATCTCGTCGGATCCATCCTTTGCCGTCCCTAAAGCCTGTTCCAGATATAGGTCGCACATGGCAAACAACGGCAGGAAAACAAAACGTAGCGACTGGTTGATCATGCAAAGGTCATACCGCAAGTGAAGCACTTTCCAAGTTCACGTCGATTATGCATATCGAACTAAAACTATTAGTTCAATTATTACTGTATCAGGGCACTGACATTTGGAAACGCTGCTCTAGTGCATTGCTCGTATTTATGAAAGAAATTAGGAGGGAGTCAGAGAGAAGCAATTCGGTTTTCACAGAGATGCCGTTTCAATTATAGCAGAGAGCTTCTTAAGGGGGAGGGCGGAATGTCATAATGTATCGAAAAAAACGTGCAGAGTAAGCTGAGGTATTGTAGTAGAAACAGGACAGTGGATAACAAACGATGGGTTAAAATGATACAGTGGGTGGCACTAAAAGTAAAAAGAATATGAGACTGGAGGGTAGAATTTGCGGCAAGACAGATAGGCCTCAGTAGTAAACAAAATAGACAGACTTTGCTCTGTCCAGTGGGAAGTTAAAGGTAGGGTAAGAGCAGCATACGCAGCAGAAGTGGCGGGCAGCACTTATGAATAAAACTAGTTTAAATTAAGGAAACGGCAATACGAAATCGGAAAGGGGTGAAGTAGAACGGTTGAACGATAATACAACATGCAGCAGATGCGACAGCAGGTATGTTAGATACGAGGGTGCAGCGAAACTGCTACGAGGAATTAGAAATAACGTCGGTTGGTCGGATTTGATGGACGAGGACGGTAGCTAATCTGGTTAGGGAGTGTGAATGATTGGGAGGGACTATAAATTTAAACTACTATAAACTAGAGAAACCGTTAGATTAGGCAAGGATGTAGAAAATGCACAGGTCGAAATTACGAAGCAAAGGCCAATATAGGTGATTAATAGCTGCAGCGTTATGCGTCCCTAGTGGGGCCCTAGTCCCTAAAATGGGTAATATGTGTACAGACACTCATCAAACAAATAAATCAATCAATCAAACTATTATTAGCCGTATTCAACTGTTATTAAACCCAAACTAGTAGTCATCGTGTTATCATCATCAGCTTATCCAATCGAGAGCCGATGATACTCGTATAAGCTCGTAAAGAAAGTGTTAACAACCAACAGTATTATTTTTAGTGTTATTTAATCTGAGCCATTCCATTTCCATGACCTAACAGCCAGGACCATGTTAATCGGCTACTTACCTGCCGAAAGCTGGGCCATCCGCAGTGGTTAAACTTATCTTCTGATCGAAACAGCTCAGCACGGCAACAGACGCAAATGTAGGTGCCCTTCTCAGTATGGTGTAGATATTTACCTTTAACGAGACAGTGAAGGTATTTTATAAAACATGACGTACTGCTGACTTGTTGTGCCATCAACCCGCCGTGAAACGCGATGTACCGATGAATACTATTTAAACAACGATAGCCTTTGAAACCCCATAACCGCATTAAAAATACACACGTTGATGAAAATTGCTTAAATCAAACATTAAAACGGCGCTACTATTGGAAAACTCGCTTTCAATTGAAAGCATAATTACTATTATAAGAATAAAAATAAAGTACTTTTTTTTACAATTTACTGTAATACACCATAACAATAATGGGTAGCAGAATACAAATGGTAATACATTTTAAACGTTAGCTAAACCAAAGTCAGAGCCACAATGGTGATGTTACAGGATCGTGACACTCACCAGAGCCGGCCCTGACGTATCAGTGCCCTTTAGGACTGGGGCAACACATGTAATGTTCTCTGTCCAGACTCTTCCTGCTCCTCATTTTGTGCTCACTTGATCAGGAGATCTCGGCCGCTCTAAAGCAAACAAAGGATAACCATTATCATCATAATAAACTAGTTCCTTAAGTATACTCCTATAATTAACCGTTAATCATGGTTTACACGCCGATAATCTCCACCCTCACCCAAAGTGACGTAACTGAAATATCTGTGACTTCCTCGACAACGCATTTCTGCTCGCCGATATAAATATATATATATATATATATATATATATATATATAGTATTTGAGAGCGCTAATAGACAATTAATCGCAGCTTAATCATCTATTAGTCGCTTTTACTCGTACCTGCTGAGGCAAGGCCTCAACCATGCGTCGTTTAACGCGCCGTGCCACTATACTAGAAACTTTTTTTTACTATACTAGAAACTGTCCAGAGCAATTCTATTCACTTAAATCGCGAAGAAACAGACTACTCGGTTGTATCATTGATCATCAGTTAAAAAAAGTAGTAGCACATGTAAACGACATAACACACACAATTTCAATAGGCCCCTTTTGTTATACTAGACTTAAGTGTATCGTTAAAGAGCGGCAAACAGACGTAGCGCAATGTTTTTAAGATACATATATCGTTGGAAAATGTACCAAGCCCACCAACACCCAGCTCTAGCCACAATCCCTTATATACAAAATCTTACGAATACTAGTTACACTCACAGACAGTCAGAAAATAAAAACTAAACCTGATCCCAAACCAATATGTTTAGTATTTCCGTGCTCGTTGAGATACATCGATTATGTATCTATACGCGGCCCATTCACTGGCAACAGTGATACTGTCGTCATTGGCTTGGTTTTGAAGGGATCGGCAACTAAAACTATTTTCAAAATTTCCCATTCAGAAAAAAAATTGTGCCAAAAAGCTATGAACTATGACCAAACAACGAACAATACTAACAAACGAGGAGAAGGCCACGTTTGTCTTGGCAAGAGACCATTTCTGCCTTATTGGCGATTTGCAAACGCACCCAGGCCTTTCCCTTGAACTGAGCGGAGTTCTCGTAAATAAAGTTGCCAAAATACAACAGGCTAAAGACGAGCCTCTGTGATGGTGGCAAGCTAGCGGTCAAACGAATAGACGCAAATATTCCCATTCGGTAACGTGAGATTGTTCAGCGTATTGGCAATGCTTGCTTGTATGATCAACCTTAGCCAATACTCCGATTCGTCCCATTGGCTCGCGAACTTGCACATGCACGAAAAAAAATCCCTATAGACTTTTGTGACTTATCTACTTCTTGATCCCTTTACGGAACAACAAATCTAAGCGCCAGACACATCTGTTTACCCTAGCCACCTCCACTGTCTTCCCAACAACCATACTTCCCATGCGAATGTTCGTCGGTGGGTCAAAATCAATCATGCATCAGCGGTGAAAAATTGGCTAACGTTTTTACATACGCCGCATATACATGTAGATGAATATTCCCTTTTTTGTTGTATAAATTAGCTGCTCACTTTAGGTAGAGTCAACATCGGTTCAAAGTAGTATTCATAAGAACATTGCCCAGCGGGAGACAAGGTCCGCTGCTTTTGTCTTACATACATATACTGAGAATAAATAACAATTGAGTGCCGTCTAGAAAAAGAAAAATAAATTCTAGGAGAATATTGTGTATGTTTATGTTCATATGCATTTTTGTTTAGCAGTCTCGTAGATGCGAGCGTGCGTTTCCAACAAAGATCGGCAAAGGCTCTTGTTGTAGTGTTCTGTTTAGAAAAACTACTCAGCAATCATCAATCACCGCTTACGATCCTGCTGCAGTCCGGAAAGTCGATCAATATTTACAGTAGAGATTTTGATGCAGCCGTCTGCCAACGCTCGGCTTTTCACACACGGCATAGCAAAAATGAATCATTTCTCCCATAAATTGTAGTACCCACTTGACACAATGCCCACAGAGTACGGATGCATAGCATGGATGAGTTCACACCTAACTAGCCGTGGCTGAATGAAACAAGCCGATATATAGGGGAGCCGCATAGGTTCACCGAGAATGGCATAACAAACCGCCTGAACACTGGCGCTCGTTTTCGTGAAGCGACAGTCAGCAATTCTTTTCTAAGAAACCTGATTACCGGTGACGCGAAAAGAATGTTCTACAACAATGTAACTCGCCAAGGTCATCCGCTGGGCGGGGCATTGGGTCCAACATTGTCTGTTGCAAGAAGAGGCCTCACGTTGAAAGTAGAAGAAGACAATGCTGCGCATCTGGTAGGAAAACAAGGAAGGAAACGATTAACATTGAAAAGTACTACGAGCCACTTAGTAGTTTAAAGCGAGCCATTATTGAAAGAGCGCAGAAATGCATTTCCTATCATTTAATTAAACATTGTGGATGCTTAATGTGTCATCATGATAACACCCGCTTGCTTACATACCACTGTGGCACTCTACCATAAGTATATATATATATATATATATATATTAGGTGGATGCAAAACTTCTTGCAGTTTTGTAGCCACTCGTTTTCGCGGCCAATACTACATCAGCCACTAGGCCACGCTTGGGAGCTAAGCGTTTAGTTGTTTTTGAGATTGCGTAGAAGTGGTGAAGGAAACAATTCGGAGTGTTTTACTGTTGCTGTTTGGACCTTGCACCTTAACCCCATCATTATTTGCAATGTCATTGAAATGGGGTCTACATAATAATAATAATAATAATAATAATAAACACCTATATATATATATATATATATATATATGGGTGTTTCAGAGTCAGGCGAAGACTGTCGAGTGTGCAAACGTATTGTAAATGAATAATAAATCATCACAATGTTTTCTATATATATATATATAATTCGCGTGCTCCTACAAATGCATGTTTTCGCTTCAGGCAAAAACGGCAAGAACGTTTTCTGCGTATATATATATATACGCAGGTACAAAATGAGATACGCAGGTCCAAAAAAAAATCTTGCTCGTTTGAAACGTCTCAAGATCTTATTGGTCTCATGTTCGTTGGGAGGACGCAGCCATGACTTCATCAGCGGCTAGATTGCACCTTACTAAATGGGGATCTGGTAAAGTTTTTTAACTTTTTAGCATAGCAAGAGTGAGTTAAGACACGAATCCGCTGTCGGATAGCGTCATTTTTGTTGATGCTTAGGTACAACACTGCTTGGCTACAGCCGACTCTCCCCCAAACAACGGTGTGAGAATATGGGGAGCATAAGAACGTCGGTGCCCCAACAGTCGTAGCCAAACGTCAGACTGCGGACCTTTTTTTATACAGCTTCCAGCGATGATTGAGTGTACATGAATATTTCGAAGAGCTTCGATTGATCTCGATTAAGGATAAAGCTTCATCAAGTGTGTATGAATGGTACGTAAAAAAAAATTTCAAGCTGTAAGACGAACCCCGTAAAGAAGGTCCCAAAACAACAACGGTCGACAAAAATGTAGCGGCAATTGACGGCAATTAACTATAAATAAATTCAAACAGAACATACGCATCGCTAGAAGACTTTATGAGCGTAGACGCCAAGACAGACATTGCGCGACCGCCAGGTACTAACCAAGACGTCTGCTCTATGGTGCCTCGTAATGCCGCCAAAAGTCGAAAAGGCGGCACGACTCTTTCTAGCTCATATATTTAGAATGAACGTTTGTTTTTCATTCGAGTTCGGCGAGAGCCGGGCCTTTTCGTTCCCGAGATTTATGGAAAGCGGTGAGACTTGAACACATTTTCGCCAACGTCCAACATTAGATCGAACTATAGCAAAAACATGCTGGCAGGCAGGTTTTTCCAACCAAACTAGATTCAATTCACCCTACTTTATCAGACGGCAAACTGCCTGATGGGATGAGTCCTCCGCCGTTTAGAGAAAAGAGTTTTTTAGACAAAGAGTTTGCCTTGAATGCGACGATACCGTGTGCATTTTGCAGGTCTCAGTTATTGCTCACGTTACACAACACAGGCTGTGCCGCGAACAGAGGCGCAAACCAGTTAAACGTCACAAATCCTCCACTCTGACAACTAATTTCGAAATTGTACAACCTGAATTTGAAACTCACGGCAGTGTGGGTACAATAGCACACGTCATTCTAGCGGAAGGACCGCAACGGATATCACAAAGGATTACATGATTCCCTAGCGGAATGACTGTGCATGAGAAGGCAGGGTCTTTTCACAGCACATACTTCCTGCAACTCATTTGCCTAGACAACACTGCTTGGCTGCTTGGGAAGCTTTAGCTGCCCTGGCCTCTATGGACTGTTTTCGCGTGGATGACTCTCCACAGACTACCTGCGTAGATAGTGCGTGGACAGGAGTTGATGGGCATGCTTACAAGCAAGACCCTAGAGTTTAAACATATATATATATATATATATATATATATATATACATACAATATATATATGTATATATATATATATATATAATGTAAACATTGCGGCCCGGCCATCGAACATGTTTTCAGAAGCCAAAACGGATGGGGAGCAACACAAGCAATCACATGCACCTAATTCATCCAGAATTAAACTCAATAAGTTAACGAGCGAACGGACGAACGTCAATAAATGAACACGTACCGTTTTTTTCCGGCGCTCTTGTTTCGTGACGACGGCTATCGGTGCCGTCACCCGTTGTTTTGCTCGTTGGGGCATCGATGGGGGGTTCGCTGGGCGTATGACTGAGCGTGGCGTTGCCGTTTGCCTCTACAGGTTCGGTTTTCGCTCCGTTCGTAGGGGTGTCTATCTGAGCGGTCTGGGGGGCTCGCTCCGCCGGAGCAGGAGGAGCAGGAGCAGGCGGTGTTTGAGGGCCCGAATGGGGCGTCTTGGGCCCCCCCTTCTTCGAGGACTGTGACCCCATCGTGGAGTCGGACTGGTCGACGACCGTTAACGCCCAGAACGTCGTCCTGAAGTCGCGACGAATGAGATGCGACGCCAGAGAGGCCACCGCCGGCTGCCGTGGACCACTGCCGTGGACGTCCAAGAGACGCCGAAAAATGATGCTTCTAGATTTGCTATCAAAGGTCGTCGAGGCGGATGACGAGTAGTAGAGTGACAACTTGTCACTATCTATCTTCTTATTCTTACTACTACTACTACTGCTATTGCTACAGCTATTACTACTATAACTTTTACAATTGGTACCAGTTGTGCTGTTGCTTCTAGCGGTCCACGTTAAATCGTAGCCGATGCCCCGATTCGACACCGAAAGGATGGGCCACCAATTGTTAGCAATTGCACCACGGTGTTCGCCAGCCGTCGCTGCGATTCCTGCCGACGACAGCTGTCCACTAGAGAAGGGTCGACGACCGTTCCAAACAGCTGCAAGTGTAACCACAGATTGCTGTTGTTGTTCTTGTTGATTATTATGATGCTGTTGTTGTTGTTGTTGTTGTTGGTGCAGTTCTTTTTGATGTGTTTGTTGTTGTTTCTCTCGTTCTTCTTGATGTTGTTGTTGTTCCGGTTGTTGTAGTTGTAGTTGTTGCTGCTGCTGCTGCCTCTCTTGTTCTTCTTGCTGTTCTGGCCTTGATGAAGTTGAAGTTTGTTGACGTTGATGCTGTGCTGACGGCCTTGCGTCGATTCTGCTTGGTCGTTCGGGTAGTCCGGTAGATCGAAGTCGCTGTAGAGGTCGCAGATGCAATAGCACTCGTTGCGGTGTCTGTCGCTGTCGCGTTGCTAATTTGGTCAGCAGAACACGACTGGGCGGGTCAGCATCAACGAACACCGTTCTTCTAGTAGAAGTTGATGTTGCTGCTCGTGCTGCAGCTGTTGTTGTTGTTGTTGGTGTTATTGTTGCCGTTGTTATTGCTGCTGTTGCTGCTGCTGCTGCTGTTGTTGTTGTTGTTGTTGTCGTCGTTGTTGGGAACGCGACGGCGGCGGCGTTAAACACTTCACAACCATCATCGACTTTAATAGGCCATGACCGCGGATCCGTGGTACCTCCGGAGGTGAGCAGCGCCCGTCGATCGTCAGCTCGACGAGTGGACCAGCACTGCTGCTGCTGGAGTAGAAGCAACTTGTTTGGCGAAACAACTACGCGACCCGTTTCACTCACCGTGCATCGGCTACAGCTAATATTACTCCCACCACTACTGCTACTACTACTAGAAATCCTGCTAATAGTAATTCGAACGCGCCCTATACATCTGCCGTTTTTGTTCTTACAGCAACCGGCACCGCACAAACGCCCAATGCTCCCTCCACTACTACTATAACTCCTAATACTACTTCGACTACAGTGCAAAACGGACCGTAACCAAAACATTGGATGGGGAGCGTGCTACTGCTGCTGCTGCTGCTGCTGCTGATGTTGTTGTTGTGTTGTTGTTGTTGTTGTTGTTGTTGTTGTTGTTGTTGTTGTGTTGTTGTTGTTGTTGTTGTTGTTGTTGTTGTTGTTGTTGTTGTTGTTGTTGTTGTTGTTGTTGTTGTTGTTGTTGTTGTTGTTGTTGTGTTGTTGTTGTTGTTGTTGTTGTTGTTGTTGTTGTTGTTGTTGTTGTTGTCTTTGTTTGTGTTGTTATTGTTTTTGTTTTTGTTGTTCTTGTTATTGTTGTTTGTGTAGTTGCTCTTGCTGTCGCTGATGTCGAGCTTGATTGATAGCCGACTTGACAAACGGCTGTCTTCGCAACTACTACTACTACTACTATGTTGTTGTTGTTGTTGTTGTATGTTGTCTAAACACAACAATGTTTCCCAATTTGTTGCAGTCGAAGGTTGTTCGGCTGTTCGGTCCAACAATACGCGCAAACACACACACACACACACGAATACAAACGACCACGGGGAGTATGATGTGTGTACGCCGAAGTAAACGGCGTTTATCTATTTATTGCCTACAATCTATCACCGTACCAGAACGGACCCGTTCACGTGATAATGTGTCGTTGAGCAGAGTCACCCCCCTCCCCCGAGCGGCATAGGAGCTAGCTGGTAATCCACACACATTACCCAAGATTTGTTCGTTCGGTTTAGTCGAATCACTCTGACTACAGCTCCCAGCGCGCCTGACACCAGCCCAGCCCAGCGCCGCCTGGTGTTGTTTACAGCAATAATACCAACAACAACAACAACAACAACAACAACACATGAACAACCAACGAAACGGGCACTGCACTAACAAAAATACGCTAATTTATTGCCTAAGCAAAGACCGAAGCAGCTATCACTCGGTCGGTTCACTCTTATGCACTCTATTTACTACGGCTGGACTGCAGGTGGTCTCTTGAGCAACGGCGAATCTTGAAGTGAAACCGGCCGCTCCAACTGTTCCGCGCGTTATGTGCGCGCGCGCTCGGAACAAGTCGGCCCGTTCCGGCCGCCTGCTTCAGCTGTTCAGCTGAACGGGGCCCGTAACACCCCTCGACAACCCTCACCCCTACCGAACCCCACGGCCCGCAATCGTGGTGCTCGTTCTATTTACAATGGAGTGAAGCAATTCGGTTCGTTGTTGCATACGTAACCGCGTGCGATACGTGCAGAACAGAACGAGAGAAACAGAGATACTACAGCTCATAGTGAAAGTGAAGACTTCACAGCGAGCGAACGAGGCGGAATGAATCGACTTATCACAATAATGTCTTCTGAGCTGCAGTTGTGTGGGCCTTGTCCTGTATGGACCGTTGCGGGCCGATCCGTAACAGTTGTTCAGAATGTCCTCCACTGAACTCGACGCTTGCTGGCGCACTGACTGTGAGTGACTGTTTCGTAGTTCGCAATCTATGACAAGACGCCGAACAAATTCATCAACAGCTGTTTTATTTCGACGACGAGAACGACAGCGACCAGAATCACAACGGCGCTCCACAGCTGAACTCTCCGGACTGATCTTCAGGTGGAAAGCCTCTCACTGAGTCATTCTCATTACGTCATGTCGCTTCTATCATCAGTTCGCTTAGAGTGATGTGGGCCTATTTTGTTGTTGTAATTTTATTGACTGCCACAGTAGTTGCTGCGTACGACCATAAGGTATTACGGTTGTGGACACTCAGTACGTAGGGCTCTGGCAAAATGTTGGACATTTTGATGATTGAAGATACATGATGATAGAATGTTTTTGTTATGTGTTTCTTTCTCTGACAGTTCACGGTATTTCCACCAATTTCTATACTACCGTTGCGCAGCTTCGTTGATTTCTTCTAGCTTTACAACATTGACGTATCAAGCACCGATTCGAATCGAAACGTCTTCCTCACATAGTAATGAAAAACAATATTTTGTTTAATGTTTGGCCAGCGGAAGAAATCATCGCAGAGTGGTGCCAAGTCGGAGGTAAATGAGCAGGGGGCTTGACCAGCGGCAGACTCCAGATGCGGCAAGAAGAGCCGCAATGTTTTTCGCCGGGTGCGCTGGCGCGTAACCCATGGTGGAGGAGCCCTCGTCTGCGAAACGCTTTTGAGCTCTTCCTGGCGAGCGTGGTGAAATGTTTTGGTAGACATTCTGCAGAATGCCAACCGTTCGTCACTGTACCAACTTCTCGGCCAGTCTCCGGGACCATGGCCACTATTTCTCTCTTATGCTATAAGCAGATGGCGACCATTATGTATGTGGTCAGCGGTTTGCTTTGTCTGCCATCCTGCCAAACACTGGGCCCGGGCTGGGGATGAAACGTTATACCGAAATACTCTAGTGAACTTAACTGGCATATTACAATAATTTGTTCTTGCAACGACATCGTTTTCGCACACCGTGGTACGTGCGCGAATCGGCTATCGGAATGTTTCACGCAAACATCAACAAAAATGACGCTATCCCTGATATTGAGATATCCGCTATTGATTTTCAACTCCATTCCCCCTGCGCGGGAACTTTCTCAGGTCTGCACGTAGTAGCTTAACGCTTACGTTTGCTCTCACAGACTTTACGATATATTTTGTGCATTTGTTGACTTTACACTGATGGATGAGGATAGAGATGCTGTATGGTGCACAAACGTTAGGCTGGGTAGTGGTAGTGCGATAACGATAGATTCTAACTCGACCTATAGTAATAATATTACATTTATATATAATAAATTTTTTGAATATATACAATTTCGATATTTAAACTTCTGGTGGACCTTTAGTGTTGAGGCAGCAGGTTTGAACGTGTCGCGTCGATTCAAGCAAATGCTATTTAGCTGCTCATCTCATGGCGCCGATTATAGAAGCGGCATTGCCTCTACACACCGCGAGAAACAGAAGCTGTCTCCCTCACACTGGTCGCCCGTAGTTGCTATCATTCTTCTGGTCAGATTTCGAATGAATTTTGCTGTTCTACTGCTGATGGGTTCTAATGTTCCCATAGCTACCGGTACAAAGTGAAGACTGTTTTCGAGGTCTGCGTATTTGCGTCTCTTTTCCTGTTCGGCGTGCTCTGCTGCCCATCTTGTGCTAACAGAGCTATGACTGAGATACAGCGGAGCTACGGTGCAGGACACTGTAGCATCCCAGGCCAAGCACTTGGCGTGAGACCATAATGGTATGGTCACGCCGTCAGGTCTCTTGTCGTTGTCCCGTTCGAGGTCCCGCGGTTCTAGTTTTGCTGGCAACCTTGCTTTTCTAAGGGCTCTTTTGATGATTTCATTCAACTCCATGTGCCGTGAAATCCTTCCAGAGCTTCCTGAACAGCTTAGTGGGTGGTGTAGATTGTTATTATTGGAAATCTGCTTGAAATCTTGATTTGGCTTTGTTATGACATAAAGCGCTATTTTCCGCCTATCCGCGTGCGTATATATTTACAACAACTGTCTTGTTTATAGGATGGCATTTACAGTGCACGCAATAATAGGCCAATCAGTATAGTACGATTTCTCTATGGTCTGAGTCAATCGAAATTGTAGGCTGTCCTCACGGAGATGTGACGTGTAAAGAAATTACGCACTATTTTGGTGTAGAGAATGCACGCATTTGATCTGTGTTGCTCTTGTGTTGCTGTGCATCTTTGAGCTTTCGACGAGCGTTTCATTGAGTTTAAATGAACTTTGTGTTTTGACATGAAAACGATTGTCGTAAACAGCAAGCTTAAGTACAAATTTACAACTGGTATTGTAATAGGCTTTAGGGAGATTTACGGCTTGTGCAACTTGATATTCTTTAAAAGAGCGACTGTTTTTTTTTTGCTTCCTAGATAGATTACGTACGTATCTACTAGGGAAGGAACGACTACTGTTTAGTTGCTGTATTTGAGGCACGCAGATAGGGTTTTTTTTCATGTCTGACATGAAATGTTTCAATATCTTGAATGAGGAGACTGGATCTGCTGCAATATAGTCTAATTAACTGATAGACGCCGATAGCAGCGTGACGGAGGACAATGTTAACGTCTTACATCGTTGAAGCGACTGTGTTCGAACGCGGGCAAATATTTCATCTGATGTAAAAAACGTTGAATCGTAGAAAAGCGTACATTTAGTAATGTAGAAGTACAGCAGCAGCAGCAGCAACAACAACAACAGACACATAAAACTTGCTCTTTCAGAGAAGTGACGTATTGACTCGCGTTTCATTCGGATCGACGAATGTTCGTTGGTTTTCGTGGCTTGTGCATCGCTGGCACGAGAGCAACAACAATGTTTCGGGTGGCTCTGATCGACTTAAGCGGGACGTTGCACATTGGGGACCACGTCACGCCAGAGGCCCCTCATGCTCTCCAACGGTAAGGGACATGATCACATTAGACATTGATTAGCAACTTTACACGTCACAATATCATAATTAGTACATTGTGAAGGTTAGCATGACCTTCGTTACAGCCAAAGATACCACCATTTGCCTCAAATTATTATTGCTATTTGGCGAGAAGTCAAACGGAGGGAAACGGGTTAAGCGCATCGCCTTAGATGTTAATCGCGGCAAAGCGAGAATTACTTTTGACACACTCCCGACGGGAGACGCCTGCAAGAACTGACGTATGTATATAAGGAATTCAATCTGTACATTTTCCGGCTGGCAATAACTTGGTTACAAAATAAAATAGTAATGTTAATAGTTTATGCTTACCACAGCTCTGTCGAGTGTGGGCGGCTCGCAGAACGCGCTGGTTCGGAAAAGCGAAGAAAGTATCTTACGCTCTTAAAGAATTACCACTTCGTGCTTCTTCCTTTGAAGACACTAGCTACTATAAATGTCGGTATCGCGAAGTTTTTGAGGGATGTCGCAAAACGAACAATGGATATTACTAACGGGCAACCGACGCGAACCGATGTTCCTGAGACACATTGCGTCATTGGCTGTTTGTAGAGGGAACGCGGCTTCTATTCTAGGCGCCATGGGCTGACACAAAACTGCCTGGCAACAGTTGAAACATTATTATATTATTATTATTATTGCTGTACATATTAACGCCCTTGCCAAAAAAAATATATATTGCTTATTATACTGTTTAGTTTTTATTGCTCACCATCATTCTGGTTCAATTAGTACAAGCACGAGATGTGTGAATGTCTTTGTTCAAGGACTAGCTGGAAAATGCGGTTCGCACACGCGGACACCACTGCAGGGAACTCGTCTGCAAGTGTAGGGCTCCAACTCATTAAAACTCCAGTCATGTCCCAGTCCCCACAACCGATCAGGAACTGCATAAGCATAACTTCAAACGATCGAAAGGGGGAGTAGCTTAAATTAAATTTAGCTATCCTGGGATGTCCCGCGGGATGGTGTCCTGTAATAAAGGTTGTTCTTCTCCTTGGCTCGCAGGGTGTTCTCTATGGTGCAAGCGATGCTGGTCCAGTCCTCGCGTGACTTAATCATAAGCTGCATGATCATTCCAAGGGTGCCGTCGTCAGCCCTAGGTAGACCCGCACGTGGGAGGCCCATTCCGGGCACCACAAAACTGTATGTTCAGGCGTGTCCTCGGTTTCGCTTTGGCAGTACTTGCAAATAGGGAGAATGTGGTTTTCCTAATTCTGAACAAGTATGACTGGAAATCACCGTATCCTGTGAGGACCTGAGTCATGTAGAATGTCAGCTCGCCACCTAGCCGGTACACCCAGGCCCTGATACCCGGGAGGATAGTTCTTACCCGGTACCCGGGCGCTCCGTCCTGAATGGAGTCCCATTCGGCCTGCCAAATATCAAAGGTCTCCCCACAAGCGGCATCGCTCATTTGCTTTTAAGTCCCAAGATACTGTACTAGCCAGAACAAGGACGGCCGTTGTGCTGACAGTTCGGTAGGCCATTGTGATCCGCAGAGCGGTAACTCTTTGGGCTTTGCGTAGCGTTGCTCTGTTGCTGGCTGTGAATAGTGCGGTTGTTGGCCACACCAAGTCCACGTCACCCCTACAGACAGCCAAAGACGTCATCTGTCTCACATTTTAATATTATTTATTTTAATTTGTATTCTATTTTTTTTAATTCGCCTTTCCAATCAGTTTGTGCGTATCTTACCGCGAAGATCATATCTTTCTACGGCATTGCTGGTGGGAGGAGCTGCTCGTGTTAGCGTCGTGATTGCTCCCCTGACATATTTTATTGGAAAAGGAATGTTTTGATAATTATTGTAGTAAGGAATGTTTTGATAATTATTGTAGTAATGTAGCCTTTCTAAAATTTGGATCTAAAGCTAGGGCCTCCGATATGACTATATCTCTGCTTCCTCCCAAGGCTGTATGTACATTATTTTACAATATGTTCGATTGACTTATTTACTAACCCACAATCTTGACGTTCTGACGTTATTTCCTCCTTCATATATCGTATCCTTGTATCCAACATTATGAGTCATATGTTTTAACCGTTTATTTATATGTAATTAATTAATTTTCTAATGATGAAATTGTTTAGATTGAGCACACGCTTGTGCTTGCTGTTATGTAAATGCAGCAGCTATGCAGCAATGACTATTTGGAGCACAAACAAGTGAGATTCATGTTGAAAGAATTTTTCTGGCCGCGCAGATTTTTTACCTTTCATAGTCCTCGTATCGAGAGAAAATTGGACGGGCACACGAAGGACTATGTAGTAAATGATTACTACTTCGTTCAAAGTTGTACTATGAATCTACACACCTTGCTACATTAGTGACTAGAGCTTTACAACAGTCAAGGTCTGATGTTAGAAAGTTAGCAAGTTTAAACGTGTTGCCATATGCTTTTTCGCTTTATGTGACCTCGGCACCTGTTGACAGGCGAACCGTGAAGAGGTCCAACTGCGCTATCATATGAAGTAGCAACGTTTTGTTTCACGCCGTAACAATGTCTGCTTAAGCGTTCTGCCAAAAAATCACTATTTGCTACTATGGCAGCGCGTACAGCGTTTTGGTCAGCGACACACCCAAGTCTCACCTGGCACGCCAACTGACGCTGAATGGCAACTTTGCAATAGAGCTTCAGCGCGACTCAACCAAAGCGGTACCCGTGCGTTGGCATTGTGGCCTCTGCTTCCTAAGCGCAGAAAAAAAAACCGGATCGTTTTATTCTCTTGCTCCGAACAAGCTATGTGCTTAATGGAGCTTGAAATTAATGTGTGCAAGAAATTTCAATAAACAAACAGTTGAACAGGATCTTTAACCAAGCATAGTTCGGCAAATAACAAGTGTTCCTATTTTTACTGCTGTTGCTGTCGCTGTTGTTGTCATTGATACGGCGACAAACGGCGTATACCACTCCACAGGCTTCGCGACTCCGGCGTAAAAGTGCGATTTGTGACGAACACGACGAAAGAGTCATCGATGAAGCTTCACACACGTCTGCGTTCGCTTGGTTTCGATATCGATCGTAACGAGATCTTTTCGTCGTTGATCGCCGCTAGAGACTATGTGAGGTGAGAGAGCAGAAAGAAATAGCGCTTCATAATAATTAAATAAAGATAAGAACAATTTTAGGCCTGATTAACGATGAAGCGAACCTACAGAACGGCGTGGAGAAGGTAGAGAAACGTTGATGTACGAGCATATCATGTGAGAGTTGCGTTCCTTATGCGCGGGTATTTTTGGTATCGATTATATATATATATATATATATATATATATATATATATATATACAGGTTTTATGGTAAGAGTCATTTGAACGTGACTTTTCTTCACCTTCCACTGTTTTAATTATATTGACACAAGAGACAAAATAGACTAGGTACGGTCAAAATGAGTGTCTTATTTTTAAGCCGCTCTGGGACTTTTCAGCAATATCTATACGAGATACACCATTTTTGATGTCTTTTTGGCATAACTTGGGCACTACGTTCGAAATATTCCTCCGAATATTTTCTTCAGCTCGTCGATAGCAGCGGGCTTACTGGGAAATGCCGTGCTCTTCAAAAAATGCGAATGAAAAAGTCCAGGGACGTCAGGTCGTACGAAACAAAGTTGCCACGGAACCTCTGTCTTTTGGGAAAACTGGGCAAATGTCTGTGGCCCTCTGTCTGGAGAAAACGTTCTGGAAACGGCCCTCAAACTGTTTTTCAGCCAAACATATATACAACTTAATGACTAAATTGAAGTCTTTATTCAAAAGTAATCATCAGACGTCTGAGCACAGCTATCCTATTGTTTTTCATTCGGCTGTGACACAGGCCACTCCTTCACTATGTTCTTCAGTTCGTAGTAGTCTGAGGAAAGCGCCTTTGCATTCTTAGGAAAAGATGATGATACATGCTGTGCCGCTTTATCTCTGGCTCGAACACGACCCGCTCCAAAATCGAAATCGTGAATCTTCGTAATACCGATAAAGGTGTTGCAATGCTAGCCCCAAATGCAGTTCCTATTGAGGTTCGCTGATTTTTTTTGGAAGTCACTGCGTGTACACCGGTAGCTCAAGCGGTCGTGCACAATTGTCCACACTGTTCCAACGACACCTTTCTCAGTCAGAAATCTAATAAAAATAGCTGCTTGTTAGGACATTTTGTACCTGCCCGTTTGAACACACCGAACACATAAATCGTGCGGATCGAAAATATTTATCGAATCGTTCTGATACAAAATTATAAGGAAAAAAAATTGCTTCCGAAGTGCTTTGTTACTTTCAAACTAGCTCCCGCCAGCTACAATGCACTTGTGCCACTTTTTCCCCACTCTTCGAAACATTCCTTAAACGCGTCTTTCGGAATCGTGTTGAGTTACTTCTGCGACTTTTTCTTTATCTGCTTCATAGTCTCGAAACTTTACACGAAAAAATTTCACATGTTTTGTTTCGCATGTGTGGAGCCAGGTACGGCGAATACGGAGGCTGCTCAGAGAGAGAAATCGAACTTTCCAACAAATAATCCGAAATTAGTAACGATGTGCGTCGTAGCGTTGCCGTGATGAAGAGTCCAAGAGTTGTTTGCTAAGAGTGCAGTCTCTTGCGTCGGTCGTCCTCGTTTAATTTTCCTTAAATTTAGCGGTTGTATTCTTTATTGACCATAGAACCAGGTGGCAAATATTCGTGGAAGATGGCTCCTTTAGAGTCAAAAAACAGCCAAAATACCTTTACTGCTAGCTCTGCTCTGCCTGAATTTCTTTGATTCTCTCCTTGGAAGCACTACTGGGAGGATTGGACATTGGTCTCAATGTCCTAACTACTGGTATATACCCATGACACGTGTCCTGTAATCACCTTCTGAAGCAATCCAGAGTCTTCTGCTACCCCCGGACGATTTTATTCGGACATTTTTCGACGAGCGTTAATTTGGACGATTTAAATTGAGAATGATTTAAATACTTTTGCGTGATATCACTTTATAGATATCGGATTATGTTGCGACTCTCCTATGTGTATATATGCCCCATTATTACTTATTAATATAAGAGTTTATTGGTGGAGCTCCTCAAGCCGTCGCCGGCAGATTTATTTATTGTTGGAGCTTCAAGGTATGCAGGCTCGCAGGATAATCTTAGCGCGGTTAAAGTGCTTACAATGTCATTCAGTTGTCAAGGACCTCGTCAGTATGTGCTACTACATTATCGCTTTTCATTTTCGTGACACGTTGGCTTGACTGCTTTGAACATCATCGTTGCTGTAATTAATACGCGCATGATTATTCTTAATCATAATACTACCGTTCATTCTAATCTTATATATATATACAGGGTCTACCATAACCGTATGTATTTATTTTAAGGTTTGGTAGATCTCGCAAAACATAATTGTTCCCAATGGAAAGAGGGGGCGGAAACGTCTTGGCTAGGAGTGAGGACTAAATTTATAAAAGTAGCTATTCTGTCTTTTTCTCCCACATAGTTGTGCAAAATCTACGTTCACGGGAGAACCAGCCAACGCATGAAGAAACCCGTCATACCGGCGGAAAAGTCTGCATAATCTGAAGGGCACTCGATGCAAGTTAGCGAAAGGTGAATAGCGGGGCTAAGGAATGTAATAAAAAGTCGATATGTGAAAGCTTTCACGTTCAGAACCGTAAAAGTTTGCCATTACGACTAAAACTGTACGCCCAAAGGACGATTATCCGTCGATAGCAAGTTTAATGCTCATCATTTTTGTATCGTCATGCTTTGACTGGTTCTCCCGCAAACGTAGACTTTGCACAACTATATAGGAGAAAAAGGCAGATTAGCTACTTTGAGAAAATTCATCCTCGCTCCTAATCAAAACTATTTTCTTGCCGAGTTTTATTAAACATTAAAATAGGTGCATACGGTTATGGAAGACCCTTATATATATATATATATATATATATATATATATATATATGTAACTCTGTCTAACGATTTTATAAGACCGTAGCGAGATTTGAGTGTAATATATCGCTAAACACATATAATTAATCCATTCTTGGTCGCTTTATCAACAATTCAGGGAGCATCATTTGCGACCTTACCTTTTTATTCACGATGACGCGATGGAGGACTTCAAGGAGCTCGAAGGACAGTTAAATCTAAATGCCGTCCTTGTCGGGCTAGCTCCTGACAAGTTTAACTACGACAAGCTCAATGAGGTAAGTCAGTTCTAGTGTGTTATTCTACATGTTATATATTAGAAGGAGAGAGATGGGTCACTGACTTTTGTACCGGTAACACTTATCTTCTTAAGCGTTTGATATACAAATATATATATATATATATATATATATATAATTTTAAGTAAACGGTGTAATAAAGTGTAGTGTAAATATACGTATTGTGGAGCTACAGGCGTTTCAGATTTTATTGAATGGCGGACAGTTAGTCGCGATTCACAAAGGACGTTACTATCGTGCAGACCGTGGTCTGGCGTTGGGCCCGGGTCCCTTCGTCGCTGGCTTTGAGTACGCTACCGGGGTGAAAGCCGAAGTTGTCGGAAAACCCAACAAGGTCTTTTTCCACCAGGCTTTGCACGGTCTTACGGAAAAGCCCGAGGAGGCGGTGATGATTGGGGATGTAAGTTGGACAAGTTATTTGGAGCCTTATATATGTATATTCATATTTATACTTTTGCTACTACGTATAGAGTGTAGTTATTATTGCCAATATATAAACCTGCATAATTTGATTTGCAGTTATATATACAGTCCGCGGACGAAAAAGATACAGCCACCTTTTTTTATTTTAAACTTGTTTGTTTAATTTTTACACACCACATTACACGCATTTTTATATTTTATACCCAATCGTGTAAAGACTTCCGTGATACGTGCTCATAGAGTAACAGCGGAGACTTCCATCGACACTTGGTGCCTCGAATTACTTTGAAACACGAGATCTCCACATTTGACACAGCTACACCGCGAAAAAATGATACAGCCACTAGCAAGATGCATGTCTAAGCGAGTGCATTGAGCGAAACTCAATACTTAGTTAATTAATCCCGTTAAATCCTGCGAGAGCTCGCCCCAAGCCTTAAAAATTGCTTATTTTAGTTCTCCCTGGTTCGAAACACACAATCTCGATGATATTAAGATCAGATGAGATTGCAGGCTAGCGTAAAACCTCAGTGTGACGTTCTTCAGACCACCGTGACGAACCACCATTCACTATCGCCGACGTGTCGCGCAACAGCCGCAGCGTCGCCACACAGTCATTTATGCATGCACTAAATCTGGACATCCCGCCGAAAATTCTTAATAACTCCGGTATTTGGCGTGGAAGCTAATAAAGAACTTTATTTTTCGCGAATTCTCTTCTAAGCGACCATATCGCATCTTCTGACCGTTATATATTCTTCAGGAGAAACATTTTTGTCACGCAATTGCACATTTTGTGCTTCTATATCGGGCAAAAACACTAGTGTCACAAATTGTAGTAACTTCAATCTCACCCCGAAACAAGACTTCTCAAAGACCATGTTCCATTGGAACAAAAACATTTGCTTTAACGAGCTCTACAATTCCATATATCGCCCTTTAAACTGTTCTGCTACAGCCTATATATATATATATATATATATATATATATTGCACTCATTTTGTAGGCATTTTGAGGTTATTTTTGTTACTATTGTATGTTTTTTTACGTTTAAAGTGGTTCGGCGGGATTTTGCTGCCCGTTCGATGCGCTATACTTAATTGCGTGCGAATGTATGCAGGACATAATGGACGATATTCAGGGAGCTATGGACGCTGGAATGGCAGCGATCCTCGTGAAGACCGGGAAGTATCTGGCAGGTGACGAGTTGAAGACGCAGCGTCGGCCAACGGCTGCGGTGTCGAACTTCGATCAGGCTGTCGACTTCATCATTCAGCACAATCGTGACAAAACTGGCCAAGGTGGGAGCAAACGGCCATAGTCGGAAGCTGAATACCAGCCCAGTTTGCCAGAAGTCAATGGCGCAATAAAATCGATGGTGTTATTGGGCAGTGCTTGTGCCTTTTTGTACTTAATAGTGTTTACACTGTTTAAAAGTCTGTTTTAAAGATAGCTAGACAAACAAGTTTATGCAATTTCGATGCGGAAATTCGTTCAAGTCATCATTGGCGTAGTCGTGGTATTTTATTAGTAGTTATTTGCTTATTATTGCTGTTGTCATTCCTGCCATTTTTATCGCGGCTATTTTGCTGTTATAGTTATTTGCATATTTCACAAGGGAAGGGTTTGCATATTAGGACCCTATCCTTATAGCGGCAGTCATTGGGAGTGAGTTGTAATTAATGAGTTACATACAATAACTTTTTTCTTTCACATACGCACATCACAATTACAATTTTAGTCTAACTTACGTTGCATAGTGAGTGCGCATAGTAAAATAGTTAGAAACAATATCTGAACTTTTATTTACTATTACATCACCTTTCGGTATTGTTAATTACATTACACGTGTTCATTAAGTCTTGCAAACGGTATTCGTTTCCGTTAAAATTGGACATATATAGAATATGTTGTGTATAGGTCTCCGGAAAATGTCAGCAACCTAACGCTCAGATAGCTCGCGCTGAGCGGCATGTTTCACGACGATATTTGGTGCAGACGAGACCGCAAAATGTGCATCAACACTCATCGGAAGGGTTATGGAACCCAGTGCGACAGCACAGTATGCGTGGAGTAGCGGGTGAGAACGTGACGCTGCTTGAAGAGCGGTTCCATCCATGTATTGTCCAATATTGCCGGTGTTTTGTACAACGCTTCTTCTCTCATCTTCTGCTTAAAGTGCCTACGGAAACTCTCACAGTGACGCGGTAGTCGAAAGTTGAAAGCGGTTTATCAGATCCTCGATGAACGGCGTCGTCTTCGACAGATTATAAGTTAGCCTGTTTTGTGCGTTTCTAGGGAGGCCCAAGACTCTCTTAAGGCACGTTGCTTTTACCGTGCCGAGAACGCTAAGCTGCTGAGCGGATTGGTGTTCCCAGAGTAATGTGCTACCATATGATACCACCGAGGCCACTTTCAGGTTGAACAGTATTAGAGCTGTCTTTACTGAGAGCTTCTGTGGAACCGGGATTGAGGTTATGGTGACGATGCTGCGATTCATTTGCTGAAATATGTGGGCCGAGAAATATGTGCCGCTTATCGTTAGCTTCACACCCAGATAAGTAAACTCTGAGACAAATTCTACAGAAACACCACCCAAGCTAAGCCTATCACTTCTCTTCAGGGGTTCCCCGGTTCTGAACTTCATAGCCCTTGTCTTCCATACGTTAATCGTGAAACCATTGTGCTTGCTGTATGTCTCCAGCATCCTCAGAGACATTTTTAGATCCATGAACACTCTACTGTATACCACAAAGGTCATCGGCATAGAGAGTTATGCGAACACAGGTTATTATAAGGCCCGGTAGATCACTGAGTAAGACTAAGAATAAGAGCAAGCTGAGATTATCGCCTTGTGGATAGCCGGTGGTTGGCAGGTAAGGCTGGTGTTCATGAATGTCGTCATCTAGAATGACCAAGTTTGCTTTCCGGATAGCTGCCAGTATTCGCAAAACTCGTGGGCCGACGCCCGCCGGGGCTAGCTCCTTTAAGACAATATCCGTGAGGGCAGTGTCAAACGCCGCCTTGCAGTAGCGGTTTAATCCCAGGTGTGCTATCTGTCGTTGTAAATGCAGCTATGCAGGCGCAAACGGTGTGAGGCAACTTCTCCTCAGTATGCGCCTATATGTAGACGAGCGCACCGCTCATGTCAGCATGTCGGAGAGCAGATTTGGCGACATTTGCAGCAGGTGATTGGGAAGCCAACCGCAAAGCTCCATGCGTAACTTATTCACGTGGCTGCATTTACCGAGCCTCGGCGTACTAGTGCTAGCATCTCCACCTTTTATTTTAACTGTTTAATAAACTGGAACACGCTTTTTAAGTCCTGTAACTCTATGTATATTTAAAAATACGGCCTTCAGCCCTTGAGACTACAAGTACGTATGTGGATACACCATCAATGGCGCTCTGGATTATCTGTCTTTCTTCATAGGTACTAGACATTGCGCATAATTTGAAGTCGTCCGCATATAGTTTATAGATTACGGTATTCGGTAAAATGTGTTTTTATGTTATGTGAGGATAAGTATATAAAACAAATGAGGGGCAAACATGGGTCTTGTGTAACTTCCTCAGGAGTATGCCCTATACCTACAAAGACTGCAAACAAGAGTAACTACAAAGCTTCAGTTTATGGAATGTACATTTAAATTTAAATCCGTTTGCGTGTTTAACAATTTTGAGTGATTCGCTCAATCAAATACCTTTGAGAAATCAAAGCATGGTTGTTGATGTGAATGACCCAGCATTGGACCATATTAACAAAATGAGTTGCCGCAGGATTTTCTTTTGTAGAGCCATGTTGGTCCTCATATAACAAGCCTTCTAATGACAGACACGTTAACGTATGATTAGCCGGCAATTTTTTTAAATTATACAGGCTATTGACGCTTGAGCAACTGGTATATAGTCAACAATGTTTGCACTAACGCCCTTTTTATAGACAGGTTACTAGAGACCGTCTAAATATCCAGGGACTGTCATATTCTTATGCGCTGTGCAGAATAATGAAAACAAAGCCTCGGTTGAGACAGCTGAAAACTTGTTATTAAAAAAAAGTGGTAGTAAAAAGTATTCAAAATATGATCTTCAGTTATGTTTATATATGGACAGTTCGAAAGTCTAACTTATGTGCCGTATCGGGTTCAATATTTTTTGTGCAGTACAAACAAAAAATAATCAAAATGTTTGCCTAATCTATTAAATCGAGTTTGGACTCTTGTTGTAATACCTGCCTGTCGTATACATACTTGGATTTTAACATGCCTAGAATTTGTAGGCCTAGAATTAAACATTTAAGGCTGTTTTTTTTAATTTTAGACCTTTCTTCCTCCCCTACGGGCTTGGAATCGCCGTGTGGCATGCTTTCAATGCACCGATGCATTGTTTTGTCTCTTTTAGTAAATATGCATTGATGAATAAATTTATCTGATTTAAAAAAACAAATAGACATGTCATTAAATATTCATACAGTTTAAAAAATGTCTTTCGAATTGTATAATAAAGCGTTACTTTGGTCGCTCCATAGTCACCTTTTCAAAAGTTAGACCCCTCTTATCATTGGGCCTGACTTCAATATCCAAAAACAGTATATTCATTAAATAGCACTATAGTTTGAGAAAATAGGCGAGATTAATTAACCAAGTTCGCCTACTATTTGCGAATTAGTCATGAAAATAAAAGTTATTCTTGTGGCCCACAGACTCACTAGATTGATTGCTGGTTGTGCTTGCATTGGTTGAGTCTCTACTACCATGGCAAAAGCAAGTATGTGGGCGTGCTATTTATTTATTTCATCAATTGATGTAACCTATTGTGAATTAGGAAACCGACACACGTTTGTCGTAGGATCAGAATAAAATAGATTGATGTTTGGCCAGTCTATCTTCGGAAGGCTAATGTCACCCATAAATATAATATATAACTTAAATCACAAGTAGTCTTCAAGGTATCACAAGCACTCTTTACGTTGCGCCCCTTGCGTTCTACCAAGGTGGCGGCATTTGTCTCACAAAACCAGACGTAGCATATATGTCAATACCAATGGCTTCATTAACAATCCTTAATCTAGCTTCACAATATTATAGATGTTTTTAACCAATAAACAAACGATATTATAGATGTTTTTAATCAATAAACAATAAAATCATAACGCACCACCGGAGATCTATCACCACAATTTAATTCTCTATCTGACAAATGTTTTCCTGACCATGAAATGTCACATAAATAGTATGTACAGATGTGTTAGCATTTAATGAGTCCATGGTGCAACTGAGCGCGCTTTGTAGTATACATATTCAACTAATTAAGTTCCCCATGGTCGGAGGCGAGGTGGCGGGACTGACGGGTTAAATGGGGGAGAATATGGAATAAGACTGGTTGCAGTGCCAACTTTTGAGCGGGGGTAATACTGAACTGGGGTAAAGTGTCGTTGGGGTCCCTTGAGTCAACTGTGGATTGCTCAGTGCTTCTAATCGATTGCGCAAAAGCTACTCAAAAACCGCCACCCTGCAACTCGTACTATACGACGGCGCTGTAAGTTCTAACTGCATACGTCTAGGTGGTTAATTGCCTCGCGCGCGATTGGCCGGCAATCGTTTGCTTATGTCACCATGTATGCCAAAGTGTATGAGCATGTGTTTAGAACTATTTGGTATGTAACTAACATCTCTTCAATACACTGAACAACGACGAACACCATTCTTCACTGCACCTTTATCTCAGCAAGCTGATTGGTGCGACAATGCAGCTTGGTGTATGATTGACGGCCATTTTCATTCATGAGCTGAATTCACCCGCATTCGCACGTCTCCACCTCTACGCGCATACACCAAAGACAACCTATAAGAAATATTAGTGCTTGAAGAACCCATTGTAATAACGAATTGTAACGAAAAAGGAATACCGGTTTAGTGTGGTTTGTGAGTCCGACACTAGTTGCTGATAGCTGCGAGCGCATCCATGTGCATAATGCATCCTAAAACCTTTCCATTTGTTTTTAGAAAAAGTTAAAAAATGCAAAAACACTGAATCGTGTCATTCGAGCTCCTCTGTTAATTCCGTGCTGGGGCGATTGTTCGGAATGCTCTTCCTCTTGCGCTATGTTGCTGTTGCTGCTCCTACTGCTGCTGCTGCGCCTGCTGTTTTTGTTGTTCTTCTTTGTTCGCATCCACTACAGGGGTTACCGCTGTTTGAACGGCATTGTCCGCAATATTTGCCTCTTTTTTTCGTCGTCGACTCGTTCGCTTCTGTTGTTAATCGACTCCTGCTGCTTCATCTGCGCAATATTCTTGACCCCTTGACACCTTGTCCTGCCTGCCATTGAGCGGGTTAGGCGAAACCTCAGCAACAGTACCAGCAGCGATGGGGGAGAGTGCAAGGCTATCCGTGTCGCTTTGCTTAGTCAACATCATGCTCTTTCTCCGTTTGACGGTTAACGTCTTCTCCTCAATCTTCTTCTTCTTCAGTGCCGTTATCATCTCCCGCTCTCTCTCTATCTCTCTCCGCTCTCCACCCCCCTCTCTCTTCCTCTCTATTAACAGTCACTCTCACCACTCACAGTTTGTAAGACACCGTCTGCTGCTTCAACAGTGTCGGGGTTTTCGAAGCCGCCGTCGGCTTCCGCCTGTTTTTCTGCTTCTTTCACCAGGATCACCGTTGCCTCCTTGTCATCTCCATTCATTACCAGAGTGGAGGCTGTTTTTAATTCTGAACTATTCACCCTGAGGGCCCCATCGCTCTTAAACCCCGTATTTTTAAGGCACCGAGGGCCAACCACGTTGTAATATCTAGATTTTTTCTTCCAACAGCCCTTGTGGCAGCATGGCTGGTGACTCTCAGCGATATATGGTTTATAATCTATTCTAAATGAGCATCGCTCAGTGAACATTCAATACGATCAATAACACGCATCTGACAAATTTGACACTAAAGTTTTTCGGCGTAATCGACATCCAGTTTTAAAACCAGCTTCTTTAGATCATCCGGAAGGTCGGGGAAGGTGGAGTCGGGGGAGGTGCCGAGGAACACAGGGACCCTAGAAAAGATGTCGGAGCACAGTGAGATGACAGCACTCGAGCAGAGCCTGTTGTCTGAGCCAAATGTAGCAATCGCCAGGCAAAAGGGTAACTGAATATCTAATGCGGAGGCAGATACCGCAATCTGATAGACAGGTTCCGAACAGTGCTTGGCAGTTAGGGGCCGAGGGCCAAGTCAGGGTCTCGCATGGAGCAAGGGTAGATAGAGTGGACCCTTTTTCTCTCCCATTAACACGTTGCTATGATTTGAAGGTTTCCTAGATAAACCTTCCGAGAGCGTGAGCAGCCAGGGGATAAGGAACTAGTCATGATTTGAGATATAAATGCAGCCAGCACGGTATGAAGGAGAAGCATAAGTCTAAGAGGGCACATATCTTATATGAATGGATTGCCAAGAGTAACATATTCATACTCAATGATGGAGCGACTGCTACTTTCTCTAGATGAGACCACATAGCCTTTATAGATCTAACTGTGGTAACAAAATTGGTTGCTTCGCTTTTTTACAGCGCGTCATAACCCTTATTAGGGGTATGACGCGTTGCAGAGGAGGCGAAAGGTGGAGACTATGCGAGCACAGATACATTTGTTTTGAACTCTGATAGTAGCAAAATTACCCCAGACATCCACAAGTAAGTGCTGGAGTATGCTTAAAGCTCAACATAGAAGTACGAGGGGTGCGGCATGCAAGAAGCGGATTGCTTACACCGGTGCGGGTCGCCGTCCATGCAAGTCGTGGTTTCAGAACGATATGTATAAGAGGTGGTCCAATGAAAAGAAACCGGTTACAATGTGAATAATGCCGCTTGGATAATTTAGTAAGTGGACGCGAACAGAGCATCCAGGTGGTTGTGTGCATGCGCGGGCGCCTCTGCATGACGGAGGAGAGAAAGCAAGCAGTTGTGCGTCCCGTCCAATTGACGTGGCAGTGCTAAAATGTGAGTACATCTTGTTGCTCCCATTGCAAAAATTGACTATTAAGGTGCAGCAAGGCGTTATTAGGTTTCTGACTGCCGACAAGACAATATTAGGTTCAAGCGGTCGATATTCATCGCTGGGTGGTGGCCTTGTATGGGGGAGAGTGTGGGAAAGTGGAGTATCCGTGAAGGCCGGGAGTGTTTGAATGATGACCCGGAACCAGGCCAGGCTAACACTGTAATCACGGCCGAACTAATCGACAAGGTGAACGACCTGGTAAGATATTATCAGCGTTTTGCAATGCGAAGTATTGGCAGTGATGGTGGGAGCCAGCGTTAAAACAGTGTAGAAATTGTGCACGATAGCTTGGCCTGGGTTGTTCACGGCGGGAGTGACTCTACCCCTACAGTAAAGCGCGCCCACCTGTCTCTAGGGTCACACAGAGTCATTCTCAGAATTTCTACGACTCTCACAAAAGACAGTCCTATATTTATACCTACACTGTTAACATACATACTTTAGTTATACCTACAATGTTATTTCGTACCGTTTTCATTTAAACGTCTTTTATATAAGGCACCAAAGGACCTACATAAGGACGCGGGTATCATCGGCTTTTCGGTCACATCACGAACATAAGCAGCCAGGGCACATCTAACGGTTTCGACCGAAGCCCTCTAGTTAAGATGTTGCCAAGGGACCTACTAGTGGGACAGAGTACAGGAAAACCTGGATCTTGCCAGGGCCAGGAGTACCACCTTAGGATGTAATTTATTACAGGGAAAACGCTGTCGTGAGCTGTAAGCCCCCTATCTGGCCGCATGGATTTATGACATTCAGGGTGACATTCAGGGTCTATCTGTTCTATCTCGACAATGGGTGTTACTTAGAGACATCAAAGGTCTCAGAGCGTTTACGCAATTGTGCAGACTGTAGCCCAACACTGCCAAATGCGAGCCATTTCTACAAGGTGTCGGAGACAAATAGAGACATCAGGTGATTGCTAAATTTAACACCAAGCTCCCTAGCATACTTGTAAAGTATCGGTGTGAGCGGGCCTTCTGGGTACGGCAGTGTTTCCCGAGATAATCGGCCCGGTACTGACCGAGAAGGACGAATAATTCTACTGCCGGCTGGGCCATCTTAGGAGGCACCAAGCCTACTTTCTGCTTCGGTGCGCAATGGAAGTGCAAAAGATCTTTTACGTATTATGATCGTTCAAGCTTGCCGACAGTAAGTTGGCCAACGACCAATTTCGTTGGCCTCAAATTAACCTCAAACTTAGCATTGCCATGTTTGCGAGAGCGAAATGTCTACGGTGCTTTTTGTAGTTCCACTGACACCCTCCGCCGGAGGAACGCGGTCGACTTTGGCTCCGCTATGGCTTCAAAGAGCTTCTTCCTAAGCTTTTTTGTCAATTTGAGTGTATCCTTGCCCCAAACGCCAGACGACTCGAGACCGAACGCCGTTACAACGTGGTCTTCAAAAGTATGCGTGTAAAGGGCGCGTTTGGGCATCTTCTGTTGGTGTATGATGTGGTCGACGCCCGCGCTGGCTAGTGCACGATAGCCGGTGGCGTATGTGGCGGAGACAGTTATGTCCCTCGCCAGGGTCCAACTATGGTACCAGTCCCGGCTGGTAATAATAATAATCTATTGGTAAAAAGAAGGTTAATTTTAGTCATGAATATTACGTCCACGAGGTTACAGTCATTCACATTCTTGCCATGCGTTAATCAACTACTCTTGTTTCCGCCTTTTAGACTTAGGTTACGCTCTTTGATCCGAAATAACCATGTCTTTTTCGAAAAGTCATTCCATGTCCGTCGACTACGAAAAAGGTCAATGCTCGTGAGGTTTGTGAGTAATTAACTAACTAGCTAACGTTTACGTAAATAAGACGACAGACGAGTGCCTCTTGATACGAACAAAGTGACGCTTAGATGGAAATCGGGGTGACCTTCTATGCGGTCGTTGAGCACGAACGACTTCGAACGCCGCTGCCACTCAGAGCCCAAGGTTGTTCGGGAAGAAAGACAAACTTTTAATTAGGTGGTAGCGGCAGCGGGTCCACTCCGGCCGCCCAGGGTGGCAGCTGAAACTACACGTACGATGAATAAGCGCAGACGCTCGCGACCCACCGGCAGACTACAAAGCTATCATCGTAGGCAGTTGACGATATGAAGCGGCTAAGATAAGATAGCCGGGGATCCTGACATAGTAGTCCGAGTTTGACATGGACTTTTGATGCAATCTTTTATAAAATGCGCGCATTTAAGGAATGTTCTGATAAATAGAAAAATGTTTATCCATAACTACAGATATTGATTGTTCTACCTAGTTTCAATTGCCTCTCATACTCTTAGAGGGCCTGGGCAGCATATATATTATATATATATATATATATATATATATATATATATATATATATATATATATATATATATATTATATTTACACTTTATTCAAGGGAATGTTTTGTTTGTTAACATCAAGTATCCATAGAGTTGGCGGGTTACTCCCCATGAGAGCATATGGTTCATAGCTTGCTTAGTCGCTACAAACTTTGGAAGAATAGTCTTCTCATGACGCGTCGTCATATCGATGATGTTGAGCATCTTTAACGTCAGTTTCGGTATGACTTTTTTCAATATTTACAAGAGTATCACAATCAATTTTCCGCAAACTTTCCAATTGGTTGGGAATCCGGACGTCATCACTTGGAATTCCACACTTGTATGCAATATTTTGTCGGTATTTGCTGCACATCTTGTCTAGAAGTCGCTGACCTTTCTCTAGACATGGGTTTTAGACTGGGACTGCATATGTTATTATAGGTAGTACGTACTTGAGTGTATATGTGGATCCCTAAATATGAATTAACGTATAATTCAATCCGCTCTCTGTGTTGCTCCTTAAACGATGTCTGTTACGTGTTCTGTGTATTTCATATTAACAGACGTCATTACACCAAGGTCTCTGGATATTTTTTTCAAAGTAAGAGGATTTTCATCGGAGTAATTGTACTCTGCATTTCCGTGACCAAACTTAATGTTTTTTTTTGGCAGAAGGGACTTATTGGAAAATGCCGTTTGCACACACGGACGCCACGGCAGGAAAGCTCAGCTGCCAATTTGTGGTAGTGTGGGGCTCCACCCACAAAAACCAGTCATGTCCTCATCCCCACACTCAACAGGAGACTGCGCAAGCAGTACGTCAAACAATTGAGGGGGGTGAATAGTAGCGTCCTTATCTTAGCTGCCCTGGAGTGCCTCACGGGGCTTTGTTAGGTAAAAACGATTCTTCTCCTCTTTGGCGTGCAAAAAACGTTCGATTGTACGAGCTATAAAATTCGAGTCGTCACGTGAGTTCATAAGAAGGTGTATCAGCTTTTCAAGACTGCCGTCACTTGCTGTGGTTAAGTCCGTGCGTACTGGAGCCCACGCCGGGCCCAGCAATAATGCGTGTTCCGGCGTGTCCTCCATTGTTCCTTTACAGTGCTTGCAGAGTGGCGTATCTGCTTTTCCTATCCTAAAGAGGTAACTTTCGAAGTTGTTATGCCCTGTGAGCAATTGAGTCACGTGGTGTGTCAACTCGCCGCCGGGCCGGTAAATCCACGCCTTAATGTCCAGATTCAGAACCTTCACATGGGCCCTAGTGCCCCGTCCTGTATGGCGTCTCATTTATCTTTCCAAGAAACCAACGTTTTTTCCCTCTTTTATTCCTTGTTGCTTGTCGGTTCCACCCACAAGCGACGACTGCGTTTAGGTACCAAGGGATCGTACCAGCCAGTACTAGAACAGCCGCCGTGCTGACCGTCTTGTAGGCCATCGTAATCCGTAAAGCCGCGAGGCGTTGCGTTGGGGTGCATCAGCGCTCTGTTGCGGGCCGGAGTCAGTGCGGTAAATGGCCACACCGGGGCCGCAAATACCATAATCGACTCGGAAACCGACATAAGACGGCATCGCTTCGATTCTCGCGGTCCGAATGTATTTCTCTACAGCCGCGCAAGCCTCTGTCCCGGTACATTCCCAGATAGCGGGCTGATTTAACCACCTGAATACTCTGACCGTTCAAGATTAGCTTTGGGAGAGGGCACCGTCTTGGGGCAAGCAGGATGACTCGCACGCTTTTGGTAAGGGCCAGCGTCAAACCCGCTTGCCTCATCCGGACGGAAATCTCGACCAGGACGTCATTGGCTCTAATTTCCAGTTGCTGGGGGGTGCCGTCCTGTACTACAACTGCAAGGTCGGCTGCATACGCTAGTAGCTCTGTCCCTTTTGGTAGGTTACTCAAGCGTAGGACATCGTCGTACGCCAAATTCCATAAAAGAGGACCCAAGATGGAACCCAGGGAAATTCCAGCTATCATTTCAAATTAAAATCCCTCATTGTCTACCTGCCGTTCGTTAAGGTAGTCCGAGACAACCCGACGACCAAAATTAAGTATAACGCACTTTACCCCTGACCACCTGTAGAATTCATTTATCGTATCCAGCAGTTTTCTGCAGTCCACGGCTGAGTCCACTTTTCCGTATATTTTAACATCATCCGCATAGATCTTATATTGCACGGTTTCGAGAATAATAATATTTAGCGGAATTTATGTGAAAGATAAACATTAATGGCCCAAGAATGGTCCCTTGAGGGCAACCAGAGGTGGCTTTAGCCTTCTCAGACAGAGTATCCTAAGCACGTACATGGAAGGTCCGCTCACGTAGGAAGTCATTTATCTATGCAACTAATTTGGTGCCCACTCCAAATTTAGGCAACACCCTCAAGAAAGGTTATTACAGTTTCAGTGTTACAGTTTCAAAAGCGGACTCAAAACACATTGATGTGTGACCATGTTCCGCCCAGTTAAACTTGCGTCTCCAAGAGTTAAAGTGTGCAGCTTCTATCCCGGACGGTAAGCAAATTGTTCTTTAGTGATCAGTCCTTGATTGTCGGCATTTTTATATATAACCGTGCAATTACGCTTTTAAATAGTTTACAAGCTATAACGGTTAGCTAAAGTATGTCGCTTATTATTGGGGTCTGACTTATTTCCCCGCTTGTGTACTGAGCCCACAATCGCCGTCCGAAAGCGATCGATGGAATATCAAGCTCCCTTAAGTGTTTCAAAAGGTTTTCTGATGTGACGTCAACATCATTCATGACCACTTAGTCGACATAACTACTTAGAGCATGCGAGAAATACGTTGTTATAAGCCGCACTGTGCGGCATAAAAATGGCATTACACGTCCCAGTAAGCCACGTCTCAGTTATCATATCTACCTCTATATTCATACCTTTGATATAACTTGAGGTGAATACATCTCAATTTGTTCTCCGTAGTGTGTTCACCGCAATGGTGGTGTGTGGTTCTCTGTACAGAATATAAAGTTCGGCCGCCGGCCAGTCATGCTTTCAAGTAACTTTTTTAACACCATATCAGGTCGCAGATGACCAGTGATGAAAGAACGCCGGGCTTCGTCCTCCCAGAGCTCATCTTGAACTGAGATTGTCATAGTCTACATCTGCAACTTCGACGTAGAACTTGTGATCACTGCTACGTGATTGAAGACCTTACTGACACGAGATGGATATGGCCATGTGTCTTAAGATGATTGTAGAGCTTTTCAGCAGAGACACTGGAACACTTGTTGGAGATAGAAATCCGGCAGGTGCTATTATTCGAGCTCTAACTGTTGGCAGCGGTTGGAATTCAGTATCAGCTGGAGTACTTTTTTGACTTACAGTCATCATCAAAGTACTTTTGGACTCAGCAGCTGTAGCTCGCTTACACATATCTTTTTGGTCTTCACTTGAGAACGGGCATGTTGTCTAGGAACCCCGTGCTAGATAGCACGATCATTAACATCGTTTACCGAGAGTTTCGTACAGGAGAGATGAATCCACTGAACACACTTGACTCCCGTGTGTCGTGAGCGTATAAATCTCGTATCACAGTTTTGACAAATAATGCACTATTTTTACTCGTATGGATCCATCGGAATCCTCGCCTCTACGCTTTTCCCTTGGCTTCTCCATACTTGGTATGTAGAAGATTATATTATACAAATTGTAAGTTTAATACGGAGCGGCTTTGTTATGTGACAGTTTCGAACGCTGTAGCGGATATATATATATATATATATATATATATTTGTATATATATATATATATATATATATATATATTTATATATATATATATATATATATATAATATATATATATATATATTATATATATATATATATATATATATATATATATATATATATTTATATATATATATATATATATATATATATTATATATATATATTATATATATATATATATATTCTCTGCTAGTTATAGTTTAGAATCTTCGAGGAATTGAGGTTTGTTCGATAGGAGATCCCTATCAAACTGACGATTAGAGCCGCGGACACCGCCTATAGAGCAGTAGACTGGGAGATCCATCAATACGAGTGCTTTAATACGCCCGCGGCAAAGAAATGCTGCGCGAAAGTACTGGTGGTCCCGCGAGGTGGATGTTGCACGGAGGTAGTGCATTGAAGCCAGATGCCGATGCATTAGAGTCCGCGGGAAGGCCTAAAAGGCGAGAACCGTGTTGGCAAAGGCGAGAACCCACCAAATCTGATAGATGCCATTGTTTCTCACCTCTATTCGGCGTAGACCGAGCGGGGCAGTGACCCAACTAGGCTAAATGAGGAGGATGTCCCACCTCTGGCACTCAAGGAGATCCAGCGAGCGGTTGAATGAACGTCGGAGGGCACGGCCCAAGGACCCGACGGCACATGTCCGGAAGCGTTCAAATGCTTAATGAAGGAACGCCCAGCGGCCTTTAAAACAGTCGTCGACTCATTACTGAGAAACGGACGGTTTCCCAGGAAAAAACAGGAAAAACTATCTTCTTATACAAGATCATAAAATAGGGAAAATATCCTCTTATACAAGATCAATTACCTAGAGAAGTAGTTTGTATGAAAGAAGACTCGGGAGAAATGAGTGAACGGAAGCGCAACGAGAATCATTAGGATAGTTAACGAGATCAATAATCCCAGATTTCAGGAAATGCTACTGATGCGAGTTCGCGAAAACTACGTACTGCCTAACCCAAGTAGTTACTGGTAATGGCAGATTCCAGACTTCTATGGCGAAAAATGGAAAGATGATGAAATAAACATATATGTCTTGTGCTACGCCGGCGTGAGTAACACGCTTTTCGCATGCAGGGCTTTCGAACGCACGAGGCAGACTAAGACTAGACGTGCAGAGCAGTACAATGAGTTATCTACTCGCAGGGATGGTCAGCACGTAAAAGAACTGGTACGCGGGCTTCGATTTTGTGGAGAACATTATGAGAGCGAAGACAAATATGACGGAAGAAAGGCGGCAACGCATGGAGCGTTACCAGCAGGCTGAAAACTGAAAACCGGGCCAACGGCACCCTACATACACTGTCATACCACAAATATCCCAGCCTTGTAGGTTAGCAGCCCACCAGGTTTTTAGTGAGTTTGAGAGTCCTACACTACCCAGACCAAAGGGTGACCGCTGTTATCCCCGCAGGCGAATCGATGAGCCAAAAAGTGTGCCTTCTAAGATGTTGCTGGTAATAATAATAATAATAATAATAATAATAATAATAATAATTCTGTTCTGATGGTTATTGTTATTGTTTTCATCATCTATGCGGGCGTTGTTTTTGTTGTGGATATGGTGGTGTAAGAAGTTTATGGCAAGTTGATTTATAATAACAAATCCTACAAAGATTTCTTCTAAAAAATAGATTTCTGAAATCTTTACTTGGATTGTAATTTCGGGAGATTGTATTTAGAAAGGATTTAGTTATATCTCTGTTGGCTTACTGGTTGTTATTGTGGTGTCGTTATTATGTTGATGATATTATTGTTGCTGTTATTGTATTGTTGTTATCGTTGCTTTAGTTTTTAAGAGTGTAGTTCTGCGGCCGCCTTGTGGTGCGCTGTTTTTCATTCTCGTTGGCGCACTCCCGAGTGACCCGCTAGCTCAAAGTTCTTTCCCACGAGGACTATGGAAACCTTCTTCGTCTCAAGCCTGCTCATTAATTGGGGTCATAATTTCGCTCATTAGCTCTTCTGGCCACAGCCCGGAGGGAGGCACACCAACAACAGCAGACCACAGGAGTCGAAAGAAGGCGCTTAATGAACCTACGCTGTGTATTAGTCGTTGTTTATATATATGTATGTATATATATATATATATATATATATATATATATATATATATATATATATATATTTAAATTAGATAAAAATTAGTTTGTAGGATACTTAAATAGTGGCTTTTATGTAAGAACGCCAAACTCTTTTTAAAGTTTAGCTGTGTAGCTACACCCTTTCGACTAAACTTGACACCGGGTGCCAGTTTTGGATCTCCTTGAGGCAATATCGCAGTCTGGCCGGTTGTAGAACTCTGAGCTAGACGCCTAGGAAGGTCCATTAGGCGAGTCACATGGCAGAGATGTTTAAAACTGGCCATCATAATTTATACGGGGCTATTAGGCCGGCTTATTCCCCATACGCTTAACTCACGAAATGTGCATTCATTATTCTTATATTGAAACAAGAATTGCGCACTAAAGCACTGAGCAGCCATTACGAGCGACCTAATTTGCTGTACGTACGTTACGAGATCTACATTTATGATATGATATAATGATATGAAATTTGTGCACTAAGGCAGAGTGCTTCTACGCGGTGTATCAAGATCTAAATCTACGTACATATAGCAATACTAACTAAAATCATAGCCGATGTTAAATAGACGACTTAAAGCCATTTCGGGTGCTACCCGCCGGTCGGCTAAAATGTCAATTTAGTAATTGTGTACGCGTTAGTCATTTGATGAGTAAAGAATGTTTTTCTTGTTTCTACGTTTTATACTCTTTTAAAAGGAACCAAGCTTGCAGAGCTCCAATGAGAATATGTCAAGGAATACATAAATGCCAAACTACAGGGGAAGACGTCTGTAGGCACTCTGCAGTTGCCTACGGTGGTATGGTCGACACCAATATGCGAAGACACACAAGTGACCTGATTAATGATGTGACAAAACCTTCTAGAAAAAAACGCCAATTAGCTTTGACTTAAGCTCTGGTTAATTAATTGATGTTAAAATCCCCCCCGTAAGAGTGCAGCCGTCAGATAAAACTCAGCAAGTATTAACTAAAGTACAAGCGGCCTTCATGTGCCAAGAGCTTACCTGTTTTATGTGAACAGAATTTTAAAAAGGTGCCAAGAAAATTAGCTGTGAATCAACACCGCAAAAAGCAAATGCTACATATGCAAAGGCGCTCGAAGGCCACCAGAAAGAAGTGACGAGGCCTCGAACCTATGAAAAACTTTAAAATGTTCCGTGTAGCTTTATCCCCGCGATTTTAGTTAAGAGGAGTATGAGATAAAGGCAAAAGCGACGGCGATAATAATATTAGTAGGAGAGCTACATGACGTTGACGCAAAGGTTGCGTCTATAAAGATAGATTTTATACCACTTTAGTAGAATTTATACCACGAGAAAGATACTCAGAATCTTTAGTACTAAAAATATTTTCATCGGTTTCTGGGGTGCAAAGAATATGTTATTTTTGTTATATTTATAATATTATAGTTTGTATTTATTAAAAACATAAACTGTTACGTTCCACGCACTATGCTTTACCGACATGCTAGAAGACTGCCACTTCGACCATGTCTAGCAACTAATGTTGCCCTGCTAACCTAGACAATGATTTATTTCCTCGGGTCGGCCGGCTACATCTGAGTTGCGTTAGAATTTGATTATACACACGTAAAGCAATAGCTTCTTGTTTGGCACGTACCCGAGACTTCCTGTCAGCTTGGTCGAACACAAAAAAAATGCACACAAATTATGACCATACGACCTGACGAGAGACGGCACAGAGGAGCTTAAAAACGGATTTGCCCAGATTGAAATTTTAGCCAGGGGATTCTCCGCGAAGCTCGACGAGAGCGCGCCACACAGGCAGTGGGCTAGGCAGCCCACTTCTGAGCGGCGTGGCGCAGTAGCATACGACTTGATCAGCTCTCTCTATTCCTATTCGGGGCAAAGCAGACGGTTGCTTATCGAAAGGAACCTTAGAGAAAGATTTTTTCCGAAATGCTATTGACGTAGAGGACGAGCATTGAGTATTTCAGACCGGCAAGTGGCGATTCAACCTTACCGATGATAAACCGGATGGATGCTATTGAGGTTCTGATTGTCGTCGTTTCGTTGCAGAGGTTTGAGTACTACGTAGCAATTATTGAAACTAAATCGTAGCAAAACTACCGCACAACTTTAAACGCCAATCGAAATGTATGTACACACATGACGAAACCGCGACAAGTTGTTGTCGTTGAAATAGTGATTAGAATATAAAGTTTTATCCACAAGCTACGCCTTTGACCATCCGTAGCCTGTCAACAAAATCAGACCCAATTGCTGGAGTGGTCCGTCTGCAAAGACACGCAGTATTTTCCAGACTACAGCTCTGGCACCATAGCTGCAGCTGATAAATACATGGCAAAACAAAAAAAAACATAGTATCATCATGACTCTCAAAATCGCATACTATCATGAACTCGAAAAAATTACATAACATAGCGGACTGGAAAAACGGAGACGGGAAAAGAGTAGTTAGACACCGTTTTGTCTTCTATATATAGATCGACGAGAAATACCATAATTTGTCGTTTCTATTATATGAATATGTGCTCAGCTTTCGTCTCATAAACGGATGGGCCCCCCACTCGACACAGATTGAGTTTACTGGTTCGGAAATTTCGAAATCAACCAATCGTTTCATTTGAAGGGCATAGTGCATAGAGAGTGTGTGTGTGTGTTTGGGTGTGCTGTACGAATTTCCTGTAGAATAGACGCGATTTTCGCATGACAGTCTTCACCAACTAGCGCTTCGGCTGTGCTGCCACTACTGGCTCCTGCTGTCCCTCTTACGACTAACTACTACAACGTCGTCTACAACATCTCTGTCCCGCATGCTGCAGCCTGCTAAGCAAAGTCTTCCGGATGAGTGGTCCGATCTCATACGAACCAAACGGCTCAGAGCCCGGCGCAGCTGTCTTTGAGATGCGACACCCACACACACACAGGACTGCAGGACCGCAGGACAGTACGCTACGTCAACCACTGTCAAAGCAATAAGATTCTTTCGACTACAATTACTCGACCTCCGTCTAGAACAGCGACTGGTTCGGCTACCAGTTCGAGTATGCCATCGTACTAATAATAGTCGAATTGGACAAAGTTTGACGACAGCAGGCTAGATTCGGGCTACTACGGAACTAGTTTTCGGCGAGTTACTCTAATTACTGTTAACATATCGATCGAAGGAAATTATGATACTGATGACGATGACGATGATGATGATGGTGGTGATGATGACGAAGGATGAAATGTATGAACACTTGATGATCTTTCCACTTGGCGCTGTGCTTTGGATCAGAAGATATAGACAGAGAACCCGGGGCGACAAAGAATCTGACGAGTGACGTCCAGCGTATCCAAATGCAGACAACGCAGATATGGAGGTGGCTAACCAAAAGCTGCGTAGATGTTACTGCTGCTGCTGCCGCTGTTGTTGAACAAATCCCATTCATATAAAAGCGAAAACGAGACAACGAACAAATCGACGCTGTTGTTTTTGTTGTCGTCTGGCTTCATAGCCAGCGACTTTTTCCGTCCTTTTTCGTATTGCTTCATAGCCAGCGACTGAGTCACGTCATCTTCTGCAGATCTGATCGTGCGTCCTGCATCCTGCTGGGTGTCAGCGCCGTTCATTCTTTACCAGCCCCGCCCGGATAACCCAGCGGGTGGCGGTGATTCGGTTTCTATCTAGCTATCCGCTTGTTATGACCGCCATCGTTCTCGTTGTTGTTGATTTTGTTGATGTTGCTCTTGTTGTTGTTGTTGCTGATTTTGTTGTTGTTTTTTTTGTTGCTCTTGTTGTTGTTGCTGCTCTTGTTATTGTTGTTGCTGATTTTGTTTTTGTTGTTATTACGACATTCACCGTTACTACGATCACTTCAACTGCTGCTACGCTATGGGGCGATAGACGTGTTTGTCGTCTCCCTGTGTCCCTGTTTCCCGTTATTTCGACCAAATCGGGACCTGTGGTCTTTGCCCTTGATTCAAATCGTTGCGCCTACCCGCCTCAAATGCGAACTAAGGCAAACCTACACATACGACTCATGCTCAATACCATTTTCCTTCCGCTACCCTTCTCTGCTCTCCGACACTGAGTCGTCCGTCCAACCGAATTGTTGTTGGTTCCTCTACCCCCCCCCCTCTCTCAGTCTCTTCTTCTCTCTTTTTCTTTCCCAATCCTTTCTTTCCTTCTCCTCCCGTCATTTCTTTCCTGGTCTTCCCCCATCCTATATTTCGTTATCTCTTTCTCATTATTTCGTTCCTTCGTTTTTTCCATACTTTATTGCCTTCTCTTTACGATCAATTACTTAATTTTCTTCTTTCAACTCTTGCTTCCTATCTCTTTTTCGTTAATCCTTTGTTTGCTTTTAATTCTTTTTAGCATTTTCCTCGATCTCGATGCCAAACTTTCTTTTCGTCTCTGCTCTACTCTTTCACCACCGTTCTACTTCACTCCCTGTCTCCCCGCGAGTCTGCCTGCGCGCGCGTCATCGAGAGCGACGAACGACTTCCGTCATTCTCAACTCGGCGCGGTGTCGCAAGTCGCCTTGGCACAGAGTTTTGCTGAATCAAAAACAGACACCAGCAGCCGCAGCGGCAGCCTCAGTGACAGTAGCGACAGCGGGAGTGTCTCTACATTCATACAGTCTACTGCTGCTCTCACCGCGTACTATAATAGGATTTCTCCTACCAGGACGACGACGTACTACTGCTAGGAGAAAAGCGGCAGCCATTCATACTACTAATACGACTACAAACTGCTACAGCGAGCTACTGTTGCTCTTGCGTTCAGGGATTGTTCTCAACAAACAACGACGACAACGAAAACCTGCCTTCTCCGCCGGTAGCCCCATGGCCGTTTCGTCCCGTGCCGCTAAATTCAAACTGTTGTCGAGGACAGTAGTTGCATCAGCTGTTGTTGTTGTTGTTGCTGCGGTTGTCCTTGTTGCTGTTTTTGTTGTCCGTGCCTGAACGTGCACTCAACCCACAAGCAATCCATGCCGTCCCAAAGGAGGTTTAAAACTGTTTGCCTGGACAGATCCAATAATTGATGATGATGAGTCAAGTTCAACCGGCACGATAATAACCGTGGTTATTATTATTATTATGATTGACGATAAGCATAAAAGCAGTATATGGTGGATGTTATGCGCAATGGATGTTATGAGGCAAAATCATTTTTAAGGGTTCGTTTGCGGCATAGTTCAAGCGCGAAGATAGCCGCTACGTCTTTGAGTAGACTTAGCACGCGCGGGATATAAAATGCTGAATATGTTCAGCGTTGTCTTTAAGATGTGACAAGAAAAGACGCTTTTCAATGCAGTGCCGTTAATCTTGGTGCGGCGGTGGGCTGCGGCGTATGCCCTCCTCGGCTAAAACGAAGAACGTTTGCTATAGCTTTGTTGATTGTCACTCTGTTCTCTTTGCGCCAATTGGCTGGTTTATTCAGGAAGTACTGCAGATGTTCTCGCGACTTTGCGAGGATGACTGGGTCACTTGCGTTATTATAATTAATATTATTAATGCCTATTATTAAAGGTGGGTGCATAAACTTGTACTTTGACTGCTAAATAGGTCTGTTACCTATGGTACTCATACTGAGTATATTTGAGGGGGTAACGCAAAAAAGCTCCTTCGCGCCACTATCGTCCGCCCCCTGCCGGCGACCTTCCATCTTCAATGCATTCAGGGGCGAAGAACGTTGAGAAATCTAGGGTTTTCCCAAGGGTTTTTGTGTGATATGACTTATTATCTAATCTCAATGAGCAGTACTCAAAAAAGATCAGCCACAGAGATCATATCGGCGACATCCTGGAAAATGATCCCCATGACTAGCGCGCGAGCCATCTGGATCACGTCGCCACAAAGACCTGATACCTAAAACTTCTTCGGGCTGACCCTTAGCCAACATTTAACGTCCACAGAATTAAAAAAAAAAATCTGTGCATCTATGTGTCTCTTCGCCATGACGCGAATGCACCACGCCATCAGGCTCGACAAAGGCATGATACCTACCCGACAAATACCTTTCCTCTGAAAAAAGCAATACTCCGTAAGGCAAGAGGGCTATAGGCGATACGTAGGTCAGGCGAGACGGGGCTGCACTCTGTCATTGACATTAGTAACGCCTGATGATAAGATTGTTCTTGAAACGTTTAGGGTTTCACGTGTATATATATATATATATATATATATATTTCTACGTTGTCATAATTGCCGCCGCTGCTTCATTTTTGTTGATGCCTCTTCACGCTAGTGGCTATACGAGTCGTCGTTGTTGCTGTTGTTGTTGTTCTTGTTGTTGCCGTCATCTTGACCGTCTCGGCCAGGCCTGAACCGTCAAAAGAAAGAATCCTTTTCCGTTGTCACATTGGTTGTTAATTAATTAGGCGTCTTTCATTGGTGGCGTGTACTGATGCTGCTGCTGTTGGTGCTCTAGCTGTTCAAGCTCGTGCGGCGACAACAGCCGCGAGACCTCGAGTCAACTGCGGGACATTCAATATTGACGACAGTCGCTTCTTCTAGCTGGCTGGCTGGCGGCCCGACGAGAGTAGTCGTGTCCCGCCTCGCCGAGTCCTGACGACTGACGTCCTGTCTGCCCTGTGTCGGTTGTCCTGGCGGCGTCTCGGTCTCGGGCCACCGAAACAGAAACCGGCCCGCAAGGCTCCCCCCTTCTGGTGGGTGGTGATGGTGGTCCGCCGTCTTCTCGATGGCGAGGAGGTCAGGGCAGCAAGGCGACACTGAGTGCGTGTGCGGCCACTGATGCATGAGCTCGGCCTGGCGCCGCCGCCGCCACTGCCACCGCACCAAGGAAACCAATTACAACTTTGGCCTGCATGCACAACGCGTGCAGGGGCTCGACAACCCCCCTAAGGGCACCCCACCCCCCCCCCCTCCCTCAGCCCTCCAACCCCCTCACAGTCCCGCCTCTCCCCGTCCCTAACCTCTGAACCCATGACAGCAGCGGTTGCTGTTGCTGCCGCTCGAGCCTGGAACTCATGCGAGACGGACGGCTGCTCTCCGAGACAAGCAGCCGACAGTGCGGCGATTGAGCCTGAGGAGAACTCAGTGTCTAGCCATTGAGTTCTCGGATGGGCACTCTTCTTTTTCCAATGTCATCTTCTCGGGTCCTTTCTACAGGGAGTTCGCCTTGTATACACATATTCGTTGTTCCTTTCAAATTTCTCTTACGGACGCAAAGAGAGAGAGATCGAGACGAAAGGAGGGGGAGGGAGAGGGAGAGATGACAACCTACCCAAACATGTCTAATGCGCTTTGCTTGTTTGTGCAGCAGGTCACCGAGACGTTGCGGTCCTCATAGCAATCGGATGGTTTCGGCCTTCGCCAAGTATAGAGGTCAACAAATTGACGTCTTGACCTGGAAGATATATTGAAATAGCGATACTAAACCTTATCGTCACCACACTGGTGCCTATGCCATCCATGCTATCACTCTGGGGTCTAACGTCACTACCTCGCAGAAAGCGTATCAGAGAAGAGATCTATTTAGTAAGCACATTGCCATAGTGACAAAGCGTCTCTAAGATACGTATAGCACACTCGCAAATAGTTTCAGTATTTACGAATCAACGATTTTAAGTCTACTTGACGAGATTGTGAACAGTGCTACGCCTACGACAACAGGATTATCGATACATAGGTACTCAGTCGAGTCGTCTTGAATCAAGCAAGTTGTCCGAAGAATCTGTTAAAAAAAAGTCATGTTGTCAGAGCGACTTCGAAAGCGGCCTGTGAGAACGATAGGGCATGGGTGTGGATACTGTGGCAATCTGTTTGTACCTTACGCACATGACGCATAGGTCTAGCAAGAAATATACTAGGCCGGACTGGGCGGAAGGTGGCACTAAGGCGGAAATCATGCTGTAACGAACACTATGTGAGTTGAGAGTGTGCACAAGTTTTCTTCAGAAATCGATATATAATACCATAAGCAGGCGCGTATGAAAGTCGTCTCAAGCCAAGCTCTCTTGGTACATATCTTGTCGCACACACGTCCGCATAAACACGTCAGCACTTCTGGAAGGCATAGGAAACAAACAGATGACCAATACTTGTATACAGTTTCATAATAGGCGCATAGTGTACTTCACGTATTGCTATTCTGCTATACTCCTTAAAAAATCATATAAATGCACGCAATACATATTAATCGGATATTGTTATGTATAGGCTGATAATGTGCTCTTGGTTTTAATGACTCGGCAGGCAAATATATTAGTGGATAAATGGAATTCTAGCTTCAAAGGGCCAGACTAGCGAAAGCCGACTAAGCGATGCGTTATTTTTGTACATACGATCGGAAAATGTTACATTACAGTTAACTATTACATTAGGGGCGGTAAATAAATAACTGCAACGTACAAATTGCAGTAATGGGCGTTTAGTAGTAACGTAGTATAGTAGAGAGAGTGGGGTTCTATCTTAGCGGTGATGAATAACGCAATAACGCATATAATTGTAAAACAAGCCTCAAAATCAAGCGTGTTAAAGTTGCTTGCCGTTTACTAAAAGTGAGATCGGATACCTTACGGATAATCCTGAAGCGGTTAGCTTGTTATGAAGAAAAATGCATCTCTCTCTCTCATTTCCACATTCCGAGAAGCACGTATGAATTTTAAATCGCTGCTGCATGGAAAATAATTCCTATTGTTGATATCACATTGAAAAAATTATTTCCTAGATCGCATAACAGCAGTCGTCTGGAATGTTATCCTCAAAATACGACTACGGTTTGGTAAGCACCGATGAGTGTTCAAGATGCCGCCTACGGCATTGCGTTTCTAAAGAACAGTGGTCTGTATTGTGCAAATAAACGTGACAAACCCACGTACTTTTACCACAACGCGGAAAGAGCACTTTTGCGCGACCCTGGTATGCACAAGCCTGCCACCTGGGGCGCCGTGTAGTTTTGGAGCCCCTGCATTAAGCCCAGGCTTAACACCCCCATCTCCTGATAGTTGATGAACCTAGAGCGCTCTATGGCTGACAGAGAGCAACCTATAAGACACTGCTTATGTAGAGTAAGGGCCGACATGATGAGGAGAAAGTGGTTCGTCTGCTTGGGCGCGCGGAGTGCAAACCCCATGTCTACCTTGTTTGCCGGCAAAATATAAACATGCACAACGGCAAATCTTACGCAACTAGAAAAATGCTTCACAGTATAAATGCGTGTCCATTGCTTGCCGCGAATAGCAGGTACGCGCTTTACAAACTTGCTAGCAGGTTGCGGATCGGCAGTAGAAACGATCAGAGTCAGGCTACTTACTACTGCTCAGCAATTTTTGTTGGAATTGCAGGGAAAGTGGCTTGGCAAAGGCAGCACAGTTAGATCTGTACCTCGCCAGGGAGCTTTGGGATGGAATGGTACGCACTAGTTGGAGAGTGCACACAAGGTACATTGTGATTGGCTACCATTACTGGGCATCCTTGATTCAAGGATGTCACTAGTTTGGCAATTAAAGCCTTTGCCGGTTCTGCTGCAAACGTCCGCTAAACGCCATGCAGCGAGCTGCACCACACAATTTTTCGCCCGGTGTGGCGGTCGCTGTCAAGGGCGGAGACCTGAGAATAAGAATATTATTATTATTATTAAGCGCAGTCGAATTGGGATGGGTAGTTGAACGTGCGGATTCTGAAAAACGGAGGAAGTATCTAGAACTATCTAGAAGCTACCACTTTGCCCCCATTACATTAGAGACACTCGGCCCCATCAGCACAGGTACAGCAAAACTCCTGCAAGACATCGGAAAACGAATCGAAGACGTTACGGGCGATCGACGCGAGGCCATGTTCTTGAGACAGACGATGTCTTTGGACGTGTGTAGAGGGAACGTGGCTTCCATTATAGGCGCCATGAACTGACACAACGAGCAGGATAAACATGATTTAAACGTTCATACCTCACAATTATCACTTCCGGTTTCGAAATCGGACAGTGCGGACGTGTTTTTTGTAGGTCTGTGGAAAAGATCTTAGGATCCTAGTACTAGCCTGATTTAGTGAACTTTGTGATAGCAGGTAGGTGCTCTGACTTGCAGTGAATGGTTGAACATCGATATTGTGAACATTAGTGGCATTTCTGAGGTGAAAGGCCGAAGTGAAAGGTTTGGCGCCAAGGAATGCGGACTTAGGACTACGAAGCTCCGAAAGAACATGCTTCTCGTGTGAGTGCCAAGACTAATCCATAGAGTGAGATACTGTAGTGATCCGTGAAACTCAGTGGTAATTTTGGTGTTTTGTGCGTGGACGTGCGACATAGCGGCGTGGAGCTAGGCCGCTGTGAAGCTTAAATGTTACTTCTTCTGCAAGACGAAGCGAAAACGAAACTACTCGAGTAGCGGTGGGAGGCTTCGAGCGGCCCGCTGCCCATCCAAATTCGAACGAAATAACTACTTTTCAACTGAAATAAGTTAGCGCAGTATAACATTGAACTATATAAGGACCGTACCACATTGTACTGTCTAGTACACCGCAGTGTGTATATATAAATATATATATGCGTATATATGCATAGCATCACATAGTACAGCAGCGCAGATATAAATACGTAAACCACAAAAAAAGAAGAAGAAGGAATGGATCCTTTTAAGGGTCCGGACCGTGTGCCTCAGTCCCCCGGCCCGGCTGTTCTCACAATAGACCCAAACGAGCTGGAGAAGAGGGTAGCGGAACCGGAGACGGAGAAAAACACGGGCTCAAACAACGACTCGGAGGACAAGGAGATAATGTCTGCTGCAACGCCGCAGACTCAACGAAAGAGAGCGGCAGCAATGGCGATTTCGCCAAACGATGCTACGCAAGGTGTGACAGGTCGAACCGTGGCCAGCCAAAAGGCCAAAGCGGCAAAGAAAACGCGCGCCGACGAGGGCCTGCAGGATAGTGCAGGGGGTTTGAGTGAGCTATTGAAGGTGGTCAAGCAGCTTACGGCGCTTAAAGAAAAACATGCCACTACTCAAACGGACATCAAGGCTGCGATCACTCGCCTCGACAAATGCACATGGGAGCTTGAATTAAAACAGAAAGCTAGTGAAGCAGAGCACGTGAGTTCTATTAGGCAACTAAAGGAAGCCAGCGCCGAACAGACGGCACAAGTGCAAATAATCACGATGCTGGCTGACAGATGGAAGGCAAAGGCAGAGGGTCTGGCCAAACAGGTTGAGGACCTAAAAGTACAGCAATCGGCTCACTTAGAAAGGTTTCTAACGCCCAAAGACCTTATATGCAATACGTGCCAGAAAAAGCTAGATAAAGAGCAGCTAGATCTACAAACGGCTAAGCTCATCGAGGAACAACTGGCAGCGTTGCCGTCGCTTGAGGACGCTACCCAACTTATTCGACAAGACTGGCCGGAAGCCACATTCAAAGCCGCCCGCTTTTCGAATAACAGCATTGTAGCGTCGCGAGACGTGCGGGCAATGCTCATTACAAGAGAGTCAGAAAAGGACCGGGCTGTCCTCAAAAAACTCGCCACCCAGTTCCCGCTTGCTGAGTCGGCGTCCACCCTTCGGGCGGGAAGTGTGGCCGTTCTAACAAACAACGAACAACTGGAGCTAGTTGGCACCGACCTGGAATCTGGCGAGGACAAACCGTCGTCTCCTAGTAGAAAAACGCGCACTCTGGTGATCGGAGTAACAGGCCCAGAGGTCTCTCCACAAGGGTTTCTGCAGATACTCTGCAAGACCCTTGAGAGGAGCCACGACAAAACAAACTTGGAACCAGTGGCTCTCTATATATCCCAGGAGTTGATTGGGACATCGCTCCGAAGAGCAACTGAGGCCTGCTGCAGGCAGGTAGGCTGCTCGGCAGACATCACAAACGAGGGACAGCGAAGGCCCAAGCCAGACGTAGGTACTACCGGCCCACGGAGACTGAAATGATGTCAGTGAGAATCCGGGCAAAAGAAGGAACCTCGGCAAGTGAGATGCTTGACAAGATTCGTCCGCTTGTCGGAAAGCCTGAAAATGGTGTGCGAATTGGCCCCGTCAGAACCACTCGTGCCGGAGACCTTATCCTCAAGATAGCGGAGGAAAGGGCCGGCAGCTCCGCCACCTTTGCTGCTGTACTACGCCAAGGTACCGGGGGTGAGGTTGATACCAGAGTGGTCACTGGCCCTACTATGACGGTTGTCCTGCGCGATGTTAACCCTTTCATAAGCGCGGAGGCCATTAGGACAGAGATCCAGAAGATCCTGAATCTTCACGAATCGACTCATATGCGCACAGAGGCTCCGCGACCTAACAAGAAGGGCAGCTGGCAATGTCTTGTAACGTTGCCAAAGCAGGATGCGCGCAAGCTCCTGGCGAGGAAAACCTTCAAGTTAGGTGGCTTCAATAGCAGGCCTGAGGAATGGATTACCCTGCCAACTTGCCATAACTGCCACGACATAGGGCACACAACCAGGGAATGCAGGAACAATAAAGCCGAAAGCCAGATATGCTACAGGTGCGGCGACGCCGGACACGTCGCCCGAAACTGCGAGGCTGAAGCCCCCAAGTGTTACGTTTGTGGAAATGTAGGTCACCGCGCCAGATCTACTGCATGCCCCAGCTACCTCCGAATCCTGACGGAACGGAAACAAGCAATACATGCGGCCAAGCAGGCAGCACAAGCTAATAGAGGTGGCAAAACTGAGTCGGCCGCTCAGGAGACAGAGACCGACCAGCAAATCTCCCCACAAGCAGAAAAAGGAGAGCAACTGACTGCGGAGCAGAAAAAAGCTTCAAGGAAGGACGCTCGCCGGAGCAGGACAAACTTAGAGGGATGGACGGAACAGGGTGCTCGAGGAGCCGCTCGGTTTCAAGACACGGACGGACAAACCTTTGCCAACCAATAAAAATGGAGACCAATGTAATTCAAGTTAACTGTAATAGGAGCAGACTAGCGCATGACATGCTAGAGGAAATAGCAGCAAGACGCAACGCAAGCCTCGTTTCTATCAGTGAACCAAATAAAAGTAGAGCAAGCACACGAGCAGGTTGGTACAATGATCTAACGCTTAGCGCTGCTATCATTAACACCGGCTCGCTACCAATAACCAAACACGGAAAAGGAGCAGGATACGTGTGGGTGGACGTAGCCAACAAGTGGAGACTGTACTCATGCTACATCAGCCCGAACTGCTCACAGGAGGAATTTGAAAGGTTTCTTACTGAACTCGGAGACTCAGTACGCGACACCAGTAAAGGATTGGGAACCCTACTCACGGGCGACTTTAATGCAGCCAGTGAAACATGGGGATCAAAGAAAACGGATACAAGAGGAAGAACCTCACTCGATTGGGCAGCTAGTCATGACATATACGTACAAAACAAAGGCAAGGAACCTACTTTTCACAGGGCAGGCCAATACTCTCATATTGACTTAACGCTTTGCGATGACACGCTGGCTTGTAAAATAACGAGTTGGAAAGTCCTCACTGAAGAAGAAAACCTCAGCGATCACTACTGCATAGAGTTCAAAGTAAAGGCGCAGACACCCAGGCCACCCGCAAGCATTAAAGCTCGCTACAGGATATCCGATGAGAAATCCTTTAGAGCTGAAATCAGCAATACAATTGCCGACGTTGGACTACCCCAAACCCCAGAGGAGCTGCAAGAGCTTCTAATAACGGCATGTGCTCGAGCTACAAAGCCCATACATCCAAAGCGTGCGAACTTACAGCCAAACTACTGGTGGAACACGACCATTGCGCAAAAGAGGTCTGACTGCAACAGAGCAAGGCGTAAACTAAAAAAGCCACACAAGACCTTAGAGGATGAAGCTTAAGCTTTGGTTAACTATCGAAAATGTAGAGCCACAATGAAGCAAGCAATTATTGCTAGCAAGACAAATAGATGGCGCAACCTTCTCAAGGAAATCGATGGCGATCCTTGGGGGAAGCCCTACAAGATAATAATAGGGAGTAACGCACGAAAGCCCAGGGCTGTGCTCACAAAGGAGCAAATCAGCCAGGCTTTAAACAAACTCTTCCCAAAACACGCTCGCTTTGACAGGGAGCAATATAACACGCCAGAGGCACCCACAGGAGAAGGGGACGAGCCCCCAGCGATAACGGTGGCAGATGTACTCAAGGCTGCGGCGAGACTTAAGCCGGGAAAGGCCCCAGGACCAGACGGCATCCCGTCCCTGGCAGTCAAAGTACTATTTAAGGAGTATCCAGATCTGGTTGCACAGGTGTTCACTGCAGCAACCAGAAAGGGAACAATACCTGCAAACTGGAAACTAGCTGAGGTTGTCCTTATTCCCAAAGACAACGGAGGATTGAGGCCTATCTGCCTACTGAATACCCTGGCGAAAGGGTACGAGGCAATCATTGAAGAAAGGCTCAGAACCTTTGTAGAGGAAAACGGACTTCTTTCGGACTCCCAATATCGATTCAGGAAAAAGCAGTCAGTGCTCACTGCTGTCCATCGAGTTACGGACAAGGCTGACCTTTTACATAGTTCAACCATTTGCACCAGAAAACTGTTTCTGGCAATACTTCTAGATGTCAGGAACGCCTTTAATAGCCTCCCGTGGAGGACAATACTGGACACGCTAGTGAGGAAAAAAGTCCCACATTATCTTGTCAAGGTCATCTCAGGATACCTGGAGGACCGAACTGTTTTCAACGGTGAAGTGGAATTATCAATGGCAGCAGGAGTTCCACAGGGCTCGATCCTGGGTCCTCTGCTCTGGAACCTAGCGAACGATGGCGTACTCTGCCAGGATAACCTTTCACAAGGAGTAGAGATGATCGCGTGCGCGGATGATCTGGCTATCACAGTTCAGGCAAAGACTGCAGAAGAATTGGAACTTAATGCTAATAAAACACTAGAGTCTACGAGGAGATGGATGGACGAAGCGGCTTAGCAATCGCTCCGGAGAAAAGCGAGGCTATACTGCTAACGGGACGGAAGAAGGTGAGTCCCATCAGACTATACCTGGCAGGACAGCAAATAAAGCAGGTCAAGGAGGCGCGGTACTTGGGGATTCGCTTGGACAAGAGCCTGACGGGCCTCGGCCACCTGAAGATAACCTCGGCAAAGGCGGCTAAGGCGGCTAATGCAATTGCAAGAATTCTACCAAACATTCACGGACCAAGAGAATGCAGACGTAGATTGCTGATGTCAGTGGCCGAATCTATAGCGCTATTCGGGTCTCCAGTCTGGCTCAAGGCTTCTTTGAAAACAAAGAAAGCGAGAGGGATCCTTGGAAGCACTCAGAGAGTGGCGGCTCTCAGGATTATCCAGGCGTATCGCACCGTTAGCACAAACTCTGCTCTCGTGCTGGCCGGAGCTCTTCCCTGGGATCTAAAGGTGGAGGAAAGGCGAAAACTCTGGGAAAACAGCTCGAGCAGCAGTAAGGAAGTAGAGAGAGAGAAGTCAATGGAAGCATGGCAAGCCAAATGGGACTCCATTCCTTCAGGAGCACCGGGGCACACCCTTCGATCCCTCATCCCAAACATCAAACAATGGATTGAGCGACCGTGGGGAGAACTAAACCATTATCTCACGCAGATCCTCACGGGACATGGAGACTTTCAGACATACCTCTTTCGAATCGGAAAAGCTCCCTCATCGAGCTGCGTTTATTGCCAATACTCTCATATTGACTTAACGCTTTGCGATGACACGCTGGCTTGTAAAATAACGAGTTGGAAAGTCCTCACTGAAGAAGAAAACCTCAGCGATCACTACTGCATAGAGTTCAAAGTAAAGGCGCAGACACCCAGGCCACCCGCAAGCATTAAAGCTCGCTACAGGATATCCGATGAGAAATCCTTTAGAGCTGAAATCAGCAATACAATTGCCGACGTTGGACTACCCCAAACCCCAGAGGAGCTGCAAGAGCTTCTAATAACGGCATGTGCTCGAGCTACAAAGCCCATACATCCAAAGCGTGCGAACTTACAGCCAAACTACTGGTGGAACACGACCATTGCGCAAAAGAGGTCTGACTGCAACAGAGCAAGGCGTAAACTAAAAAAGCCACACAAGACCTTAGAGGATGAAGCTTAAGCTTTGGTTAACTATCGAAAATGTAGAGCCACAATGAAGCAAGCAATTATTGCTAGCAAGACAAATAGATGGCGCAACCTTCTCAAGGAAATCGATGGCGATCCTTGGGGGAAGCCCTACAAGATAATAATAGGGAGTAACGCACGAAAGCCCAGGGCTGTGCTCACAAAGGAGCAAATCAGCCAGGCTTTAAACAAACTCTTCCCAAAACACGCTCGCTTTGACAGGGAGCAATATAACACGCCAGAGGCACCCACAGGAGAAGGGGACGAGCCCCCAGCGATAACGGTGGCAGATGTACTCAAGGCTGCGGCGAGACTTAAGCCGGGAAAGGCCCCAGGACCAGACGGCATCCCGTCCCTGGCAGTCAAAGTACTATTTAAGGAGTATCCAGATCTGGTTGCACAGGTGTTCACTGCAGCAACCAGAAAGGGAACAATACCTGCAAACTGGAAACTAGCTGAGGTTGTCCTTATTCCCAAAGACAACGGAGGATTGAGGCCTATCTGCCTACTGAATACCCTGGCGAAAGGGTACGAGGCAATCATTGAAGAAAGGCTCAGAACCTTTGTAGAGGAAAACGGACTTCTTTCGGACTCCCAATATCGATTCAGGAAAAAGCAGTCAGTGCTCACTGCTGTCCATCGAGTTACGGACAAGGCTGACCTTTTACATAGTTCAACCATTTGCACCAGAAAACTGTTTCTGGCAATACTTCTAGATGTCAGGAACGCCTTTAATAGCCTCCCGTGGAGGACAATACTGGACACGCTAGTGAGGAAAAAAGTCCCACATTATCTTGTCAAGGTCATCTCAGGATACCTGGAGGACCGAACTGTTTTCAACGGTGAAGTGGAATTATCAATGGCAGCAGGAGTTCCACAGGGCTCGATCCTGGGTCCTCTGCTCTGGAACCTAGCGAACGATGGCGTACTCTGCCAGGATAACCTTTCACAAGGAGTAGAGATGATCGCGTGCGCGGATGATCTGGCTATCACAGTTCAGGCAAAGACTGCAGAAGAATTGGAACTTAATGCTAATAAAACACTAGAGTCTACGAGGAGATGGATGGACGAAGCGGCTTAGCAATCGCTCCGGAGAAAAGCGAGGCTATACTGCTAACGGGACGGAAGAAGGTGAGTCCCATCAGACTATACCTGGCAGGACAGCAAATAAAACAGGTCAAGGAGGCGCGGTACTTGGGGATTCGCTTGGACAAGAGCCTGACGGGCCTCGGCCACCTGAAGATAACCTCGGCAAAGGCGGCTAAGGCGGCTAATGCAATTGCAAGAATTCTACCAAACATTCACGGACCAAGAGAATGCAGACGTAGATTGCTGATGCCAGTGGCCGAATCTATAGCGCTATTCGGGTCTCCAGTCTGGCTCAAGGCTTCTTTGAAAACAAAGAAAGCGAGAGGGATCCTTGGAAGCACTCAGAGAGTGGCGGCTCTCAGGATTATCCAGGCGTATCGCACCGTTAGCACAAACTCTGCTCTCGTGCTGGCCGGAGCTCTTCCCTGGGATCTAAAGGTGGAGGAAAGGCGAAAACTCTGGGAAAACAGCTCGAGCAGCAGTAAGGAAGTAGAGAGAGAGAAGTCAATGGAAGCATGGCAAGCCAAATGGGACTCCATTCCTTCAGGAGCACCGGGGCACACCCTTCGATCCCTCATCCCAAACATCAAACAATGGATTGAGCGACCGTGGGGAGAACTAAACCATTATCTCACGCAGATCCTCACGGGACATGGGGACTTTCAGACATACCTCTTTCGAATCGGAAAAGCTCCCTCATCGAGCTGCGTTTATTGCCAAGAGGGAATGGAGGATGACTCGAGCCACACTCTTCTAAAGTGCCAGGCACTGGAACAGGCTAGAGCCACAGCAATTGCCAAACTAAGGAACAAATGGACCAATGAGGGAGACGGAAGAGGAGCAAATATTCCAGATCCCCCCAGAGGAACCCTTAAGGAGTTCGTAGACTACATATGCGGTACGAATTCTGGGTGGAAGCTAGGAGCAGCTATGGCTACGGAGGTAATTAAAGAGAAAGGAACCCTGGGAAAGCTCAGGAGAGCAAGATTTCCGTCTACTGCACCAGAAAATCACGTTAGTCCGAATGATGCGGCTTCGCGGGTGTTAGTACAAGACACGTCGAACGTTGGGGAAACCCGTGAGTGACCCCGGCCAAATGATCCGAGTGGCACTCGCCACTTCTCCTGATGGCCCATAGTACTGTTCTATGGAGATCTGGGTCATCAGAGAGTGAAGCTTAAGGGGGGAGGTGCGTTTAGTGGGTATGGGTCTCAGAGGGCTAACACCCATCCGCTGGGGTCGAGTCCCACACTGCTCGAATGGAAAGTGGGATCTTCTCATTTTCTACTCGTAGCAATAGTACGTAAAAGTATTTAACCCTCCTCCATAAAAAAAAAAAACCTCACAATTATTATTATTATTATTATCGGACGAGACAACGACAAGAGACCTGACGGTGTGACCAAACTATTGTGGTCTCACGGCAAGTACTTGGCCTGGGGTGCTACAGAGTTCTGCACCCTAGCTCCCTCGTATCTCAGCCATAGCTCTGTCAGCACAAGATGGGTAGCAGATCACGCCGAACAGGAAAATGTACGTAAATAAGCAGATCTCGAAAATAGTCTTCACTTCGTACTGGTAGCTATGGAAACATTAGGCCCCATCAGCAGTGGGACAGCAAAATTCATTCGGGATCTGGCTAGAAGAATGAGCATAAGAAGAGGAAAATAGTACGATGCGCATGGACATTTATTTTCCCCCGCGCTTCTATCTTTTGTTTAGCGTCTATGACTTAAACACAAAGTATGTGAAGTGACGCATACATTTTACCTTGAACTGGACATTGCCGCGCTCACCGGGTTGCTAAATGCAAGAGCTCCAAGCTGCTGCTCCTCACAGAGTCTCCCTCTGGGCCGCGAAAAAAGGAATGGAGACTAACATGCCAAAATTTTTAAATGGAGTGTACACAGGCGTCAAAACAAGATTTTACTTCGGAGCAAGCGGTCTCAGATGTTCATTCCTTTCTTATGTAACCCGATGGGTACAAGGGGACAGTCAGCGGCCATATTTTGATCGAGCTGCCGCCACCATGTCTACGCTAACAAATTGTAGATGTCTCGGGTTGCTCTCTGTGTTGTAATCCCCACGGCCCACAATGGGAACGTAAGTTGGCCGAATGTAGCTCTAGACTGTTACGTAATTACGGATCCTACAAGATGACTTTAATGTCTACAGTGGGTGGGGAGGAATCCGGGTTTAGTGGGTTTGCGAGTCTCACACTAGTCACGCAGGCTGCTAGTGGCGCATGTGCATCATGCATTACCGAAACCTACAGTGCTATGCATTGGCTCGGTCGGGACAATGGTCTGCATTCAGACGGGACATCGTCGTATCAGCTCTGGTTTAGTACAGTCGTATCTCTGTGTATATAATTAGCAATCAGTGCGGCCCTTAAATCGTCATCCTTCCTGCCATGTGGTTAGTGTTGACGCACGTCTGGTCAATGAGACTGTGCAGATTTTATGTGGACTCGGGTGTGCGAGGGGTATAAGTAAACAACAGCAAAATGAATGACGAAAAACTACCCGAAGAGGTTATGAACGACAGCACGTTAGACAATGTAAGCTTGAGCATTGGACCCAGTAGAGTTTACTTCCCGTAGGGCTTACCGAATATACGAACTGAGTCCTTATCTTATCGCAGTTGGTAACAGACGTTCTCCTTGTATAGATAATTCTATACAGTAATAAGGATAGCAGTGCAATCCGGAGCGCCACGACTAGATGCGTCGCCCGTGGCGACGACCACGCCGCCACAAAAGCTTGGCCAGACGCCTGACGAAGCAAAAAGGTTTATGCGCCGAGTTTACGGTGAGCCGCCAAGGGACTGCGATATTCTACTGACAGCGTTCATGGCCTTGGCAAATTTAGGGAAGGATACTGAAGAGCTCCCGCTGAGAGACTTGGCAGGGCGTGTGCGCGTATATAGACCGGCGAGAGCGGGTCGCGGCGAGGGGGGAAGTGATCTCCCTTTTTGGGTCCTTCAAGCCCTGCAACGACGCAATGCTCTTAGCGTAATGAGTACACCAAGGAACGCTTGGTTGACTATAAGTAAATTTGTTTTGCATGTTGGTATACATGTCCATACATATATGCGCAGTTATTGTATATATATATATATATATATATATATAAAAGGACAGCCCTTATAAAATAGACCTACAAGGAGTACCAAAAACAGCTATCCGTAGCTCTTGTATAATTTTGCTCGTTTTAAGCAGTGTTGTGAGCTCATTTTATTTCTTAGCTCGTGAGTATGGCGCCTTGTGCTCGTGCTACAGCAAATTAAAAGGAACCTGCAAAGTATTTGCGACACGATTGTCCTCATTTTGTTTCTTAACTCATAAGTATGGCGACCTATGCATGATAGAGTATAAATATGTTTATTTCTTGTTTTTCCTGTAGACTAAGTATAATCATTACTTAGAGTTCGACGTAATTTCCACCAAATGTTATGTTCTGGTAGGAGAGTAACTATATATATATATATATATATATATATATATATATATATATATATATATATATATATATATATATATATATATATATATATATATATATAGTGTCGTTTCGATAGGGCTAGAAAAAATATTGTCTGTTTGGTAAAACGGCAGTGAGCCAACCATGGATACGCAATCCTTGTTAATAAAGTAGATACTCGTATAGGATGATATATGTGTATATACGAACATTTCGATTCTAACTGCGTGTTGATTTCTTTGGGCCGTAGATTTACAATTGAAGCGGATCTTTAAATTGCGTCTGTCGATGCTTTTTAGCTGGCTGCGTCGCCTATGTACTGCGAGCTCTAAACCTTGCGTAGAGGAGAGCGTAGAGATCTTGCGTGCCTTAAATTGCCAAGTCTCATCACCTGCGACGAGTTTCCGACAACCAAGAAGACCCGCTCTCGTAAGGAATTTTATCTGAGAGAGACCCGCTCTTCTTTTCTGCTCCGTAATAAATCTCAAAGTACCCACCGAGCAGACTTTTGATGAGTCCAAGGTGGTCGTGCAGAATCCGATGAAGGGAAATGGCATCTAAGCCCAATGTCTTTACTAGTGATACGTATGTTTTATTTATGGCTCAATCGCAGAGTTCACATGAGCGACATTTTAGTCGTTTGTTGGTGTTTTAGGGGATCCGTCGCACGGATTGACATCTCTAGTTCGAAATATTTCTTACCGTTTATATACACTCACTAGGAATGGGGCTTTATTCCAATAGTCAATCGAAGCTGCAGAGGCTCCCTTGCGCACTTAGTGCTAGTTAGAAGTTGTACAAAAGAACAGCACGCAGCCCAATCTTTGCTGTTGTGGCACACGACATGCTTGTGTTCCCCAATTCAACTCACGCTCTACCAGGCAAAAAACGCAAAAGCCTTTTTAGGTTCCTACATGTAGCTAGCGACCCTAGCATTAGAAGTCGTGACCTTGATCCTGGGGCGGCGATACCATTCTAATCTTAATAGCGATATTTTTTAGGGTTTATAAATTATATCCGCAGTTTTATTCATCAATTCATATTGCAACCTTGTATAGGTGAACGTGTAAATTGTGTTTTCATTTTTTATGTTTATTTATAAACACAGGTTAAAGTTACCCGACAAACCGACATAAGACTGCGCTTATAAATTAAGGTATAAACAAGTATGCATATATATATATATATATATATATATATATATAAATATATATGCATATATATATATATATATATATATTTATATATGCATATATATATATATTAAACAGATACGAAATGTTTTTTATAGGATTGTTCGTTCTCTGCAATTGTTTACCCAGTTCGCGAATCACACACGCCTTTGTCTGGGAGCGTGCTCCTGAGTAAAAGGATATTTTGACTGTTTTTCGACTACACGTTTAATTTTACTAGTATCGGGCTGCCACAAAGTCCACATAATCGGCACAACGCGACAGGCGAAATTGTAGCAGCAGCAGCCTCACAAAGCCAGCGACCGACGACAGCAATGACGGCAACAACAACAACAACAAAAAAACAATGCACGTTAGCGAGAAGAAAATCGTCGATGGTTCACAAGCCAAACGGCAAAATTTGGCTCGTTGATGCGCATGCACGTCTTGCCTTTCGTATTTTAAAATCTTTCCTTTATTTTATATTCTATTTCCCTATTCCCGACACGTCGTCGGTGCCTGGTGCATGTCGAGCTCAACCGTATGCAGACGAATAAGACATTTGCGGAAAAGGTTTTGGGTCAGTGGCGAGCTGCTGTTGGCGTAACTGTTTTTTTTTCTCTGTGTGGCACATCCTAGACGCTCTGTGCGGCCTAGTCTGGTTTCGCCTGAACAGCAAACGGGGAAAAGAACCCCCACCATCGAGATGACAAAAGGGCACAGCGGAGCAACCCCCATGCACTTTTGCCCCCCCCCCCCTCTCCTTCCCCCCCAACCATGGTGGGAAAATTCATCGCCCACGGTAATAATTATTTTCTACTAGTTGCATGTATAACGTGAAGCCATTTACAGTAGCACCAGCTATTGTTGTTCACATTGTTGTTGTTGTTGTTGTGTTATAGTAAAGACTATTGAAAGGCGCTCGGCAGCGGATTAATGAGTGTGCCATTTTATAATTTGTGCAAGTTTTACTCGGCGTTAGATACACAAAGATAGGCTGTTAGTAACGTTACCTTCTAACGAAGCGTCGTGAGTTCACATCAGGCTTGAGATACGTTGCGAAGATCCGAAATGGACATTAGCTGATTACAAGATGAGATATATATATACATATATATATATTTTTTTACATGCTCACTGTATGTGTGTCCTTTTTTTGGTAAATATAATTTAATTATGCGTATAGAATGGTGCTACTTTTATATAATAATAATAATAATAATAATAATAATAATAATAATAATAATAATAATAATAATAATAATAATAATAATAATAATAATAATAATAATAATAATAATAATAATAATAATAATAATAATAAATTGTAGCTGTAAATATTCCCCCGCCCTCTTGTCTCCTGTGGCAAGCATCAATCTTCTTCCGACATCGTTAAGCAGTTTCTTCGTTAGCAGCCCAGACCCCCCCCCAACGTCTCAAACGCAAGGGGTGAGAACACGTGTGGGTAAGCGACGCTAGAATAGCCTAGGTAGCCTGCAAAAATTGCGGCGAGTCAGGACACATAGCTGCGAAATGTCCTGACTCGCCGCATTTTTTAAAAACTGCATAAACTGCAAGGGAGCTCGCTCTTCAACATCGATACCAGTCGGTCCACTTTAGGCAGTCGAAATTAAGAAGCAAAACACCTGGATGGAATGTCGTGTCCTTCAATAGGTGAAAACTGAGCACCCGAATGTTGAAGTCAGCGACGCATCCCTGCCTCCACTGCAATCGAAACTCATAGGAGAGTAGAGTAACTCAACCGTAGTCCATAGGAAGTTGTATGCTGCCGCAGTTTGTTTGAACCAGTGTTGTTGGCACTGCTGCTGGACAGAAACTTATAGTGAACCAACAAAAAAGTTCCAATTTCTATAGTACAAAAGTATTTTAATTTAAATTGTTATTTGCATGGTTTTTACTCTAGTAATTTTACTTATAGAGGCACCCTGTTTTGTGCTCTGGATTACGTTCTTCCTGCAACTTCTGCCCCTTCGTGTTTGCTATTGGGAGACACGATTTTCAACGTTATTGTCAGACCTCCCTCCCTGTGAGGAATATTTAGTGCTCCTCTCTTCTAAAGATTATTGCTATGTAATTGCCGAACTAAACCCGTCCATCATCGAAAGCAAGCATAAATCATATCACTGTAGCAAAGTTTTTACGTCTGGTCCCTACGGTCTGGTGAACTCGGCTTTTTTCCTGACCACCATCAAGTTGTCGTTATGCTTAGGGGTCATTCACAGCTCTGCACTTTAGTCTTCTTGAAACGTCATTTTGTACGCGGCAACACGACAGAGCTCCCGTAGGCTTGTTTGCTAGTCGTATATAGAGCACTAACTGGTTACAAATTTACAATGCAGCCGTGATGCGTTCTGAAACTAGCTCTACTGCGAATAAGATTCGCGTTTCGCCGCAGTCGTTGACAGGAACTCGGTTGTTATCTCACATACATGTGTATTCTCCCCTGGATTTAGACGTCTTAGACGCAACAACAACAAACTCCATATTTGGTGTCGCAAGTTAGGCCCGTTAACTTGCGGTACAGCCTTTGATATACAATTCGAAGGCTGCCTACCGCAATGCTTCCCGGGGATACGGGCAGGCTTTGCGACCTGCAAGGGACTTTTTCACAGTCACAGGTTTATGAAACCGAAGGACAGTTCTCCTCAACATTGGAAGTCCATTGGTAAGTCTGAGCTTGAATCAGCTATGTTGCCTTTGCTTGTCGAGCTCTGTGGCGTGGTGCATTCGCGTGCGTCTCGCGACCGGAGGAGACGCATAGGTGCACAGGTTCGAGCCCTACCGTTGCACATTTGTATTTATGAGGCCCGTCTTAAGAAGCAATGCCCGAAAACAAGCTCGTATAGGTTAAATTGGCGGAACTGGTTAGCCCAAACAAGTTTAGGTTGTTTTCGTTTAGATATTAGAATTTGGTTTTAGAAAATCGCGATTTACTGAGTTGGCGTTCACACACCTTTGGCAGGACATCAGTCAATATATCGAGACAATAGAAAACAAGCCGGCCTGCCCTGGAGTCTTCTAGGTCGTTGTGACTGCCCTCAATTGATTACGCCACTCGTTTTCATTTCATTATTAGAGTGTTTGGAATGTTCAGTTCTTAGGTCTTGTACTTCCGTTATTTTTATGAATTTCATCCTGCTTAGGATTTTGGCGAAAATATTGGTACCACGTTTGCATATGCGGATGACACTTCAGTGCTATTCCGTTTTGAGCCGACCCAGCTTGACGGCAGTATACGTACTGCCGTATGTCTGCAAGAAGCTACCAAGACCTTGAAAGTGTTTGGTCATGTTGTTAACGCCAGCTAGACCGGTCTGGCCTTATTTCATATGCTTCAGAGAAGCGCTGATCCGTTTGCCGCATACGAATTTATTTCGATGAATGAATTGTATTACGTGCATGTCGTCCTGCTTGCGTTTAAAATTATAAAAGGAAAGCTTCCAGCAGAAATCTCCTTCCCACTCACCACGGTGCTCAGCCGCTCTAACCCTCTCATTAATGTAACGTTTGTGAGACTTTTTCTGAACAAAGCAAAAAGACAGTCTCTCGTCTGCCGTCTATTAAGAGTTCGCTTCTTCGAAAAATTTCATCAGTCCTTTCTGTGAGGAAATTTGTTGCATTGGAAAAAGTATTTGCTTTAACAAGCTCTATAATTTTTATCGATCAAGAATGTTTGCAGCACCCCGTATATTTTAATGTAAAAATATACGAATTCATGCAAATGTGCAAACTTGTGTACCATGTGAACTCTATGTGTCAATTGGTGTAAATATGTAATATATGTATGTACCTATGCATCTATCAGTTTACGTTTTACGATAACTTAATTAAGCGTTGTGAAAACGCAAATTCGTCAATAACTCAAACCTCACACTGGGTTTGAACAAATGAGCTAAACACATGCTTTGATAAAACAACTATATAGACAAACAGGTGCACAAACGGTGTCTCATGATTGTAGTCACTTAAACCGAATCAAATACAAACTAGATTACAATAACTATTTTATTTGTGTTGTTCTGGATTTGGACTTTTAGATCCTAGATTGCGTGTCATGTGTCATCCGTGACGAGTTGTGCATTGCAGCTGTTGTTTCGCTCCAAGTTGCTTGTTCTATTTCGTGTCTTTGATTTTGCCATAGATGGTTCTAATTTGTCGAAGCTGTCGACCTGCCCTCTGCTACCGCTGTCGTTGTCGTCGTCGTTGTCAAGGCGACCGTTACGTTGCCGGTTAACGCAGCCGCCGCCACCACTGAACAGCCGCTCTTCTAGCTGCTTGCTTCGTTGAAGCCACGCTCTAGTTTAGTTCCTCAGCATGCAGCTGCTCAACTCGGCTCCGAGTGACTCAAAGTTCCGCGCTCTCATCCTTTGTCGCGCTCACGCGCCCCCTCTCTTGCACTCCGTACTCCCGCCCCCCCCCGTCCCGCTTTCTTTCCCCGCCTTTTCCACACCCCTCTGTAACTCGCGCTCTGAGAGGAAGCTGATGCTGGCGGGCGAACGGGTCCGAGCGTCAGTCCGACGGCGGACGGACCAGGCGAGAGATTGGCGCGATGTCGTCGTAATTTGATTTGAACCAAATTCTCCGGACAAACGGACCCCCGACAGACATGAAGCGATAGAGCGAAGCCGCGCCACCGTCGTGGGGTGCTACGACTTGCTCGCTAGTTGCCTGCCTGTCTGTCTGTTCGTCTATCTTGCGTGCAGGCTTTCCTGCAGCCGTCCGAGAGCGATGTCGAGAAGCTGTAGTTGAAGCGCACTGTTGGCAATACACAACAATGCTGCGCAATACTTCTTGTGTTTCGCGCGTTGGAACGTGCCAAGAGTGTATATGTAGCGACACACTCGAAACAAGATGACACACCTTGGTGGCGCACTTGAGTTCGGTAGGATTGGTGGTCTCTCTCTGCGATGTCACAACGAGTTGTTGCTTAACAAAAAGTGCTCACTTAGATGTGCAGTTCCCAGCCAAGCTAAACAGAAGTTCCACAACAAAAGAGCCAGAGAAAGCCTGATACAGACTCATTCGACCCATCATCCTGGAACACATTTGCTTGGAACTTCTCCGTAGGAAAAATCCCTCCAGAAAATCTCTTCTGCTGGCCGTCTGAGCTACTTGCTTGCCTAAGATGCAGTTTTGGGGGTCACACTCTTTCCTAACACACACACACGCACACATAGGGGGATTTCAACCGTCGTTGGCTGGAGAGGATTTAGTAGCCATAGTTGTTGTAGTAGCCGTAGTAGCATTTGCCTCACTAGTGGGGTGTGAAGAAACGCGACGACCCGATGAAGCTCTCTCCCGTCTAACCGCTTTCTTGTCGTCATGGCCGTCGGCTCCAGTCTCTTGGAAGTATCCCTCCCTTCCCATAGCCCACGTCGGTTCCTAGGCTGCGCCGGCTTTACCCAGCCATACTTCCGCGTTTTCAGAGCCGTTACCCCTCCCCCCGCCTTCGAGTCTTGTTGCCTCGTCGTGGTGGAAGCAACCCCCAGCCGCGTCCGCTGCCGTTTCCACACATATCATTAGATTGCCACGAGCCATGACCTCGGAAGCTTAAACATCACCATTTTGAATATGTCACCGACAGCACACTGGGCCATATATATATATATATATATATTGCATGCGTAAATAAATGGATATTCGTAGAATTAAAAAAATTACGAGTTTTTTGTACATTTTACAAACATTTCTAGTTATAGCATAAATACAAGCATCTATATATATATATATATATATACATACACACCAAGACTTACTTCTTGACCAATACAACAGCCGAAAAACAAAAGCTTTAAGCAAACGAACGTTTTAGCGATTTTAATACAGGACGCAACGCGTTGTCTCGACGTTAGTCCTCAGACCCCATTTTGACGGAAGGTCGACCAGTTTAGCAGAGTCCCTAGCACGGAAACTGTGTTATCTGTTTGAACATCTTGCGACAATCTCAGTCGCAAGAACCCGATTGGTCGTGGATCCCATGAGATGTGGTTAAAAGCATGTTTAGCTCGTTGGATAAGTTTGTACGTCTTTGGACTTGGTCCACTCAGTGTTTGGAAGGCTAATGAAAGAAAACCATGTCGGTAACTTATGCTGACAATTTCTTCACTTATGACCTATAGTCTCTAAACAGTAGCCTTAGCTAAGTTTGCTGTATTATATATATATATATATATATATATATATATCGTAGTGCACTACCACTGCGTGCTTCAAAACTCTATCTCAACGTATGCAACGTGAGAGTGTTTCTTGGCGAAGCGTGAATTACATACCTAACATATAACCGGGGTTGAATCCATGCCAATCTTGGGCGGTTCTTCTTGAGGCGTCTGCCTTTGTTGAAGAATCTTCAATGTGATTATGGATCATGCGGCTCTAGCGGACAGCGTGCAATGCTATGCACTGTGGCACATGAAACGCTCCACGTTGATCTCCTAAAGCCGGAATTGACAGAGGAGAAATACGCATTCGTCATGATAACACAGACAATAATAAAGACATTAAACCAAGAATAGCAGGAACGTGATAATGCCGCTGTTGTTGTTGTTGTTATTGTTACTTACGTCTGATTATGTATACTATATATATATATATATATATATATACAATATATATATATATATATATATATATATATATATATATATATATATATATATATATATATATATATACTATATATAAATATATCTATATATATATACTATATATAAATATATATATATATAATATATCAAATATTGTCACTCACCTCTCAGTGTTTTCCAGTAAGCTGTGTCGGAGTGTCGGGGAGAGATTGACCAAGGAAGAAGCTAAGTCGGTAATCCTTCAGTGTATTTTCTGCCAAGCGTCAAACGCCCTGAGAGGCTTAAGGATACTCCGTTGCGATAAATAAAATTAGGACGCTGTGGCACACTGTGTTGTCTACGAGCCAACGGTAAGCTACTGGGGCGGAATCAGACACAACAACTTCGACAGTTTCAAGTGGCTGTGAAAGATCTACATGTCAGAGTAGTTATGCTGATAGCTCTGAGACGGCTAAGTCTTCGATAGCAGCGTGAACTCATTAGAGGGCTACAGTTGTGCTGTGTAACGAGGTTGGATGTAGTCTGTCCAACACGGTAACAGATACACTGGTGAAGCCCGCAATGGCTTGGCTGGTCGCGCTTGATCGTGGGGGATGCAACCCGGCTGCACTAATACTCGCCTAGCCAGCTAGCTCCTGTTTCCAAGCACAGAGCGGCCGTGCAGAAACGTTCACTGCAATAATGTCGGATCTAGAGAAGGAGGATATCTATAGCTGGACACTAGGAAAATCGCCGCAAATGTTCTAACTATTCAAATAAGTTCAAGCCAAACTACCGTACCATAAAAATAGCAGAAAAGCACGAAAATAGAAACGAATAGAGGACTAAGAATCTCCACGACGATTCGAACGAACAGCCGTTACAAGCACAATATATCGGACAAAAAAGACGTAACGACCTAATCAATATTGAGTGCAATGAACACACGTTTGCGTAGTGCTAAACTCGAAAAGGTCACGGTTTCACAGTCGTAGAAGTGTGTACGGACTGATTGACGCGCCGACGTGCTGGAGCCGACGACAGTATATTGGATCAGAGAGTAGCACCGTGGCATTACCGGTATTAACGCGAATTAGAGGCATTAAACTCTGTGCTAATATCACTAGCGTGTCTTCCTGTCGGAACCTAAGCCTTGGTCAATAGCCTTCAGACAACTGATCTGAAGCGTGCGAATCGTCGGATAACGCACACGATTCGGACTATTTAAGGATGGCATAGCTAAGCGATTGCTTAGCTATGTATTGCATGAAGTAGTTGGCTTTCAGCCTATCAATAGTTGTCACACCACTGCGCAGCCCGCGTCGGATTGTGAAAACTAAAATACTTAGTTAACAATATATACAAATATATATATTATATACAGTATTTGATGTAATTTGACGATTTCTAAATATAGTGTCCACCGACTATGTTTAAAATACCTCAAGTACGTACATGTCTGTGCAAAGCAGTGCATAAATCAATGTTTAAAAACCTTAGATGTACCAACGACATATTACCGAAGTATACTCTAACATTGTCCGTGTTTAAGCCGCGCTTAATAGACACGCGCTGTAGTTCATCGATCAGGCTAAAATTGTCCCACCCATCTAGCGGCAGGTATCGCCAGTCTTTGCTGAAAGCTTGCGTGTGTTCGATTGACAGCGAATAATTAAAACAAGAAAATTAATGTATGAGCGGGTTCTAGCGATTGAAATCTAGCGGCAGCCTTTAGAACAGCAGGAACCGCGACAACTAGGGCCTAAACGAGAATTAATAGAAGGGATCGTGATATAACATATATGCAGCATCGCGGTCAGCAACTTGCAATCCGTGCAAACAATCATACATTTATACTACCATTACTGGAAGCAAAACGAACGAGAACTACAACGAGAAAAACAAGGTCGAACATTTTTTTATATAAAACGCTAACCGAAATTCGCAATTCCTGCGTAGTATAAAATTCGTAATTTTTTAAATGTCGCTTTGAACTTAGTTTGCGTTGCGGCGGGATCGAAGCCGGCCACTCGTGTTTTCGAAGTCACCTGCTATGGTTTTCACGTTGTTCGGTCGACTAGGTGAGAGTAGCTGCCACGTTTTACAAGACCAGGAGGAAATAGGACAGTCGTGCAAATTGTCGGATGGCCCCAGATAGCTACTGGATAGCGACGACGGCTATAGGTCGTTGTTGGACAACCGCGGACGCTAAACAAAAGGCCCCGAGACGATGAAAAGAGACCGCCGTAAAGGGAAAGCAGCTGTAGCGAATAAGCCACACAAAGTAGCAGAAAGAAAGCAACAGGGGCATAAACGCGCAAAGAGGTAACAAAAACTGCAATAACAACAACAGCAGCAACAATAGCATCATACAGTAGCGGTTGTAACAGTAGTACGTCAAAGCTCAGCCCTTACTGAAGGTGGACAAAGTTCCAGCCGGACCGATGTGACCCGCGGCGTCTTGGCAAAGACCTACCTCTCCTTTTCAATACTATTGCTAGTAGGTCTATTTCTATGCTTCGTTTCATTGTTGGTTGTCTGGCGGATGCTCATTCGTTTGGGCAGGCGGCTCGCAAAGGACCTTCCTGTAGTGAAATCCTTTGGCCGGTCGGCAATTGTCCATCTATCCACCCTACTGTCGACGTCCTGATCGGCGCAGCGACTGAACGCTTCTGGACGTCGGTAAGCTAGGCCGCCGTATACGTATGTTCGTTCGACCAACAGCCCGCCGGGCCGCTGTCCGATCCGTTGCGTTGTCCTGTTTCTGCTCCTTCATCTCTTTTTCCTGCTCCTGTAACAATGTCCTGCCACCACGGGTAGCCCACCCACTTCGGAAGAGCCAGGGCCAGCGCTGGCTTCGCACTGACATGGTCTCTCCCTCCTTCCGCCCAAGACTCACGATGAGTGACTAACTATAAATAGAATCATCGACAAGCGGCGTCCAAGCCGTTTCTCCTCGCTTGGATGCTTCACTGTTGGCCACCGGAATGGCCGCCGTGACCGCCACCTCCTCGTTTGTTGCTGGCGTTCTCGGCCCCTTGCTCACAGCCTGACCTGGCGTGCTATTGTGTTGTTGTTTGTTGTTGTTGTTGTCTTCTTCGATGCCGTTGTACACCGGCATTCTCAGCTGTTAGGGATTGCCGGCCGATACAAAGTCGGCCAAGACGGCAAAACCAGCAGTCGAAGCAGCGGTAGTAACAATAACAACAACAACAACTGTAGCAAGCAAGCTATTGAGCTCAGCGAACAAAGTCCTCATTCTTTCCCGGTTGCCTTCGACGAGCGCTGAAGACGTACACGACAGACAACAGTGTCCGGCTGCCGTAAGTCTCTTCCTATAATTCGCCCCCAGTAGCAGTAGCCGTAGCATTAGAAGAAGTCCTGGTAGCAGTATTAGCGGCAACAACAGCACAAGCGGCGACGACAACACCAACACAACACCAACAACAGCAACACAACACCAACAACAGCAACACAACACCAACAACAACAACACAACACCAACAGCAATACAACAACAACATTACCAGTAACAGCGGATGTACATGAGCTATCTTTCTCTGACGGGAGACGGGGGCAGGGAGATTCCGGCTGTGTTGCTGAACAGCCGAACAACCGAAGAGTCCAACAGCAAGACAGCAGACGGGGGGACGTAAGCCAGAACGCGGAGGGTTGCACGCGCCGGTGCAGCGGCTTCACTAAACAACAACGGTCAGACCTCGTGTTGTGCTACGGGCGGGGGGGGGGGGGGGCGAACAAGCTGCTGGATGGTCTGCCTGACATCCCGTGTTTGGGACAAGGCCACGCCAGACAGCAGCCTCGATGCCGTGATGCCGGTTGCCCCGAAGCAACAACAGCAGTGGCAACGGCCTGCTGCATCACCCCACAGCGAGACACTGTCCTCACTTGATGAAGACAAAACACCACGTTCTGTCACATAGCCGTCATGTAGTAACGACGACGACGTCGACGGCGATGCAGCCACCACCACCACCACCACTACTGCCGAAATGCGGCCTAACTCGTCCAGACAGCAGCCAACGTTTCCGTACTTAGCGGGGGCGCCCAAATGGGGCGTCGCCACAAAACAGTCGCCTACGCCAACCTCGCATCTGTTCGGTGACTGACGAGTTTCGGCGGGAGAACCTGTCGGTACCAACCAAACCGCGTTCGACCAAAAAATGCCGTAGGCCGGGGCTGAAACAGACAGATCTTTTCCGCTTGAGCCCAATGCTTCTGGCGGTGCGCATTGGTGGGCGGCCATGGGAAGCTTGTGCGAGGCAACGATGGCTGTTCGTACACATTCATGATGTGCGCTATATGCGTGACCAGACGCCCAGTAGACAACAACAACAACACGCGTGTGCCATAATGGATATTCTGATTTCCAAATGTACCTAAATATCCTCACTACAATAAGATATTTAAGAATTTTTATTAGCTCAGTGCCGCAGACCAGATAGCCTATTGCGGGCATCACCTACAGTGCATATCGTTAGCAGGCATATACTTGTTAAATAAATCTTCTGTGACGTTTATTTGTTTAAAAATATATTGTTTTTTGTTCAACGATAGAATTTCAAATTTGGTAAAGGATGTGTGCATTGCGTCGTAAAAATAAAACCCATTACCCATCGGTTGTAATATGGTGCAATGTACAACACTGCAGCAGAGCAGCCCTGGGTGTATTTCAAGTTCGTGCTTGAAGAAAAGCTGGGCGAACAAAATGTTATTGCTTTTAACGCGAGAGGTTATTTACATTAATAGGCCGGACTCCAAAGATTCAGTACGTCATCGCTAAAGCCAATTATAGTGAAGGTTGCCAATTACGTTGTGACTCTGTGTCGCGTTTTCAGTGGTTTCTTTCTCAATCATATTTCTCCGTTCGGGTACGAACTTGTCAGGATGTCTTTTCTGTCGATGAGCCAAAGCTCCTTAATCGATAAACGAAATGTTGATCGCTGGTAAAACCAACCTTTCGCTGTGTCTTTGCTGTACTAGGGCAGCGTTAGGTTCCTCCAATTTCGGTAAACACCGATGGCATCATTGGAAAATTACTTTTCCAAATAGAGCCAGCGAAACAGCCATGACTCGCACATTGTTTGTGATGCTTAAATGTTGTTATACACTGCGTCTTAATTGAGGTCAAGATTGCACTATATTGCATACGCATTACTCACAACAGTAGCATTACGCCTATATTACAGGTCGTAGCCGTTGCACTTGAATTGCGCAATGTACACTCATCGCACCGGTGCCGACAACAACAACAACAACAATAACAGCGACAATGACGATGTTAGTAATAGTGGTACGAATATAAATGAAAGACCTAGCAACTAAGCATCGGTAAGGCCAACAGCGGCGGAAAATAAAGCCAACCATAACGTAGCTGTGCTGGAAAACAGCAATAACAATACAAGTATTACACAACACTTTGAGCATAAGTCGTGACGGCGCTGTTGAGCTTTACCTGTACTACTGCATCCGGATACTAGAACTACACATACTAGCCACAGACTAGCCAAGCTATGGATGAGCAGTAGACATGCTTTCCCTTGATTAGCCATAAATAAGTCACAAGCCCAGTGGCTTCCAATAACTGTAACTGGGCATACCAGGCGCCCACCACGCGGCCAGCCGGAGTTCTTATGTGAGAGGTATGGAGATAGCCGCGTAAACATAGAGCAAGGCATGCGAGGAAAAGGTCTCTACACTAACGCAAGCGCTAAATTGAGATATCAACCTTTTGCTCCGGCCCGATACAAATTACTCATTGAACACGTCGGTTGATTGCGCCGACATTTTTCACGGATAAATTGACGCAAAACTTACCAAAGAAGACAATGGAATAATTAACCAGCGCGGCGTTGGTAAAACAGTGATTTACATCACTCTAACAATACTTGAATACCTGCTGCTCAATCCCAGATAACGCGTGCATATGCACTGTTCATCCCATTATATTATCTATAAACACACTATATAGCAGCTGTATGCACTTCTAAGCGTTTTAATTGGCTTTTCGTCGCTTATCCCAATAAGGCACAACGATAATGCAGTTATCTGTTTTATTCGACGTTTTACCTTTGTCCAATATAACATTCTTTTTAAGCTATACTGTCTTCGTTGATATCGATGAAGATGCAATTGTTAAGTTGTAAATTACAATCATTGTTAGTTCAATAAATTCTCTTTACTCAATTTGAGTACGATATACACGTCATAAGGTTCCTTTCGTAATCCCTTACCTTCGCCACGTTTCCGACGAGAGAAGTAGTGACACGATTTTATTATTATTATTATTATTATTATTATTATTATTATTTGTTGATCATCTCTTACAAGTGTGCGAAATCCGCACGTGCATCTGCTGTAATGATACTATTATTATTATGATTACCACTAATCATCGAAGGCCTTACGATGGCTACAATAAACCGATGATATTTCGATTGCGGAGCAGATGGCTGTAGTGGCCATCCGAAACGGACGTGTATTGCACTTGTAATGATGCTCGGAGTCGTATAGTCGTAGTCGGCGTGACGAGACGACTCGGGGGCAACGATGTGGTCGTTCCCGGGGTGTCGCAGCAGCAGTAGGAGGACAAGGACTACGTAGCCCACACAAGTGCCGACCAAATAGAGAACTACTGACGACGTACTCACTTTCTCACTACCATTCCCAATACGCCGTACGTTAGCCGGCGGAATTAGACACTCTGTTGTTGTTGCCAGGGGTGCTATTGCTTGATTGTGAGAGGACGTTTTCTCTTAATCTGATTGTGTGTTCTCTCGTCCTCCTCTCTCCCTTCCCCGTCTCGTAGAGCCTGTCGGCCCTTTAGTTTCTTTAGGTAACGAAAAAAAAGGTTTCTTTTTCTCAACCTCGTTTTTTTGTTTGCTCTATTTTTTCGTTATTTCTCCTTCTCATACACACACACACACTCCTTCATACTCGCTTTATATCTTTTCCTGCCCTCTCTTTATTTTGCTCCTGTCTACACGCACAGACGACGAGAACACAACATTGTGGTGGCACTAATGGTGAATCTCATTGACCTACATCGTTGCTTGGGACGAAGCTAGGTGGTAGGAGTCCCTGGGTTGAAAGGGGAATACTCGGGGCAGGGGGGGGGGGGGGGGGAGCGAGCAAAGGGGCTGCCAACTACTGTACGGACTTAGGGATAACTATGCTTTGAGCGGATCAGTGCTGAGCAACCGATGAGCTACGATCGACCGGCAGCCGACCGACTGTAGACCTCGTCGGCTAAACTAGAGTTTGACCCGCTCTAGCTGGATCTGCTACAGCTCAGACTATTGCGCTGCCTTTCGGGAACTCGGTAATATGTACGAACTGGAGTGCGAAACGAGTTCGCGCCAAACGGATGCCGATGACAACGACCAGACTGCGATCCACCTCCTCGTATACAAAAGCCAGGATCTTGCGTCGTGCGTCTAAAAAGCAACCGCGCCTATGTTTTCCGGTCTATACTTGTAATCCGTCAAGGCCGGACGGTTATACAACTTATTTATCAATGCATATTGCAATTTGGTCTAAGAGAACGTGTTCACCTTCAAACTAGAACAAAATATTTTTTACTTTTTTTTTTGTTATATTTACCTGTTATATTTAATTGCTAATATAGGTGGGCCCGCAGATCCGTTGAATGCCAAATGAGTCGAGCTATCGATTTAGACATGGAAGGAATCATACATCTATGGAGGAAGCAGGAATAATGACAATTTAAGTTTGACAGATTCAAATATTTTCATGTATGTTTTGAAACTCCTTGACAGTCGCGTGTTAAAGAGCACAGCGCGTGTGTAGATAAGCTAGCAGCGCTAATAGAAAGCAGCTTAAAAAGCACCAAATAGAGGAATTGTTCATGTGGCTTTTATAGCGCGGCTTCGACGCGTTTCAGTCCACTATCGAATGAAGAACGGCACAGAGTTATTGGCTGGCTTATCAGCCGATGGGGCGGCTTTACATCTGGATAATGCACTGCAGTATTCGGCACATGGGCATCTTCGAGCGGGCCAGACCCAGGGATCTTGACGAGCCATCAAGGCTACAGACGGCGATGCGCGGCATAACGCAAGATCAGATAGCTGTTGCGAAAGGTGTTGACGTTGTGCAGGTTAACGTTACTTGGTATGACTGCTTACCATCTTCTGCAGTAGACCGCTATTGCTCGCTGTTAAAACAGTCATAAATGCTAGCTCAATGAGGCCAACGTTTAGCTAATATATATATATATATATATATATATATATATATATACATTGCCTCTGTCGAACGCTGTAGAAATGTTAGAGATGGCCGACGACTCTAACAATAGTCAGTAATAAATAAAAATACAAATAAATACCATAAACCACATATCACTAGCCAAATTTCAAAACAGACATTTTGAAGTTTTGACAATTCGTACAGTAGCAACAATGATTTGCCTCGTGCTTTTGCTTGCAATATGTTATGTGTAAGAACTTAGGACTTTGGGTGACTTCGCATATGCGATAAGGATAATCTGGCACTAAAACAAGCTACTTCCACATAGCTTTTTATATAGCTTTTATTCCGCAAGGCAAATTCCGTTCGTTTAGATAGATGTATGTTTTAGCAGCCGTTAACAATGCTCTGCACCTGCCGCATTTGTTAAGCAAGCTTCTTTAATCACTTTACGGTAACGGCAGCATTGCCGATACAATACAATATATACAAGCCGGGCATTCTGTATCATTTTTTTTTAAGTCTGAAATATATTGCGAGTAAACCGATGCTTACAGAAGGAGAGCGTTGCGTGTATCAATAACGAGCGTTGTTTGCGATTAAGTTTTACCGCTCTCCGTTTAGATTTATAAGTATTTATATTCAGAACATGAACATTTAATAGTTTGAATAATTTGATAATCGAATTCAAACTTAATACACAGGAATGACAATGAAATTTACTTTAAATACAAATATGTGTTTATATCCCAATAAACAAACTTGCAAATCCAGTTTATTAGATTTTCAAATGCAACACTATGAAGCACTTTTGAAAAATTGTCTCCTGCGCGAATGTGTAGTCACAGGTTCTCTAGCTCAGGATTAGCTTAATTCAACAATTTGTTGGCTTCCGCCAACCTGATCTGGAGCTTTTTTTCTGGGAGGTTTCGGGAATGCATGATGCACATGTGCCACTAGCAGCCTGCGTGACTAGTATGAGACTCGCTAAACCCGGACCCACTAAACCCGGATTCCTCCACACCCCCCTCCCCCCCCCCCTAGGCTCGGTATTACTTTGGAATTACTTCGAAGTCGTGGGAAAGGCGTCTCTGCCGTTCTCCTTCAATCAGCTTTATCCCTGACTATCATCCCGCATGTCTACCTGCGGTTGGATAGGGGGATGCCATTTTGTAATTCGTTCTGCGAGGGTGCGTCGAGACCATGAGAGCCTGGCTGCTGACCTGTTCGATTCGCACCTGCACCGGCGTTGAAGGGCTAACGAGTCGGGGAAATTATTGTCGTGACTTAGACTCTTTTCGGAAAACTGTAAGCGTACTGCGTTCGCTAATTGTTTGTGATGAGGTAAAAGCAAAACTTCTGGGGCCAAATGGGGACCGGAACTCATCAAACAAACATACCTGCACTGAACTTTATTTCAGGTAACTCTTTTTCTGTTCCTACCTATATATTGATATATTGTTGTTTTTATTATTATACGCCACGCCAAGACGATGTTGAGTGGTCACCGACACTCATGTATTAAGAATTATATAAGTAATATTGTAGACGTTATATAAACAATATATCTGTGATTATACAACCTGCATATATACCTATAAATATTATTCTATAAGCGTTATATAAACAATGTCTCTGTGATCTGAGTAAGCTCTGCTCGTTTCCTCAATTCATGGCGCTTATGATAGAAGCCACGTTCCCCCTACAGACGGCCAAATACACTATCTGTCTCAAACACATGGCCTCGCGTCGATCATCTGTAATATTTTTTATTCGCTTTCCATATCCCTCAGAATTTTCGCCGTATCTGTGCTGATGGGGCAAAGTGTCTCTAATCCAAGGGGTACAAAGTAGTGCCTCTTTGATAGCTCGAGATACTTCCCTCGTTTATCAAAGTCCGCGCGTTCTACAATCCATCCAGATTCAACTGCGCTGTGGCGCAGATACGACAAGGCCGCCGTGCATGAAACGGTTACATCTCACGCAAGGCTTTAATTATGTGACCATAGCGGAATGGTGACCCCGTCAGGTGGCAGCTCACTACTACCATAAAGACCGTTCGGCTCGTGTGTTGATGGTATCCCTGCCCTTCTAAGAGCTCTTCTTACTATGGCGTTGAGTTCCGCGTGTATTCTAAGTCTGCCAGGGCCTTTGGCAGACATGAGAACAGCTGGCAGATGGGCGCCTATCCTAAGGGCTGACACCATACGGAGGAGTTGGGGTCCAGCATAGTGCCAAGCTGGCGGGAGGGCAGTGCTTGGAACCAGCCCCCGCTAAAGAAATGTTGAGCTGCTAAAAAACGGCACGTTTTTTTGTTAATGTAAAGTCATCCATGATACCCCTTCTAATACCAAGGCTTCCGAAGACTATTGGAAAGCTTATTTTTTTGATAAGCTCTCTTCTAAACTAATGTTCACTACCTCACCCAGATTAACCCTAGTAGTCTCGTCGTAAGCAGAGAGACCTTCGGTTTATGTGAATATTAAGAATGCTCGTAACATATAGTTAAAGCTTGGTAAACCAAGATTGCGCCTCCACAGACCTCCACAGGTCCTCTACGTCTACAAATATGCTCAAAGAAGCTATATCCTAACCAGCGTCATCAGGGAAATGTGGCTCTTTTCGGAGGCATCGCTTTCACTCGGGTGGAGGCCGGGAATCGAGGCAAACGTGTAATGACGGATAAAACCCGCGCTCAGATAGCTGCTCACAAAGTCTCCATGGATATTAATGTCCAAAGCGCCATTTGAATCTTGTCTTGTAATGACACAATTGCGTCCGTAACAGAGGAGTCGATTAGTGAGCTGATGGCAAAGCACTCTCCTGCCTCGACAGAGGACGTGATGCCACCGTCTTGCCCTATCGGCTTGCCAGCGGTCGGGTCGTGCTCAAGCGAGTCAAGGTGTGTTGCCTTTGATGTCGCCAAGGCACTCTGCACTTTTCCATGTGGTGCGGTGAGAGGCCTCGACGGCCTCACGCCCGACCGTCTAAAGTGGCTTCTCCCTGCCTACGGAGACCACAACGATGTACTGGAAACACTCGCCAAGGTCTGCGACATCATACGAAACGGGCAAATTTCGGAGGCTCATCGCCCTGTCATAGAGAACCGAGGGATACCGATCCATAGCCGTTGGCTGAACTCTGCGTAGATTGGCCACAACGACCCTGCTTTTCCAGGTCCATACGAAAAACTATCTGCAGCCTCGACAAATGGGGTACGCCACTGATAATGGGTGCGGAGATGATTGTTCACACATCTTGCACTTTTCTAAAAAACGAAGAATGTTGCGTCTAAAAATTAGACTTTTAGAATGCTTATAATTTTGACGAACGAGCACTCTATCCGATAATGCATCAGGCGTATAGGAGGCCGACTCCCCTGATGTTTGGTGAAGTTGAAGTCGCGCCTTCAGTTCGCGCCTTGGTTATCAGCAAAGGAACGTAGCGGCCTCTCTTGCGTTTAGCGTGCTTCTGCATCAGTACGACACGCAGGTAGTATCTATAGTCCCTCTGTTCTACCTCGTCCATAGAACCCTTCTTAACAAGGATCAATCGGCGTTACTCAGAGACATCAAAAATCTTAAAGCGGTCGAGCAATGGAGCGGGCTGGAGCACAACCCCTCTGAATGTGAGCTGTTCCTACAGGGTTCTGAAGATGACGAGAAACAGCAGGTGATTGCAGAATTCAACAGCAACATCCCGGGCATTCTTATAAAGAGCCGGTAAACTGTACCTGCTGTGTACAGCGGTGTTTCCCGTTATGATTAACCCGGTACTGGCCGAAAGGTGAGAACAACTCTCCCGGCACCAGCGGCTGGGCCACCTCGGGCGACACCAAGCTTACTTTCTGCTCCGGCACGCAACAAGAGTTCAAACGTTTATGTACGTACTACGGACTTTACCTACTCTCCTTCTGCCGTCAGAAAATTTGGACCACAACGACCAGGTGAGAAGAGCCTTGGAAAACATCCTTGACCTGACGCTCGAGGGTAAAGCATGAACCGGTCCGGCTGGATGGAATGGGCATTTGCTTGGCCACGGACCTTGCCTTGCCCGCCTTCCTTGGCTCTTCACATAGCGGCGCCTGAACAGTGGCCACTGCTTCCAGGGGACTCATGAGCCACCGAAAAGACGCCGTTCGGATCTGGGATGCGCGTCAACCTTCTGAGGAACAGGTCACTAGGAAGAATTTGTGGGACCAAATCGCCACTCAGGCTACCTATCTAACTCGTCTGTCGACCTGCGAGTTAGATGTAAATGATAATGAACTGAAAGTAGTCTCTCAACGTGTTTCTGTCCAAGCTCGTCGTTAGTAATCAGGCCGACGACCAATTCATTTGACGTCAGTGGAGTCAGACTTAGCACTACCATGTTTGAGAGAGAGAGAATGCACTCAACCTGAAAAGAAGAGCTTGGGAAGCTCTTTGAAGCCACAGCGAATACAAGGTCGACCACGTTCCTCCGACAGAGGGTATCATTGGGACTACAGAGAGGCAACGCCAAGAGGATGTTAAGTGGTCACTGACACTCGAGCAGTAATATTAATCAAAGCAATATTGTAGAAATTAGATAACTGAGATGTTCGAAAGTGTGATACATGCACATAGTGACATTATTAAACGCTTGTTCAAATAAACATTATTAATTTTATTAAAATTGTTATTGATCTTGTTGTTTTTGTATCCCCTGTTGCGACGTCTTTTGTCGTAAGAGTTATTATCCCGGTTTATAAGCCCCTTGTATTACGTTTTGTCGTACCCTACATTGCGCGGATGTTGCTTTTATCGTTGTTGTCTTTGCTTGTGAGAAAAGCGGGACAAATACACTTTGAAGCTCAATCAAATTAGGCTTCCTCCAGTGGCGCCGCATCTGTCGACGAGGCGGGGTGTAGCAACCTTGAAAATCAGAACGTTGCTACGCGATAGAAAGAGGCGCAAGGGAGGCGCAAAGAAGTGTCGAGGCGTCATTCTTTATCGCCAGGCATTTTAGGCACCCTGAGCTGACGTGACCCGCGTTACAAAGAAGCGAAATAAGCTCGGAGACTGCTCTTTGTCGTTGTCCATAAATTCTAGCATCACCCTACTTCAGAGCTTTGCCCGAAGAATATAACAACGACACGAAAAACAGAAGAAGAGTAGGAAACGCCTGTTCGATCATGACACATTATACGACACAGTAATCAATTCCATGTACCGTGTGTCAACAACATCGTACACCATACTTGCAGTACGCTTGCTCTATAGAGGGCTGTATAGAAAACCGCGTGTAAATTAAGTAAACATGTTAGTAACTTTTGCCAGCAACGTTTATTGTCGACGTCTAAACTTCGATATGGAGGAGGCGACTTCTCACACTCTCTCCTTGCAGATTTTAGTACCAGTAAGGAGTTTTTGTTCTAACTGGTTGATGACGACCCATGTAACATCGGTACGATTTGCGAGAGAAAGATTGTTTGTTTGATAATTATTGCACATTTAGGCCGTGGAGTTTTCCAACAAAACTGAATAACGCCTAATAGGCATGCTAGTTTAATTAAAACAAAGGTGTTGTGTTCCACAAGTGTGCGATATGGTGTACGTCCCCTTGATTTCCAAATAAAAGTGATTCTGTTCATATTGATTTTATTTATCTACTTATTCCCGGGTTTCACGCATGCTGATGTAAGGTACAAAATCTGTAACGATTCCGAGAAATGCTATAACGTGAGTTTGCCGATCATCAACGCCGACCGCCTAATGACAACGCGACGGGGTTTGTTTATTAAGTTTGATTAGAGTATTTTTTCATTTTGCAGCGAATGTCCAAACCGTAAAATGATTGTCGGTTTACACATAGGCAAAACGATGCTTGTGCTAAAACAATGTCCACGGTCTTTAACGATTTCCGTTTCTTTAGCTGTACGTGCAGTCAAAGCTTGCACGTCGAATACATAATAAACTTGACGACGACGACCAAAAGCGTCACTCCAGTGCCTGTGCAATGTCTAACTTTTTATATTCTGTGACAGTATAAGCATGTTAGTAGGTCTCGCCATAGTCTAGTAATCGGCTGGTAAGTTTAGCCTCATTTGGTTTAGTCCTAAGAAGAATAATGCTACGCACTTCTGAGCCTGAACAGGGTGTGGTGAAGGACTCGGGTTTAGTGAGCTTGTGACTCCTGTACTGGTGTCGGCGGCAAACAATATGCATCCCCCCGGCCATTCCTGAAATCGTTTCATACAAAAAAAGTCTGATATGCGCTTAGTAAACGTTTTTTTGTGGATGCAAATATATAACCTTGAAACTGTTTGGATGCAGCTAGCTTATCAGAATCGAATTGCCGGATCGTCTACGATGTCTTGCTGTGTCAGGCGCAATGTGCTTCGGCCCTCGGGTTCGATCGCCAGCCGACCAGATAGCATCGACGCCATTCATATCCTCTTGTTTAGGCATTTTCCAGTAGAAGAAAAAAGCGAAGCAGGAAGTCTAGCATGGTGAGGTAAAGCTGTAACGTTTTTGCAGCTTTCTGACGCCACAGCTAATAGTCTCGTTCGTAGGCGGTGGTAAGACACTTTTGTCTAGTTCCTCTAGTGTAACGTCATATAATAATAGGCAAAACAACGAAGATCCTACGTAACTAAAGCTCGTATACGGCCGTCTATACAAAAAGCACAAGTTACATATACAATCTCCTTAGCTAGAATATTTTTTTCATATGGCGGTTATATTTGTACCGCATTCAATAGAAGCAAGGCAAGGCAACAGGCCACATTAAATTGCCGCTTTTTACATAGCTTTCTACGCTGTCAGCGCTTCTGCCTGCACGTTCAGCGACCTAAATGTACTAAATTCGTCTACGAAACGATACAGAGGGGTCGTTACATTGAACACAGCGCGTAGATAATGTAGCCGTAGTCCGTCCAGACTTGTAGCTCAAACGAAACGAGCGGATTCCAGAATCAACGGCTGTTCTACTATACCAAGATTTGCGCAACAACCAATTGACTAAAGTTTTTCTGTCAAAGAAGGTAGGTTTTCGATAGCTCGAATATTAAGTATGTAGGACAAGCGGAACCGCAGTGCTTGACGATCGACAGCAGAAGTCGTACGGGAAAGCATACGGCGTTTGCTGCTACTTTCCTATTGTTATGTGTTGGGTGTACCTATGACTTTTTAAATTAATCCGTTGTCAAGCAAGAGCTGGTATAGTTGATTCAGTAATCGGCTGATGGTGATGCTAATTGATATTGAGATTCTGTTTATTCTTCGGTCATGACTCATGGCTATTATGGATTGGGGTGCTGGAACGAACACAATATAGTCTGGTGTTTTACTCGAAATGGGGCCTTAAGATGACCATATATTTTCAAAAACAGTATTGTCAGGGTTTTGGGGGGAACTCAAGTCAAGCAACTATTCGTAAAATAACTTTAGATGCGGTAGGGTTTGAACTATATATATATATATATATATATATATCGGAGGCAGAACTGGAAGAGTTAGTTCGAAGACTATACAAAACAGATAGGTATAATTCCATTGCACAATGTCCCGCGGTTCGCTCAATGAATGACACGACGAGTTAGCACGACAAACGTGTGTTTCGTTGTTGTGAATATCTTGTTAACACCCAGAAAGGGGTGAATTAAATAATTCACGTTTATTATTTCGCATAAATGGGACACTTCCTTTGTAGTATCGATTTAGATTGAAAAACAGCTTTAATTTGCTGAGGTACAGCAATTAGATTAATCGTGGAGATGTGCGGACAGGGAAGGGGTGGGAACATTAATGATATTGTCCCATCGTAGGCGATTGTCTACAGCTATTGAACCAGTAATCACGCCAAACCATCATATCAGTAGCCTTGACGACAACAACAGCAACAACAACGACAGCAACAACAACAGCAACAACAGCGACAGCAACAGTAGTAGACGTAGGAATAATACGAACATGATAGACAATGACAACGGCAACAGCGACGATAATATGCTAATAACACAAATAATAATAATGCCAATGATAATGAAAACAGCACAGCCAACAGCAGTAACGACAACAGCAGAAAGCAACCCTAACAACAGCAACATGGCCACGGCAACCAAACAACAGCCAATAAAATGAACGCCAACGGCATGCAGGGCCACAACAGCAACAACAACAACAATAGCAATAACGACTCGGAGAATTTCACGGCCGTCGGACGATTTTGACTTTGCAAGACAGGGAGCGAGGCAAAGATAAAGTCAGTAGCAAAAAGGAAGCGAGAGAGAGAGATAGAGAGAGAAACAGAGAGAAGACTGACCAGTTGTTGTTGTTGTACGTGTTGTTGTTGTTGTTGTTGTTGTCGTCGTCGTCGCTGTCACGGTTCCTCCGTCGTTGTAGCCCCGTGTCATCCCCGTCGTCAGATTGAGGGGTGCGCGTCCTGATTTGCTGGTCTTGCCACATCCGGTCACCGCCGCTACTACAGCCTCAGATACAGTAGCAGCAACAGCATCATCACTACTACCGCCACCGCCGTGGCTGCTGATACTGCTGATATGTTGTTGTTGTTGTTGTTGTTGTTATTGTTGTTCTTGTTGTTGTTGTTGCTGTTGTTGTTGTGGGGATGTCACCGCTCCGCTCTGCATGTTGGTAACCAACAACGACCAATCAAGCAGTCAGAGATCGACCGGTATGCCAATGTCCTGTTTTGAGCATCAACAGCCAGCGTAGCAGCGACCCACTAACTCTGCTGCTTCGATAGCTTGCTCATGATTGTACCAATCATATATATATATATATATATATATATATATATATATACATGCACAAATATTTACGTACAAACGTACATGTCAGGAAATCACAAAGGCCAGCTTAATCAAGGTTAACGCGTCAAACGCGACTGGACTGAGGCCGACGACGACAACAACAACAACAACAATAATAACGAATGGTTGTTAGATGCGTAAGCGCTTCGTCGAAAAAAAAGGCCTTGGTGCGCCCCGGCCAGAAATAGCACAAAGACGACAAATGTCGGGACATCAAAATAGAGTGCAAGAGAGATAGAGGGGGGGAGGGACTAAATGTGTGGGGTAATATTTAAGTGTGACAGGGGAAAAATGATTGCTTGGCTGGGTCAATACGAATTGACCTCCAATAACAGCAATTATAATCATAATAATAATGATAATAGTTCCACTGGGAATGAGCAAGCATGCGAAACACTAGCACGGCGGAAACGCATTGCGTGCTTTAAGTAATCGCCAGGCTCCACGCTGGGATGGCGTGTATATTACTCGTACCGAAGAACCATAGTCCGCCATTCTCCTCAATAAATGTTCGTGTTTTCAGCATTGTAAGAACAATCACCGTGATAACATGAATAATAGTCGTAACAGAGGCGTCTGCGTGGAGTATGTACACGATTTAAGTGATAATAGCGCTAAATAATAATCGTGTGTTTATGTACTTAGTTTTTAGTGTTATGTTGCTGGAATTCAATATCTAGTTTAAAAAATCTAATTTTAATATATACTTAATTTTACTCTGAGATTAGTAAAAAAAATACACCTACATAAACATACAGACCTTGGTCAGATCAGCGCGTTAATAGGAGCCCACTTTCGAGAGGGCTGTAAGACCGGCGGCTTATGCTGCTGTTTGAGGTGATTTAATGACTTACAGCTCGTGCACTCCTCTGCGTGACACCTCGGGCATTTTATATTATGCAGTTTACATACTTACCTAAGATTAAGCTTATGAAATCCTTGAACGTAACAACGTACACCAAAAATACCGTCACGACATGCTAGTTCCTACAGTTAGATTTAGTTACTATTCTCGAACTCTCGAATAACTAAATTTGCGACAAATGCTCTTGTTCTAACTTACACTTACAGGCGATGAAACTTGTGCACATTTTTATCATCCTCTGCTTATGTACCAGAGCTTGAGGTAGTGGTCAGGCAGACCTCCACCCACAAAAATGATGCGCCAATGAACGGCTGACAAGATAGTGGTTGCTATCTGTTTTTCAGAAGAGAAATTGTGGCACTGTCCGAACAAGAAAACGAAAGTGATCTTTTGCGACAAATTGCGTCTATTGGGTGGTATTTAGGAGTCGAAGTAATATCATAGTTAAAGCTGTCCCGAGGTCCCCTTCATCGCTTTTGAATCGATTGCCGATCTTTCGATTACGGCATTCTCTACGGCACCGACTTGGGGCAAGCCATTAACAGAGCTTTCGAAGGGCTTGTGCTTGCTACCTGTGACGCAGGGATTCTGCCACATGAGACTGTCCCTCCATAGACAATGAGGTAGCTCGAGTGTTAGGTGTTCTGGGGTATCCCTGGCCTTCCGGACCGCTACGACCAGCGTTGCAAAGGTTTACACATAGCACACCACTGAAGCTCTAACGTCTCTGGTAGCTTAGTTTATTAAACATTACTACTGGGACTCAGTTACGTATCCCATGCTCTGCTAATTTTGATGTAAACATTTTTCTAACGAAAAGATACGAGACGTTGCAACAGCCCAACCGAGCTTTGATTGCGCTCTCTGAGGTAACGTAGTGAGACATCTAGGGGCGCAGACGGAGTGTCCGGTGTGATGGTCTCCATGACGGAGGACAAAAGCAGGCAGTTGTGAGTCCCGTCAAATTGGCGCGGCAGGGCGAACTCATTTTTGTCATAGGTGATGCAAGTTGGTTACATCGCTTCGAGCCAGAGATAAAACGCGACAGCATGCAATGGTCACCATCTTTTTCGACATCCGAGTCCCGATACTTATTGAAAACCTCGATGAGGCGCTTCAACTCGGATGACGAACTGAAGGGCACAGTGGAGGACCGGTTCTTGTCACAGCCGCAGGAATTGTAAAATTAGGGAATCCCGGTAGATATTTGTGCTCAGATCTTCGGTGATTCCTTTTGAATAGAGACCTTGATTAAGATGGAAATTCATAGCAGAAGTTAGGATCAACGTTTATTAGGCCATACTGGTTTTATCTCTTGACAAAAAACTTCGCTAAAGACTAGTACTACTAGAGAATAAATATTTTAACCTGGGGTTACAAGGTGCAACCTAGGCTTTGCTTCAAGCATTAACTGTAGTTGAAGTTATTATGGTCAGTTCAGTGTGCGTGTAGAAGACGAGGTCGTCCTAGCATCAAAGAACGTTGCCTTGACCCTTGATCCGCTTGAGTTATTTATTTTTGCATGAAATGTTTACAACCTAATTAATAGCACTTAACTGGAGCACCGTCTAGAGCAGAATTTAGTAGAAATTTCTAGGTCGTGGGGATTCGTGCAGTAATACTAATAATTCTCAGTGACATTGCATTCTTGCTGCCTTTCTCTCTTGTCCTAGTTTTTATATAAGTTGTAGCTTGACCTGTTTAGTCTGGCTTCCGCCTAACTAATCTAGAAAACAGACATTCGATATTTTTGTAGAGTGTGCACGTTACGTAGACAAGTACACGAGGGCTGCTTTAACAAGCCCATGCTCTGGCCGCGCCACTTTAATCGTTCTCCACAAATTAGAACATGTCTGGCTAGACAATGCATATATCTATACCAATCGTCTCGTAGTGACTATCGGCGTACGTCTACTTTTTGATTCGGGTCATTTGGGTATTTGAACTGGGTATCTGTATACATCCGGTATGACAAACACATACACAACCCAAAACAACACCAAAAACACAACAAACACCCCTAATGTATGTTTGTTCCTGGTTTTTTCTGTGGAGTGTTTGTAAGGTATGGCTGTCACCAGAAAGCCGTGCCGTATGCAATCGCAAAACTTTCTATACAAATAACAAAATTCAAGCCCTGAGTATCAGTACTCTCTACTGAAAAGACAGCTGTCCATTTCGCGCTAGTGTTGACACAAACTCATATCTAAAAGTCTCACTCAAGCACTTTTCAGCTGCAGTCGATATCTCGTAAACTCCAGAGTAGCGTTAATCATGACGTTGGCCACAACAATAGCTTTGGTGAAGTGGTTCGACGGGTACGTAATAGAACGGGGTAGACGCATATTTACTGACCAGTCAAAACAAGGAAAGTTAGGGAGAAAATATGACGAAGAGCCACCCTCCGTATAGGTGACAACAACAGCAACAAGAGTATCAACAACAAGAACAATGCTGACCACAGCAGTAATTGTAGCAAAAGTCTAATAACAAATGCGCTGCCATAACAGTAGCAACAGTGGTCAGCATCAATAAGCGTTCGACAACAGCTGCGACGCGTTCGACGGCTATGATATCACCGTCTGTTGCGGTGTTCGGTCTTTTGCACAAGCAAACGCACCCGCCGCTTGCTCACTTCGCGGCTGAACGTCCGTTTAAACATACTCCTGTTTGCCCGATGGGACGCACGCCCGCGCGTCAGCTGACTCACCCGCCCACCATACCAATGTTTCACGGCAAGTTCAAGGAGAACGAATCCTGATCCCTTTCTCTTTCCTCGTTTTCCCGGTCCGCCTCGTCATCTTCTTCTTGTCGGTTTTCTTTCCGTTGCATGTTTTCTCTTTAGACGCAGCCAACCTCTACAGCCGAAGCAGCAGCAGCAGTAGTAGAATCACCACTGTCATAACCGCCACCACCAGCCGCGTTGTTCAATTAAGCCGTTCCCGAAGGTCCGCGATCTTGGCCAGCGGAAGTCGAAGAAGACGACGGCCAAAAGCGCGGCTCCGGCAAGGAAAAGCAGGACAGTCAGGCAGAGAGGAAGATGGCCTGATGTTCGCCTTATCAGTACTGGCAGTGGGTGGGGGGGGGGGGGGGGGGTAGTCAACGAAGAAGGTCCGGCCGCCGCCGACTGGACGAAGATGGCCGTGGCGGTGCGACGTTGAACGCCAAGATCGAACTCCCCAAGGCCATTCTTGTGTGCCTCGGCCTGGCTGGCTTGGCTGGTGTGTCCCGGTGCTCAGGCCGGCCAGCCCGCCTGCCTGCCTGCCTGAGAGCCTTAGTGGGTCGAGGCCTGCCGGCCAGCCCTGTGGTGGCCAGCGCTCTCTTTTTGCCGAGGGGCGGCGAAATTGACGTACGTCTCGATTTAGGATACGCGGCCCGTCGCTGAGAGGCAACGACAATGACGACGACAGCCAATGGCGCGCAGCTAAAAATTCGAAATGTACCCGAGTCTTGAGATGCGGTAAGTGAACAGAGTCTTGTCGGCAGGAGCAGACGCACCAGCCCCCCTCCGTCGCAGCAACCAGTCGACCGGGCAGCCGAACAGGGAGAAACGAGAAAGGAAAGACGTACCAGAAGCCTCGCACATGCGGATAGAAGCTTTGGGCTGGAAACAAGAAGAATCGACTATACACGGTTGTTGTCGCTGTTGATGTTGTCGCTGTTGACGTTGTTGCTGTTGTTGTTGTTGTTGCTGACAACGACGTCGCCGACAACCGTTGTTCACCGACAATCGTTGCTGAGCGGACGCGTTCTTTTTCTCCCTCTGTAAGCCGTAACTATCATCTCTGCCCTTAGGAAACCCCCAGAACAACTCGCCTCGGGGTCCTCACCCCCCCCCCCCCCCCCCGCCCCACGACAATCTCCCCACGGTATTTTCGCCCCCGGGCAGCCCAACTAGGGCGGGCTGCCCTGGCCGCTGGATGGGAGGTCTGTCTGCTTCTCAGTTAGTCTCTCCAGCTGTCGGTCCGACTTCTTGTTGTTCTGGCCGTTATTGTTGTCGACGACTGAGGGGGCAAAACATCCGGGGAGTTGTAGTGGTGGTCGTCGTTGACGTCGTACTGGTAGCAATAGTAGTAGTAGTAGTAGTAGTAGTAACGGTAGTGCATTCAATTTTAAAGAAACAGATCTTCTCTCACCGTCCTCTTCGCAATCGAGTGTCTGTTTATCTGGTTGCTGTAGGTGCTGTTGTCGTCGTCGTTTTTGTCGTCATGGTGATCAGTCCATTCATCAGCGTCTATCGGATCTCTTGGCCTGCCCCTCTCGGTAGATAGATTCCTTCCAAGACCTTCGTTTAAGCTGTGGTGTTGTCGTCTTCGTCTTGTTTTGCGTTCATGTGTTCAATTATACCAAAATTAAGACAGTGGTCGTGATGTAATGTTTTTGTGTGTGTGTGTACCTCGTCGTGAAGTGATGACCTTCGAATCATTCAGGTCGGTAGCCTAGACCCTGAAAGCCTGCCCTGCTGATTTTTGCCCTTCATCACCTCGTGCACTACACTAATAGTGCCGATGTAAGATCGAACGCAGTTCTATCCAAAAGAAGCTCTGGCTGCTCGTTTATGTTTGTGTGTGTGACTTACATATGTACAGGCCTAGGCAGGTGATGACTATATATATATATATATATATATATATAGGCGTAGCCAAAAATGTGGCAAACAATAGCGCATTCACTAGACATATTTAAGGCGTAGTATGTACATATACACGGTATTTTTTAGCAAAACAACGAGGAAGTGCTTTTTAGAACTGTATAAACGCAGATATTACCAAGCTAAAGTAAAATAAATTGTCATTTGTTTACCTAAATAATAAGCAATTAAATAGATAAATAAGAATGCGCTTATGGCTTTACGGTGATGACTCAACGACATATTCGTACGTTTTACCAGTTCTTGTATTTACGTATTAAAAACACGCTACGTCTGGATTCCAGGCACACCATGTTAGCAAGAAAACTTTTTTAGAGTAATTGAAAAACGTTCACCGGGTCTGTGCATGGCCACGGTGGTGTAGAACTCAAATCAACTAAAAATCAGTCGTCTTTCTCTGTACCCCCAATCGATCGGGAACCATTCGTATAATACGTCCTCCGGATGAGTGAAGACCGCCGTCCCCTCTGTCTTGTACCCTGCTCAAGGCTGCTCAAGGGCGCTATTTTCACGTAAAACTCTCTCAACCACAGCTGTCATCGTAGACGACCAATCCCCCGTGTACATGATAAGCATACGAGGCCCTTCAAAGTTTTCGCTTCGCTTGCCGGTCGGGCATTTCAGGATGCGCAGTATAGATTTTTATGCTCTGAGCGAACTTTTAAGCGGGGCGTCGCATTGATCACAAAGTGAGGTCCGTGCTTCTCCTAGTTTTAAATGAAAGTCTGGAAGGTGTCACGACCTGTTACGACCTGAGTTGTATAGTACTTCAATTCGCCGCTGGGCTTCATAATACACTCACGTATGTTTGGAATTAACTCCCTTTGTCGTAGAAGTGATCCTGCTTCTAAAGAGCCTTAAATAAGTGCCTATTCTTGGCGCGATCATCTCTGGATAATTGTATGTTTTTACGATGCAGCCTTGTATGACCTCAATTGCTGCCATGCACTGTCTGCTCTACCCATTATGTGTGAACCGTCACTGATAGATCGTCTGCGTCTGTAATTAGATCCACTCAAGGCGGTATATCCTTCAGGCGGGGGACGTGGTCGTATGTCAGGTTCCCGAGCACGTACACAAGATCTCTAGGTAGTCAGATACGGTAAGGCGGAATTCTATTTTGTCGTAATAGGCGTAGTATAAAATTCCAAGAAACACTGTTGAAGGTCACCCAGTATTACAGCCAAAATGGATCCGTTCGTTGCGTGAGTTGTTTATTTGCTGGACTCTTATTGCGACTCTGTAAACTGCTGTTATAACTGACCTTATGTTGACTGATGTTACTTTGCAACGTTACCCAGCCTAGCCTCCGCCTCAGAACCTTTTAGCAGTGTACCCAGGAAGCACACAAATTCGTTGACTATCCACCATTCGGCATCAATCAACACCACGTCTTCCAATCCAGCTGCTGGTCTTCTTATTATTAATCGTGACGTATTTTCCCCGTTTCAATACATCTTTTTCACGCGTTTGTAATCTTGTAGTTTCGCAACCTTTTTCGCTATACCAATATATGTCCCTTAGTATGGATGGTTGGGATTTCTGTACGTTCGCACGCCCTTAAGATGTCATACACCTGATTCGGTCTGCTTTGCGATTATTCAGATTCGATAAAAGACCTTACTTGACCCTGCTTGTTGTTTTCCTTTTGGTTTTAGTGGATTCCCGTATACTCATTACCTATTGTTATGGCATAATAACGCTGAATTCCTCTATCTTATTTAACGGAACAATATAGTAAATAACTAAAATGACTATTTTAGTAACATGTATATGTATTCTTTCTGTTTTAAGTAGGCTTTGCAACATTAAAAATTCTGCATATACTGTAAGAAACATATTACTTAGTCTACGCGCTAGACGCAATAGAATATAAAATGAACCGCAGCCAACCGAATTTCACAAACAAATTTTATGTATCACTCTTTTGTCTGTCAATCTTAATACCAAAAGCCAAGAAATATGAGCTTCATATCAGTGATACGCCAAACAGTACTAAAATTACGATGAGTCAAGACATTGGCATCCTATATATATATATATATATATATATATATATATATATCTATTGCAATGGACGTGGACGCCAATGGCTTGACTTGAGTCAAGACATTCGCCTCCACATGACCTTTGAAACTCTTGTCACACACGGTAGCCATGGTCGGCAAAGATCAGAGTAAACGAGTTACAGCTTAGTAGGTCCCCACGTGGAGCTTCCACATTTTGCTTAATAGTGAAGTTGCCTTTTCTGGCGGGGTCTTGTCAAACTAAAGCTAATTTATTTTATTTTCAGCGTGCCGATTAAGTCTTCCTTTATCTGTCGAATGCAATTAGTCTTAATTATTTGTCTCATTGCTTGCATCTAGCTTACCTAAACTGAGACCGCAGGGCACAGCTAGTAAAATTTTCTTTCTGTTAGCGCTTGTAACGGCAACATACGAAAAGAAAGCATTGCAGAGAGGAATTTAGAGTTAGTACAGTAGAAACATGTTCTACCTCTGTTTAGAATACGTAAGAAAACAAAAACCAAATGCGGTGTGTATAGATCTATACAATCTTACAACGCTGGGTAGTATCTTCCGGTATCTTCCGTATAGCAAACGCACTGCAATTTTCGAATTGTGACCGGTAAATTTTGCAAAAAGCAATACCCAGCACGACAGGTTAAGGACAGGATAGAATTGTTTATGGCCAACAATGTCGAGCGGATCCGTAAAGACAACCATACGCTGTATATGGTTTTATTAGTTATTTTTTTCTTATTTGTTAGATTATTTGTTTCTTTCTTTTTATCTATTGCAGTCGTTTAGGACCGTTTAGTTGTTTTCTACCCGTAGCGCGAAACAACCTCTATACGTACATGCAAAATGAGTTGTATGCAACTCTGGTCACTGCTCACCTGTATTAATGCGTTCCCCGTTTGACAGGATGGTAACGTAGCCTCTTGTGCTCCTGCTGCTGACTGGATGAGGGTTTGCAGCCAGTTGCATGGAACGTGCTTCCTCGCACAGCCGATACGATTCCTTTCCGGATTCAGAATTTCGGCGCACGTAACATTCGTTTCTTATTCAAGTATTTGCCTGGCCCACCCTGTACGGCTCTGGCTGGATGGCAGGCGCCTCTGCCTCTGCTATAATCGTGTTCGATAACGTCAACAACAGTACCAACAACAGCACCAACAACAACAACAACAACAAAACAGCAGCAGCAGAAACAATAACAACAACGACTGCAACAACAGCAACAGCAGCAACAACAACGCTTGCAACAACAAGTCCGTTCCAGCAAATCTAGTCTAGCCTGGATTGCCCGGCTTTCTGTTCTGACTGGGCCGGTCATAACGCTCTAGCGTCGATGGGTCGGATCGCACGTTTCGCTTGCTCCCATATAACTGCCGAAGTGGTGGTGATCATCAGAAACCCAGTCGTCGTTTTCGTTGTCGGCCGCCAAGGCGGCAGATCTCCGAACATATTATCGGCAAGCGTTTAGGCGCCCACTACAGCCCGCGGAGTCGTGGTGGGCGGCTGCGGTGGTGGGGGCGGCTGGACGTTGTCGAAGACGGTAGCAGCAAACGAACCAGCGTGACGAGATTTGAATTTTGATGATTTCAAATGGCCGCGCCTATCCCCACCCTTCTTTCCCTTCTATCACTGCCTCGTCCACTCATCACCGTGTGAGCTGTTCCTGGTGGTGGCGCCGTCGCTGCCGTTGCAGCCGTTGTTCGAACCTTGGCGCCAACGTTGAGCGGCGCTGTGTGGTTCCTGACCATCCAGGCTATTATAGCGTGGCGGACCACGCCTGCAAAACAATGGCTTCCTGGCCAGTATTTTTGCTTTTCTTGTTTTCCTTTTACTTGTCCTGATAGCGGCAAGAGGGCAGAGGAATGCGTAGAAAGTGGTATAGAAAGTGCAAGAGTAGAGCGGCGGCGGGGTCACTGGTAGTCAAGATTTAACAAAACGAAGTATTACAAGCAAAGGCAAGCATTTTTTCCAGCTGACCCTCAGACAACATTTAACGGCCACGGGAGTGATCTCGCAATGCTTCGTAAGACGGACCATATAAATACAAAAAAAAAACGGTGAGGCTCGAACCCGTGCATCTATGTGTCTTCTTCGGTGGCGAAACGCGGGCGACTGCACTCACCACGCCACTGGGCTCAACAAGTATAACAAGTAACCGATACAAACTTTCTAACCCTAACAATCACAATAAGAGCAACAAAAACAATAATAGCAACTATAACCAAAATAGTAACAATTACGACAACAAAAACAAGTTCAATAAGATGAGTTCAAATGAAAGGTTCTTTAAAGTCCCTATTACGGAGGCTTTGTTATTTGAAGTTTTTATTACGAAGGTTTGATCACAACTGTTTTACACGAGTCAAAGTCTTCCGTGTTCCTAGAATTCCCGTAGCCCGTAGACGAGAGCCAGTCTTCCACGTCGTCGCTGTCGTCGTTCGAGTTAAAGCGCTTTCGAATTTTTAAGGAAGAAGTGACGACGACACATGCTTCCATTGCATGGTGTCTCGCTTTGTCTCTGGCCATCGAAATGGTGGCACTAACTCTCGTCACCGTGACAATCCGCTCCAATCATGCGGCGTTTTCACGATACCGAATCACGTGTTGCATCGCCAAGCGCAATCGATTTTGCGGAACTTTCTCACTAACTTGTCGGACACACGGTCTCCCCCGTATACGGCTACCATCTGGCGATGACTATCCTTCTCCGGCAACTGGAGGTCGTTTTTTTATGTTTCATCCGGACTGTTATGCACAGGCGCCCACGTATGCCTGCAACCATTTCAGACACGCTATTCGTGTTCATAAACGTCTCATTGTGTTATCCGAGAGCGGCATATTCAAATTTCGACCGGTTTTTGTTCGTTACGACGTTTTGTACCTTTTTCATTGAATCCCTATCTATTATCCAACTCATTATCAGCAAAAACATCGCTCAGCCATAAGCTCGTTTGCAATACATTAGAATAAGCAATATCTATCTTAATCAGTTGACGCCAGTCAATTCCTTTTTGCGGGCCGACGAGGGCTCCAGCAACCACTCAGCGTACCACAACTTTTTCTCCAACGGCGTGACGTCGCATCAACAGACGATAGTTGTTGTCAATATGTAATATCGCTCAACAACGTCAAGCTATGCCGGTTAGGTTTCTCCTACTGTAGCAACCCAAATAAGACAGCTAGTAGTAAAATTGTAGTTTAAGGGTGTGATATCTCATGTGTATATACGTAAACACCACTATTCGCGTGTACGAATTTCCTGCGATCTGCGACTTTTTGATGTCTCGCGCCAAACGCTAACGCGTTGCTATGTTCTAAGAGGATGTTTACATTTCCCTGTTAGTCAAAGTTAGTACGCGTGGAATGCATATTAGTGCCATACAGTGGCATTTCACATACATTAGTCTTTGGGCGCTGTAAATCTCTCCCGCCCCCCCCCCCCCCGCCAGCCATAGTGCCTCACCAAGAATGCGCAGGAAAATAATGATACAACAGCCGCTTGCCGACTCGCCGGTAGGCATAGCGATACGAGTCGCGCCCAGCCAGAACTACGATTTTAGCGTAAGCCGGTATCTGTTAATTTTGCGCGCGTTGCCGCGCTTTATGAACACTGTGCAATTCTGCATGCGCATATATTTGTATATGTCATTGGTGTGTGTGTGTGTGTGTCGCTGTATGTACGTATGTTGTTGGGGTTGTATGTAAGCCAACTACGTATGTATTTAGTAGAGGGTAAAGAAGAAGACCGCCCTAGCCTGACTGTCCCATCACCCACTCAACGGTGCAAGGCCATGAGGTCGGGAGTTTTGTTGGAGCTGGGCTGGTGCCCTCTGGTTCGCCCACGCTTATCTCGATGAAGATAAAGCCCTTCGTGGTGGTCCATTAGTCGAAATAGACGTTGTCCTCTTGTCCGTCTGTCTGCCTGCCTTCGGGGCGAATGTCTGTGCCCTCATTCTGAGTCGTGCCGCTCATAGCCTCTCGCCTCGCTCTTCTTCTTCCACTCCTCCGTCCCGATACGACAACGACGCTGTTTACGTGTGTGCTTAGGCTCATCGTCCTTGCGCGCCGGTGCCGGAGCCGGACACGTGAGCGCGCGATGGCTAGATAAAGGCCTTGCGCAGACTCGAGAGTGTACATTTGCCTGCGTCGGATTTGCTATAAACAGTGTATATGTATGCATATATATATATATATATATATATATATATATATATATATATAGCGAGAAAGGGGGAGTACTCTAAAGTTGTTTACTTCGTCCACATATGCTGATGCTGACACAGTTGTTGCAGAAGCGGCATAGGCAAATCCTTGCGCTTTGGTGATTCCACCCAGCCATACGAACTTGGTCGTAACGCAGTCGCAGTGGTAAAGAATGACCGCTTGCTCTGCTCGATCGTAGCGAGATGCTGGGGAATCACGAACGCCTGCCGTCCCCGAAGCCGCTCCGTCCGCGATTCCCAGAGCTCCCAGCAAGCGCCTCCTCAGCTAGTTTAGGCAGCAGAGTAAACAACGATCTAAAGGCAGTGATGCAAAGCACTTTGATCGCTCTAGAGCTAATATATATATATATATATATATATATATATATATATATATATATATATATACGATTTAGTTTTTGTCCACTCATGTTACGAGGCTTGTGCCGTACGTCGCTTCAAGTTGGCCGACTGATCTGCGTAAATAGAAACAAAGACCTGATTACAAAACGTTCATGTTACGCAAGCATCATCTGTCGCACCGACTGGCAATAAACTACTCGAACGAATTTGCTCGCCTAAGCGTGACGAAAGGTTACGATAGAGCATCTTCAGATTAGTAATTTCCACAGGACTAGACATAATTTTTACTCTGCCAGTTGTCAGTGAACAGACAATTTCATCTCACCTAGCTACCCGGTCAGGGGATGGCTCCAAACACTCGCACATATCGAATGTCGAAACATACCTGTGTGTACCCTATCTTTACCCACTCACATAAGCCGTGTTATGAGCCGCCATTTTGAATAGTAGTATTAGTAGAACGACCGCCTGAGCTACCCGAGTCCGACAGACCGTACGTTGGTGTTATATGTCAAAGGTTATTTAACTCGTCGTCTGGATCAAATGTCAAGCAAAGATTACACGCACGGTAATAATTATTTGAGCATACTGACAAGGCTTTTGGAAAATGGCGCAAACCTACGTTGAGTACGCGTTGATGACTATTTTATACAATACGTAAGCATACTATATATACAATATGTACAAAATGCTAATTAAAATATCATATGCACAAATGCTTAATATAAACAAAAATGTCAAACAGATAGAAACATAGATTGATAATTTAATAACAGAGCAAAATACACATGTGGTGTCGATTTATAGAAAAAAGTTTGACGTGGTGGTAAATACAGCCAGGCATTAAACAACCGCCACCAGTGGCAGGACTAAGGCTCAAGGGAGAAGACAAGCAGCAGTGTGAAATATACCGGTAACAAGAAGCGTGAGACGGCCTGGAGGAGGCGTCATACGCAGCACTCTCTTCACGCATTTCCATATTTAACAATTGCTTGAAACTCTCAGCCAGTATAGCCAGAAAGTGCGAGTTTCTATCACGAAAGAAAAAATGAAGCCAAGAGGTTCCGCATAGACTAGCGGCAGCGGACACACCTTACCTGAACAGCCAACCGTAAAAGTCCGTAAAACTCTTCCGATTACTAGAACAACGCAGCATAACAGACCCGGAAAACACCTGTCTAGATGGGATTAAAAAGTCGCAACTCATTTTGCTTGGTACCACTTCAGTTTTGTTCGATGAGACGGTTACCCCTACTGCCGGATGGGCGGCAGGCGTCTATTTCTTAACCGCTATTATGCGTGACAAGACGCTGCTAGAGGCGCGCAGGTGCTATTGGGTGATCGATATGAGGGTGCACTGCAAGACCCGGTGCGGCACGAAGCACCCCTCCCACGGTCTCGAAGTAGTGCCAGAGATTTCCGAACTCTAGGGGAGAGGGGTAGAAAGATTGAGGTTTAAGTGGGCAAAACTAGGTGCACACTAGGTGCTGTTGGTTGCCAGTAGTGCATTAGCGTTTTCAAACCTCCTATATCAAAAAGTATTTCCCAGACCTGAAACCTTGTTTAACATCTATGTTGACACAATAGGGGTATCGTATAATTTGGCACAAAACCTAATGTCACGTATAATAAACACACAAATTATAAAATTGTATAGGCGGGTTGCGCAGATAGTTTGAATTATAAGTGTTCGAAATTTGAAGTTCAGGTCAAACGTGATAACCAGTCTCCTCAATAGGCAACCTGGGACATGGCTTGATTAAGGCAGTACTCCGCGTTATCATGTTTCAATTTTAAATTCCTAAATATAGGAACAGCGAGAGTCATATTTTAGTCTATCGTCAGTCAGATACACTGCCTACATGCTTATATATTTACCGAAATTATAAGGGCGCGATCATTCGATGGCGAGTGTGCAATGTAGTGCAGGTTTTTTTCCGATATCAAGTATTAGAAGCTTTGCTATATCGTTGGTAGGACATTGGCGCACATAGCTACATTTTATGTAAACGACCTTAGTCGTAATAACGTTGTCATACGTAATTTACCGTAGGCGATTCATTTTATCTACATTTGTGCACCCTCTACAATCAGAACAGGGTTTAAACTGCAATGCAACACTAACTTTGCACACACTTTCTTCCACCAACAACGAACAGATTACGAGTCGTTTACTAAACTACATCTGTAATGCCAAAAATGTACTGTGCCTTGAGTGTCGACCAGTAAGCGATTCATTGAAATGTACCAACGACGGACCGAGTAAGATTAAAGTGGACAACAGAATGGCGTACTCTGTAGACAGCAGAGAACGAACTCTGTTGGACCAGCAGGCGCCGGGCTGACGGCTGTGCCCAATATTGGCCGAACGGGTTTGGACTGTGAATCCTAGACGCTACCGCCGGACCGCACAGACGTTAATAGGCAAATAAACTTAGTCATAAATTGGTGGAGCAATGCAACGTCCTTCTACTCATTGTTTATGGATTGTCGTAAACGTAGGCTAGCTTTATACCTATGGCCATGATCCTTCATGCAGTGCATGATAGTCTATGCTTTTCGTTGACCCCGTACTCCACGCTAGCCAGCCTAACGTAAACGGTAATCTTATTACATAGAGTGGTGCACCCAAGGTATTTCGCTTGACTCTGGCCGCATTTAAAGTGTCGCGTAAAAATACGGCGTGGCTCATCGTGCTGCTGCATTGGTATGCTCGCATCGTATCGTCAGCCAATAGCCCAATAGACGACGACCCAATTCAGATGTCTGCAATTGTCGCCACGGCCGTCTTAGAGAAACAAAGTAAGTCGATGCAATATTTAACCCGCTAAATGATTTCAACCACTTCAGTACTAGTGTCCACACAATCAACAAAATGCATTTTTTAATGTATAATGTTTATGTTTATTCACCATTATTGGTAGATTTCAGTGGTAGGAATGCATTATTGCTACATTATTCTGCTACTATGCGACCTATGCTGTAACTGCGCTCGTTTACTAATTACAACACGTACCACGTAATGCTAGTACATAAATAAAAAACAAAATAAAAATAAAATAAACAGATGTTATTAAAATGTTTATAGTAGCAGCATCTATAACAGCACTGATATTTTATGTTTTTTTTTTCTTTTTTTTCCTCCCTTCTTTTGTGGAGACGTCTCACGTGTTACACACTGTTTGAAATGGCTAGTAACTACAAGAAGCAAAATATTTTTTCTATCACAAATTAGTATTTGTGTTCCTATATACCGGGGGGCGGCCAAGCCTTCGGCGTTTACCGAGGCTTACTTATCGGCCCTGACCGAGAGTACTAATGATAAATTGAGGCTAAACGCATTGTTACCTTTAGAGGTTGCTCGGTTTACTTATTGATATGGCATCAAACGGCTAAACAAGGAAAACTACGGTGCTCCGGACGATTGAATGAGCGGGCCTGTTGTTGTTGTTGAACCCTGCCCTGGAACAAGCAGAGCAGGATAAAAGGCACACGCGAAGGCTAAAGGGGACACCTGGAAAAGTGAAAAGTTTGTTCAAGATTGGACTTGGATCGGTTGCCCAGGTAGCCGGGCTGGCCGTACGTAAACTAACTCAGAAGGGGGTAAAGAACAACGGAGGGTGAGAGAGAGACAGGAAGAAAGGGAGCAAACGAGTGCTTTACCTCCAGCGGCTTCAGCGATTATCAGCACACAGAGTGCAGTATCTAAGGGGCCAGCTACCTCCTGCGATCTGTGTACGTTCGTACGAACGCACAGATGATAGTGTAGTGGCTCTCTAACTGCTCTCGTTCAGGGCCGCTTAGAAGAAGTGAGGAGCCGAGGAGATGTATCGTCGTCGTCGTCTTGGAGCAGAGACGGGAAAAACGTCTCGTTAATGACGCCCCGTGTTAGGAAGACGGGCCGGCGGCAGCGGACCAACAAACGGGCATCCGACCCCCGCTAGGCTAGCGACTGACTGCAAGACCGGCTAACCGCTTAGGGAGTAGCCTGACGGTGAACCAGCATGAGACGAACCCTTCCCACGCCGGCTGGATTTGGGAACACCGTCGGGGCGTCGGGGCTTTGCCGCTAAGGATCTCGGTAGCGGATGATCGCGCAGCGCTGTGCTTTAGGCTGCGTTGCTCCGGTCGACCGGCGACCTCTATGCGGGCCGGGAGCGGGAGTCCCAGGAAGAAAGCAGGTAGTTTGGATCAGGTGGAATTCTATCAGCGGCAGGAACAGCCAAAGCTACTTTCTGACTAACCGTTCGTCTTTCTGGTATTTTCCAAGCTGAAACGATAGTGGACATCCTCGTTGTTGTCCGACCGAAGGTACAGACGGTTTTTGTATTCTTCAGATACCTGATATTTCCGAAACGAGAACCGTAATTGGCACAAGCCGTGGTGCTCTAACTATCCGATAGGTAATCGCTCTATGCAACATACGCATTGCTATTTTAGGATTAGCGATGCACCACAAAGTATTAAGGTGGCTACTACAAAATAAAAACGTGTATATATATATATATATATATATGACGTCTATCATAAAAAAATATATCTCAGATTATTATACCTATGTATATATACTGAGGGTGGACAGAAGTGTTTTCTTTTTCAAAGAAAGAAATCATTAGTGCTCCGGTGGTGGTAGTAGCGATGCTAGCCCGCCCAAATTACTCATATTGGTATATGTATATAATTTAATGATTGTATAACATATCAATATGCAAAATGTTTTTAGGTTAGACGAAATTCTGTGCTCATTCAATTATCAAAATGTTATTCTCCAGATTCATTATCAGTTTGTAGGAATATTGGTTAGGAGATTTTCTCAAAGATGCCCCTTGGTCGGGGTTACCCTCTGCGCTTAACAACAATCCGGTATAATCAACGATTTAAGAAAACCAGTCAATAAGTAGCGTTATACTTTCTCGGAACTTGCGCGTTTTATACCTTAAGATAATTTTAACCCAGTAGGGAAAATTCTCTTCAGTCTCGGTAGATCGCGAACACATCTCTCGGCGGCAATCTTTGCTCAGCTGGAGAGATGATTGATCGCTTATTCAAAGATCATATTATATTTATGACACCTTGACATCTACATCTCACGGTACCTTTAGGAGGGAGCCGCATGCTCCAGCCATTTCTTTATTTTCAATACCTGTCACCATTGAGTATTACTGTCTACTAATATTCATGTGTATACTTTTGTACATAGTATCTCGGAAAATTCAACTGTTAAATAAGTAAAATTGATATCCAACCATACTCACGTCTTCCGAATACCATTCCTTTATTTTTAATACCTGTCTCCATTAAGTATTACTGCCTACTATTATTTTAAAAAAAACCTTAACAAGCATATAGTTACCACCGAGAGAATAACTGAAGTGCCGTTTCTGTATTGAACGGCAGTAAACATTCTAAAAAAGTAAATTCGTTTCTTACTAGGGATGAAATCCACCTCTACCTGCTGAAGTAGATTATTTTTATTTAATAGAATATGTTAAACATAGTAAAGATAGACGTGCTTATAAAAACACGTAGTTAAGCTATATATATATATATATATATATATATATATATATATATATATATATATATATATATATGAACTTACTCACACCTACGAAAAAATTCAATTTCCTAACGGGACTTATATCCGAATGTCTGCTTATACAGCTGGTACGCTTGGACGACTCCACACAGTCACCCTGAAGTAGCTGTAAAAGTCCATGGGGAACGATAATGAAGCGACTATTAATATATTCGAAGCTTAGACAGACTCTCAAGAAATGATCGGCCAAGCTGTAAAAGCAAACAGGTATTTAGTTGGCGAGTTGGCGGTAGCAAGCCTCGCCCCCTAAGCTAATGCTGACGACGAAGATGTTGATGATGACGACGGTGAAGGTGGTAACATGGCGGCAGCAATAAGAACCACGATGGCGTCGTGGCGATGAAAGAGTAATGTCGATTCGTAATCGTGACCGGGGGCAGCTCAGCTATGAATGAGAGATGGCGAAGAACCCCACCTATTTCCGCAATGCTCGTCCCAGGGCAACTTCCCCAAGAATAGGGCAAGGCGAAGTAGAGTCGTTGCTTGCCTTGTCGAGAACTCGACGAATCGAAAATTCGCTGTAACCCTGACGACGCGTTAGGAACGCCAGCGTTATCGCGTTCATCTTTCCGTTCAGTTAGTCCAGTCGACTATGCCCGCTACAGTTGTTGCTGCTGCTGCTGCTGTTGCTTTTGCTGCCGTCGCCCCCATGGCCGCGTCATTGTGGCCGGAACTGGCCAGTGCCCCTGCAGGTGTCTAAACGCCGCCTGTTCGGGCGTGGGTGATAGGGGACGAGGTGGGTACCTAATACCTTCGGCCAGCTGATGATGATGGCGCGTTGACGTCTTACCAAAGCCTTTTTGCTCACGGGATGGTGGTGGTGGCATTGGTGATAATGATGATGATGATGGTCAAGACGGGGGCGCAAAGGGGCGGCAAAACAGGCGTGGCTGGCGCTCTCTACTGGTCAGTGCACCGCCAGTAGAGTAGCAGTCGTCGTTACAGCGCAACCAGCTTCGTCTGTGCTGATTGGTGGATGCGCCCTATCTGGATCGCGGCCGCCGCCCGTGCCGCTGTGTTGCCCGACTTCGTTTTCGGCAGCCCGATACGAACGCAGTGACGCGAAGAACGCGGTCATAAAGCTCGACGAGCGTCTGCAACGAGTCGCCCGTCCGTGTGGCGTAGTTCTCGTAGTAACAGCAGTAGCAGTAGTAGTAATAATGGCAGCCGCCGCCGCCGCCGATGGTAGAGTAGTATCCCGTCTTGTACGACCCCTCTGCGTGCTATGCGCCTTTTGCCTCCTATCCACCTTCCTTAGCTGGGCCCCGTTCTTCGTTTGGCCACCAATTTCGCGCTCTCCGTACACTGTCACAAGTCTACTACTACTACTTTCAGCACGGCGCTCACTGCCTGCGCTGCCAGCCTCGTCTTTTAAGGATGATGCCGTGCTACGTCATAGCGGCGTTTATATAGCTCTGCTGTTGCTGTTGCTGCTGCTGCTGCGGCTGATGCTGCTATTTCTCCTTTACGTCTATCACTGCCACTACAGCGGCTGCATACATAGACTTCAACCACTACTGTTACGATTCTATGATACCGATATTTCCCGGTCCTACGCAGCAGCGCGTTTGCTGTCGCTGGCCCCGCTGCTCCAATCGTCGCTAGGTTAGGCTTTGGTCTGGATCTTTTCGTCACGAAATGGCAGGATCCTGTTAGAGGGCGTTGCCCTTGTTAGGGCGACTTCTTCTTACTGGCACGATGTGTTCGCCTAGGCAGGCATAGGCAGGCTAGGCATCCGTTGGGAGGTCTGCCCCTCAATTTTGTTGTCGCTGATGGCTAGCAGATCGAAGGAACGGGCCCACTTCAGTATTCTTCTCACGAAAAGAGAAGGGTCTCGGGGTTAGGCAAGCTCGCGGCGATGGACAACAACTGGAACTAATTGATCTCGATGCTGGCGAGGCGAGCAGCACAATTTCGCCAGCGGTTGAGGGTAGTAGAGAACAAAAGCAAAATACATCGAGGGGAAGAGTGATAGCTAAACAGAGAAAGAGTGCAGTGACTTCATATATAGTTCCCACGCCCCCCACACCTTCAGAAGATGTTTATTCTTTTCCCGTCTACTAACGTATCTTCCTTGGCTTCTTTATCCGTCGCTTTCATTTCTTCTTCTGTCGTACGCAAGCAAAGCATAACTTTAACGAAGCGAACAGTACTACTAGAGGGCAATCGCAGAATGTTCGTAATTGTTGCTCGTCCTCATCCTTATCGACATTATCGTTGTGATAGCTGTTGTCGTCAGTCCCGGGACCTCCGCAACCCAGCAGCCCTTTACTTATGCAATGATCGACACTGGGCGTTTACTCTCATCACGTTTGTCCTAAGGCAATTATTTGTCGTTTGCACTCTCACTACCACCGGATCGGCAAATGGATAATTCGTTGGCAAAATTGGCAGCGTTTAGTCAGATAGATGATACAATAAACAGCGCGAAAAGTAAACGTATATATATATATATATATATATATATATATATATATATATATATATAAGAGATGTAGTGAGGTGCTTAGTTTATTCTAAGTAGGATTTACGTTACTGCCGGGTCAAGGCTGCAAGTAATATTTAGTAGGCTACACTAAATTGGCACGCAGTTACTAGTTCGCGTTGAACTAATATCTAAAGCATATTGTACTGTGTATTTGATATTGAGGTGTGTAGTGCTGTGAAACCTGAGAGGTCGATGTGTAATCATCGACTGCGAGGTGTTACCGGGAATAACGTTTTCATGCCAGCCAATGGCATTATTAATCCCATGCTCCTTTTTTCGCGTAACGAGATGCAGTCATCCTCTAGTGGGCGATCAAAATGAAAATTAAAATATAACTCACGTTCAGAATGCGAGTTTGTGATACTAGAGCAAAGACGGCTCTTGTAGGACATATATATTTGTAACGTTTTTTAGGCAGCTGTGACGGATGTGCGTAAACCGCATTCTTCCCTCCTTAAAAAATAGGTAGTTGAAGTGGATAATTAATCATTACGGAAATTATTGATATAATAGAGAAGTCTTTTGATTATGTAATTATACGCAGGTGATTTTTTCTAACCGTACGTATTCTACGTTTATAAAGGCTAGCTCGAACTTTATGATACCTGTCTACCGGTATAACTACATCATAACCATGTTTTGTATATATATATATATATATATACTATTAGCCAATCTGCCACATGCGTGTGTCGGATTTGTCATAATCTACGTTAGATCATTCTTGCAGACGTTAGAGCTTAGAGACTCGAAAGTTGTTAGCACGTGGTCACCTGTTTTCTCTCTGTCTGAAACGTAAACTAGGTTTTCGTCTATCTACAAATCACCTTCTAGTCGATCTTGGGCCGAACACAGCGCGATTTGTGGAATAGCCGTGTATAACGTCCCAGAGGCTAGTGCCTTTCAAGGTGTTACTTGAAATACGCCCGCCATGTTAAATGAGAGGTGGAAGTCCGTAACGACAGGAAGTCCATCTGTATTACATAGTCTTCGGAGTTGGGTAAGCTCCCCACAAGTAATCAAAAAGTTGGATAGCGATTTCTTTGTGAGGAAAGCAAGGATCTCAGCCGCAATGGCTGAAGTAACTCATAAAAAGTAAGTGTAAATGATGTCTTTTTTTAGACACGTCGAGTTAACCCCAGAGTAGCAAAGCCACCAAAAAATATAAGAAATTTGATGTGTGCCTAATAGTACAATCGTTTGTCATGCAGCGTACAGTCATCCAACGGCTTCAGGCATAGGGCCATGCTATAAAAGTTAATGTACAGCACATTTAGTGAAACGATAGAATAAAGTAAGCGCAATCTTTATAGGCGGGTCTCGTTTAGAGTTTTAAATGGAACATTTATCATCTTGTGTTTACCTCACCTACACTGCTGTATAGACGGTTTATCATTTCTTTACAGACTTCAGTTTATTTTAAGGCTCAAAAGCTTGTGCACTATTGTATATGTTTACTGGATATGCTTTTTATTATTATTATCGATATGCAGTTCTTCCTACTGGTAAGTCCGTAAGCACGTCAACTGGCACCAATTCTATCACTCCAGTTCGTTCCTCACAGTTCTAACGAGCACCTTTAGATCTGTTTAGTCATGTGTGAAGAGCCAAACCGTCAAGCGCGATAAAGCTTTCCATAACTATTTTCTCGTAGAGAGCACCAAGAGCCCAACAACGAAACATGATACCTTTGGCGCGGAGACAATTGTCCATTCCAAAGTGCTAACATAGTGAAATTATATTTTAAAAAAAATTATGATACCTTTGGATATGTTTTTGTTTGTGGCAAAGTATTATATACATATATATATATATATATATATATATATACAGATACAAAGTTGTAGGATAGCAGTGTCCGTTAAGCAGCGCGGGCATAGACAGCGTCGGTTGTCGGCAATGCCGAAGCAAGCTAAATACATGGCGCCAAATAGAATATGCCGCCACCCTACTAGCGAAGACGCGGAAACTCACTAAATTCGCGGGCAATCTGTGAGTATATAAGGAGGCATGAGAATAAATGAGTCAGTAGTCATTGGTGCGAGCCAGGCAGAGGACGTGTGTTGTCTGAGCGGAAGACTAGCGAACTCGTAACGTTCGCCGTCCGGTCGTCAGCGTGATGAATACTACAAAAGTCACAACAGAGCTTCATATGCTAATACGCATACAGCAAGTTTTTTACCCAACATAAATGTTTATATAATAACATCACAATTTATACGACACAATACTCGAGCGCTTTCGGGTGGCTTATAAATACTTTGCACCGCGACTATGGTTGGAATACCTCGGAGTGTTCTATCTTCCTAACAGAAGTTGCTGCCGTGTGACGTTGTTCACAGAGCCCACCAGTTGCGAAACTAACTTACTTGACTAACCAGAAAACGTACGTCGACGTACAGGTGTCATTGCCAGTCGGTTGTACAGGCCACATGATTTGCAATGTTTCTCGTTTGTGCTTTTCTCATATTATATATATATATATATATATATATATTCTGAATAAGAACCGCCGTGCCATACTTCACTGTACTGAATAGAGAGAGAGAGACACGTCCAACAGCGATCGCGGGTGAGTAAAACTTCTAAGTGATTGATGCCATCGGTGGGTTCCAGGTGAAGGCAAAGAGCAGAGGGAAAAAGAATGCTTTTGAATCTATGCTTTGCTCCCGACCCATTTGAACTCTATTGCCGAGAAGCAATTTTCCCAGAGGAGCCCTTTTCTCTCTATATATCCCCTCCCCCTCTCTCTCTCATTCTATCTATTTGTCTCTTTTCCCCTTTCCTTCTCTCAATATATACATTTCTCTATCCCTCTTTCCTTTTCTCTCCTTTTTGCACCCCTGTGCTCGGCTTAGTAGAACGCGCTAGAAGATCGAACTCGAACTGCGCTCGGCAATCAGCGGTGACTCGTAGTTACTAAGAGTGTCACCAGCTAATGCAAACGGCAAAGTTCCATTGACGCCCCTGGCTGATGGCTGACAGGCGGCAGGCTTCACTTTACACGAGAAGGAAAACAGCAGCAGCAGCAACAGCAGCAACAAGGACGTCGAAGCCTGCGGCGGCCGAGAGAAACGAGGCTACAGAGATTGCTTACTCTATGGCGTCGTTTCTCGGCCGTGTGCATTTTGTGGATTGTTTTGCAAGCTGCAGCAGAAGCGGGAGCAGAAGCAGCTGATTCTCTGAAAATCACGATTCTCTTAATCACACTCTGGAGACTTCTATACTAACAGACTAATAGCAGCAGCAGCAGGAGTGTAATAGTAGTAGTAGTAGTAGTAGTGTCGAGTCTGAATTGAACTGAACTGGTTTGCTGCGCTGCCAAAAGACAAAGAAGAAGCGGTTTCTAGGGTGGCGGTAATGGCGTTGGGTGTCTTGCCGAGGGCGGATCACTCTCGCTGGCAGGCCTAATCATGATGATCAAATGCATTACCGCAGAGTTGACCAGGCAGCAATAGCTTTGAGGCAAAGAACAAGGCGTGGCAGTGGCGGTATCGTTAGCAGCTTAGTGGTTAACGGTTGGCACCTACTACTCTTAGCTCATCGCAGCGGCAGCAGTACCAAATACTGCGAGTAGGAAGCCGACAGAACGATCTCCACGTCGCGGCGCCATGCGCGTAACCTTGGCGGAATCGGGAGAAAAAATCCAAATACTATATATATATATATATATATATATATAAAGTGCAATGCACAAAATTAGCAACTATGTTTTTTGGTGATAATTTCGGTTTGATTTATTTGAATGGCTTGAAATTTTAAGGGCATTGAATGTGTACATGACGAAGCACGAGTATGGTGTTAATTTCAGTGTTGCAGAATATTAGCAACAATGACGCCTTACGACGTATTCGATTCTTAGCAGGGCTGTATGACTTATTTGATACTACATATTCTATTCTAGAAACGGGTTTTCGTCCCTTCTTCTGAATCAAATCGTAAACTCGGTCTTTCATGGAGTTAATGAGCTGTTGTAAGTACAAAAGTGGAATATTAGTCCATGCTTGCTGGACAGCTTCTTTGAGGTCCGACAAATGATCATATTCTCGACCATTTGCGTAAATCTGTTTCACCAAATGTCCCCAAAGATTTTCGATGGGATTCAAGTCTGGACTCGATTCCGGCCAGTCAAAAAGTGGCACTCCTTGTTCTTGAAAACAGGCTATAGTGCTAGCCGAGGTATGAAACGTGGCGTGGTCTTGTTGAAAAACTGCGTCAGGTCCCCCAATACTTCTGAAACGGGCTTTAACTGGGAACCGACGATACGCTGGTACTTGTCGAAATTATTTCGGCCCACAATCGCGACTAGATCAGACTTCCCATTATATCCAAACGCGTCCTAATATTTCACAGAACCACCACCGGCCAAACGTTTCGAGAACCATTTAGGTTCCTTCCGTAAGTCGTGCCAATAGTACTGACAGCCGTCAGGGCCATCACGATTAAATTTCTTTTCATCCGAGAAGACGATGTTTTTCCATTCGTTATCCCAAGTTTGGTATCTATGCGAAAATTCACGCCGTGCGACAATGTGCTTCGATTGCTCTCGCGGCATAAGCTTCCTTTTCGCGTATCGCACGTTTTTGTCAGAACTTAGCACTCGGTACACTGTGGATCGGTGCACTGGCACTCCCAAAGTAGTCCTGATCCTGGAAGAAGACATTTGGTCATGAGTAGCCAACTGTATGATTCTACGCCGATCTCGAATAGTCAAAACTGGCTTACGCCCACTGTTAGATCTGCACCTTTGGTTCACTCCAGGGTGTAAGAACCTGCTAATAATGCTCTTATACCGTTCTTATCTGGTTGCTATAGCAGTTACTGTATGACCGAGCTCAGCATATGCCTTTTTACAGACGGAGCGCGCCACACAATTGAACAGACGAAAGACAGATAGAGCATACTACACAATTAAGCAGACGAACAGGAAGTACGTAAAGTGCACGCCGTAGCGGACGACGTTGTAGTAGCACAGAAGGCCGCCAGGGGCGGGGCGGTCGACTGAAGATACATATTTAAGCGGGTGCGGCCATGTTAGAAACCCTCTTGACTCGTGCCTCGAGACTTTCGTCTCTTGCTTCGTCCGCCATCCCCGGGTGAGTCAGAGCCGGCCCGTTGCTGTGCCGTGTTATAGCGCGTAGGTTAGGCTAGGTGTGAATCAGCGTATTCAGTACGGCCGCGCATTAGTAACAGTGTGTGATATATTATATATATAAATATATATATCGTTATGTAAACAGACCCCGCCGTCTGTGTGTGAGAACGAATGTGGGCTCCACCCACGCGAGCAAGACCAGTATTGATAAATAAATACGAAACTGAGTATTCTATTATGCTTGATATATATTTGTTCACGTTCCGCATTAGTTCTGTAACATGCCTCAATTCCTGTATTTTCGTTATCCGAGAGATCCTTTGTACGACCCATGATTTAAACATACGCTTCGCCTTTAGTTCGGAACAACGACTAAGCTGTAGAATATTTTGCAGCTATAGAACGATTGATTTAGCTAGACAATATTCCTGCCAGTACTACCATCAACTGGGTGTGCGTAACGCATTTTTCCTAAACCTCTCTCTCAAAAAAAAAATCCTGACATTTGATCCCCGGGATCGTATATCAGCTGTAGTCCCAACCATCCTTTAGTAACAAGATCTGTGTTGTTAGCATGTTAATGTTGCTAATATTTTGCAACACTGTTTTTTCACACTTTTTTATTTTTTTGTATGAACCGATTGTGAGATTGCAACGAAATTAACAACATACTCGTGTTTCGTCATTTACATCATGCCCTTAAAATTCCAAAACGTTCAAATAAATCAAGCCAAAATGTCTACCAAAAAGCATGAGTTGCTAATTTTTTGCAACGCACTTTATATATATATATATATATATATATATATACTAAGCAAGATGGCTTAGTGGTTAGCCTTACGGAAAAACTAACAAAAAAATTACTTCATCGCCTGAAACCTGCAAAAATACCTTCTGAGACGGGTATTAATTAGGCGTACAACCTTACGTATATTGCAAGCTAGCTTAGTACTCAATTCGCCCCCAACCCCCATTTGGCTGCGTTAAATATACACTACATAAGGCACAACTCGAACTTCCTGCACCTCGATGGATATTCTGCCGTTTTGCTAGGTTAGCTGTTGACTGAGCTACTGCTCACACTGAGACGTGGTAGCATCTGTCGCATTGACCTAGACAGATAGATCTGCAACATCTACAACAATTTTTCTGAGGATCGTGCAATCTTTCTCTGCTACATAACACGCGCTGCGATAGGTAAATAGCACATTTCAGCGCACAATATGTGACGATGTAGTTCGATTCCTACTTTCCTTGCCGTCTCATGTCGATTTCTGTTCATTTGCCCGTCCGCTTCATAGTGTAGGTCGAAGAAGCTTTCATTCAAGGTAAGCCCCCTCGCCACGTTTGAAAGCAGTTCGCATTACCTGAGACGCCGGCATATCTCCACTTCATTTAGCAGTCTAGTGAAAATATGGCTTCCCTTAATCCAGAGGTTTACACCGCAGGAGCAATGCTGCTTAACTCAGATTCGAACGGAGCAGGCAGGCCAATAGACAAATGCATAGACGCATAGTGGTACGTTTCAGGGTCTATGGATTTTACTATGCAATCTCTCAGACTTCACTAGCCAAGTTACACATATATTTGTAAATATGCTGACAGCTTATGTGCAACATATCATGGCGGTAAGTGCTACGCGATTACCGCACTGGCGAGACTGGCACGGACATTTTAAAATGTTTATATTGCACTGTATGTTTGTAGTTACCCAACATAGAGTGACTCTGTTTTTATAACATTGAAGATTAGTATTATATATATATATATATATATATATATATATATATATTGTAGTGCTGCCGGTCGCGGCGGCACTTGTCAGTCAGGGTGAACCATAAGACGGATGCGGTAGGTATCGATGCTGGGTCCTTAGTGGCAGGCCACCAAGGTCAGCGGCTTTATTTGGTGCGGCATTGTACATAACTATCTATTACATTCAAGTTCCCACTAGTACGCTCCATTTCCGAGCCGCCTCGTCTGTCGCGTCGTTTGCTATACGGATGCTCTATAGGAGTGTAACCTACGTCGCCGAGGCTGACGCGTGTTGGTCGTGGAGCGTCTATTCGTAGCCACTCTCGCTGCCGTGAAGCGGCGCAGACAGCGGCGGCAGCGAGGTCAGCTCTCCACCGGGCGTGGAGGTCGCGCCCTCTGGCGGTCAGTGCGCCATTCGGTTGTTTGCCTTTGGAGAAGGCGGATCTCTCTGTTGGCGGGAACAGCTGGCTGGAGAATTGGTGTGGTGTTGTGTACTGTTGGATGTGTGGTGATTCTAATTGTGTGGATGTGAATAGGTGTGACCTGTGTATACTACACTTCCTCCCCTCACGAAAAGACTCGTCCCGAGTCTGGCAACGTAGAGTGTTTAGCTTATTGGATCTCCACGCGGCGAGGCGGGCTGTTTCCTTCGGCTGAGCGCGCAAGTTATACCGACTTGAAGTTCGTTGTGGTTGTGGATGATCGGTGGGCTGTTGGTCCGCCGCCGGAGATGGCTGATCTTTACTAGTGGGGTGGTTGGTTGGGTTCATGAGTTCCTCGTCGGTTCGGGGCACGAAAGGTTTGAGACGCGAGACGTGTATGATTTGTCTTTTCCTCCGGGTCCTTGGCATCTTTGCGTTCGGCGCGGGTTCGATCTCGAAGTTTGTCGGTCCGGTCTTCCGTATGATCGTGTACGGCCCGAAGTATCGTTTTTGTAGCTTATCCGAGAGGCCTACCGTGCGTACCGGGATGTGTAGCAGCACCTGTTCTCCGGGCTCGAAGTCGATGGTTTTGCGGTATCGGTCGGCCCGTTCTTTCCAGCTGCTCTGCTGTGTCGAACCACGCCGCGGCTATGTCTTGTAGCGCGAACCGCACGCCTGCGAGTTTACGATCATCGCTGTAGCCGTTGAACGTTGCCGTAGCCTCGAAGTCGCGGAGCCATTGGGCGGCCCTCGAAGACGACGTCCTCCCCGTGAACTTCGGGGGGTCCTGAAGGACCTGCACGACGACGGAGTTGAGCGCCATCTCTGAAGTCTCGTGGCCCGACGTTACGCTCTCGAAGGAGTCGTCCGAGGTGACTGCGACGTTGAGGATCGGGGCGGTGTTGTACGTCCGACCGGAGCGAGTCGTACTCATGCGTGGTCTGACCGCAGTGACGAGTTTCGGTCGGGAGCGTGACCGTGAGCTGTCCTAGCTCTACTCGTCGGCGGCTCCTTAGGGAGCTGGTTACAGCGTCCACCCGGCACTCGTCTTGTAGTGGGGGCTCGGTTCCTCGGGGAGCTGGTCGCAGCGTTCACCCGGTACTCGCCTTGTAGTGGGGGCTCGGTTCTTCGGGGAGCTGGTCGCAGCGTCCACCCGGTACTCGCCTTGTAGTGGGGGCTCGGTTCTTCGGGGAGCTGGTCGCAGCGTCTACCCGGTACTTGCCTTGTAGTGGGGGCTCGGTTCTTCGGGGAGCTGGTCGCAGCGTCCACCCGGTACTTGCCTTGTAGGGGGGCTCGGTTCCTCGGGGAGCTGGTCGCAGCGTCCACCCGGTAATACTCGCTCAGTGAGAGGTCTGGATCGTCCCGCACCTCCACCACTCTGTAGTCAGGGTGAACCATAAGACGGATGCGGTAGGTATCGATGCTGGGTCCTTAGTGGCAGGCCACCAAGGTCAGCGGCTTTATTTGGTGCGGCATTGTACATAACTATCTATTACATTCAAGTTCCCACTAGTACGCTCCATTTCCGAGCCGCCTCGTCTGTCGCGTCGTTTGCTATACGGATGCTCTATAGGAGTGTAACCTACGTCGCCGAGGCTGACGCGTGTTGGTCGTGGAGCGTCTATTCGTAGCCACTCTCGCTGCCGTGAAGCGGCGCAGACAGCGGCGGCAGCGAGGTCAGCTCTCCACCGGGCGTGGAGGTCGCGCCCTCTGGCGGTCAGTGCGCCATTCGGTTGTTTGCCTTTGGAGAAGGCGGATCTCTCTGTTGGCGGGAACAGCTGGCTGGAGAATTGGTGTGGTGTTGTGTACTGTTGGATGTGTGGTGATTCTAATTGTGTGGATGTGAATAGGTGTGACCTGTGTATACTACAATATATATATATATTTCATGTTGTTTATACATGTTATGCTAATACATAGCGTTATTTGCAGGCAGATTAAGAGAGTGTGGTAGAGGGAGAGGTGAAGTTGAGCTCCTACTACCTGTATATATATATATATATGTCTTAGAGTGAAGGTGTAATCATTCGCTATCTACCCTACAATCAGGTTAATTTAACAAAGTCGCCCTAATGAATGCCGCGTTTCCCTGTTGTATGCCGAGTGACAATCCCTGTCACAATCTTCCCAATGACCTTGGGTCTTTGATTGATAGCTTTGCCAATACGGTGAATCCGTCTATACGGTAGAAGACGGTGCCGGAATATTCCAATGTTTCAAATGCTAGCGGACAAAACTCCTGAGGATAGAAAATACCTGAGTAGTTCCTGCATTTGTCAGCCTCAGTTTATCTGGAAACATGACCTCCGTAAGACTCTACATATATATATATATATATATATATATATATTTATATTGTTTGTATCCGTATATGTATGCTGTCAGTAACTATGTTGTTTATTCATATATATAGAGCACATATATACTGTTGGCGGGACGATGTGATAGAGATACACACCTACGATACCCACCTCTATCATCATGAGTTGTGGGTGTGCGATGGATAAGCCTGACTGGGCATCCGAATAACGAATCATGTGTAGCCTAGGCTAATGGCGCCTCTCGATCAGCCCATGTCCGACTCTTCTGTGCATGTTGTACGTAGGTTCTGATCTGGACACTGAAAACGTTCTGAATTTTTTTTTTGGAAAACCTCATGGGCAGGAGTTCAGTCGTGTCTTGTTTACACAGGAGGGGCACTCCTCTGGACTCACCTTTGAAGGAACCGCTTTGCAATTATAGCTCCATGGCGATGGAGATTTTCTGCCGGCAGTGGTGCGTCCCGTTACTCAGCATGTGACTTTCTACAAGAGACGTACTCGGCATATATTTGCTACATGTCTATCAATATCACAACTTCATACGTGGCCTCGAATTGTTGGATAGCCGCTTTTTGAAACCTGGGTAATGGAATCGTATGGCTATAGGCCGAAGTAATCGGGGAGTTGAAACCACTGGTAACGGCAGATACGTTACCGTTACAAAACAACCACGTTGATGACGCGACATGTACGATCACGAACCTGGTGTTCGTAGAACACCAAGGCTTTTTTACTAAACGGCCCGAGTCAACGCTCCTCTGAACGAGGCCGTAAGTGGCATCAACACCAGAATATTTACGCGCTTTAACACTGGTAGGACTGTAACGCTCTCGCATTTAATTAAACGATGTTTAGTTCCTCCGACGATTGGGTGTTTTGATTTCTCTAAGCGGCTTCCTTCTACGTCGGGAACTATCACGAGTGAAAGTTAGAAGCCTATTGCTGCTAGAACCTTGTTGTGGAAGACTGGAATCGTCAGGCTCAGCGGTGGACGAGACTGACCTGGAAGGCCGTTTACTCGGTTAGCGATTAAGAGTAACGGCCCTGAGACGTCCTCGGTCCGTCGAACACCTGATGACCTGACTGGGTTGGGGTGGCGAACTCGATTTGGCTGGTTGAGCACCACTCTTGTACGAATAATGACTATTGTCGTTTCGAGGCGCTCTTTTCGCCAGCCTCCTTGAATCAGGATAGTGATTTTTACGTCTAAAAAGGCCTGATTCTCCTGGTAACGTTGCTTTGTCTTGTCGGCGATTTCGGATGAAAGTTGGTGCAATGAACTAGAATATAAGGCATCTTTACACAAAGGCGAGAGAGAAGCACATCCAGCGAGTTAACGAAAGTAGGCTAAATGTAGAGCTTTTGTGAGGGTCGTTAAGTGCAGGTAAGGATAGCGATAAGCAGTACTCCTAGAAAAATAGATATACATGCGTACCGAAAGACGACATACATATAGTTATATATATATATATATATATATATATATATATATATATATATATCGACCAACTGCAACGAGTCGTGTGCTTACTGCCAAGTAAAAACTTGAATCATAAGGCAAACCTTTGTTTCTAGCCTTTTCTTACCTTCGGATACTGTTGGAAGTAAAACCTTGTATTTAGATATATTGCAGCGAATAGCAGCCACTATATCAAACGATTCTGCACTTAGTGGAATAACGAGACATCCTGATCGCAGAAATAACGTAAAAGCGCAAATTTTGAGTAACTGCGCAGCTGCGTAGCAGTTACGCGTCTTTTTCTACAACGGTGAAATTTGAAAATTCTAGTAGTTTGAATTTCGGCGCCAGACTGAGACCACCATGGTCTTTCGGGTAATTCGTTAGCTGCACGCATGCAGAATTTTGCCAATCGGTGATGGCGTTCGTTGTTTAAGCTTGATTCTAAGAAATAAAATTAAGAAAACGAGGTTCGGCAATTTAAGGAAATTCTGAATCCCGCGGGCTTAATTCACCGTTTGATGGAAAGGGTTATGCAAATATGTTTTTTTCACTGTTTGAGTATGCAAAAAATAACAAAATATGTAAACAATAGAATAATAATACTGAATGTATAAGACACATGGTAAAAGCGGTTTATGAGTAATCTCGCTGGACCGGTCAGAGCGACACTGATTCAATACCGTCCGTGAGGTGATAAAGGGAACCACCACAACGTGGGCATCACCAGTCTTCTCTGAGACCCTTTTTGAGAATTCTCGTGTCGGAACCATTCCAGGACGGCTAGCAAAACTGCAATTACTCGCCGTGAACTCGCTCTGTATCTGAATTTTACAACTTTTGTTTTTGGCACATAAATTATGAGGCAATTATGCGCGAAGTTTTCATCAAATGTACGAGGCACAGCCTGCAGGCCAGTGCGAAATCTACTCACTATTACCAGGTCATCTGCGACGAGCACTTCATGACTGTTGGATGCCGCTATTTCACGATTTATGGCAGATCGCTGAGGAACGTCATAAAGAAGAACAATGGGCTGCAGTCGACTGATCAAACATGGTATGCTCACACACGCCATCATCGAGAACAACCTTGTTAGCCCCTAGAAGTGCGCTAAGTAGAGCAAGCCTTCGTAAATTAACTTCAACTTCGTGCCCCAGCTTCATCAAGGCAATATAATATGAAGCGCTGTCAAAAACAGACTTCAAATCAATAAAAACCGCAAACATATTACATTTTTCGGTTCAATGAGATTGTGGTCTACTCAAAAAGTACTCCACAGGCTGAAATTGTAGAACGTCCAGTTCTGAAGCCATGCTGCTTACCTAAAAGAAGTGCCAGTGTTGTCTGCATTGCTTCTGTAATGTGTTATTAGAGGCTCTACTCGGTGCAGAAGTTCAGGAGTACGGCTTCTTTTATATCATCGTCTGGCGTAAAGAGAAAAAGACAAAAAAACAATATATATATATATATATATATATATATATATATATATATACTGAAAAATAGCAAGATTCTCGTTCCGCATTTTCTTGCATGTTTATATACTGGATCGAGTTAAACAACAAATATTTCCTAATTATCGCATGCATAGCGGTCGTCCTCTCTACCCTACTAAGCAATAAACAGGTCTACACACCTAGTGGTCCCTTGCAAGACTTTCGCTTGGAGTTTAATCAAGTGCAGCATATATGTATATATAAATATATATATATATATATATATATATATATACAACCCTGTGTGTGTTTGGGTACGTCTATATACGCATATAATCATATTTACACGTGCAAGCCACACGCATCAATGAATTTCCGTCGCCCGCAACCAACGCAATCTCAGCTATGGACTCGCGCTATAATCCACCGCCTCCGCCTCCGCCAGAGGCAGCCGTTGTCGCGTTGTTAAAACGGGAATTTACTACAACCCATTCCACTGTATGATAGAGCAAACAATAGAGAGAGATAATTGCAGTAAATGTTAATGACTGTGCAGGGCTTCAGTTAACGTTACTTCTATGCCGTACATCAGCTCCCATCCGACATTGCACGACAGAATAAAGGTTGCCGCCACTTACGATGCCATGGTTAAGCGCATCCATTAATAGAATGTGTGTATTGACTCGCCCCATCAACGCAGTCTAAACAGTGACGTCAATGAACGATCTGTTCTAGTAAATACAGATTGCATAATGATAATCACAATATAGGTGTTCTTACATACCTACACAAAAGGTAGAAGCAAACTTCGACAGCAGAGACGCCTGGTGGAAGCCGCAGCCCTCACAGCGAGGAGCCACTCCGGCTTTCGGTCACAACACGACCAAGGCGCAATTGCAGCGATTTACTCCGAGCCGTCATCCCAGAAAGCTCTCGGGCGGCCTCCGGCATGGCAGTAAGGCAACGAAACGAAACGAGACCCCAACGAACAACTGCTCAGCTAGGGACGCCCTTGAAAAAGCCGTGGCCGAGATGAAGAAGGAGCTGCAGAGCCGGAATGGTCCCACGATTACAGGACCCGCTCCGGTTAACGCCGAATCCACCTCGAGACAATAAGAATCGTCCAGTGGAACTGTGAGGGAGTGTCTGCTGTTCGCATTTTCGCTTCCTCTTGTCTTAAGAGAGTCGATATTTTGATTCCCGCGTACGCACGGACACTGAGGTCCCTTTGACATCGCTAATTTCTATAGATGCCACTCGCTCGAAACGACGCAACCTGGCAGAGGCAGACCCAGCGGTGGTGCGTCACTCTTCTGTACAAGCGAGCTAGCTAGAGGCAAAGGTAAGATAGCTGAAGACAACCCTGTCGTCCTGTACGCGCTAAGGGTGAACGTGATTGCTGGCTACATCCGGCCAGTGAGTAGCGATAACTCGATCATCTTGGTGGTAATCTACAGCCATCGAATGTGAATTTCCGGGGGCGCCTGAAAACCGGTACAAGTGCTAATGCAGGCCGACGACGTGGTTTTGTACGGGACCTTGCGCTATTGGGTGCAACAGTCACAAGTTGCAAGACTTGCCGCCTACTACGCCGAAGACCTTGGACCACGTATTTACTTGATAAAACCGAAGCAACGAAGTTTCGCAGAGATGGTCGGACATCTGCCATATCTGTCACGCTAGTACTTTTGTCACGGCAGCTCGCGTACGTCATCAGTTGCAAACACCACACCATCTGGCATCACAATGCTAACCAATGGGCGCACCTTCACACAGCATATCATATGGGAAGCCTCTCTTGGTATACAGAAGCCGAAATCAGTTGTTCATAAAAACGCCACCTGCATCTTTTACTCTTAAGATTGCCCTCGTCGCATCTTATGGCATAGCAAGTCATATTATCAAAAATTACTTGGCAGAAGATGGACTCGCTGGGCAGAATTAAACCGGCGTTCTTGAAACAAACGCTAGGCTTTCACTCAGATGCAGGAATCGCCTCGTCTACGTTTTGGCAGACGCAACCGTATTCATCGAGAACTTGAGACGTCACTTCTCGATCCCCCAAAACTGAGGCTTACAAACAATTTATCTGCAACTAGGAGGATGCGATGGCCGAAATCGGTCCGGAGTTCCTCGCGCCTGGAGCAATGACTAGTAACGATTGGCGGGATTGAAGTCATAGCAACAGACATATTTTGATTCGCTTTTCGTACACGGATTCCACCACATTATATGCGATACCTACAATTACTACAGACCCGTTAACACCTGCGTGTGTAGCCGTTATAGGCATTTTGCTCCAGATACTACGGCGCACTCTGCCCATAGATAAACAGCCTTTGGAGCTGACTTTCTCTGTATATGTTTTGGCCAAAAATAGAAGTAGACAGCCGAAGACTTTGACACTAGTGTTGTGGGTTTGATCTCTGCACCACGCATGCCCTCCCTTTTGACGTGATCTTTTATGAGACTTGTCGATTTAGGTTAAAATTATACAAAATTATATGAAAACGTTTATTATGACCTTATCGACGTGAAAGGTGCCGGCTGCATATATTTTCTTAGTCTCTTAATGGCCAGTACATGCACAATTATCCTAACAGGTATAACAGAGCAGGAACAACAAAGGTGATACACAGTGCAAGCCAAAACAGCACCATAAGAGCAATAGTTCAGCTGCTACAATGGTGACTACGAAATGTGTCAAACTAGCTAGAGACAGAAGGTTGCAGAGGTGTCGCCAGGCTAGGTTATGATCGAATTGTTTAGAATAAAATTGGCATTATTACATCGGCGTATATCTTAGCCGTTACAATCCAAGGAGAAAGCCAGATGACGAGCAAAGCCAGACCGACAGCCGATTTTTAAAGTTCACTACGATAACTTGATATGGACAGTGGTTGGCGAGCCAACTGGTTTAATAGAAAAAGATGGAGTTACTTACAGAATCGCCTAAATGTGGGCAAAACGACGCGCGTTCCTGTCGTGTAGAGCCGTAAGTGTATAGCGCCTCTATCTTAGAACCAACGCTCAGATATTGAGTTACCATTTCGGCTGGTCCGTGTAGTTCTACTACACTCTTGCGGATCCAAGTGGTTTCATGAGTTCTTTGTTCATGGAACCTTTTGTCTACCTACACAGTAAAAAGCGAGTCATCTCTGGTGTGGCACCACGGACATGGCTGATCTCTTTACTTAGCGACATATTTTCCCTATCGGCGTCCGCAAATGCTTTATCAGCAGACTTCCGACTAACATAATACGTGACAGGGTATTTCTAAGCGATGTTACGGTAGGAAGCACTGGCGGAACGATGGAGGCGAAATCTGATACAAACAAACTGTCTGGTAGGATCTAAAAAATACAGCTGCGGCAGCAGTTTTATGGAACATAACTACCTGCCAGGAATACTTGGCTCCCAGTTGACCTATATGTAGGTACCTCTTTATACTTGCGGGGCTACACGACTTACAGAAGCATGTCGAGGAGATTTTCTCCATTGCTACTTTAATACTCTTTGTAATTCTATTTACGAACTACGATTCTACTTATTTGAACTTACTAAAATTAAAAACTTGTCACTGTTCACCACAAAAAAAGATTCGAATGTATTTTTAAAAACATGAAACTACGGTAGCAAAAAAAAACAACGAGAATATATACGTCTTAATAAAAGTAAGCGTAATAATAATATATGCAATACTGTTTGAGTACAATGAGAGCTCCGAGTCTTTGAATGGGAGAGACTGGTTTTGCTAGATTCTCGGCGGTATTTTTGTGATGGGTTTTCTAAGGCCCACTCTCTCTCTTTGTCAACACCTGAACGCTATTCTGAACAATATATCTTTTGTTGCAGTAGCAGCTTTCAGAATAAGAACTCCAACCTGCTAACGCTATACGTGCAAACGTTGAACAAGGTCAGAAAAGACGGCTGTATACTCTAAGCTGCTCCACCTCTAGCTGAGTCTGAGAAGAGGCACTTGACATCTGAGAGCAATGCAGTCGTAAAGAAGGCTTTTCTCAAGGCCGTAATACCAAATACCCTAGAGATCAAAGTACAAATCCAGGAAGAGAATTGACTACGGCAATGGGATGAACAGCGTACTCATACAGCCGTGGGCTACGAACACATTTTTGCCGCTGAGGGGTCGCTAAGTGGACAGAAGCACATAGAGACGCAAGACGAACGTCATGCCATTGTGTACTGATAGCCACGGAAGCAATGGACTTAATTCGCAGGTTGTCGTCAAGGAAATTGCCGATTTTATAATCGGTCTGATAGGCTAAGGGCTAAAACCTGATAGGATTTATACGTTTGCGCCTCACAGTTGTCACATAATAAATACACAAACCGTTAAGGGAATAAATTAGGAAGACTGGCGATAACAAGAATAACAATATATAATGACGGCGAAACTTTCACAACTATCCAGGAGCTTATTATCGCACACAAGACGACGGCAACAACAACGACGACGGCAACAACAACAACGACAACAACAGCAGTAACGTAGATTAGATGCAGGATCTCGCAGCCAAACCGTGTCAGCGCCTACATAATACAGCGATCAAACAGCCTCTGTCGAAAGAAGAGGCCTACATAAAGGACACACGGTGGCCAGCGCAACCCGGAGCAGATTTTGGTTTGCCCCTTTAGTTAGAACTGCGGTTTTTTCAAAAATGCGTGGATATGCAGCATCGTCCCTATTGTGGAGCTGTGCGTCGTTGTCTTCCTCGACAAAGTTGTCGAGAAAGTCTTTGTCTCGACATGTTTGAGAGGAGCGAACAACGGGATGGCGTAGGGGGACCAACCGACCTATCCCGACTACAAAGGGGCCGGCGCAGAGCCGACGAGAAGAGAGGAACAGTTTGGGCCGTTTTATGAGAGCTGCTTTGAGCAACAAGGACCTGTTCACGTTAGAAGACTCTCGCCGAGATTCTTTCTCGACAAGGCGCGACAGCGAACACGCGCACGAAACCTAAATGAGATACGACCACGTGACGCTGTTCTCGATGCGTCTAAAGCGCCGCAGGACAACAGTGTCCTAGAGTCTCCTAGATTTTTCTGAATTTGACTCCGCCCATACACGTGGACGTACAGGCCCAGCGTAACTTATGTGACTTGACTTATGACGACAACAACTTAACTGCTGTATTGCTGAGGCAGCTTACAAAAATTGTATTTCGTTGTCATCATGTCTATAGAGTCAACGAGGCAATGGAGTATCGTGATGCTTGTTGATGGGTGGGTTGGTTTCGCTTGTATAGTACCCAGTAATATCAATACTAATTTTTCTAACGAACTAATTAGTCAATTATAAACTTTGATTTAATACGAGCCTTATATGTTCGCGTATATTGCTCAGTCCATGGGGATAGATCATTACGCAAGTGTACAATAGTTTCATTAGAGAGAGTCCTGGAGTCGTTATCCTAGCGGTGCTTATAAAGAGTGCGCCTAATAGCAAAATGAATAATCCCTGTAATGATTATTCATGAAATGATGTATGCCTTCATGTTATCACAAATGTCTAATGTGAGTAAAGGCATTGCTTCAAATAGAATTGCTGAATGCCAGATGTAATGGTATTAATTGTTGTGGTTATAATATGCAAGCAGAGCTCATCCAGCAATAGAACCTGACAACCTGATCGGTTTAACTCATGCACTTAAACTAGTGTATTGAACGAGTCAATTTGAAGTTAAAAATAACAATATCAGCAATCCGTCAGCTATATTCTTTAAAATAAATGACTGCCTACAGCAAATTGTACGGGACGTGCAATATGGCGGCTGGAACGCAAAGCGCCTTGATGAGGTCTATCAACGTTCCCATGTAGTTTCAACAACTGAACTTCTGCTTTTTACGCGAAGTCTTTTACAATTCGTCTTCCTTTCAAGGCACAGTTAAATCATTGCTTCGAGTAATGAATACAAAGTTCAAATATTTATATAACCTTGGTATGTTAGCACCTTGGAGTAAACAAATGTGTCCGCGCGAACGTATATATATATATATATATATGCGCGTTGTTAAAACTATTAGCGTTAGCATAAAAACGCCATTTGGTATCGTGTTCGCTTTTACTAGCTTTTCACTAGTCCTCTAGTCATCTACGAATGAGCACAGAACATCGGAAGGTCGCCACGAGCTTTTTTTTGGGAAATGCGTTGCAGCGTTCATTATTGGCCCACCTGTGTTCGTCAATGGTCACTCTCTGTGAGCACAAGTCGAGACTTCAAAGTCAAGACTGAGACAACACGGTGTACTAATGCTGCTGGCACAACAGAACCGGACATCACTGTCTTCAACGCGCCGCGCAATTGTTACGCTGTAGTGTCTCCATTAGTTTTCCACAACTCTACTGCGTAGACGCGGACAGAAGACCCGAGTGAGAAGAGCACGTAAAAGTTAAAAGATATATAATTGAGTGAGCGATAAAAACCTGGCACCGAGGACTCCAAACGTGGAGATGCAGCTAGAGTGAAAGAAAGAGAGTAGGCGAGAGAGAGAGCGAGATAGAGGGTGGGCAAGTAGAGAAGAGGAAAAAACAGAGAGGAGAGAACGAGCAAGCTTCGTTGTCACTTCAAATTCCCTCACCCGGGTTCCTGCCGCGACGGATTGACGAAGCCGTATTCGGCGGCCCGCGCATCGTCAGCGAGATGATGGTCATTGCGCTACCGAACGAAGCTCTGAGCGGCGATGTCCGGCTAGCCCGGGCGGAGCGGGCCAGGCGGCTCGAGGCGTCTCACGGCGCGCGGTTGTTGTTGTTGTTGCTGTAGTTGTTGTTGTTGTTGGCGGCGGCAGCCCGTATCCCTTTACAGCAAGCAACAACTGACTGTTCTGGCAGCATTTGGCACTTGCCAGCACCATGGTAATGATCACACTGCCAACAAAAGACTCGGCGGCTTAAAGAGTGACCGCACGGTCCGGGTCTTTTTGCTAGTGGTGTCGGGTCCAATGGTGATGGTGACGGTGGTAGTGGTGGTGGTGGCGATGACGGGTGCGATCGTTCCGTGGCTACCCTAAGCTACGCTGGCGAGGGTAGACTCACGCGGCAGCCGCCTTTATACGAGAGCGACCAACCAAATGAACATGTCGCCGTAAGCCTTTCAGCAAAGCCGTACGGCACGGTACGACCCCAAGTCGTCGCCTTCCTCTCACCACAGACACACACGTACCCCCACAGAGACATCTCCCACTTCCACGGAGACATCTCCCCCCCCCCCCCCACGGAGACATCTTCCATCCCCCGCTACGACGAATACGACAGAGAGGCTGACACGCCAGCCAACTGAACCGTGTAGTTCGGCCGGGTGCCCGAGCGATGGCCGATGGACGGTTAGACGCCAGCGTAGCACTGCTGGCTCGACGGCAAACGGCCGGGGGGAAAACTTCAGCACGCGGAAAACCCCTCGGGGGGCCTCCTGAACGAACGCGGCGATTCATTTGGTCCCGCGAGACATTTTCCACCGAGACGGTGCGCAGACAGAGAGAGAGAGAGAGACACCTGCGGCGGTGTGGCTCCGTCAATGGCTCGTGGCTTGTGTGTCAGCCGCTCTGATTTTCATCTCGTCTTCACGCACGACAGCTATCAAATAGGAGGTTGATGCTGCGTCGGCGACTATGGCGGTGTACTAGTGGTACTTCTACTACCAGTCCCACGACTACTTTTACTACGACAACTTCAACTGTACGAAATCGTATGTCTGACTATTTGCCTATGCGCTGTGAACGGATGTACGTATATATATATATATATTTTTTCCAAGTTTTCAAGTTTTAAACGTGGTTTATTCAACGGAACTGCATTTTGCAATGCTTAAGTTCTCAGTAAATTAAAAAATATATATTTATATATATATATATATATATATATATATATATATATATATATATATATATGGACAGCAACAGATCCGAACTGCCGTGCTTAACATCCAGTGATTTGTATGAATCTGAAGCTGAAGTTGGCATCACACGCGGCGGCGAAAGGGTAGGCGTTCTCCTCAATGAAATATATTTAGCCTTATACGTACAACGCCAGATTAATAGGCGTGTACTCGGAAAGCTGCCAAAAGGACTAAAATATCATGTGCGAAAGCGCGGGTGCCAACGGAACCTCGTGTTTTCATTTATTTGACGGCATCTTTGAGTCAAGCGGAACAACGCAGCGGGGGGAGATGATTGCTTGATTCAGTCTTTGTAACTTGATAAGACGACCACTCTGCGCGTCTAGCAGGACGGTGTAACTCAGTAAGAAGCTAAACTTCAACACAGTCCTCAAAAGGCAGCCTTTCAACCTGCCCCTGTCCGCGTTGTATCCTTTTTATTTCCACGCGTATAGCAATAATCAGACAAGCGAAACGCATGCTGATTGGCGAGACTAAACTGGCGACGACGAAAATCACACTAGCCCATTAAGGGCGAATAGAGATAGAACTAGGTAGTTCTGGTAGACGACCAGTTGCGGTTCCTGCATCAGCTGCAACGATGACAGCAGTTATTAGGTAGAAGTCAAAGAAGCTGTAGTAAAAGTACAAGCCCATAAAAGGACTCGATCCCATCTCCCCCTGGAAATGGGCTTGTGCATTTTAATATATCTATACTGTTTCGCGCCGTTTAAACACGTGAGTTTTGAGCCATATCTATATGAATCCGCTTAGCCAAATCTCCATCCGACATGACAGTACAATGAGTACAGCTAACGCTGGACGAAACGAAACTTTCTAACATTTTGAAAACAAGCGAGATGAGTTGGCTGATAGATATTAACTATGTATATATCGCGCCACCGTGACGCAATGTGTCGCTCTTACACGAAAAATGCCTCCGGCAGGATTACTCAGGAGCCAACCCGTGTCGGCCCCTGAGTGTATATATATATATATATATTTATATATACTCTCTATAGGTCAGCATACGACAGCCCGACCGCCTGGCGGCGTCGCGTACAACGGCCGATCGGCCAAAGCCAGCCGCTGCAGGTCGTTGTTCAGCCGAGGCCACATCTGGCATCGGCCTGAACCAAAGGCGCCCTGAACCATTACGGAGGGGCAGTCAAAAAAAGAAGACAAAATGGAAAATAGCTGACTTAGCGTGCGTTCTCTCTCTCGTTCCTCGCACCTAATCTCTATTTCTTCCTGTCAGCTTATTTCCGTCTTTATTCGTTCACATATGGTCATGTTTGAACGGGTTCAACAATATAAACATACCTGCGTTTTACGCCCGTGGGCGAACAGCAAGCACGAATGGACAATGGACGGCTACGGCATCATGTGCCTTGAACGAAACGTGTAAAATCTGTGAGCGTGTTTGAGAGGAGGGCAGATGTGTGTAGATGTGTCAGAAGCGATGTGGCAGGAATTGAAGGCTGAAGAAAACAAGCGGATTTAAAGATTCAATGGAAAGCTGCCCGTTAAAAACAGGAACCTAAGGTACCTTCCAGGCTTCTTCCGTCAAGTACGCTTGCACATCTCAAAGAATGACATTATATATATATCACATGAGTAGAGATCGTTTTAGTTGCCGTCGTCGTTTCCCTTGTCCCTGGTGAGACGTGAACGAAGCCCTCTTGGGGCATCATGGGTCCCTCAGCTACACTAAATGATTGTAGCAGGCTTTTGCTACGTAGCTAGCCAGCTCTTCGTGTGAGTCTGTCTGCATAGTGAAGAATCATGGCGACTTGCTTCGATAGGGCAGCGGAAACCTATATAGACGATTGACAGAGAGGAACTGTGAGAGGCATAAAGAAATGCAAGCACGCCTGGTGCGCAGCTTCATCAAACCTATACATAGGGCTTGTCGTTCGAAACGTCGAAGTCGTTCGGGCTGACGGGCTCAGCGCAACGAGCCCCGTTGTACAGATTAGTTGTTGCAAAAGGGGCTCTGCCATAGTGTGGCAAGGCACAGCCCAATCTTTGAGGCAACCTCAACAGCCCAGCTTTTGCTCAAGCTGCTGCAGGTAGAAAAACAGTTGGCTAGGCAGACCTGTCTGCTTGTTCTCCTGGCGTGGGTAATTCGACATTGTGGACATTGTGGCGTCTTGCAAGATAGTAGCTAAGTCGTCTCCAATGGTGGCCTTTTTCTTTTCGTTCTTCATCAGAGTCTTGGTTTTTCTCTCTTTGTCTTGCTCCCTCCTAGCCGTCTCTCCCGCCTGCCTGCTTTGTGTTCGGGTAAGCCTGAAAAATTGACTAGTACGCAGATTCTACGCCTGAAATCGGCGGGAGCGAACTTGCTGCCAGACAATGACGCGTGGGTGCAAGGGCATGCCTGCGCGGACCACAATTAGTCTAGGCTAGACACGAGCACGTTGTGTGGACTAGAACAACTATAGCGTTAACGCATGCGTGCCTCTACACAAGCTGTGCAGAGCTATTTAGATGTCTGTATATATATATATATATATATATATATATATATATATATATATATATATATATGTGTATAGATCTATTCAGATAACGTACGCCGAACAGATGCCAAGTGAAACTATAAACTGCTTTGGTATCGTCAACAGCAAAGCAATCTGTGCTGCATAGACGACTGCTGAAAATGCAAAAAGAAAAATCTACACGCCAACAAATTCACGAGCAAATAATCTATTCAGGAATAATGCAACATTTGTTAAAACTGCGCAAATGTATTTTTTTGCGATTATTTTGTTTTTTGATAAGTTCTCTGAAGACTGCTGCTAAATTCGCTCAAGTATGGAGCAGCTGGACAACTTAATTTTTCTATGACGAGAACACATCCATTCAGAAGATGCAAAAATCAAACACAAGCTGGCTTGTCCACGATCTAAAGTTGTCCTCGTTAAAGCAGCAACTAAATGTGCACCTTACATGCACGTGATTTCTCTAAAATATGTTTTATAGGTTTTTATCTAAATGAGTGTCGGAGTAGACTATAATCGGCCATAGTCGGAAAAAGCAGAACACCAATGTCTACACAAAAAGGATGATGCATTACCCTTCTCCTTATTATTATTGAAAAGCTGAGGCTAGCGGTTACGCTAAGCGTAACTACCTCCAGATTACGCCCAAGTGCACGACTATCCAAGTTGACTTCAGGAACCCGTTTAACTTTAAGTTCCGAGGCCCGATGCATTTTTAAATCTGCAAGCACGCACTTGAGCTCTACAACATCGCCCACTTATTGTATGCGAGATTCACGCCGCTCTGTTTTGGATACAGATGCATCATATCGGCTTCTGGCTATCAGCAGGGAGATCCAGCTGCACCGCTGTTTTTCAGCTGGCTTCTCCAGCCGATCCTTCTCCGGCTAAAGAGTAGCCTCATCGTATCATACCTAGACGACATCACCTTAGCCGATCTTTACCCGGAAATGGTAGCTACGGATCTTCGAATTATACCAGCTGTTTCAACAGGACTGTAGATTAAAGTCAATACATACGAACCGTTCCACCAGGGTCACCCAAACGCCCAGACCTGTCACGAGAACAGTCTAGAACTCATCAGCGCCGCTGTCTTCCCACAGGAAACACCTGGCCTCGTCCACCGTATGGCGTGTAGTCTTTCGCGGATGCACGCTGGTCTGCCCCTGGTTAGCACCCAGGCGGCTTTCTTGTTGCTGTGCCATCCGCTTGATGTTCTAAAAGTTGCTTACTTCATGAGAGCAGGTCGAGCCTTCAAATACCCACAGACCTCCAAAGGCTTGATTCGGTGTTGCTGCGATGCGCGGAGGTGTGCCTGAAGATTTCCCTCAATAGATTTGCATGCTCTCAACTTTAGTTGCCAGTCAATCACGGTGATCTTGGGCTAAGAGACCCCTCTAGCCTTGCTTAACCTGGACTTCTCTCATCGACGTTTGCCTGCCAGGGAATTGCTTAGGGCCTTCTCGGACAGAACTCCCCAGTTGCTTACCAAAGCAAAGCCGTGTAGGAATAACAGCTCAATTTCGGTGGCTCGGCCCTAGAGAAGGAAGATAAGGGCAAGCAATCGGCGTGGGCTTCCAAAATGCAAAAAAGCAATTGGCGTGGGCGACAAAATTTCCCTGGCGCATGCCAAGTCCCGTCTGGAAGGTTCCCTGGCTGTAAGCTTTATAGACTCGATCCGTTTTACCGACGCATCACCGCAAAAATAGAGGGGGAAGTCTGGAGGAAGTGCTGTATATGTAAAGAGTTTAATCGATACATTTATCGGCTAATACTAATAATAATAATAATAATAATAATAATAATAATAATAATAATAATAATTATTATTATTATTATTATTATTATTATTATTATTATTATTATTATTATTCTTTACTTGTAAGCTGGAAACGTGAGCTAGCATTTCTACGTCGTTGGTTCAGCCCATGACCCATAATGGAGACTGCATTCCCCCTGCAGACAAAAAAAAATCATCTGTATTAGAAACTGTACCTCGCGTCAATCGCCGTGACCTACAGAAAATGTACGCTCTACCGAACGCTGAAACCCAGAGACGGACGTCTAGTTCGTGGAAGCTCTGCAATTATTAAAATGGTTACAAATTTGCACGATTTGCTGTGCGTGGCTTTTACATTAAGACCCGCCTTCGAGAGAGGTTCCATGAAATTTCGTCGATGTGCTTATCGAAACACGAGCAACAGTGCGATTTATATCACCTCTAACGATACGATCTAGCAGTTCTGTTGTCTTGACTACTAAAGCCGATGGAATATATATATATATATATATATATATATATAGAAAATATTGTGATGATTTATTAATCCAGTTGATTCATATTTCACAAGGTGTCACAATGGTACACGTCGGTCTCACAATATGTATCTAACTTTGGATGATAAGGACGTTTCGCAAATTTCTGCACATACAAGTATATGATAGCGTCCAATATCACACTCTTCACTAAAGCTACAAACACAATCTTCAATATTAACCCAGCTGGGCTTCATGCATATGTGATGGTGATACCCGTGTCAAGTTGTTCGGCAGATTAGCGAACCGTTCTTTTGCATGGCTCTTTTCTCTCTGTGAACAAAAAGCCGGGCCAGCAGTATCTCTGCCATAAAATTTAAATTTCTGTTTTCTCTATAGGCTCGATATAAATCTAGAATGTGCGCTGTAAATGGCGTGTTATTAAGTACCAGGTCTTCAATGAGTGATCTCTCTCCGCACATGTCTAAGGCAAGTGCTGCCGATGCGCATTTTGGAAGTCGTTATATACGTTTCACATAGCAGGCCTTTAGTTTGTCCCGACTTTTTAAATGGGTCAGGGTCAGGTATGGTGCAATTGTAGAAAGACAGTATCGTTGCTGTTTTTTACGCCCACTTCATGCATTTTGCCCAACAAAAACGTAGCTTTTGCTTGTATCTCCTTGATATGTCCGCTAAAAGAGAGTCTAGGGGTAAGTGTGACGCCTAAATACGAGAAATGACTAACTCATTTGAGTGGTCTTCCATAAACAGATAGACCATGATCCCTGGGCGCGTATGACCCGCCTCTGCTAAAACGTAAGATTTTTTACTTTTCGACGTTAATCTCGAGCTTGTTCTTTTTGCACCATTTCGCAGTTTCGTTGAGGTAAAATTGCAGATGGTTACGAGATTTTGCTAAAATGACTAGGTCGTCGGCATAAAATGCCAAATGGGCGTTAAGATTACGCAGTAAGCCTGCGAGTCCACAAGATAAAAAGAAATGAACTAGCTGAGTCTTCTTTGGCTACCCCGAGAGTTTGTGCTACGGGCGTTCGTACATAGTGTTTTTTTTCATATGAGTGTAAAATAGATATTTTTATTCATTTAATCGTAAAATAGAAATGTACCATGGAAGTCTTGCACTAAGAGCAGTGCAGCTGATCAAGGAATTGGGTGTGACTACTTTGGTCAACCTCTAAACTACGAACACAATAACATTGTTCTGTACGTGCTACTTGATAGTAGGCAAATATGTTTAATCAAAAAATTATAAACCTAAAAGGTTTGGTTGATATATTCTCGTGAAGAGTTTATATGAGAACCATTTGTAAAATAGACACACCATTTCTTGAATAAAGAGGTGTTTATAATACGTGAACGGTAAGGGAGAGCAGATACATAAAATGATATTTTAGGGCATGGGAAGAAATAAGCGTGAAAGTAAGGTATCATAATAAGACAAATTTAACTAATATGTGACCCGTACGATGCTTATCAGCGGATACCTGAATGGCCGTTTTGTGCACTGTGCACAATCGTATAAATTATAATAAACGTATGATAAATGTAACCGTAACGCGCGGTTATATTCAAAATACTTTGCATATATGTATACAGGTCTGCACAATGTAGGAGCCTAAGTCTCATACTGGCTAATGTGTTTTTCTTGTAGCCGAGTATCGGTCTCGAGAAAGGTAGCAGTGGTCAATTAGGGATAACGCGGGCACGTGTATGCTCTTGGTAAGATAGAAAATTCTGCGTAGATGCTTACAGTTATTGCAATAAACTTAACTTCGTTGGAACTTCTGAGTTAGACAAAGAACAAGTATTCGGTGTCCACCCTCTAGGCATTATGTCGGCATCGAATTCGTCACAGTCGCAGGTCATTCTTAACACACCACTTTGCCGGACGCAAACGGAAATGCAATACTCGTGATTCTATGGTCGATTGGTTTCTAGTAGAACGGATATATATATATATATATATATATATATATATAAATATTTTTTTCACACATAATTAATTTATTCAAAGTAATCAATCATTCACAGTTGGAACATGACACGTCCTGTAAAAGTATATATATATATATATATATATATATATATATATATACATATAAGTTTGTTTTCTTTCACAAACAATGTTCACTTAGATGTGCTCCGCTTGACGCCAGGGGGTGACTGAGAAGTTGGCTCGGCGCGGACTTCTGTTGGCCGTTGCGTTGGCTGCAGCCTAAAGTCATCGGCCGCCAACAACCAAGAGACAATCCAACGAATGCAATGAACCAATCCCGGAGTTGGGTAGAAGGGGGTGGGGGGGGGGGGGGGGAGGGGGTGGTGAGGGGCGACGAAGGGGATAAAGCACAACACAGTAGCGGCACGGTACAGCATAGCAAAACGGTTGTGGCATGGCACAGCGGTCGGAGCGGAAATTGCTGGCGACCTGTAGCTAAAACTTCAATCTGTCTTACCACTGTGGGGTCAATGGGGTCAAACGGGAAGACGGCGACGAGGGGGGGGGGGTGTCGGAGAGAGAAGATAGAGAGAGAGCGGAACGCTGGCAACCGACTAGAGCCGATGATGATGACGACAACGAAGACAACGGGGGTAGCCTACCACGAAGTCTTGCTGAGCTTTCCAGCGGCAGGGCAGGTCCGCTTTGGTCCTGCCATGCTGACAAGGGCAAGCTGCTCGCTCGACTGCTGCTGCTGCTGCTGCGACGACTACTACTACTACTACTGCTACTACGATTACTACGACGACGACCACAGCCATGACTCGTGAGATAGGAAAATATGTATATGCCCTGTATATAAGTAAGTGGTAGCGGGCGGAGCCCCGCTTGCGCCGTTCAACCGTTGTCTGCCAGTCACTCGGAACTGTTAGTGTGCCACTGCACAAGTTGCCTACCCGTATGTGGGGAGGGACCTTGCGTCGCGCGGCGCCTCGTCGCCCCGAATCGCATCAGCTAAGCTGAACTCAACTCTGGCAGAGATCACTTAATCTAACATCAGCAGCCACCTACCTCACTTACCTCACATAAGCGCACATCACGACGCTTCAGACGTCAAGTTACCTGATGGGTCCCGAACAACAGCAACAACAACAACGACGACAGCGACTTGTCAATTGGGCGCTCTTATTATTGTATTACTTCATAGACTGGTCGGAGCTACAGGCTTGTACACTGGGCCTAAATCCACCACGGCTCTGTACGGCTGGTCCCTGGCAGCGGGACCAGGCTAGGCTAAGCCAAGCCAGGCCAGGCCAGGCCAGACCGGCTAGTAAATGGCGACCCAATACGAGCACGGAGCGGATGGTGGGTAGTGGTTGAGCTGTTGCTGTGATTGTTTTTGAGGCTATTGCTGTTGCTGTGATTGTTGTTGACGTTGTTGCTGTTGCTGCTATGATTGCTGTTGAAGTTGTTGGGGAGGTTGTTGTTGCCGATGGTATGGCTCTTGCTGCCGATGTTGTTGTTGTAGTTGTTGTGGTTGTTGTTGTTGTTGCTGCTGCTGCTGCTGTTGTTGTTGTTGTTGTTGTTGTTGTTGTTGTTGTTGTTGTTGTTGTTGTTGTTGTTGTTGTTGTTGTTGTTGTTGTTGTTGTTGTTGTTGTTGTTGTCGTCGCTGTTGTTGATATACCCCGACATAGATGTAAACGCTCTGGCCATGTTTTTCTGGCCCATCCTCACTGGTAGGCCAACGCCGCCATCATCAGGAATGAGGCGATGTTGGCCCAAATATGATTGGTCTCGACGGAAGAGGCGAGCGGCATCACACGATTGCTTGGCACTCCACCCTCGGTAAACGCCAGTTGAGAAACCCCCTGCCCCCCCCACCCCACTATTTAGTTGCGTGAGCTGTGGACCGTCGTAGCAGCGGCAGCAGTAGTAGGAGGATCGCCTGTGGTAGAAGTCAAACACAACCTGGCTGACTCGCAGCGACGTCGTTCGAGGATAATTGGTGGATAACCATCAAACTCATGGCAATCTTCGCGGCCATCTTTAGCAGCAACCATATGAAGAAACCATATGCGGCCATACCCACACACTCACAGTGCTTGAGCCCACCTGTATCGTTTCGTTCATCTGATCCCGAGTATGGCATAAGCATATGCTCAAATAGAGCCGTCGTAATCTATTCAGACCTGACATATGTGTGAAAACTCCGATCAGTTGTGCTCTCGTTTGTTGTTGTTGTTGTTTTTGATCATCCAATACACTAATTGACGTCAACAAAGAACGCCCCGCTTCGTTTGCTTTCTTATGTTTACCAAGCTAAACTCCAGAGTATGAAGATGCCACACTACACAAGATAAAGATACATTCAAACGTTAAGTCTGTTCTTTCAGTAGTTTGGCTATTACACATATTGCTTATATCACTGTCCATTTGCTAATGAGGCCAGCGGAACGCTGTTCCCGAGCGAAATAGGTTTCCAAGGTGATGGTTCCATGATTAAAACGTACCTTAAAGGACTCTTTCCTGAGAAAAACGAACTTAGGGCTTGATGACTCAATGCCAACAGGTGACATAACCCCGCTACTCCCAGCCGCCTGCTCTGTCGCTATCCTAAAACGACCTAAAGGCAATTAGGATACGTTAAACTATTTTCTAATCTTTATTTTCTATCAGTGGCCGCAACAAATGCCACCAACTAGACTCGTTGTGTAGCTAAAAAACCACAGGCATCATTTCCGCCATGCATAAAGACTGGCTACATATTGCTCTGTTTGTGATGCTAAGCTTTCTTGTGTTCTTCTTTGCAAACCAAGTGATTTGCTCTGATCAGTTCACTAGAGATGGAGATGTGTGTCTAATATTGATGCGAAGAGATTTACGATTCTACGATTCTTGGCTATAATTCTACCTGGAAACTGCATTTTTAGTAACTCCCACTGGGAGCATACGATTTCATTTTGCTCTGACGCCAAGGTCTTAAACGCCAGTTATCCAGACACACGATATCAACGGATCCGAGAAATGTGTGCCAGCACTAACCCTTGACCTTTGTTGGTAATTACAACTGGCCAAGTATTTACTAAGGTAACCTGCATAGCAACAGCAGCAAGTACACGTATAAATCCTTTATGTGTAGGAGTTCTAAGAATAGCTTAATCCAACTTATAACCAACACACGTAACTGAACCTGTGCCGGGGCTCTTACGTCTGTCTATGACATTCCCTACAACTTAAAGCTCCTGTCACCTCCTGTGAGGAGCGCATCGTCCTTGACTCTGCTCCTATATATATATATTTTAATGTTGATCTACTTGCGTATAATGCGCTAAGATGAAATGTACGATGAGATACGGGTGATATATATATATATATATATATATATATATAAAGCATGTCTGGAAAAAGGCTGCCACTAATGCTGTTAAACAAAGAGCGATTACCATTATAACTATTGTAGATTAGTAAACGTGCATGCGATACTAAGCAGCTGCTGTGTCGGTGTTGTCGGAAGTTGTTAGCGTATGCTACACGAATCTCTAGCCGCAAGTGGTGCACATTGCGCATCATGTGCTGATCGCCCGGGCGGCAGCGTCTCTCTGTCTGTCATTCGTCTAAGGAGGCGTTAGCTGTACTGTGGTAACATCAGAGGCCGGTGTTACAGTTTCAGTAGCAGGCTCCGCAGCTTGACACCGCTACCGAGACACGTTGCTACGCTGAGTCGAGACGCAGGCCATGGCGCGAACACCGACTGCACGGCCATATGGACCAGATCCCACGCGGCGCGATTTCGTTTAACCTCGTCTTGTCAAAGCACAGCACTACGTCGGCCTTCTTTAGTCTATTCAACCTCCATCGCGCTCAAGCTCCACCTCTAACTCCACCATCAAATCCAGTCAGCGGGCAGGCATGTCGGCACGGCGACGACGACGCCTGTCTGTCTACCCGGTGTATCTTGACAACGGTGAACTATTGCCATCTCTGCGAGCTCAAGGACGAACACCGACCTTCTAAGACGCGGGCGCAATAGAACGAACGTTGGTAGGGAATAGGGCGAACGTCGGTAGGGAACAGGTCAAGCGCCGGTAGGAAATAGGGCGAGCGCCGGTAGGGAAATAGGGCGAGCGCCGGTAGGGAAATAGGGCGAGCGCCGGTAGGGAAATAGGGCGAGCGCCGGTAGGGAAATAGGGCGAGCGCCGGTAGGGAAATAGGGCGAGCGCCGGTTGGGAATTGGGCGGGACAGGTAAGACGGCAAGCCCCGTCGCTTGGTTGCGGTCTGGCGGGCCAGTCGTCGTAGACGTCGTCATTCTCACTATCAACATAATTATCGTCATCATGATTGCCATTCACATTATGCTACTAGGGTCGCTTCTCTTGTTACGCCGCTCTGTTTGCATCATTAGTCATCATTCTGTTCATCATCGTCAGTATTAGTATGATTACGTTGCAAGTATGTATGCCCACACCTCTCAGGATGGATATTCGTATGTAATCGCAAATATTTTAAATATTAATTTGTTAGCTGAATTAGCTCAATCAGTCCGCTCGATCGTAAACGAGCCAACAGCAATGGCAGCGAAGCGAGTACCGCGAGGGGAATCGTAAACAAACTCAATTACTCGTAGGATTTGTTGTCAGATGGTGCGTATATAGGCCGACAATTACACAACCATACTGAAGAATTGAGCGAAGAAAGCCCAACGATTACGATCCCGACCGAATGATTATCGTTGCTCGACTGCCGTCAGTTTTATACGCGCGTCATCTTTGGCGTTTCGTTTCAGGACACTGGCCGCCACAATACACAAATGTACGACACCTCCTATTCCTAATGCTACTCGATTTTGGAAAAAACAAAAAATAATGCATGAGCAGACACAACAATAGTGCGGCTTGCACTTCTGCGTTAGCAAATACACGAGTATGGGTCGAGCCCGGTGGCGTGATAGGTGCATTCGCCTGCGCGTCGCGACCGGAGGAGACACGCAGGGCGTGAGTTCGAGCCCCATTTGTACTTATGTATCCCCATAAGTACAAACGTTGCACATTTGTACTTATGGGGATAAGTAGGAAGTAAAGTACAAAACCAACGGATCAAGCTAAAGCATTATCAAGTTCGGAATATGGACGATAGGGACTCGGCCATCAGCCGACCCATCTAAAAGGTTGTACGGCGCGGTCTTTGTCGTTCATATCCCCATCTACAGGTCTACAGAATGCTCCCGGTACCCAAGCTGGATATTGTCAGCCAGCGTCTTACAGGCATTTCATATTTTTTGTTTACAAGCGATGCTTTCTTATCCCTGCTAAGTGATTTCATAAGTATGCGTACTGTTAAACAACAGTCTGGCGCTCCACGACGACATTCAGTTTTAAAAAAGTGATGAAGTGTCTCTCACTATTCGCCGTGTCAGATCTCACATAGCCGACTCCCTCACACACACACCACCAATGCCGTATTAGAGGAAGCGGCATACCCTAGCCCCTTAAAGATCGCCAGAGTGGTACCAATTCACAAAGGTGGTATTATGAGCGACCCGTAAAACTACCGCCCAATTAGTGTTCTGCCTGATTTAAACACGATTATTGAAAAAAAAACGCTTGTTGGCCAAGTGGCGAGGCATATCAAAAACAACAAAAACATGCTCTCGGGCAACCAGTTTGAATTTCATTCGCAAAAAGGTACTGCTATGTCATGCCTAGCTACAACATATTATTGCCCAGCTAGTAGAGGGCACATGTTTTAAGTTACGCAGGTGACTGTTTTGTGCAGCACTTTTGTAGAGCCTTCTGGTAACGCGCATGTGAGGTCCCCTATCCGTCGGCTTGCTATTTAAGCATTCATAATACTTTATTATTACAAACCTACCAAGATCCACCAATTACAATACTGAGCATCTTCAAAGCAGGTTCGCGCAGCTCTACACTGCATTTTTTCCTGAATAACCTCACGCATGTATTAGAATTGTGGACTGCTTGCAGTAAGGGTTGGACCGAACAACTTAGTGTAGCATAAGGGCGCTTTCTTTGTATTTTTCGGGGGTCGGCCAGTCGAGAGAGAAGACAACACAATATATTGGATGGTAGAGAATATCACGCTCTACTTAACCCTGATAGTGATTTTTATAAACATCCTTAGAATCGGGCCGAATGTTGTAGAGCTTGATTGCCTTGGAGTGGCGAGAGAGCGACTACACTGAAGGTCCGCATGCACTGAAGCAGCAAAACCAGCTATGCATTTGGCGTTGGAGCTGTCAGAAAGTGAAACACTCCTGGTCAGCTTACGTTGTTTGAAGTCCTTGCAAAACTTTAAGAGAAATTTAAAGTCACATCGATTAGCCCGTCAATGATGGGTACACTAGTTTGCCTAAATTGACTCTCACATTAAGAAAACAAATGTAATTTCATAACGGAGGTAACTTTTGCTAACACAATGGTAACTGTAAAAGGTTTAACTACTCCTTGCAACATTATAAATATGCGAGATAACATACAGTTGAAAATGTGTATATATTAGATAAATAATTTTAGAAAAACAATTATATATATATATATATATATATATATATATATATATATATATATATATATATATCGATTAATAAAGCATCACAATATTTTCTATATATATATATATATATATATATATATAACTAAATATCCAAACTGAAACTGTTCGGACAGCAAAGTTTTATGGCAGCATACCGGTCTTCAATAAAAGCTTCCTAACCTATGCACATGGACTGTTACGTTGTTCAATTTTGATGCATCTCCTGCAAAAAATCCCTCGTCCAGCCTGAGTGATTCAACCCTTTGTCGTCACAGCGTGTTTTATCCAAGCTTCCAGGAAGCGCATTTCCATCCAGGACCTACCCATCAAGCGGCTGCCAAGAGTACTAGACCTAATGGAACACAACCATATGCGAACTGCTTTTTGCATTAAGAGAGGTAGTATGTACACTTTTCCGTGCACGAGCGGTCGCCGGCAGACAGATACGTAACAAAAGCGTGCGCTTGTTCAGAGACACGTTGCCCTTGACATAGTCTGGTCACTTCGGATATGTCTAATAAAACTTACGTAACGCACCGAAACAATATTTTGTGCTTTCGCCGGCCCGCGTTGGAGGTTCTATAAGCAATCGCCATTGGGGGTTTATGTAACGCTGTAAAGCAACGTTATTTGGCCTTCAGGCGGCCCTCTGTCGTGCCGCGCCGTATGCTGGTGGCTTCTACGCTACGCAGGTAATCTTGTTGTCGGAAGTTATGGAACCCAGTCGTGCAGGCAATCATTTCACGCTATATTTTATGTAGGGCGACTACAGCCGCGCTGCACTGCACTTACGCGAATAAATGACGCAATCATTTTGCTTGTCACCGTGGAACGGAGCGTGTTGTGCCTGGGCAAGCAAAACTCTAAAGCGTGCTAGAGTGGTCAGGTGCTGTTTATACGTACCTGCTTGACTAATAGTCGACCATCACACGATCTATGTACAACTATAGGTGAGCGGTGCCATCATGCTGGAAGTTATTTAAGCCTCGAAATACGTTGTATGCTTTCCGATGTTACGTCGTAGATAACTCCGCGTTGACTATTGGCTAAAGTACAATATATATATATATGTTCTGTTCGGACTAAATAGGAGTACATATACGGGTCTTATGTTTTCGTATATAAGCAGGTTATGCAAGCACGTCTGCATATGCGGGTCGTAGACATACATTCGCTAACACGTGCGGGTTGTTGTACATCAAGATAGAGATATATAAACGCGCCAGCAAGCCACTGTATATGGCTACCCTTTATATTGTTTGTCCCGGAGGCCGTTGTCAGCGGGTGTCCATATTTTCTGGCACGTTTGAAACTCGTTCCTAAGAAGACTAGCCCTTGCTGCCGGTGTTGTTGCTTATGGAGTAGTTGCTTCGGTGTGGTCTACCAGGGTGTCGCCGGTTCGATCTCTATTGTTAATCGAATTTTCTTTGCGCGACGCTCATTGAGAACAGACGACGAACCATACCGCCGAGGATTAGCGGCCATGCTGTCACAAGACTTCCGCTGGGGAACCCTTAACATTTCAACCCGTCCGGCTCTCGGTGCGCTGAAGATATGCCCCGCGGCGATTCCAGGCCCGTAGAGGACTGAGAACGATCTAGAATTAAAAACAAATTAATAATAATTTATAATATTTATCTTGTTGATTTTTTTAACACTTTGGTTAGTAGTCAATGTGGTAGTTAGCTTGATACATTTAGTCCACTGATGATTCTGCTATTTCCGCTATTGTAATCGCTGTGATTGCGCTTCTGGTCGGCATTGTTTTGGCAACTCTTACAGGTACTAGCTTACGCGGCAGTTCTTTTCCCTGTGATCTTTGCGCTCTGGATGGAGCGTTCCGTTCCGTCACTATTATTCCCAGTAGTGACTGAAGTACGGAACACTTTTCACTCGTCGTCGGGAAAAGTTGACTTAGCGATCACGTAATAATTTCTTCGTAATAGATATTTTGCACTGACATGCGCAAGATGCGCTCGAGTTGGTCGTAGCTAAGCTCTCGTCCACTCCGAGGCAAAGACAATAGACACGATTGACTTTGCCTTGCAGCAGACTAATAAGACGACGGCCCGGCGTGATCGAAGTTACTACAAGGAGAAGTTGGCAAAGTTTCATAGGACACGCGATAATTCGTCACACAGCCAGACAAGCGGGTGATGGGAGATCTACATAGCGGGGCTAGGTAGACATCTTTGTAGTAGCTGCCAGCCTGAGACGAATTGATGGAAAGTTTCGGGGCCAGACGTCCAAAGCGTTCCTAATTATAAAACGCCAAGCAGTTAGGTGGAGAGGGACGGCGGTCGACGCGAAGGTAGAAGTCGGTGAACTTTCGACAACTCGCTTGCTCGTCCTTGCAAAGTCAGGCTACCGGCTCATTGGCGTTGCTGCGTTCGTACTAAGATGGCCCTTCGTCGTCGCCCTTATAATGCCATTGGTGGTGAAGGGTGCGATAACTTCTCAAATGAAAGCGAATTGCATTGCAAATCGTTATAGCCTATGCTTGTGTAGCTCGTGTCGTGTGACAGCAAAGCTATTGCTGTGTCGATTGTTATTGTTGCTGATGTACTGTTACTGTTGGTACTCTATTCCATATCACTGGCGCTACGTTGGTTACAGTTCATGTGTACAGTAATCAGTTACAGCTACTCCCCCTAGTTGTACATTTAAGGCGACTTCATACCGACTATATTAAGATAAGTGAAAACATGAATGGCCTACCCGCGAAACAAAGTTTGCGTCTTAAGGATACTATTTTTATTTATATTGGCACACCGTGCCACTTGTGTCCGCGAGCGATCACGAAGCCGACGACACAATACGAACGTCTTTTTGGCTCACTACTAAAGCTCCTTGTTGATATACACACGCAAACAAATTGACCGACAGTCAACGGCTTGCAGCCGATCAAGCACTTCATACACAGACCAACGGAAGTAGCGAACGCACGCCTGACGTCAACAGGTGTCGCGTAAGAGGAGAGCGTGGATCTCAAACATGTGCGGTCTAAAACCACACAGAGCCTGGTAATAACTGGCATTCAATTGCAAGCATGATTGCGTAGGTGTTCGCCAATAGGGTCTTCCGTCGTCCGGAGCTATGTGCCCGAGCCAGCAGAGTGGATGTCGGCCCTCTTTCAACCCCCTTAACGCGGCAGGATACGGCGGGGGAATGACAGCTACAAATCTCCCAACTAGGTCCAAACTCGAAACGTCTTTCCGTGACCGGCGAGAATTTCGGTTGTCCCTGTCGCTGCCGTCGCATTAAGCCGTGTAATAGCCCCTTATTTTAAACAACACCTGCCATCAGTGCTCGGTGGCTTTTTCTTCCCCATGCTTACCTGTCTGTCGGCCTGCCTGCTATACAGCCCAGCCCCTAGCTTAGGTAGCGTAGGTTCTTCACACAGGTGACACAGGCCGATCTAAATGACCTAGATGCTACCTGTGGAAAGAACTAGGTCGTGCAGCCGCTGCAGTAGCCCAAGCGGCTAGTAGCTGTAGCGGCAATAATGTAAAGGCGGCTCAAGCTGGTTGTAGCAGCCGCGGCCGCACCAGTTGAACAGGTAGAAGAGGCGCCGGCAGTCGATAGAGGCGAAGGATCTTTCGTGCTCTACTCGATTTAGTTGTTGACTTGAGCTCCGCGCTCACGCTGCGTTTGCTCTGCGCTCTCCTGCCTGCTAGAGAGGTGCGTGTAGAGGCGTGCAGGTAGGCGTCAAGCCGCCGACCGGCCAGTGACCCTAAGCCAGCAAGCGAATACGCACTCAGACAAACACCACATAGGTCTGACAGCCAGGCAGTGGCGGTCGCAACCTCGTAGCACTGCCGCATAGCGCCAACGCTACTGAGTGCACTGGGCGGGCCAGAGGCTGAAACCAAAAAGGAGTGAAGGAGCGAGCACGAAGAAGGTAGTGCCCCCTTACTGTGGCAGGATAAGTGGAAGAAACGAGAAGGAGAGGAAAAGGAAGAAGAAGGTTAGACCCAGCCAGCCAGACCTGGGCCTGCATCTATGCTGCTAGCGGATCCCTTCCGCCTGAAGCACTCCCGCGCGCATGGGTGCTGGAAATAGAACGTGGTCGAAGCCCAGCTAAGAATAAGAACTTTGTGGAGTTGTCGACTTGGGCCGCAGCTCAGTTGCCCCCCCCCCCCCCCATGGTTAGGCTGGATAATAACGCTGCTGTTGCTGAGAGGGGGTTGCATAATAACGCTTGCTGTTGCGAGCATGGCAAGGGCTGTGGCGTGGTCCTCTGCTGGATCGCCTCATCGTCGTCGTCGTCTTTATCGTCCTTGTCGAGGTCCTAGATCCCTTCCGCCTCTTTCCTATGTTTGATCTCTGATGAGGTCCGACCAAACAGGTTTCACGCTTGACAGACACCGCCTTAATTGAACACACTGAGCCGACCTAATGGGCAAGCAGTGAATAAACAGCTAACAGCTGTAACCGCTCGCAAATTTTAAGCAAATTATGTATATATATGTATATATATATATAATATATATATATATATATATATATATATATATATAAGAGATGTATTATATTATGCATATAGATATATATATATATATATTATATATATCTAATGGTATATTATATATATCTATATATATATATATATATATATATATATATAAAGCAAAATGGCTGTATAGGCTGTAGACCCAGACCAGCCACTCTTAAATTGGTTTTCATAGTTTTCAATTTTGACAAGGTAAATGCCGGAGTGGACTAAAAATCGGCCATGACACGAACAAACCGTACACGGGCATTAATTTGCCTTACGGAAAAAACATAGAAAAAATATATATATACATATTCCGGGGTGTCCGGAAAATTGTAAACACGAATTGGGGAATTGTAGAGCTCGTTCCAATGGAAGCAATGGAACATGGTCTCTGAAGCGTTTCGTAGTGAGAGGTACCGAAGGTTTTTCGAATACCCTGTATAGAGCAACACTAAATAATTGCCAACTTGTTCATCCAATAAGATGACATTGTCGTTGTGGTGAAGTATTTGATTTCATTTTGTTGCGTGTCGATGTAATGCAAAAGTATTACTGTTGGGTCATCAAAAAAGTATTTTCGGATTGGCGCTTGTGCGGCTTTTACAGCGCCCGCCCGGCGCCTAGGCATAGATAATTGGCTCACTCTTTGTTGTTTTCATGTGAAAAAGAGCGGGGAATCTGCTGGTCTCAATCATTTTGAAATCTGTTTAGCCGTTTGTTCGTAAAAGTGCTGCAAAATGGAGGTAGAAAAATGCCAAATTCGGGCGATTCTACTCCATGAGTTTGAAAATGGACTGAGTGCAACGCAGGCTCACAAAAAGTTGTTAAAATCATTTGGAGATGCCTGTTGTACAGACAGAATGTGCCAACAGTGGTTTGAGAAGTTCTGAAAAGGAAATTTTAATCTCGAAGATAGGCCTAGATCAGGAAGAACAAGTGTTGTCAGTGAGGAGGTTTTTTGAATGAAAATCCAGGAACATCACACCATAACTACTGTGAAACTTGCCGAGGAGCTTCATATTACCCAACAATCGGTTAGCACAGCTTTAAAACGCCTCGGATAAAATAACTTCCAGGCTGTGCAAATGGGTACCTCACGAGCTCAGCGACTTCAACAAGATGACGCGCATGCGCGTCTGCACTTCTTTGCTCAGCAGGCATCAAAATTTGCCTGTTTTCGATCGTTTTGTGACCTGCGATGAAAAATGGGTGTTCTACGACTCTCCTGTCAGGAAAAGGTTCTGGTCAAGTGAACCTGGCACCTCCGTCACCCAGCCCAAAAAGGACATACACGCAAACAAGGTTTTATTGTGTATTTGGTGGAATGTGGGCCGAATAGTGCACTATGAACTTTTACCGCGTAACCAGACAATAAATACGGCCGTGTACTGTCAACAACTCGAAAAGGTTACCGAAAAATTGAAGCAGTCGTACCCTGCACTAATTTCAAGGAAGGGTGTCCTGTTCCACCAAGACAACGCAAGGCCCCACGTGAGTAGGGAGACCCTTTCGAAAAGGTTCCAGCTAAAATGGGAACTTTTGGAACATCCACCGTATTCCCCCGACTTAGTACCATCTGATTACTACCTATTCAGATCGATGCAAACATTTTTAAGTGGTAAAAAAATCACTTCTATCGAACACGTGCGTTCTGGACTGGAAGAATATTTTGCCACTAAAAACCCAGACTTTTACAGAAAAGGAATCGAAAACCTTGTAAATCGTTGGGCAGAGGTTGTATCTTCCGGCGGAGAATATATAAATCAATAAATAAGACCTCCCGCGTCTCCTATATATGTATGTTCTTTATAGCGCCAAAAACAAAAATATTTTTGTAGCCCTAATATATATTGTGTCTACTTTAGCTAAAATGTATTTGTTGTGTTACCTGTGTCATGTTCATAGAAAAACGTAACAATTTGAGGGGAATACGGGCGGCAATAGTTCATTCAGAAACTTGCAGCTTGGCTGCAGCCATGTAGTCTAGCTTTTGCTTCCGCAAGGGCTAGACTTAACAGATGCAACATTTTCCTCCAAACACGCATTGTATTATTGATTTGTCCATAAGATGACAGGGGACCCCGCTCACACTCCAAAAGAAGACGTTTTTGCCCCGTGTTCCACTACAAAATAATCTTTTCGTCGGGTTGTATATATATATATATATATATATATATATATATATATATATATATACACGTCTACGTAATAGAAAACATTTGCAGTCATATTTTAAAACTTGCACATATTGTGCTATGCTACTGTGAATAGGCATGTGTATGTACTTAACGATTCTGCACACACGACATATATTCAAACACATGCACACATAAATGTCCTGGTAAGTGTCCTTTCTGTAGTTAGCTATTACTATAATAGGTTAGAAATAAAAAAACAAGGACCATCCACACACAAGACCAGGTTCTCTCAGCGTGGAATGCTATACTGTTGAGAGTGTGCACATAAATCAACCATCGTCATACATGGCAGGTGCTCAATCTTTGCTCGGGGAATTTCCATTGTTTGATATATATATATATATATAGAGAGAGAGAGAGCGAGAGAGAGAGAGAATCTCTCGCTAAGCTTTCTTTATGTTTGTCGTTCTTTACGCATCTATTAGGTCCCTGCTGCGCAATGCATGCCTGTCATTAAATATGTTCCCAGGCTATCCTAAGGCTTCTATTGATTCCCTATATTAGTGAATTAGGGATCCATTGCAGTCAGCACATTGACATGATGTTCCTTGAAAACCAAGGGCTTCGAGGCCTGCTGCGTACGTTCGGTTGGGGCTAAAATCTATTCTTCGAACTGATATTCCGATTGCATCCTAAAAACGCCCTATCATCGACGACGCAAGAATAATCAATTTCCGCTCTCTGTCGAAAGTAAGAATTCTAGTTAGTGTGTCAACGTTTAACTAAGTCCTGGCGGTCTAACTATGTTCTGGCGAATTGGCAATGACCTGAACTAATAGTGCCCATCCTAAGAGCCTCTATTCGAGGCCGCGCTGCTGGATAATCTCCAAACAAGTAATATTACTAAGAGAAAGTACGTACAAATATTTCTATGTGTACTGAGACGAAGCCCATATGCTGCAAAGGCTGGCAGCGGTTCGATATGCGCGTAGCGGTATACTCTATATGTGCGGAAAATGTGCATTGCTAGCTGTAATTGATCGTTTGGTTATCTATTAGGTAAGTCAAAAAGTTCGTCGGTTTTTTTTACCCGATTTTAAAGAGCCTTATTTATGCAGACAACAGTATTTTTATTCAATGATATATTGACCGTTTTGTTCGATAACCTTCGCCCATCGCCTCGGTAGATCCATGATTCCTTTCTCTCAGAACATCTTGTCCTTCTTGTCGAAATACTGAGTGAGGTGATTTTTTATAGCCTCTAAGGATTCAAATGTTGTGCCATCAAGGGAGTTCTGGAGAGACCTGAACAAGTGATAATCAGATGGTGCGAGGTCGGGACTGTAAGCTGGGTGCGGCAGCACATCCCAGTCAAACTCCGCCAATTTTTGCCGGGTGGCCAAACTTTTGTGTGGTGTCGCCTTATCATGTTGAAAAGTGACGCCCCACCTGTTTGACAATTCCGGGCGCTTCGTTGCTACTGCAGCCTTCAAATCTTCGAGTAGTCTGCAGTAGACGACGGAGTTGATCGTCTGACCCATTGGAAGCAGCTCAAAATACACGACGCTTTTACAGTCCCACCAGCAGCACAGCATAACCATCTTCTGATGAATTTCGGGTTTAGGGATAGCTGCGGCCTGAGAACCTCTTGGGACTCAACTTCTTTTCTGTGTTACGTTTCTGTAGAGTATCCATTTTTCAGCGCCGGTTATCAATTTCCTCAGAAATGGCTCACTCGAGTTCTTCCGGAGGAGTGCGTGACAGGTATCGACTCGCCCTTCAAGCTGCCTATCATTGAGGTCGTGTGGTAGCCAGATATTCCGCTTGCACGAGAAACCTGCATCATGGAAGCAATTCCAAACGGTTCCGTGGGAGACTCCCGTTACATCTTCAATTTCTTTTATGGTCAAACCTGGGTTCGAAGTAACCAGGCTTATGACTTCGTCGGTCTCCACAACATTGGATCGTCCTGACCTCGGTTCATCTTCGAGATTGAAGTTTCCAGCTTTGAAACGGGCGAATTGCTTTTCGACTGTGGATTTGTGTACTGCGTTTTCGCCGTAGACTGCACATATCCTCCGGGTTGTTTGCGCTGCACTTATGCCTTCACGGTAGGAGAACAACATAATGTGTCGAAAATTCGTATTTTTGTTGTCCATTGCAAACAGCTGCCAATTCCGCACACGAAACGGTAAAGTTGGAACCGGTATACCGTCGCGCCGCCACGGGTCTGCTCCTGAATGTGAACACCCAGCCGCACTCTTAGGCGGCCCTGCTGCAGAGCGCGGGAATTTCAAAAATGTGGTCCCAGAAAGCCGACGAACTTTTTGACTTACCTAATAGCTGATTATCCTTTCTATTATCTATATTTGTATGCACACATAATAATATATGTTTATGCTGCTTTGCACTCCATAAAGGTATATACATTTTTAAAAGTTTTTGCGATCTCTAAGCTTTTCCGTTTCATCGCTAAGATATCTGAACATGATCACTCCCTTAAAGGCGCCAAGCCTAACCTGTAGTATTTAGGGCAACTCCGCAAGCGAAACCAGTAAACGCATTGAGCATCGCGTGTTCATAAAACTCGACATTCCTGCACATAAGGTAATAGTTGCTGTACACTACATTTTCATACATGCGTTTGTACATGTACAGCCACTTACGTATATATATATATATATATATATTTATATATATATATACATATATTTATATATATATATATATACATATATTTATATATATATATATATATATATACATATATTTATATATATATATATATATATATATATATATATATATATATATTAGACTGAATATCTAAAGGTCCCTGGTTTAGGCGAGCACTGCCGAGTGTGCAAAAGTATTGTAAATGATTAATAATTCATCACAATATTTTCTATATATATATATATATATATATATATATATATATATACATTTATATATATTTATATATATTTAGGTAAGAGAAAGTGAGAAAAACAACGTTTTTTTCGTAGCGCAAAGTTCCCACACAGTAGCGAAATCACTGCAGCTCTATTTGGCAAGTGTACTTGGCAACACGGCACTGTTTTTATTGACAATGATGCGCACAGTACACAGTAGCTAAAACACATACTGAAGTTTGTTTCTGTAAAGGCGATAGCAGCAATATAAAGTGTGTTACAAAAAATTAGCAACTCATGTTTTTTTGCGATAATTTCGGCTTGGTTTATTTGAATGGCTTGAAATTTTAAGCGCATGATGTACATGACGGAACATGAGTATAGTGTTGATTTCATTGCAATCTCGATTCATCCAAAAAATAAAAAAGTGTGAAAAAACAGTGTTGCAAAATATTAGCAACAATAACATGCTAACAACACAGCTCTTGTTTGTAAAGGATAGTCGATACTACAGCTGATATTCGATCCCAGGGATCAAATGTCAGGAATATTGTCTAGCTAAATCAATCGTTATATAGCTGCAAAATATTCTACAGCTTAGTCGTTGTTCCGAACTAACGACGAATCTTATGTTTAAACAATGGGTCATACAAAGGATCTTTCGGATAACGAAAAGACAAGAATTGAGGCATATGCTGAGCTCGGTCATACAGTAACTGCTATAGCAACCAGATTAGGACGGCATAAGAGCACCATCAGCAGGTTCTTACACCCTGGAGTGAACCAAAGGTGCAGATCTAACAGTGGGCGTAAGCCAGTTTTGACTATTCGAGATCGGCGAAGGATCATACAGTTGGCTACTCATGACCAAATGTCTTCTTCCAGGATCAGGACTACTTTGGGAGTGCCAGTGCACCGATCCACAGTATACCGAGTGTTAAGTTCTGACAAAAACGTGCGATACGCGAAAAGGAAGCTTATGCCGCGACTGCAACCGAAGCACATTGTCGCACGGCGTGAATTTTCGCATAGATACCAAACTTGGACTAACGAGTGGAAAAACATCGTCTTCTCGGATGAAAAGAAATTTAATCTCGATGGCCCTGACGGCTGTCAGTACTTTTGGCACGACTTATGGAAGGAACCTAAATGGTTCTCGAAACGTGTGGCCGGTGGTGGCTCTGTGAAATATTGGGGCGCGTTTGGATATAATTGGAAGTCTGATCTAGTCGAGATTGTGGGCCGAAACAATTCTGACATGTACCAGCGCATTGTCGGTTCCCAGTTAGAAGCCCACTTCAGAAGAATTGGGGGACCTGACGCAGTTTTTCAACAAGACAACGCTACGTTTCATACCTCGGCTAGAACTATAGCCTTTTTTCAAGAACAAGGAGTGCCACTTTTTGACTGGCCGGCATTAAGTCCAGACCTGAATCCTATTGAAAATCTTTGGGGACATTTGGTAAAGCAGATTTACGCAAATGGTCGACAATAAAATCATTTGTCCAGCAAGCATGGACTAATATTCCACTTTCGTACTTACAACAGCTCATTAACTCCATGAAAGACCGAGTTTACGACTTGATTCAGAAGAAGGGACGAAAAACCCGTTTCTAGAATAAAATATGTAGTTTCAAATGAGTCATACAGCCCTGCTAAGAATCGAATACGCTGTAAGGCGCTATTGTTGCTAATATTTTGCAACACTGTTTTTTCACACTTTTTTTATTTTTTGTATGAACCGATGTTGAGATTGCAATGAAATCAACACTATACTCATGTTTCGTCATGTACATCATGCGCTTAAAATTTCACAAAAAAACATGAGTTGCTAATTTTTTGCAACACACTTTATATAGAAGATCTGGTTGGATGAAGCCGGCAAGCCCGGCAGGACTTGTACAAATTATGCTTCGCGTCGAACGGGCAGAAGCCCCGGCGAAGACCAGGTTCCCGCCCGACGGTGGACGACTCAATGGGCCCTAAAATTTGAGGGCATGCGCCATATTCCAACGGTCTCATGCTTTGAAGAGGTCTACTGCGCGAAGTAGGCAACGAAAAAGACGATAGGTGGGCAGAGCTATTTCAACAGACAGATGCACTAGTTGACCAATCTTAGAGTGCTCTTACCCCTTCCGTACGAGCAGTAGATCGCGCAAACTGTTTCTTCCAGTGTGTCTTGCTTTTCTCCTACATAATGTTTTTTTAAATTTTTTATTCTGCTTCCCTCGTCTTCATATTTTATGTATTTCCTTTCTTTCGTTTTTTTATTTTCTTTTACTTATGCTACTCACTGGTCAACGAGCGGGGCGAGCCATCTACCGAGCAGCATCTCTATTGAGCTATGTGGTAGCCGCGCGCTTTGTCTATGGCTAGTTTGTTTGTACAGAACTTGTTTTTCATTTTATTGTCTATTCGTGTCAATCTCGCTTGCTACGTTCTTACTCTATATTTTTCTTCCTGGTTCTGTCGTTGTTTGTCATTATCTAACCGTTTGCTTTTTCCTAATCCTGGTCTAACATGTCGAACTTTTTTATGGCACAATTTTCCTTTCTCGTTCTCGCTTCCCCAAGCGCATGCGCACACTCTCTCTCCGTTTTAGCCATTTTTTGTTCTCTGTTACGGTCTCCGTTTTGACATGAGAATCGTTGACCGCGTCTCCTGCCATCACAACTGCCCCCGCGTGGGACTTCAGGGTGGAGACTTCATCAAGCCAATAGAGTAAAGTAAGTCGCCCGGATGGTCGGGGCCCGTTTTAGGCCGTGGTTGTTGTTGCTCTTCGTTGGTCTAACGATACACATCCCCCGGGCTTCTACTACGTCTTCTACTACGCGCTGCTCTTTTTCCTACTGCTACAGCTCCTTCTCGACGAGTGCCCTTGCTGCCAGGACACCGGTGCCCTCTCAGCGTGTCTGTAAGTCTCTCGGAGTCTCCAAACAGAGGTAAAAGTGAGAGCCCAAAAGAGAGATTCGAGAGAGAACAACGGACAAGCAGGCAGGAGGAGCCAGCCTGCAGGAGCCAGCAAACGAGCCAGCCGACGGACGGTGGCCGACGAGTGAGCGGCTTTAGCGGCTACGGTCTGAAGAAGAAGGAGACGCTGGCCGCCTTGCAACTATACGTACTATAATGCACAAGATGGCTGAGCCCCGCGATGGTCCGGCGCGTAACCGCTGGCAGCGGAACATCCGCTCGCAGGCCCAGCAGGCCCGTCCGTACTGGCAGCCGTACGGTAGGGAACCAACCAATTGAGATAAACGATCCGATCATGGACAGCAGCCCCGTCGTACCAGTACAACCAGCCCACGCTATGCCTATCCCCTCTCCTGCCACCACCGAACGAGAGAGAGAGAGAGAGTACGGGTCGTCGTCGGCCAACAACTGAATAGGAAAAACAGTGCGCCGCACGAGAAGGGCAAAGGAGGAAGTTAGAAGAAGTGATTATATATATATATATATATATATATATAGAGAGAGAGAGAGAGAGGGAGAGAGCGAGGGGGAGAGAGCAAGAGAGAGAGAAGAGATGGGCGACAAGAGGAGGAGGAACAAAGCAGATACGAAAAGAGAGATACAAAAATGGCACTACCAGCGAAGAGAGTCAACCGACAGGCGGAGCAGATCGGTATTGGTGATTCTTCCCGATTTCCTTTGTCTTGTTTGTGTAGTCTAAATCTGCCATCCGTACCATCCGTATCCAAATCGATGTTGATCCTTTGACGTTGCTCGTCGCTTTACGGTTATGGTGCTAAACATACATTTAAATCTACTACGTTCAGATGTTATGATTATTTAGTTTCTGCTGCAAATTTATTCACATACCTGATGTTTAATGCAACTCAATTTGAACGTCCGCTGCTAAGCATATGTTCAAACATACTGTTTAACATTGTATGATTATTTATTTTCTTTTAATTTTATCACCATACCTAATATTCAATTAAATAAGATTTATTTCACTCAAATCGAGTACAATATGCATATCTAGTCTATAAGGTTGTCCTCAGAGTCATTCAGCCCTGTTTTCATCCTTTCGGTGAGACAAGTAGCGCAACGATTCATGTTTCAGTGTCGCGCATTCCACTGCATGGTACTCGGCGCACCTCCACAGGGAAAGTGCACGGGAGGTTCACATCTCATACTCCTCATAGAAGGCGGCGTTTGATGGCGGCGTGCATGGTTAGTGTGCACTAACCATGCACTGTGTATCTGGTGGATACGCAATTTATAATACAGAGCTGACGAACCATAACAAACGTTGGCTATGCTGACCAGACATTGTATGCGCATGTTAGAGTAGATGCTTCCAGCTGTGGAAACGTTGGCTGGTGGTCTGAAATGATACCATGTCACGAACACAAACATAGCACCGTTTTCTCACAATGAATTATCTTACTCAAAAATAGGATCATGTGAGCGCGCAGACTGGTGCTCAATGTCTGCCTGCGGACACTTAGGTTCGGCAACATTTTTGCCGTTCAAGTCAGTGCGCGCAGTTCAACGGGAATCGCCGAAATTAAATTGCTTTAAATCACAATTTTGGCAAAAATTGTGGTTGCATATAATCAAATCGGATGCTTCGTGGAAGCAGGTGGGTGCTGTCGTCAGAATCTTATATAAAACATTGTCTTATATATATATATATATATATATATATATATATATAATGCCGTGAGGTACAAATCGTTCGTTAAGCGTATATATATATATATATATATATATATATATATAAATGAGATACAATTTGTTAGTTAAACGTGTTTTCTATATATATATATATATATATATAAATAATGCCGTGAGGTACAAATCGTTCGTTAAATATATATATATATATATATAGATATATTTTTATATAAATGAGATACAAATTGTTAGTTAAACGTGTTTTCTATATATATATATATATATACATATATTTAGACCGTGCAACCTGTTAGATTTCCTGCCGATTACCTACTTCCTCGATATTTCATCGGGCAGAAAAGTCAATCTTCCAATAAACCGCTCCAACTGGCGAACCGACAGACATCGGTCTATCGATAGCTCAGCCGCAGCCTCAACCAGCGAAACGAAAGTCGCTCCGCAAACGGATTCCCTCGATGGGAATCGATGTCGACGGGAGAGATTGAATGGCAACAGGTCTACACCGACAATGGCCTACAATTGCTACTTGAGCAAGTTTGCTTTCCGGATTACTCTAATCATGGCGTCAAACGAATAAAACACTGGGTTCATGAATTAAAACATGTGATATATATATATATATATATATATATATATATATATATATATATATATATATATATATATATATATATATATATATAAATATATATATATAAGTGCAGAAAGTATTCAAGCATCGGTTATCCACACTTGTTCTCACATTGGGGGGGCCTGGGTCGCTCACGACGAAACTGCTCAAGGATGTTGGGAAAAAATTGGCGCTCGCTACGGAAGACAAGAGGGCGGGCGAGTATTTACTGCAACGTCTGTCATTAGATGTTCAAAGGGGGGAATGCCGCTTCGGTGAGGGGTACCCTGGCTAGGTGAACCAGCCCAAGCCTGGGCCTAATGCCTTGAATCATGCCCCAGCGGGCAGTACACATGTTCTTACATCACAAATGTATATTTTGCTACACTTACATAAATGATGATAACATATATATATATATATATATATATATATATATATACATATATATATATATATATATATATATATATATACATATATATATATATATATATATATATATATATATATATATATATATATATATATATATATATATATATATATATATATTAGTAAACTAGCTAGAAAGTATGAAAGCGCTTATCCACAAAGTAAGTGCCGTAAGGGTGTACAATAGAAGCAGAGTGTTCTATTCTACAGGTTAACTCATTGCTGTGCGTACATGTGAGTCCTGCCTAAAGCCTACACTGTTAGGTTTGCCGCACGTTTGTGTCAACGGTGATTTCGACTCAACTTGCACTCAACTAGTTGCACGACGTTGCGCCATTCTCCTGTACGCGGTAAGCCCAGCGTGCTTGGCTGCTTGGTTGGTTGGTTGGCTTGTTGGGGCTGCGTCAGGTAAAGCCGATCTAACGACGTCGTTCAGGTAAATCGCAAAGAGGTCAGATGACCCCGCCGACCCGCCCTCGGTACAGGTGCGGTATCCGGCAAACCTGAAAGCACGCGAATAGAAGCGATAAGGCCGCTACTGCCGGCCACATCCGCTCCGGTTGCCCATCAGAGGCGTCAGCAAACTAGCAGCTGGAGGGGTGAGCGTACATAGCTGTGTTGCAATGTTGCGCTATGCAATGTTCTGTTATTGGTCTACTGCGTACAATGCATCGTGGTATTCGTCAGGTAGCCACCTGATGTACGTTGTATATATATATATATATATATATATATACATGTAACACAACTATTCAAGTCTTTTTAAGGCTTAATTGATACAATTTTAGACGCTGTATTGTAAAAAATCCAGATGTATATAGTTGTCTATATGAATCGATTGCAGTTTCGAGGCCACTGTACTGATCTTAAGTCTGGACCTCGTATTTAAAGAGATATATATGAATTTACTTGAAAGCGGACAGTTGCATTTTATAACGAGGCTCCATTGGAGATGTTCTTTATACCGCGAAAACATTAATCTGCCAGCAATCGCATTACTACCGCGATTGCTGGCGGATTAATGTTTTCACTGCATACTGTCAAGCCAGAACGTGCGACTATTTTTGTTGCAACGAGAGAATCCAGCACACTTAACGTTAGACCAAACTCTCTAAGAAGACGGCGCTCCGTCTACCCGAAGGCAGTTGCACGTACTACACACATCAAAATTATATTTGCTTGGCGTATGTGGAGGTGGACACACGAGAAAGGTTTCCAACCTATTTTCCTGTCAAACACATTTATTCGCCTTACCTCATCTACCGTTTTGAGTACAAAATAACTTCCTTTGTGCAAATAGAGGCGTCTCTCTCTCTCTCTCCTATATTATATTGTATTCTAAACACAAACTGCAGCAGCGTGGCGTCAATATGATGTGAGATACAAAACTACAACACACAACAGCAACCACAGCAATGGCGGCAGTAGCTAGACAGGGTGATCCGAAAGTGATAGCAAAACGAAGTTTGAACATTGAGCTGATTGGATACGCTGAACGAATAGGAGACCACCATGCGCCGCGGTGCATCCTAAACCGGCATCCTCAGCATTGCGGAAGCCTATTTTGTGAACAGCCGGGAGGTTTAGTGGCCTCGGCCTCAGCCTGCGCCTCGTGGGAGTGTTATTTTCACCGCTATACATGTATATATCACTCACCTACCTGTTGAGTTGTCTGCTGAGCAACCAGGGCAGAGTGCACAGGCGGCTTGCTCAGTGAGTGGGCGGTCGGTTGGTCGCGAGGAACAGCGGCGGGCGGGCGGGAGGTCGGCGGGCGTCTTTCTAGTTGCAATGGGATTTCAAGATTTCTCTGGCCGCCTTTTGGTATTCATGGAGTTATTTCCGTTCGTAAGGGCCCTCAAGCGGGTTCTGACAGATTGAAGAGTCCCGAGGATAGGAGGGAGGGAGGGACGCCTGCCCTCAGGCGACCAAGGTATCGTCGTCATCGTCGTCGTCGTCGCCATCGTCGTCGTCGTCGCCTTCTTCTTTCTCCTGTAGTTCTTCTTGTTCTTTTTCTTTGTCGTCGTCTGTTTGTCCCAGAGGAGAAAGAGGAGGAAAAGGAGGAGGTGAGTCCCTGTTCCCATCTTTGTCTTGCGTCGGCTGCGTCATTCACGCCCAAATAATATCATGGCCGACGGCTCCATCATTCCGACGTCTTTTCTGTAGCCTGCCTCCGTTCTCCTTGGTGTATCTTGTTCCATCACCGCAGTGTTGTTGTTGCTGTTGTTTTTGTACGTGTTGTTGTTGCCGTTGGTATGGTCGACATCGTTGGTAGTTTTGCTATTGTTATTGGTGTCATTCATGTTGTTGTTGCCATTGTTGTTGTCGCCGTTGGTGATTGTGGTTACCTCTATTGTTAGTGCTGTTGTCGCTGCTGTTAATATAGTTGTTGGTGCCGTTGTTATTCATGTTGTTATTGTTGTTGTTGTTGTCGTTGTTGTTGATGCTGTTATTCTTGTTGTTAGACGTGGCAGGCACGGTTGTTCTATACCGGAACGCGCTGCGCGGCGGCTAGCCTGTGCGGTCGGAAAGCATCCTCGGCCGACGTGCCTCGCATGCATCATCTCAACATAAAAGCTTTGCTACGCCTCTCGGCATTACTGCTGCGGTATCGTTCATACACCGTAGCATCAGCAGCAGCAGCGGCCACCGCCGCCGCCGCTCCTAACAACATACCACCTCTTATTGCTACTCCTGCTTCTACTATTACTACTACTACTACTACTACTACTACAACTACTACTCCGGCTACTCCGGCTACTATCTGCTACTACAGCTATTACTACTGCTAACAGCGACTAGAGTCTACTAGAGTCTACTAGTTTGTTGGCTTTGGCTTCGTCTCGAACGAAAGGCCGACGTCGAACAAACCTGCTACACAGTGCCACTGCTGCTGCTGCAATAGATCTATGGGTAGGTGAGTAGAGTAGGTAAGTAAACAAACAGAGAGCCAACAACGAACCAGCCAGCCAGACGGACGGACAATGAGACAGAACGACACACAAACAACCGGATAGATGGACAAGCACATAGACTCCCCGTAGAAGCAGCACCAATGCTTCACCGCAGTATGCGGCGACCGTTCATACAGATGCTGCTTTTGCGGGGCCGCCATCGCGGCTGAAACCGCCGAAGACAGATGCTGAAATCGACTTCGGCGACCAGGGCGACCACTGATGCCTCGCGTTCGTCTTATCTTGGGCGCTCACTTAGGTTGGGCTCTCAATGTCGTCTTCTCGTCGATACTACTTTTGGCCTCGCCAACCGTCAAAACCGGGAGCGACGACGACGACGTCACACGAAAACGCTACGTGGTGACTGGATTTGTTTGTTCCCTGCACGACGACGGACACCCAATACGCGCCAAGCGCCATCATCCACCGCGCTGTCGTGTCCCCCTTGGGCGCATCGTTGCGGCTCCTCTTAGCGGTGCCGCAAACACTGCACATCTGCACGTCGGAGACTTTTTCTTAGATTTCTGTCCGTCTGTCTCGCTTGCTGTCGCTACTAGACCACAACCACGGGCCTCGGCCAGCCAGCCTTATTGCCCCCCTCCCTCCCTCCCCCACCCCAACCGCACCCCTAAATATCTATCCTTTTTACCATAAGTTATGTAGTCCAACGCCCCTTCCCTCCAAACGACAAACGCCTCCCCCAACGTCTCGGATATTTCGGCAAGCCTACTTTTTTGTGAGGTCCTTTTCCCCTTCGTAGCGCGATGAAGGGAGATGTACGGCTACGGATACAGCTATAGCGACTGGCGCCGGCAACCCTCCACAACCGTCTAAGGTACGCACATATCCACCTGGGAGACGTCGGCGACTTGATCCTGACGCCGCTCGGCATATGGGCCCGGCCATTGACCGCTGGTCCGGCGCGCCGGGCACCAGCGCGGTCGAAAGGCTAGAACTCGATCCATTTGATTAGCTTCTCCCCCTTTCGTATCTCCTCTCCGCTTTTCTTTTGCCTACCACTACAACTCTAACTACGACTGCTTCTGCTGCCGCTATTACTACGCGTTTGGGGCCCTGTCGCCGCCGCCACAGCCAGGCCCTGGCCCGCACGGTTTGGCCACTCCACAACAGCAATGCGGCGTTCTCACCCGCGTTCGCCCGTGCCCGTTGCTAAAGGGTCCGTGTTTAGTGTTCAGTCTCCTTAACCGTCTACTCAGCAGCAGGGCACAGGGCTTTTCCTTTTCTTCTTCGTCCCTCCCTTCGTCGTCTCTTTCTCTTTCCGCTTCCGACGGGTGGAAGTACAAGCGGAGCCCAGCGAAAAGAGGCGCAGCTGGGCGAGGCGAGCGGCAGTATTAGAGTGGCGCATAGAGGTTTCGGTTGACAGCGAGCAAAATCGTATGATTGGACTAGGAGACCGCCCGCAAGAACTAAGACAGACCTAGCATCGCCGGTAAAAGATGGTGCTCGAATATCGCAGTCCAGTTATCTAGAGACCTCCACGAGAAACAGTCGCGTATTTTGACGACAGGGGCGAGGACATCGACGATGAGCACGTGCGGCTTCCACTTCACGAGCTCCTACGCCAGCACGGCCCGTTTGCTCGATCACAGGTTCTCTCGACAAGCTTCAGACTTCAGTGTGCTGTTCTAAAGAGCAAATCATCCGCATTCCCAATCGAGTGAGAGAGAGAGAAACGAAAGAAGGAAGTAAGGGGACAGTTCAAAGAAGCGATCCACAAAGACCTGCAGGCTATGGTGGTAACCTTCGTGGGTGGATCACGACAGAGATACTAAGTACTAGTCTAGATCCCGATTTGCCTCAGGCCTTAAGTTCAGTGGAATGAGCACTGGATACATATGTACGAGTACGCCACGGCTGACGGACTGACCAGCCGAGGCGCACACGACTGCCGATGTACCTTCACACCCACCACTGTTTTCGCTCTATGTCTTTCGCCGGTTTCTTCCAGGCTGGGCAGACATTCGAGGACGTCGAGGCGCAGGGCTCATCTTTATCAATCAATCCCATTCTTTCTGCCCCTCTCTCTCTATATATATATATATTTCTCTCCTTGTTTATTTTTCTGTCTAGCTCTGTCTGGTTTGCGACAGTCGCGATATCCCAACATTCCACACACTTGTGAACTCTACGACTTAGTGAGCCTGGCTAGGGTCAGTTTGCTTCCTATGTAGCCAGTAATATGGTAAAGGGTGCAATTAACGTTTTATGTATTTTTCATTTATAGCTATATTTTCAATGAAGCACGCTCTTGGGGAAGTCTTGTTTTGGAGTGAGGGGGAAATTACAAAAATCCGTAACACTGGTACTGATGCCCGACATAAGAGCACGAAATGCGCAATTGCGAGTCAATATATAAACTGAGCACGCGTTTGTGTTGAGAACATTTTCTTCTTCTTTTGGAGACATACAATGCTACCCGAAAATGCGACATGGTCGTTTAGAAGATAATTCGTAAAAACGGAAGTTTTAGTTTTAGCTTGCATATTCTTGCGCCTTCACTATCTCAAAATAATAATCAATCGATAATTCACAGCGCTTGAGACTAACACATTCAAAGAGTGCAAATGCGATTTCATGACAATCATTTCAGTGCCGTTCAAGTATATGTGGTCTGATTTGTGGTTGCGGTGCAATTAAGGTTTTTCAGAGGGCATTTCGATATGGTATGGATTCATGAACTACCTGCTCTTTCAGATAAAGCATAGCTTTATGAGCACACCAAACTATTTATAATCTCACAGTGAATGCTCAAAGGTGCCTTCGCAAACCAGCCGGCCAAATCGGTAGCATTTGCAGAATTTATTGAACGTCTTGGAATATGCTAGGCATTGCTCAAGTGGTTTGAACCGCGGAGACAATCCTTGTAACCAGCTCTTTACGGGACTAATATGATTTTGAGGTACTGAAACTAAAAGCTAATAATAGAACTTAAATTTTTGCGAGTTCTCTTCTAAACGACGATGTCGTATCTTCTAGACGGTGTACGTTCTTCAGAGCTTTGTCAGCTTTTTGTGCTTAGATCCTGTATAGGGGACACATTTTGTGCACCTACGTCGGGCAATAACACACACAGATTTAACTATTTCACCCTTACTGCGAAAGCAGATTTCTTCGAGATTGAGTCCCATTACACTTTTTGCTTTACAACTTGTTAGATCGCTCCTAAATTTTAAACGTATACTATAAAAAATATATATGTATATATAAGTCCATGTTTTACAAATTATTTTTTCATAAATCCAAAGTATCCTACAGTGCGCTCAAGTTCGTTTTCTCGATGAAGACGATTAATTAACCGAAATTGACTCTGTAATTAGGATCAATTATGGATATTATGTCTGACGCAACTCAATGCATAAGTTACATTATTTTATAAGAGCAATTACATTAGTTGGTCCTGTCGATTGCATTGCGAGTAATACCAGCAAAAATGCCCAGTAGTATACACACGCCTTAGCCCATTATTTCCTCTCTGGCCAGCAGCCAAGCTCCGTATTCAGCATTAATCTCTCACCCGTTAGAGGATGTTGCACAAGCAAAAGAAAGTACGCAATTACGATCATAGTATGGATGGCCACGAATCGAATCTTGGTCTGATAAATACATACAGGCCTCTATAGAAACATTTAGACTTTAAGTTGTCGAAATATCTGGAATAGACGATCTACCAACGGTAAGTTCATATTGCCTGATGAATTTTGCAGCGTTAATGCTAGACTTCGGGGCCAAATGAATTTATTTAATGTCGGCTATCAAAAAATCGTCGCGCAAACAAATAACACTGCGAGCTAACGTACATCTACGCGCCATGCCAGGAAGCCTTTTGAAGGATGATCTCTGACGAAGTCTGACATGAAGACTGGACTGGTTCAATCATCTTTAGCATTATAATGCGCGTTGACAATGCTAAGCTTGTCGGATGTGAAAAGTTGCTATTGAGTCCGATTTCTTTCGGTAGTCCAAGGCATCTCGCGGACTCATAGCTCACGGTAACAACAAACAGCTATATAATACAACCCGTATATACCGCGCGCCTGGCAAATTAAACTACTTCTTCGGAACGCCTTTGTTAGTTCAGCGAGATACTTCGCTTATTTTGTTTTTCTTTTCCAATGTGTGTGTTCACCTATTGATTCTACGTCCTTAGTGTGTCAACGACGTCTACGTATCAATGTTAGTCAAAGCCTACTTATCATTAGGGGGTAACAATACCAGATATCTAGTGGCAGTAGGTGTGGTGCCTAATCGGACGGTGTGTGGCAAATAGACAGCACCAGAGTCTCTCCTGCGCCGCCCTGGCCCAGATCCGCAGAAGCTCGACGTATTGCAATGCAGCGAGATCGACACGGGACATCGTTGTCTGTCACATGATGAAAGATGCCGCCGCATCGGTGGCAGGCGTCAATTTCTTAGAAACTATTCTGCGCGAAAAGACGCAGCTAGAGGACGCTTGCCCCGCGCGCTACAAAGGCACGCAGGGGCCATTGGGTGGTCGAGATGAGAATGCCCCGCAAGGGCGCTACGGCAACCCAGCCCTCTGTCGAAAGTCACCACGCATCCCCTCGGGTTCGTGGGCTGAAGTCACGAAGAGGTCCATGAGAGCCGGTGGAGTGCGAAGCTCCTCTACCACGATCTCGACGTAGTGCCACACATTTCCGAACTCTGGGGGTGATGGGAAGGATTGAGGTTTTTAGTGGGTGAACGTCCCACACTAGGTGCTGTTGGTTGCCAGTACCAATAGTGCATTAGCGTTTTCAAGCTTCCCATATAGAAAAAAGGCACTAGAGTGCCAATCACTGAATGAATGGGCGCAGAAATCCCAGTCTTGTGGCCCGTAGTCCCGCACGTTTGCATCCGGTCGTTCTTCTTTTTCGTTTTACAATATTGAACATAAGCATTTGCTTATGCTGATGTCCTTCCCTGAGTTGTACACACACACGCACACCTCTACCTGAACGCCTAAACCGAACGAGCGTTCTGGTTGCTAATTCAGGTAGGGCCAGCAGATGAACTGAGCAATGGTGAAATATGGGACCGCGCAAGCTAGTTGTTTCGTTTGCCGTTCAGCCGATTAAAGGGCTGCCAACGCGAAAAACAGCGGGTTTGGCCCAACGCCCAAGCAGGCTGCGTTTGTGCTGTCTGACGGCCAGACACCAACTGTACATGGTGGTTGTGTTGCTGGCAATGGTGGTGGTGGTGGTGGCGTTAGTGTTGGTTGTGCCTTCGATGGTAGTGATCGACGAGAACAGCAGCGGTGTCGCCGAGAATGACAGGACCGTCTACAGCGATGTTGATGAAAAAGTCATGATGGCACTAGCAGACAACAACCTTGAGCGGCCGACGGACGGGCCTGTCGGGCTGGACGTAGGGATGTAGCAATGCAATTTTTCAAACCTGTCGAGAGTTGCAATTGTTCACGTGTCACCACACATTTGTCTGGCCATGACCTCGTATTTCTGCTTGTTTGTTGTTGTTGTTATTGTCGTCTATTTCACATCATTTGTTCCTTGTTTTTCTCGCTTGGTATGCCTGCGTAGTTCTATTTTTGTCTATATGCTCCTCTCTTTTTCTCTGCGCACTTTTATCGTCGTTCTTGTCAGCAGTGAGTGGCTACATTTTTATTTAAGATGGACCGATAGATGCAGATAAATATGACAAATATGTATATGATTCAAATTTGAGGCTCATTGCGTATGCAACTTGTGTACCTTCATAGTGTACTTCAGTGACTCTCGGGGATCTCTATTCCCGTAACTAGGGCATTGTCCCCAGGTGTGACCATACGAAAACAATATTGTATCTGTTTTGATCTCAGGTGTTCCTGATCAACGAAATCTCTTCTGCATCTTCTGAGCACACAGCGTTAACGCGTTTCGTGCACAAAACTTATTTTGGTTTCTGTTCTTGCGATGCAAAAGAGATAGCGGGCGACAAACGGGTTCGTTTATATAACGCATCATGGGAAGATGCTGAGAAGAATAACTGGTGTAACCCAACATAATTAAATAGAGACACGAGTTCTAGAATTTCCCGAGCAATTATATATAGTTTAAGTAAAAATGTTGCTTGTCAATCGAACCGTTGATGATGTTTTTCCACAATATGTTCAGCTTAGAGCCGGGTACTGAGATTTATTTCGGCACAACTTATGCACTTCAGCTTAGAAACTAGTCGCACTCTAACAGTGATCTATCAACTCTTGTACTTGTCACAAAACGTTTGAGCTATCGAGTTATCATTTATTTACTCGGATTGATTAGGATGTGGTGTTCAACTGTTTTTCCGACATTCGTGCTGGTGCCTTACCTTTTTACTGTTTTAGGTATAATTTTTTTATGTTTATTGGTTATTGCGGTGTTTCCTACCACTGTTGTAGAAATTTTCGTTGTCATTTATTTATATTCTGTTTGAATTACACAATCGTTTCTGTTACGCTATGGTCTTTAAGTTTTTGGGTTCCTGTGGATTTTGAAATAAATTGTTCGCTTTTCGTTCTTGTCATTCTCATAACTTTACTTTTATTATTTTTATATTGTTGGCACTACTTTATTATTAGTGTCATCAACGGAGTTACGGGTTGTTTTACGGTAATTGTTGCTTACCTGTCCTTGTTATCGCTGTTAGTTTTTCTTGTATTTCATTTTTTTTAAACGTGCAGTGTGTTCATTACGCTATGTATAGAGATAAGCCTCAAGTGTAACTGTTTGCAGTGACGACAAAATGCCTTGGAGCTATGCACAACTGTTGCAACGGCTGACGCCCGTCGACACGCCAAACAGTGACAATTCCACACCCTTATAGGCATTCTTTAACGGTCTACTTTCAAGCCCTGTATTGCAACAATAACTCACCAAACAAATCTATTTGCTATATCTACATAACACAAACAAACCTCGACAGTCAAATTAAGAAAGCCTCGACTAGTAAGGCCGCCTATTTTTTTTTTACTGTGTTTACTGCGTTCAACTCAGCCAAGTCGGCCATTACGGCTACTCGAATGCATCGCATAGATTACGTAATTCTTACGCAGCGACACAATGCTATCCTACCAAATACCAACTAACAAGCTCCCGCGAGGTTCGAAGCGGCCCATTGGTGCGTTAGAAGCCGCCATCTTATCGCCGATCGAACAGACATCCCCGTGAAGAAGACAGTATTGATGTGATGACGCAGAGCACAAAAACAGCCTCTACAACGGTTGCCGCAGCATCACTACAGGGGGGCAGAAAACTCCTCGGAGAAGTGGTTCGGAGAAGAGATCATCATCATCAACAGCATCACCACCGCCGCCTTCATCATCTTCTCCACAACCTTCATCATCATCATCACCATCATCATCTTCGTCACCATCACCACCAGCACCTCGGGTACGCAGATGATCTCGGCAACGACGCGCGAGGACACGTCAAGCCGCCGGCTAGTGGCACCTTTTGCACCTACGACTATGCTAGGCCTCTCCCCCCCTCTTTCCCTCTCTCTCTCTCTCTCTCTCTCGCTAGCGCCTGCCCTCGTGTTCTCTGTCTAGCCATGCGGTATACGGGTATAGCGACATACGCGCCTACACATGTATGCAATGGTGGCCGCCCGCTATACGAGGCGATGCCACGTATGGGGAAGCCGACAAGGAGTCGAACAGGCGACGAAAGGGGAATAAAGGAAGGAAAGCACAGAGGGACGAAGAAACGGTCCCCCCCCCCCCAACAAGCCAATGCAAGGCAGGCCATAGGCCAAACAGCAGAGTTGAAGGAAAACTGCCCGCGGCAGCGCCCCCGCAGCTGCTCTGCCAGCGTCGGTGTGCGCCCTGGCATCTGGCCTTGTCTCGGCCTAACCCGGCCGAGATCAAGCTTGGCCTCTTATCGTTGTGCTTCTACTGCGTTCTGCCACGGCTGCTGCTGCTGCTGCTGCTGCAGCTATGTAAAGGGAGATGGAGAAGGAAAAAATAAAGAGGGAAAAGGTTGAAAAGAATGACAACAGAAAAAACTGCTGGCTGGATGAGTGGCCGATTTTGCTTCTACGACTACGCGTTTGATTGTTGTGCTGACGAGCGTTGTTGTTGTTGTTATTGTTGTTGTTGTTGTTGTTGTTGTTGTTGTTGGTGGTGGTGGTGACAATTCCGTCGACGCTGCTGTCCCGCAGCTACCGGCCTGTTTTTTATCATCAAGCCACGTCGTTGGTGGCTGTCGTCATGGCTACCCCATGTCTCAGGCTCTTATGTTGTTGTTGTTCAAGTTGTTGTTACTCCCATGTTGTTGTTGTTGTTCAAGTTGTTGTTGTTGTTGTTGTTGTTTTTGTCGTCGTTGTTGTTGTTGCTGCATGATGTGCGTTGTTTGTTGGTGGTTTCCTGTTGGTGTTCTTGTTGTTATTTTAGTAGCAGGTAAAAACGTAGACGGTTGTTGTATGATCGTTGCTACGATCGGTGATGACGGCGGCATGTGAAGACAACCGCCGTTCAACGACCGAGTATCATGCTGAAAGCAGAACAAAGAGTACGGAAGGACGGAAAAGGCCAGAATATTGGCCGGCTATGCCTACTGGTGGCCGATTACTACGTTGTATACTAAGTATCTTTATCTATCTATCTATGTATTAGAGTGGCCGGCAGCAACTCTCGACACTCGGAGACTCGGGTGGATTTGTAACGGGGGGGGCCAAAGGGTCGCACCGATGGGCTCGAACGTCGCTGGGCAGTGGCGGTCGCGGCCAGCCGGTTGGCCAAGCAGACGCCCACGCAGACGAGGGCGGCGGCTGTCGCGGCCTTGCCGCACTCACTGCGCTGCAGTGAGTGAGAGGTTGGATCGGCAGTTGGTTGTCGGCGACAGCCGAACAAAAACGCTTAAGGCTAAGCTACGCTGGGGAGACGCCGGACTGAAGCTTAGGAGAGGAAAAGATAGAGAGCTATGGGGAGAATCTGAGTCAGAACCGCTATATTTGTATGTACGTATATATAGAAAGAGAATAATATTTGTATATATATATATATATATATATATATATACGTATCATTCTCTATATGATAAATATATATATATATATATATATATATATATATTTATTTATATTGAATATATGATACTTATATATATACATACATACGTATATATACAGACAGTAAAGAAACAAAGTTTCTTAGTCGGCAGCTGCCGATACCATTCAGGCGCAAGTTGGACCAATCCGCTATCCGTCGGCAACCGCGGTTGAGACCGTGGGGTTAGCGACACCGCTGCTGCTGCTGCTATTGACAACAACAGAGTTTGTAACCGATTAGACATCTCCAGCAATGGCGGCCTCTCTACTACTATTAATGTGTGCGGTGGTATTAATAATACTACTAGTCCTAGTAATCGTTTTAATGATAGTAGAACAAGTAGTGCCATTTGTTATTACCCGTAGAGCATTTTCCTTCAGCTCCGACTCTTATCCAGATTGGAGTTATTCTGGCCTAAGTGCCTGCTATTCTCTGTTCGACCTTTGTCATCTCCACATACGTCTCCCCCCCCCCCCCCCGCCCCGCCGAACACCCCCAACCTGAATAATGATAGGGTTGGCCAACGTAAACGATGTGGTTTGCCCACCACAAAAAGGACAACATACGGTGCGGGGCAAACAGAACAACTGCTGTACAAAGTATTCGTATTGGGCGTCTGTGTGTGTAAACATGTCTATGGTAAACTATTAGTACAGATGTAAGAGATGTTTTTCTCCTACATTGTTTTTCTTTGCCACGTCATCAACATCTATAAGCATATGCATGATAGTTCGTTTTTATATATATATATATATATATTTATATATATATATATATATATATATATATATATATATATATATATAAACAGGGTCTCCTAGAATTCGTACAACAAACTTTGAAGATCATTTTTTTCAAATGGAATGTGTTTACAGGGAGTTCCCTGCTGCGGTGGCCGTGTGTACGACGGCATTTTTTAGTTAGTCTTTTAAGAAAAAGGTTGTGGGCTTACAGCTAGAACTTAGTTTTCTATTAAGGCACTGTACGATCGAATACTGAAGTAAGCTAGATTTAACCATGTCCACGAAGGAACGTGGCCTATAGCTGGTGGTGTAGGACGTAAACATAAGCTCCGAATGTATTGTACCCCTCTAGAATACGTCAAGAGCTTCTCATACTTTGGCCTTAACCTAAAACGTTAGGGAACTTGCTTTACGGATCACATTACTCAAAAAGTTTAGCACCTAATAGTAGACACCATCATATATATATATATATATATATATATATATATATATATATATATATATATATATATATAGAAAGAGAGAAAGAGAGACCGGGCAAATAAACCAAGATATTAGCTTTGAAGAGCATTGAACTAACAAGGCCTATTATTTCAGGAGAATTGAATTAAAAGTCAGACAAAATATCATACTTTTGTCGCTGCGTATTATTACGTAAGCTGATTGAGAGAAACTGCGTACATGTCCGTGGGTCTTTCGATAAGTAAAGTAATTTTTTGTCTTCGACTCACAGGAAATTCTTCAATCAATGGGAAATACGAACGTCATGGTGCGTTATCCCTAAATGGATTTAATTGTATCTTGCGGACGGGTAGCCCCGACGAACGTATCTGTGTAAGATGTGGAAAACAATATGAGCGATGCCGCCATCGCAAGAGGTATATATATATATATATATATAACTTTTGATCCTAACGTGTAACATATACATAATGCGCTATACGAAAAATTAATGTTGTTAGGTACTTTGATCTTTGTTGTATATATATATATATATATATATATGCAATAACAGATAGCCGTGTTGAAGATCGATTTTGCAATTTTGGGGTGCAAATTGTAATTTCCTTTTTAAACACGTTTTTTTAGAGTTTAACAAGAATAATTCAAAATACCCTAAATTTCTACTGATATGAGCTTGTCGTTACCAGGCAGTCTTCGTGCGCCTATAACTGCAAAAGCTAACACCTTATCGCGACAGTTTTGCTAGATCAGAAATATAAAAATATGTCTCGAAGCTGAATGCAGATGATTAACGGTGTAGGCCAAAACGAAAACTGAACACGCTTTATCATCGTTTACGTTATTCGAAAGATTGACGTACGAAATAACGTAGTTTTATACTATGTGGACGTTATACTTACCGCGTATCCTGGGACCAGGAGACGTACATGTGTCTGTATTATGAAAGTTTTCGAGTACATGAATTTGTGCTGCGAGGCGGGTATAGTAATAGTAACATGTCCCAGAGCGTCTATTGGACTATAATTTGTTCTAGAGTCTGTACATGGGCGGCTAAGCACACCAAAAAGAAGAATCTTGGTCGAAAATGTCCTAAGAAACACCCTTAAAGACTAAGGCGCTCGTAAGAAGCAAGAAATGCAAGCATACTTTCTTAACAAACTCGGCGTGTATTCTGATGTTTATCTCAGCAACAAAGCGCAAATCGTGATCCTGCCGTTTCTTATTCCTTCCTGGTAACGAAATGTAATGGGTCTTTAGCATTCGGTTTTTTGTTCGTTGCTTTTAGTGCTTCATTATTATCTAGTTACAAATTATTACTCGCTCGTTAAAACCTTGATAATGTAAAGTGTATATAAGCGTCCTACAAGTATACTTAGCGCTGCGTGCCACCTGTTCTGGATTGTCGCGTTAAAATTATAAAGCGCGTCATCCTACAAATAAAGCATTCGCAGTGATATTATTAGGAAGTTTAATAAGCTCTTATAAAAAAATGGCGCTTCCTTTACTTATCATATGGTGTTCGTATCATTTAATGATTGCTGGCTTTTTGTGGTGACTAAGCTGTTTGGATTCTTGTGTCGGAGTGGATGCTATTTAGGGTACGCATTATAGTCCAGAGTGTAGGTCGTATTCGCATTTGGAGTGGCCTGTCGTTTAATTTTTTTTGCCGTATAATCGTAAGTGGGTAGGTTAACTGCCACGAAGACGGCAACATGTGCTACAATAGAACAATAGAGTGACTTTTTTTAATATTAAAGCAATAGATTTGCACAGACGCGTGCATGCTAGGCAATGTCTCGCCAACTGGTAAACTTACTAGTTGCAATGCAGTCTGAGTGTGGATAACCAAAAATATAATTACAAAAAATTGTTTTTATATGAATTTTTATACGCCATAAAAGTTATTAATCAATCCAGTACGTACTATGACCTCTAGACTGACTGCGACGCGGCTCCCTTTTTGTAATTAACACAAAATATATATTATGTCGGCATAGTATAACCACAAGAACGCGCGGACGTCTTGACGTAACAGGTACCCAGAGATAGATGGAACCTGTATACCACTCCTGCGGCGCTTGTCAGAAATACTACACCACTAGCTGCACAGTGCAGCGTTGTTGTACAACACTGGCTAAACTGAAATGGTAATCTGGTTTAGTGTACTGTGCAAAGATTTTAAAAATTGTCTTCTGAAACACGTTTGCACATTATCCTACATCAAAAGCGTTGATTGAATGTAATTTGAATTGTGCACCAACACCAAACTTGACCAAAAATTGCTTGATTTTTGTCAAGACTTTGCAGGGAATGAACTACAATTTCGTCGATATAAAATAATCCAACGAATATTTGGAAAGGCTCCTCTAGGAAGATCGTCAATTTCTTATCTAAAAAAAGCGTTTTCAGAGTGTGACTACAATTTTCTTGCAACCTCGCTTCATGTCAAATAAAGTCCATAAATTGCTAGCAAAATATGAACTGACATTAGTTCTTCAGAGCTTTAGATTAACCTTCTGAGCCTCCGGGGAGCGAGCCTGTACGAAGATCTGAGACCGCGTTACCTTGCTGGACACTCTGATCAATGGAAAATCTCTGTCGTAAGAATTTTGTCACTTTCTTGTCCCCCGTAGTTACCTTCAAACGTTCGTCCAACATACTGAGTGGTCTCTCAGCAAGGGGGCCTTGCGATCCCAAGATATAAGTATACCGTGAGCTAAACTGTTATCGAAATGTACGACTATTTAACATTATTTTTAGCAATTTGAGGCAAGGCGTCGTTAGATTGATGGCACGTATTCTGAATAGCATTGACATTATACAAGCCAGATTCAAACAAGCTATGACTTTGAGCCGCTTGGCCGTTTCTTAACGTAGTTCAACCGAAGACCTACTAAATTGCAGACCTAAATTGGTTCTATTAGTATGCGGTGCATTCTGATAGCTTTTGCTATGAGCCAGGCCAAGATAGACGCTTTCAAAGAATCGTGTGTTGCTGTGCCCTCTAAACGAGCACGATACAACAGAATTTCATATATGCGATATGGCTTGTTGTCCAGACATGTGACCAAATAGTTTTACGTGATTGACTAAATTGTGACAGTGGAGAGAATTACACGGCTTTGGTCGTTGTAAAACTGTTATTCCTATACTCGGGCGGAACAGACATTGAGGGATGTTGAAATGTATGACTTTTTGGTCACATTGCGTAGAACCAACTGTGACAGGTAGATCATCAAATCAAGTAGTGACTTTTTCGAGTAATTAATTTATTATTTAATTTTATGCAGTGCAGATGGCTTCATTACAATTGCCACAAAAGCCATAGGGGCCAAAATCACGTAACAAATTAGGAGCCAATTAAGTTTATTCTGCAATGTCAATACTGTCAACACACAACGTCAATAAAGTTACGAATTATAAAGGTCACATAGAATCATAGTATTGTCGTTAAATAAGAACCTTGACTTGCAGTGTGACTCAACAATCCAGGTGTCAAGTAAGATAACGTTATGAACTAACTTAAGGCGTTGAAATCACCAGGTTTGGCAGAAGTCATTGTGCACTTCCTTAATATATGTATATATATATACAGGGTATCACCAACATTACAGCAACAGCAGTAGCAGCCGTTAGCCAACGCAAGGTGGTGTGTAAGGCACAGCCAGGCGACAGCATTTCGAAGCAGTCGAAATTTCCGCATCACTTAGCGAAAGAGATATCGCTTTTGCTGCTCGTTTTTTCTCCCGCCACCGCGTTGCGTTGATCCTTTATCCGGTTTCGTCTTCGCCCGCTTGTGCCTTCTTTTCTTCCGCGAACTTGACTTTTAGTACTTTAGCCCCACTGTGGCGATTTTACTCAATCCGCCTAGCGAGTTCGTTTCCTCTTCTTTCTCTATCTCATACAGCCACACGCATACGCATTTTTTTCTCCCCCTCTCGCGCTCTCTATAATTCTTGTTTTTTTGCTTTCGTTTTTGTCTATTATCTGCCTTTCTCTATTTCTCGCATTGTCGAAATACCGGTGGACGATCTCCCCTTCTCCGCGCGTCTCTACACTTAGTTATATATATATATATATATATATATATGTATATATAAGCATCGCCCCCACTGCCCCTCGCGCCTTTGCCGACTACCGAGCGTGAACGCTCGCGATCTGGCTGAGAATGACGGTGCTTTGCATCGAATTTCGCCCGTGGATGTATTTACTTCTTGTCTGCTTGCTCTGTCTGTTAGAGTTTGCCTGCTGTTGCTAGTCTCGAGAGTTGATTGTACCCACTTTCCAGGGCGGCCTCATGTATGCGACACTGACGAAGACAGCGACCGCATGGACGCCACGCGCGTTGTGATTGTGCGTGAATGTATTTCTGCATCGGTAGACGTGTTTGTGTTTTAATGCCTATGGGGTGTCGATCTATCTAGTCTAGTCCATCTGTTTACCCGTGGTAACAGTCGGTCGCAGTTTGAAAGAGGAACAACCTTAGCGGATGTTGCTGCCTTGTTAAACCTCGTCGAGCCCGCTCAGCCGACTTCGAATTCGACTCCTCAACTGTTCCGGCCGGCCCAGAAATGACGGCGGATGAGAGCCGATTACGAAGCGAGAGAAAAGAAGTCAAAGAAAGGATGATAAATACGAAGAAGACGAAACGAAAAAAAACTGTTGACGGTGTTTTCGGATTGTCGGAGTGACTATTTACTCAGTACGATTTCATCCTCTGACTCTGTGCCTGTCTTGTTTCCTTTTTCTGGTTTCTGTGTCTCACTCTCTTCTACCAGGCAAGTATGTCCCGATAGATGTCCTACTGTCAACAGTTAGGGGGCGTCAGCTAACAACAACAACCCCCTGAAAAGCGTCATCGCGTTGCTGTCGACAACAACGACGAACAATGGTGAAGACTCGACAAAAACAATGACGAACAATGGTGAAGACTTGACAACAACAATGAGAACAACAACATCAGCATCAGCATTAACAAAAACAACAATAACAATAACGCGACGACAGGGCCGCCGACGAAGCCTTTTAGCGACTTAAAGCCCACCCTATATTGGCAACGTGTTAGTATCGACTTACTCAGTTGAGTGAGGTGTTGTGTGAGAGAGGAGATGTGTCGAGTCAATCACGGGGCAGGCCTAGACTAGATAGAAGTCGACTCTGGCGTTGTCGGTGACCAAAAGGCCCAAAATAGCTCGCTAGTACGTCCCGATGCGCGTGACCATACATTTCAATAATTTAAATAATGATTCAATAATCAACCATAACAGCATGTGAAAGGCAGACAGGTAAATAGACAGACGACTGACTTGAAGGATTATAATCGTAACCCAGAGACATGGGTAGGGTTGGTCAAGGTGAGGCAAGGTGGTAAACTGAGTCCCATGTCGGCAAATTGCGGGTCGGCAAATTGCACCATTGACGAAATGTCAAGGTGTCTGAGTGCGTTTATGTCTGTATACGTGTGAGTACGCATTAACCAGTATGGCTGAATTATTGGGAATCTAACCTACAAAATTCCGAGCAGAGGGATTGTATTCATTTAGTTTTTTTCGCACGCTAAAGTAATTTGCATCTCCTGGAAAAAAGCTGTTTAGGCGACCGGCAGTGACCACACTCGGATCAATAGCTGATTAAATTGACTTTCAATGAAACCACCTTTGATGCGAAATCTGTGAATCTTGAACTGGTATCACGAACGTATACATACATACATACATACACACATACATGTATTCTTTATCTGTACAGCGCCGTACGCCTAACGCTAACTTGCCGCCGTACTTTGTAGATCAAACATTTATCATCGATATTTTTATATTGCATTCGGATCTGGCTGGTGCAGCCGAGGAAGGCTAGATCTTCGTTATATATCCGATCGAGTGGTCGCACGGGCGACGGTCTCGCACGGCAAGGACGACAGCCAGGCTGGTTTGATTAATGACTTTGCCAAGCTTGCTACAAAAAGATGGGTGAGAGAAATCAAGGAATGAATGATCTTGCAGAGATTCTACTTGGTAGGCTCTTCTCACTGCGAACTCGCTTCGAGTTACAAACGACATTATACAGGCAGTATACATACGTAGATGTGCATAGTAGTACTGTAAAATTTGCGTACAATTTCTTGGTAGTATGTAAAAGTTTACAACATGGTGTACATATGTGTTTTTTTCGTATGAGTGTATAGTATATATATATATATATATATATATATATATAGTGTAATAGTTAGACAACGTTACAATTTATTCTTATCGTCCTGCCTTAGATATTTATAGATGTATATGCAAGATGAGCCGGTGTTTTAGTTCCCTTGCCATTTGTTTTGTAAATATATGTAAAAGCAAACCTCGTGTGGAGTTTCATAGCAGACTGCCTAGGGTTTATTACGTGATATATATATATATATATATATATATATATAAATCTGTGTATATATATATATATATATATATATATATATATATATCTATATATATATATATATATATATATATATATATATAGTTCTCAATAATAGCGACCGAAGTTTGTCCCAAATAATTTGAGAAGAGTATACTAATTGTGCATACAGATGTCTATTGAATCGACGTTAAAAGTAAGAATGGCTTGAGAAATCGTTGATAACCTGTGGGAAAAAAATCTGCGTTGAATTGGTGATTACAGTTTTTTTTCCGAAGAGAAGTGGACTAATGCTACATTACGCCTGCTCCGTGTAGTTAAGAATTAGGCAGTGCTTTATGCAATTCAATGCTAGCGTTATTGCGTTACAATATATATATATATATATATATATTTACCGTTTGTTCAAAAAGTATCGCGGGGGGAAAAATTTTCGCGGGTTACGTATATTCGAATTTCGATTTTTTTGTGGCGTTAGGTTGTTACTCATGTCTCTCACTTATGCCGACAAGCTCGGCCATTTTGAATGTTCACTTAATTGTTGACAGCTGCTTTGCTTGCACGTGTTTTGGATCGTCTTCGATTTTTACCTATTCAAAAAAATGGATCAAAGAACCTGTATCAAATTTTGTGTGAAAAACGAAATGAAGTGCGCGGATGCATTCCGAATGTTGACTGTGGCATACGGAGAAGCTACCTTGGACCGAAGCAACGTTTATCGGTGGTACAAAATGTTCTCAGAAGGCCGAGAAGATGTGAACGACGAAGAGCGTGCCGGACGCCCGAGCACTTCAACAACAGACGAAAAAATTAATGAAGTGGAGAAAATGGTATTGGCCAATCGTCGAATCACCGTTAGAGAAGTTGCTGAGGACCTAAACATATCGATTGGCTTATGCCATTCGATTTTTATCAATGATTTGGGCATGAGACGGGTCGCCGCAAAATTCGTACCAAAATTGCTCAATTGCGACCAAAAACAGCATCGCATGAACATTGCTAATGAGATGTTGGACTATGTCCGCGACGACCCAAATTTGCTCCAGAGGATCATAACTGGTGACGAATCGTGGGTTTATGGTTATGACGTGGAAACCAAAGCTCAATCATCTCAATGGAAGCTGCCGCACGAACCAAGACCGAAAAAAGCGCGCCAAGTTCGGTCGAATGTGAAAGTTTTGCTGACAGTTTTCTTCGATTGCAGGGGCGTGGTGCATCATGAGTTCTTGCCACAGGGTAGAACGGTCAATAAGGAATATTACCTGCAAGTTATGCGCAATTTGCGCGAAGCAATCCGCCAAAAACGCCCGGATTTGTGGAAGAACAAAAATTGGCTTTTGCACCACGATAGCGCCCCTGCTCACACATCGTTGCTTGTGCGCGAGTTTTTGGCCAAAAACAACACACTAATGATGCCGCAGCCACCGTATTCCCCAGATCTGGCCCCCTGTGACTTTTTCTTGTTCCCTAAACTGAAGAGGCCCATAAAAGGACGACATTACGCTACGCTTGACGAGATAAAGACGGCATCGAAGGAGGAGCTGAACAAGGTTAAAAAAAATGGTTTTTTGAAGTGCTTCGAAGATTGGAAAAACCGTTGGCACATGTGTATAATATCTCATGGGGATTACTTTAAAGGGGACAAAATAGATATTCATGAATAAATGAATATTTTTTGAAAAAAACACAACAGTCGCGATACGTTTTGAACAGCATATGTATATATATCGTTGTACGCGTTCGAAGATGCGAGGCGTCTTCCGAATGGTTTCAGCAGCACTAAATATTCTGCCAATCAGATCAATAATAGGAGGCTCAACAGGAGTTGCATAGACTAGAGACTTTAGTTGGCTGGATAGATCGGACGGCCGTAGCGGCCAAGCTTGTGGACAGCCTCCAGCGAAATCCAGCGAATGACGAAAGTCTCATCCAGATAATTCCGTACCTGAAGGGCGTTGTGTACCGAAGCACCATCGTGCTAGAGCCACAATCTCAACCGAATACTCTATGGAACGTGCAGCTTTTAGTCGTTCTGTTGGGCGGCATCCTGCGTAGCTGTGATTAGAGAGCTCGAGCTGAGTGCGCGGTGATTGGGCCTTGCGTCTGTAGGATAACAGCCTCAGTTAAACAGCGTCGGTTGGCGACAATGGCGAAGCAAGCTAAAAACATGACGCCAAATAGCTGATGTCGCCACGAAGACGCGGAAAGCCACAAAATGCGCGGGTAGTCTGTGACAAGGAAAACGAGGCAGAGGAAAATAAATGGGTTAGTAGTCGTTGACGCGAGCCAGGTAAAGAACGTGTGTTGTTTAAGCGAAAGATTGGCGAACGCGTAACGGTCGCCGTCTGATCGTGGCTGGGTGAACTCTTCAGGTCTACGTTCGATTTACGGTCCATTATAGAGTGCAGGCGTTTGCGTACCACGTGCATCGTGATGGACCGGTTCACAAATGCCGAGAAAGCTGGCATGCATTTAATGCATGTACGGTAAAGCAGACGGTAACACGAGTGCCGCAACTATTGTGTACGTGTGCAATTCAACTATCTTATCGGACCTCATATACTTTCCGACAGAGTAAATAAATCAACATACCACATATTTCTGAGCACAACCTCACCAGAACTTTTAGCAAACCTTTTACAGAGTATTCGGTCAAGGATGTGGTTCCAGTCCGATGGTGCCCAGCACACAACGCCCTTCAGGTACGGAATTACCTGTATGAGACCTGCGCCAATCGCTGAATTGGTCGAGGCGGTCCACAGGCTTGGCCGCCACGGTTGCCCGATCTATCCGCTCTCGACTTTTCATTTCATACCTAACGAATCTAGTCTGTGCAACTCCCGTTGATCTGATCGGCAGAATAGTTACTGCTGCTGAAACCATTCGGGAGACGCCTGGCATCTTTGAACGCGTGCAACGAGAGACTTGCTATCGCTACCGAATGTGCTTACTGGCTAACGGGCATTCGTTCGAGCAAGATTTGAAGTAGAACAAATATTTTTTCTGAGCTTCTACAGGTTTGACGAGTGACTTGATTGACAAAGAAAGCGAACATTCTGCACATGCACTGCAGCTGCATGTATGCACTCACATCCGATATGGCCATCGGGAGATTTGAGTTTCTTTGCAACCACAGACGTCAGCTCTTTGGTACCAAAATGATTTACCCTTTCATATTATTTCGCTCACATTGTTAGTTTTGTGTGAAGTGAGCGTATATATGACACGACTTTCGCTTCATGTTTCCGGCTTAGCTAAGCATAAGCTAATCTGCCAGTTCTCATAGACTCGGTGGCGAATAACAAACATTTAGAATACATCAGACACGCAGCTCATCGCGTGTCCGATGCATCCTAAATGTTTTTTTATTTGCAACCAATGTATAAGCGACAGTTATCGCTTGGTATGTCGAACTTGCTTGTCAGAGCCCATTGTACACGTGTGGAGCGGTTTTTCCAGCAAGCGACACAAGTCGCCTGAGCCAGCTAGTTTTGAATTTTGCCGCCGTACCGAACTTGCGGCTCTCACGGCAAGGATTTATGAGCATCGTACTTCTATACCACTTCACCATGGATATTTCACAGAGAGTGTAGCTCAGTGAGTTGTACAATTGAGCTGCCCTAGCAGAAGTTTGGTATTAAAAACAACTTTCTTCAAAAATATTTTTATTCCTAGCAGAGGTTTGGTGGGCGCCTGGTCTCCCAGAAGCAAGACGTTCGTTCCGTAGCCACCTCGTTTGCGCGACTTGACGGTCCTGGGCCTTTTTGTGGAGTGTTTTTGAAGAATAAGGTGTTTGCCAGTAACCCCGCTCCGTCGACGTGCTGAATGCACATATTTAGTAGGAAAAATTGTGAAAATTACACCCAAATTATGCAAAAAAGTTATCAAATCTTATGCATCTCGTTCAGACAATGTCGAAGAGTCCCGGGCAACCATCTTTCTGACATCCTCTTTCAGATATAGCGGCATGCAAGGTAACTTCTAATAAAGATCGTTTTTTACCGTGGTCTACTTTACTTTGTTTTTGTATCTGTCTTAAACCCTCAAGTGCATCTTTTCGCACACTAAAGCATTGCAGGCGTCCTGTGGAATCTCTCGCATTATCTTTTGATACACCTTTTTTTCAACCATTTTTATTTACCGAGAACTTAATCGTTGTGAAATGCAGTTCCGTGAATAAACCACGTTTGAAATTGAAAAATTGTTCTAAACTGTTTGAGAGCACAGGTTGCGGCAAAACGGTACCGATGAACCAGGTATTCAATCGAATGCTAAGTGCCCGTTAAATAATAAGTTAAACCATTAAGGGCAGGCAAGAAGCGCGTTTTAGAGACTCGGCTTTACTCCTTATCTAGTGCCTTATTTTGAATAGCGTTTGATATTGAGCAGCGGTGTAGCTTTTCGACTGAGACCTTGCTGGGACATGGTATGAAAATCATAGCAGCGGCACTGTGTGAAATTACGTTGTATATGTGTGTCTCGAAAGAGATGCTGCAGGGAAGCTCTACATATAGATATGTAAATTACGGTACAAATCGATGGGTGGGCGACCGACAACAGTTTATCAGCTTTTTGAAGAGAACCGCCCGCTCGAAATTTAACAGCTTTTGTTTTCGTTGCATTCATGCTAAGGCCACTTTCCTTATTATACTTTCCTGGCATTCGAAGGAACCTCTTTAAAACGTCGGCATCTATTATCGCCCCTACACAGTGAAGTCGCTTCTTAAGGAATTGTGGTAGGTCACTATGCAGGAGTGAAAACTCAGACCTCTGTTATATATTCTAACGTATTGAAGTGAACGAACCGTGCATAAAATGAGGGAGTTGTGCATCACTATTTCATACAAGAGACTTGTCAGGTAAGTAAATACATATTTTAAACAGATTACTCTACTTAACTAGGTACGCTTTTCGGCCTATCTAAATCAGCTAGTAACAAAGCTGGGATACAAGGAGGCGTCGAGAAAGGCGCCGGAACAAGTCGCAGGCCTTAAACAACTTAGATAGCAAAACGCATTTGACACGCTTCCGTAGAATGCCGTAAACAAACCACATGTGAAAAGAAAAAGGCATATATCTCTGCACAACATAAACCAGCGCTGTATCTAACGGAGTTCCCCAGGAATCAATTCTGGGCCCAACTCTGTAAAATATAACCTACGGTGAAGTATTTAGACTCTTGGAAGGACACCCAGTAACACCCAAACCCACGGCATAATGCCTGGGCATGATCCTGGATAAGGTCCTCACGGGAACGGCTCGTGTGAGCTATGCAGCAACAAGAGCTATCAGAGCATAAGCACGACTTTGAAGAATTCCCATGCGGACTAGAAGAGCCGCTCCCTAGCATCAGTGGTCAATGGCGCCATGCTATATGCCCAATCCCGATGGAACCGCACAACTACCAGGGCTACAACACGCTTCCTCCACAATAGGACAAAACCCACGGTGTTTAAAGTCGCCCAGGAAAGTCACACGATGCCCACAACATACAAGACCTCTTTAGACAAAATGCTGGGACCTAAGTCAGGAAACGAGCTTCTTGATGTCGCTCAATCAAACCCGGAACGCGAAACAAATGAAACCAACAGTGAGAACCAATCTTGCAGGGCCACCGTAAATACTGGACAAAATCTATGTTCCCTGATGTTAAAAATTGAACATCTTCAGCCGTTAACGGACTACGGTGGCCGCGTTCAACAATACCCCCAGCACTGTATTAATAAAGCTGACTCATACCCATGCCGTAACAAACTGCCACGAACGCTATGCCTTTTTCAGCACTGAGAGAGAACTAGTCTTTCGGAAGCTAAGACTGGGAAGTCCCTTCATATGCCAACCCTTTTTAGAGGTGCTCCTCAGAGGCCATGGTTCTAAATCAAGAATATTTGCAGAATTGATTTCGGAAGCGCAAAATAACTGCCGCACAACAATGTCGGGCAGCTGGTGCTCCGCTGCCACACATACAGAAAAATGACTGCTTTATTTAACTATCACAAACACATAAATATAAATACACAAATGGAGTATAGTTGTTGTGCTGCAAAGAAAATCATTTGCATTATCTGCACACATACGAGCATCCATCAAAGCAGAATGATCATCGTTTTGTATAGAACGATCAAGACAATCCGTGCGGTGGAGATGCTGGCCTACGATGATGGTGGCTCGTACAGGAATCGCGATAGAGAGTACGAACAGAAATTGCAAACGACAAGTAGTTCCAGCATGTATTTAGTTGGTGACTAGTGGTGTGACTGCTGACGACCTCTCACGTCGACGGCAGCCGCGTACGGAGATATACGAGAGGCTCTGACAGCTTAGCTGGGGCACAGCATAAAAATCCGGCAAGAAGCGTTTTATTATCAATTACTATTGTGGTTTATTAACACGCAGGTTGGTATGAACATGTACATCAGACACAACTAGTGCTTCTTTCACAGCACTGGATCTTTTCTCATCTTGCTAGTTCAGCTACTGATTAAACTGCTGAACCTACTGCGGCTGGAAATCCGTCGCACTGGCCTAAGCACCTCGCGCACCTACAACATTCCTGGGGATCGTGAAATGATTCCCTGCTGCATAACATGATAAAATCCGTAGACTGCAAACGCCCTAGTTAGATGTCAGCTCTTATATTCGGCTGTTTGCCAGGTCATACTTATCATGGCTACCGTGGTGTACCGTATTCCTCTGACGAATTCCTTTTTAGTCCACTTTATAGTGCATGCCTTAAACGTTCTCGTCCTAGGTAAACCCCATAGTTGTAGGTCCTGTTTTATTAGAATTCTCGCTCTAAAATACGAACTATTCTATTCCTATAAGAACTGGCTAACCCGTTTCATAAAAAAAAACTGGAAAACCCGTTTCATAAAAAAAACTAACTTTAGTGACTTTATAACTGTTTCTACTCATTTCTCCAATATGAGTGATATACCGAATGTTACTATTAAATCTACTTTAATTTTAAGAATGGCGGGGCGGCATGTATTGACAATATTTGCGGGTACTTAAGTGCTGCTGCCGCTCGAACTGCTTCTCCCACTCTGCTTTCTATCTTTCAAAAACTGCTACTATCCGGCATTATAGTCATGTTTACATAAGTAAGTGTATCTAAAAATTCACTATATTACCCCTGGCTTGAAGAATATCGTCCTTTACCAATCGACCACCTCTTCGAAACATAACTGCTACTGTATTTTTTCAGTTAATGCAAACACCCATCTCGTCTATAAAAGCAACTAGTCTTTTCAGTTTCTGTTTAACCCTAGTTAGGCTTCTGCCATAGATTGCAATGTCATCTGCGTTCATTAAAGTACTTGCCCATTCTCGGCCTAGCCACCCCTGCCTCACCCTGTAACCTACTTCAAATAGTATCGAAAAAAGCAACGGGCGGAATCCGTCGCGTTGAGCCATTCCTGTAGTTTGCGTTGCTCACAATGGACTCATACAATACCGTTGTCCATGCATACTGTACCATCTCTCTTCAAAGAAGAACCTCAAACGTTTTCACCAATACAAAACTTCTTCCAAAGCTTACTTTTCTATAATTTCGCTTCGTGGTTTTAGTATCAATGCTCGCACGCAAGGCTCTGTTCGACGGCGGTTAAACTGGGGCTTGAGCCTGTCTTATAGGTTCTTGATTCCTTTCCGCCCCAGTTGGCCAACGTTTCTAGCTAAACTTCTTCTGTCCGGGCTGAACCTCAGCCAATATTTATCGTCCACCAGACTGCTTTTCGCATTATTTCATAGACGTACCCCCATAAATACAAATGTGCAACGGTGGGGCTCGAACCCGGTGGCTGATTGTTGTAGTACTTTGTTGAAAGTCTGTTGTAACTATCTTTTATGAGCCGAGGCCTTGGGCATCTTTCGTGGACACACATTGAGCAAGTTGTAGCCGCGTTTGAATACAACACTCATAAAAGTGAATTGAATAGCCTTTGTAGCAGGCCGCGCAACTGTAACATGTCAGACCCTTCAGTGACAACGGAGCAGAACGATTACCGTGCTGTGATTATTTTTTGAAGACCTAACTGCAACTACCAATTGAAGTCAAATTAGATGCTGTTCATGGAACTAATACGCCAGCGTACACTACCAATAATCAAACGGGGTGCCTCATTTAACAGGGTTAGTTTGGTCACCAAAAATGGAGACTACGTTCTGGACGATCAAAAACAGCTTTGGCTGAGAAAACTATGCTAGAATGTGTCGTGACGACTGACCGCCAATTGAAGCTGCGCATTGAAATAGCCAAGAGATGGGCATTAGTTGTAGCGCAGTATATCAAATGTTGCATTGGCATTTATGCATGGAGAGGTATAAAGCAAACCGGCTACCGCACAAGCTAACAAGAAACGTTGGTTGTTTTCGTTGTAGAAATAATAGTTAGAAATAAAAATAACGCCAACACAAAATTGATGCGTATCGAATATCGGAATGGAGCGATTTGGAATTTTCAAGACAAAATCCGCAGGATTCTTTGAGCCGATATGTGACGCCGCCGACGAAACCCGGATCCATCACATCCACGCTAAAGTGAAGTGATGGATCCGCGAACGGGGAGATGCCACAAGGGAGTGGACTGCGCGCGAGCACATCTCGACCTGAAAGGTTTTGGCGACCGCGTTCTGGGATGCAAAACGTATTCAGTTAATTGACTACAATTTCTACAGAAATAGAGATAACTGAAGATTACTACGCAACACTACGGGCACACTAAAGGAGCGCATCATAGCACTTCGTCTCGCGATGCAGAAGAGAACTATGCTGTTTAGACAGGACATTGCGCCCGCATACACGTTTCCAGATTTTTCCAGATTTGACCTTAAGACGAATGACATTATGATACCGCTCTTAATGGACATACTCAGGAAAAATGACAGAGGGGTTTTAGCTCAGCTTATAAGCGCAAGCCTTATTGATTATTTATGGGAAGTGCGACCGAACAATTGCAGAAGCAAAATAATGTGTGCCCAAATGCATCGCAAGAGTGGAGCACATCAATTCAATTTTCTCCAGGCGCGTGGCCAGGGATGTTCACAACAGGACGACTGTACAGATCCCGCCTGCAACCAGTCATTTCTTACCATATATTACATGAGTAAAGGACCTTTTGATTCTATTATATTTTTTGACATGGCCAAATAAGCAAACTAAGGTTCCAATGTGTCAAATACATTCTCTCTTCCCCATATTCTCCGGACCTGGCCCCGTGCGACTATTATCTGCTTAAGAACCTTAAGAAGTATGTCTCCGGAAGGAGATTACAGATGAACAATGATGTAATACGCGCCGACGAGTTTTTCGGATCTAAAGATTCTGATTAATTGGTGGTGAAGAGGCTATTGACTATTGTTGGACTAGATGTGTTGAGTTTTGAAGTAGTTATGCTAAACAATAAAAGGTGCGTGGCTTTTGTCAGCCCATTCCGTGTCTTCCATGGTGAGATTGTTTTTATGCCCCTAGTAGATACAATCATAGTGATATAAGAGGACGGATCGAAAAGTTCTACAAAAGTATAATAAAATATATAATATTAATGTAATATTTCAAAGCGTTTTTGTTTTCTTTCAAATAACTCACGTCAGCTACAATGCACTTGTGCCACATTCTTTTCCACTCCCTAAAGCACGTTTTTAAACACATCCTTTGGAATCGAGTGGAGTTGCTCCCGCAATTTTTTTCTCCTCTATTGTCTTGAAACGTAGTCCTTTATTTTTTTTATTTGTGCGGTCACAAAACACACAAGGAGCCAGCTCCGGCAAATAGGGAGGATGCGGAAATATAGAAATCGAATTGTTTATCAAATAATATCAAACAAGTAACGATGTGTGCGCCGTCGTGATGGTTGATCTAAGAGTTGATTGCCCAGAGTTGATGCCTCATGTGCCGGACGTTCTTGCATAATTTTCTCAAAATATTGCTATAGTCTTACTTATTTATCATACAACCAGATGACAAAAATTCGATTTAAAGATGATTTCCCTGTATTTAAAAAAAAATAGTCAAAAGAACCGTGGTGTTGGCTGTTCTGTCTGATTGTTTTGCTTGGCTCTTTCCCTGGAAGCGCCCCTGCAAGGATCAAGCTTTAGTCTTGATATCGTAACCATATATACCCATGACTCGCTTCTTGTAGCCACTCTCTGAAGCTATCGAGGGTCTTCTGTTCATGCCTGAAGGTTCAATTCGAACATTTTCTGACGGGCGTTAATTTGCTGGATTCATTCAACATTTTGGAACGAACTTCGCTGGCAGTTATTTAATGCATAAACCATTGGTCAAGACTGTTGATCGATAAGGCATCTCCAATTTTTAGCTATCTCCCTGAAAACAATAATTCGGCGATTCATAAGTAAGATATTATAAGCTTATTCAACATATTCTTCTTTTTAGTATTGACGTCGACGGCTTTTACAAACGGCGGTCATTTCTGGTCCCTTCATGCGTGCGTCGCGAAATCGACGGAACCACGTATACTCAGAGTGTTTTGGGATACTGCCTGATCAACGTAAGCAGTTTGTATCTTTTCCACCACTTTAGAACATATGATTCCGTTTTAAACAGAGTACTATGCAAATTCTTTGCTCATCCATTTTCGGCTTGTTAAAAGTCACTGAATCTAGTTTTCTTAACTTATTTGAAGCAAACTCAAACGACAAACGCCGCCACCGATTGGCGCGACGTTTGACCTGTGTGTTTCTGATGAATGGCACTTCTAGGCCAAACAAACCGCTTGGTAGTTTCGGTCCAATTTTCAAAATGCTAAGTGCTAGAACTTTTTGATCCGCCCTCGTATCGCTAATCCTTAGATATATAATCTTACTTGTTTAGCAGCGACTTAGAAGTTCTCATGTCATGTGTCAAAGAATAGATGTTGTAGAAAATATGAACTGACATTACCTTTTGCTTAAGTTATCATATGATGCCAGATCGTTCATATACGAATAGAAATCGCTCTATCAATATGCAATGTGTAGTATTTGTGTAATTTGCTTAATTTGGTCCTGTTTGCCTTGCCTAATGTAAGCGACAATTATAGCATACTTAAGACGATCTAACCGCGTCCTAAATTATTTATTTGCTTTAATTACTACGACCAAAGTAGCTAATTTGTGAAGTCATTGTCTTGCAATCACGATGTCGCGGGTTAAAGACCTGCACCGGCCACTCTTAAATTGGTTTTGATGGTTTGCAGTTTAGACAAGGTGCCTGTTGGTAAAGCCGTTTGCTAGGTTACCGAGTCTGTATTTGGCAACTATTAAAACACGTTTTCACGGTTGCCTGGAGGAAGCCGTTATATCCGACGCCAATGATCTTATTTTAGATCTTAAACGTGTTGTGATTTTCAGTACCAATGGAACACCACTAGACCAATGGAAGTCGTCTTGGTTCTGCCTCAAGGAAGCAGTAAAACTTGTATGATACCTATTATAGAAACCTTACAAAATAATTGTGGGTCAATAACGATGATTCATGGCAGAGCACCGCCGGACGAACGGGAAGTCTCATTTCTATCGTTACCTTTATTTAGCGCTTCTGCCACACAATCGTTTGCAAAATAGCAACCTTGCGTGTTGCTTTGAGCGAGCTGTCCAAGATTTTTTGTTTAAAGCAGCATTTGTAAATGACTGCGCGATTGAAAGGGTATAGAATCCCTTTCACTGCCAGGATAAAATTTGTCAAAAAAAAGTATTATATATAATAAGGGATAATGGTATTACACAATTTTTTACTCTGTTACTTAGCTTCATTAACCAATGATTTGTTTACAATTTTGCGCGTACGGAGAAAACACATAATAACATATACGTACATGCATTACACTATCGTCCGCAGAGTTTGCACAAGCATCACGAGAAAATTTCGTGGAACTTCTCTCGAATACAGAACTTCATATGGAAGCCATGTACAGCAATTCGTGCAATCAGATGTCTATTGCAGCGCTTCCACGAACTACACGTCATTGCCTTTCATAAAAGAGCGGGTCAATGTCTGCCATCTTATTTTCCCATTCAGACATGTACTCGTTAAAAGCCGCTGTTTTCAGTTAAACGTGTACTTTTTGTAAATCCTCAACAAAGAGGCTAATCTGTTGAAACTCGTGCGGTAAACTTTTAGCGTCTTTAGAAAAGTGGCCCTGATTTGGTCACGCGCTTTAACGTTTAACTTCGATAGACAAGGCCATATCACCTGGATAAGAACCGTAAGAAGCAGTACGCTAATGTATGTTGACAAAACACCTGTCCTAGCACGAACATATTCCCAATAGCATTTGTCGTTCTAGCTCAATATTTAGCGCCCATAGCGTTCGTTAAACTTGCTGACCCTTTGGCCGAGCCACTGTCACTAAAATTTACACATCTTTTTGAAAATACACAAGTCTCATCGTTTTTGAGTCCATTGAAGCATCGCAATTGAAAAAGAGATCAAAAGGATTTGCCTCAAATGTATCAGTCGATTGACGCGAGAAACTATTATATGCCTAGCCATAGAAAAGCTCGTGGTCAACTTAATGCATCTGTTTCGGGGCTATATAATTATTTGATACACTGCAACATGCATTTGTAATAGAAATATTAACGGCTTCTGTAAGTAACCAATTGGGTTCTAGCCCGTAGCAGAAACTTGCTAACTTCTTCTCATTTTTTTCGCGTCTTCGATCCTATGCTGTTAACAAAAATGAAAAATCTTGGAATTTGCTCACGCGTCTTATACTGGTTCCGATCCTACCTGACAAATCGTAAGTTTGTCGTTAAAATGTGAGATTGTTTGCCGGAACAAGTTTTCTGCGTTAAAGACTGCGACGTTCTGGCTAAAGACTCACACACAATGCTGTTACGTTATACACAATCCTCAACCTTAGTGAACAACTTTGCTGTCTTCGGTCGACCTAGAAAATATACGCTGATGACCCTAAGTTGTGCATGAAGGTTCACAAGGAAAATATAGGGTGGTCCTCAGAAGGCTATCAGCTGCGTGTTAGAGTGGTGTGCAATCACAGAATCAGACCATTTCCAATTCAAGCTGCGCAGTTCTGAAATCTAAATTAAACGATGTGTTATTTGGATGGTCAGTCTCAAAGCTCTCACTGCAAGGATTTAGGCGTAGCGTTTGCGGGTCTACAATAAGTTTTATCAAGCGCCTACTGTTACCGTAACGCCGGAACTGCTTTTGAACGCCAGCCATCACAACGCAGAACACATTGTTCGGGCTCATTCCCTGCTCTCGGAAGTTACGGGCCTCACAGGCTAGCGTTTCAGAGTTTAGGATGATACCGAAAATGAAGCCCACCAATCCTTATCTAGGGCACCGTACGACACGGTGCCTGGCGAGTCCAGAATTTCCTCCAGTGAATATTGCGTAAAGAACATATTCAAGAGGGTGCTGGTCAACCTCATCATTTCCTCCGTAAAGGAGTTGTCGAGTCTTTAAAATTGTATTATACTTACCTCTTTTAGTCGGTTTCGTTATTATATATATATATATATATATATATATATATATATGATCGTTTTCTCATGTGGTACCGCCGGCGGCTGGGCTTGCTTGTGGATTTGTTATTGAACCGGTTCTAGCTTGGTCTATCTGGATCGAAATAGCAGCGAAGCGTGTCACAATGAAATAAAACCTAGGAGGAAAACCTTGTCTTCCAGCCAGGCTCACTTTTTACAACTAATAAAATATTTTAATTGCAATATTCGAATATTTTAGCTATTTTTTCACAGTTTGATGCGGTGGAGTTCCGTCGTGTTTTGTATTGGCTCCCGTAATATCAATTACTACGAGAGGCTTGACTGTGATTTTTGTAGTGATAATTGCGTCATCTTGACTTTTCATAGTGAGTGTTCGAACGGTGCACAACATACGCCTGGAGGCACTCTGGTAACTCCTCGGGGGCCCTGACTCCTTTAGAGCTCTCTGACAACTACGTTCGATTTGCCGACGTCATCGCTAGTCATACAGTTGTGACCACCTTGTAGCGGAGACCGCTACTGCTCACGTGTGGATTAGATTTGTGGAGCTGCCGTAGCCTAGTGGTAGCGCCTGCGACTGCCAGGTGTGAAGGTTCAACTCTCACGAGCGGCATTTTTTTTGTTTTTTTGTCCCAGGCATTTAGAAGCCTAGGACAATGCCAGAGGAATCCAGCGGCAGTAAGCCGCCTGGTAGTTTGGTTATCTCGAGTATCAGGAGCACAGTTGCCAAAGAGACACCAATTGCGGCCCAAGCCGTTGTTTCGAAGCCAGTCGGCAAAAGGGCTTGTGGCGCATCCTCTGAAATATCACAAGTCGATCCCAGTAGAGGTGTCAAAACGTCGGAGATTGTAGAGGAAGGTGAAATACCTCTGAGCATATATCGTGCCCACATCAACACCTAAGCACGCAGGCGCTCACTGCTGCAACAGTCTCCAAGAAAGTCTCACTGAAACCGTGGTAAAAACGGGGTAATTTTTAAGAGCATCGTCTTAACAGAGCCGCACAATTAAAGTCGTGAAACCAGCATTTTTTTAACTGAGACGTCTGTGCTTCTCGTTTCTGCCGTATATGGCCGATTATATCTCGTATATGGCCGATTATATCTCGTATATGGCCGATTATAGGCATTCACCTTGTATAAATTGGAAACCATACTGTCAATTTAAGGGTGGTCCGGGATAAAGGCCTTAAGAATGGAAAGCAAATAATTGAGTGTATGCATTGTTTTTGTAGTGATAATTGCGTCATCTAGACTTTTTATAGTGAGTGTTCGAACGGTGCACAACATACGCCTGGAGGCACTCTGGTAACTCCTCGGGGGCCCCGACTTCTTTAGGGCTCTCTGACAACTGCGTTCGATTTGCCGACGTCATTGCTAGTCATACGGTTGTGACCACCTTGCAGCGGGGACCGCTACTGCTCACGTGTGGATTAGATTTGTGGAGCTGCCGTAGCCTAGTGGTAGCGCCTGCAACTGCCAGGTGTAAAGGTTCAACTCTCACGAGCCTTCCTAGGCATTTAGAAGCCTAGGACAATGCCAGAGGAATCCAGCGGCAGTAAGCCGCCTGGTAGTTTGGTTATCTCGAGTATTAGGAGCACAGTTGCCAAAGAGACACCAATTGCGGCCCAAGCCGTTGTTTCGGAGCCAGTCGGCAAAAGGGCTTGTGGCGCATCCTCTGAAATATCACAAGTCGACCCCAGGAGAGGTGTCAAAACGTCGAAGATTGTAGAGGAAGGTGAAATACCTCTGAGCATATATCGTGCCCACATCAACACCTAAGCACGCAGGCTCTCACTGCTGCAACAGTCTCCAAGAAAGTCTCACTCAAACCGTGGTAAAAACGGGGTATTTTTTAAGAGCATCGTCTTAACAGAGCCGCACAGTTAAAGTCGTGAAACCAGCATTTTTTTAACTGAGACGTCTGTGCTTCTCGTTTCTCCCGTATATGGCCGATTATATATCGTATATGGCCGATTATAGGCATTCACCTTGTATATATTGGAAACCATACTGTCAGTTAAAGGGTGGTCCGGGATAAAGGCCTTAAGAATGGAAAGCAAAGAATTGAGTGTATGCATTGTTTTCTTTTATTTTGTACTGCTTGCTCTACATTTTCTTGAATTTTTGTTGAGTACAGTAGCGTCAAGTTCTTCCTGACGCGATTGTTGACTCCTTTTAAAAGGAGGCTGTTGGTACTCAAACGTATGTGACTTTTCAAATCACTGAACTCCTTTCGATAAAACAAGCCTTACATAAGGAACACTAAGGAAGCCAATTTTTGCCTTAAAACTCAACTCACCTAATATATTGAAATTCTTTAGTTTTTAATTCCTCTTTCAATTTCGTGACGCATGGGGAAAGCCCGCTAATTTACTCGCGAAATCTGAATGTGTGCATGGGTATCATCTAGAGACCATCGCAGTTGGGCGTCATCGGCCAAGGCGCTAAAGGCTAGCAGTCTAACGGCAGATTTCATATTTTTCGTCTAATTATCATCATATTAATTAATCTTGGTTAAGGATGTAGACGTCGTCTTGTGGAATACTGTACTTTCTTTTAAATAAACACCTCGCTTACAACCACATTTATTAGATGCCAAAAAACCTGTATGTTATTCTCTAGACCTTTACTACTTAAAAACAGGTATTGCAAAGCAGAAATTTTGAAAATATTGATTTTATTTATAATTCTGGGGAGCGGCATTATTATGCGGCATATATAAATTCCCCTATGAAGTTGACAGAAAAAATCGTCGAGTTCCTCGGGGAAAATCTTATAACTCCGTTTTTTCTTAGGAGATTAATGGATTTTGCTGCATTCGAGCGTGCATTGGCCCTTTTTGGTAGCGTCACAAACTTACGTCAATAGATTGCAAGCAAATTTGGCATAAACAGCCATTAGGTACCCTTCACGCAAAGCTCACGCTGTTAGTGTGGGGGTTTTAGTAAGGCTTAGAGTGAAAACTGCGGCAAAATTTTAAAGCGTTTATCAAGGGCGTTTAAAGCATTTGAAACGCCGGCTGATTTATTGTGTTTGTGCTGCAGTTTTTGGTTTTGCAGTCTTATCAAGACAAGTATAACAATCGGTGGCTTGTTCGGACTTTGATAGACGGATGAAGTTTCATGAACGACATTGGCCTTAACGACTTGTAAATAACTCAATATAGAAAAAAGTTGCACCCTTCCGTCTTAATATTTCCGATATTCATTCTCTCTAGCCCGCGACACACTACTATCTCCCCAACTTGGGCAAGCTACTACGTACTCCATCAAAATGACTTACACTATGGCGCTAGTTTCAACGATTTCATTGAAGCATGTGATAACATGAACCAGCAGAGCCTCAGGTAGAGCTTTCGGAATGATCTTCATCTCACTCATGACACGTTTTCTGATGAGTACGTATGGGGCCCCAAGTAAGGGTTATTTCATTTTAATACATTAGACACTGTAATTGTAATGTATCCATATATAATCTGGCTAGCCACGTGTTATATATATATATATATATATATATTTAAATACTTATATATGCACTGCTTTAGAAGAATGGGTATATACATATGTATGTATATATGTACATATTTATATAGAGCAAGCTGTTGTTCTGTTGTTTGAAAATGCACTTGCTACCTACGAAACATGTTGTGTTTGCTACTCAGGGCTATGACAAATCACGGGATTCGCCAGTCGGCACCGCTCTTTGCCCACAAAGACATTAGCTGAGCTCGACGGAGCCGAGAGACCGCGGCACGACTACCCTAGCCGGAGATACCTGTCTGGCATCTGACGCAGGAACAGTTCGCTGGCTTAGTGGCGTGCCCTCTATTACTGCTGGCAGAGGAAGGCGACGGGGTGGGAAGAATGGAGTCATAAGTGCAACGGCAAGAAACCAGCTCGAATACTACATAGAACCAGCTCGAATACTACTCTTGCTACAACTTGTACTACAACATACTACTACTAAAATAACCACTCCGACACAACAACGATAGCGACGACCTCTATGTGTCATGCGCCGCGTGCGTTTGTCAGCCGGTATAGCCAGGTAGGTCTCGGTGAGCAGACAGACACCAGGTACGATGTGTGTGTCTGTATGTATGCCTCCTGTCCGACATTCTGACTGGTTCGTCCAATGGCCGCTTGCTTCATTATGGAGCCTGCGTGCTTTCAGCTACCTCCTCACTTACCCCAGCGGGGAAACGGGAGGGGAGGAGATCGTACGGGGGGCAACGCGGTAGACAACCAAGGTGACGGCAGGGGCGGCAAACCAACCGGCAATGGAACGAGAACGAGAGTTGCTGCTCCACTTTGCCCCGGCGGCTCTGCTGCTCTGTTATTGTTTCCGCTCCTACGGTCGCCGGTCTGCCTGCGTTGGCTGGCTTGCCCAACTGGCTCGCCGGCTTCCCGCCCGGTTGTGGCGGAACGCGCAACATGATCCCGTTACCGATGCCAGCAAGCAAGGTAAGGTTTATTTGTTGTTCGTTTTGCTTGCCGCTAGCTCTTTCGACTTCGAAGTATTACTACTACTACTACGACTTCTACCATTACTACACCTTGCCTAATACTCTAGCCGCTGTGGCAGCAGAAGCTCTGTGGCCGAGGCAGGAGCTTCTGGACTGTATAGGTAGCTGCCAAAGAATGCTGTCTGCGTGCGCCAGGCCGGCCGTATCCTACTGGTAGCTTACGGCTGCTCGAGGCAATGCCATCTTCCGCGTCGTCTTCATTGCGTACCTCGTACTCACCATCGGCCGTCGACCTCGTCTTCGTCCTCACAATCGTTATCATCAGCAGTAGCAGCAGCAGGAAAATCAGGCGGTGCAGATGAAGCTATGCGTCGGCTATGCGATGGCATGCGCGCAAGGGCGTCTTGTACCTGCCTACATGTATCTGCCCACCTATCGGTCCTTGCTGGGGGCAAGCTTGTGAGAACCCCCTCGCCGTCGCGCTACAACCGGCAATTACGCATAAGGCGCGTTGCGAGGAACAGAGATGATTCCCGCACCTTGCACCCCTCACATCCCACACCCCATTCCAAAGATGGAGAGAGCGAGGAAGAAAGAGATTTGCGCTTTGAAGGGGTTGACCTGACACCGTTCGAGTTAGTCCATAGATGGTGGATGCGTAAGGTTTATTTGTTCCTTCCAATCCACCTTAGGCGGCCGTCTTAGATGACCAGTGGTACATCTGCTGAAACAGGTTGTGGCACACGTATCTTGTGCCTGTAGCGTATGATCTAATGAAAGACATGGTTGAGCAGGGACACTGGACTCTGGTACCAGCTATAAGCGTCGTTGGCAAAAAAAAATGCGTTGTCTTCTTTCTTGCTAAGAAAAACTTGCTGTCGAGGTGCAAGGTCAGATTTATTCGTAATCTCAGAGTACGACATCGATACAGTGATTAATGTCATTATATAGTAAAACGATAGAACGGCTAAATTCGATAACATAAACAAAGAAAGCTATTTCATTACATATGTCATTTGCTACATGATCTGGTAACGATATCTTTATATATTGAAAATACATAAGCAAAAAGTATGTACATCTTATCAACTAAATAAAGTGCAATGTAAATGACTCTTCTGTTCTCTCTGTGCCAGCAATTGAGTTAATATATATATATATATATATATATATATATATATATATATATAGGCGAGAACTGAAGCATGCTCGGACCGAGCTGGACTATTGAAAAGTGTGATGTGTCTGTAACTGTCGCGTCATACCACAGCATGCAACAACAGCGACCCCCATCGGGGTTAAGGTTAAACCGTTAGGTCTCTTTTCGCCCTCTCTGTCAAATCCGATAAACTTGAAGACGCGCGGTATGCCTGCGGCGTCGCTATATCCCGCTATCGCAAAGTTGGGCCACCCAAGTATATGAGACGTCTATTGTTTTCAAAAATACTGATTTTTGCCATCAACCTCCGGTTCGCGGATGAGCACGCAATAGGCCCTTTTTCTTCTTTGAGGGCGAACGTTTGCTTTGCTCACTGCGGAAAGCTGCCCCATCAGCGATTGCAACGCCTCTTTTAGAGACCTCAATCCCTTGTATAGCTCGGGTTTGATTCTCTGAAGGACATCAGCTAGCTCAAGAGCGATAAACCGGTGTAGCCGACAAGGCTTACCTCGGTGTCTTCTTTGGGAGGTGCGCACGTGGGTCCTGCCCGAAGGTGGCCTGTAGTCGCGCCTCTTCTTCTGAATAATCGGTACTAGTCGGGGCTTGGGTAGAACGATCTGAGGGTCAACTCCGGCACACGACTCTCCATCATAATCCTGCTTTTCTCACGCAGGTTCGCCAGCCGCCGGCATACGGCGGATATCGCCCGGTGAGGTTCCTGGCAGTACACACTTCTTGGGAGGACACGACAAGGCTCAGCGATATGATCCGGGTCTCCGCAAATTTTGCAGTGCTTTTTCCGAGACACTCGTGAGGTAGATGTCCCAGTTCCAAGCACTTAAAACAGATCGTTGCTTGAACCAGCTTTAGGATAGGCGGCTGAGGTTCTCGATTCTAGCGGTAAGTGAGATGAGGGCCAAATTTACATTCGTAATGTCTTTCACCCTGACCGCAATTAATTACGTATCACTAGATATTTTGCAGCCTGACGACACGGCGTTAATATGTATATATATATATATATATATATATATATATATATATATATATATATATAATTTAAATAAACGTATCCTTAGTGTACATATGAAATGTATGTTATCAATTCCCTTAACGTTAGCCTAAGCCCTTGAGGTCCAGCGTTCTGACAATTAAATAGTACTGGAAGTAAGGGTCGAAGAAGCGTAGAGTTCTGCCGCTTCCTCTGCCTTTTCCCCGCTCCAGTGTGTTGTTTTTCCCTGTGTTCTACGTCGTCCGATCCGCGCCTAACGCTCACTGGGATCGGCGTCATCAACTTCGACGTCGACGTTGGACCCGATCTATGTACAACAACACTCTTCTCTCTAATTCCTTGACCTTTCGTATCCCCATTTTCTCCCGATACCCTGTTCTTTCTAGCTCAGCTTTTCGCTTGTTTTCTCTTTCTTTCTCAGTCTCAATCTCATATTGTCTGGGCCCTCTCTTCTCTTTATGTCCAAACTCTGATAGCAGTTGTCCAAAAGCGCGGCCAGCGGTACAAGAAAGCCAAGATCTCCGATCTCTTAGAGTTAATCCTGAAAGATGAAGGACGGACCCTACGTGGGCGTTTACGCTTACACGATCAACCTTCAACTATCAAGGTCTTCAAGGCGGGCAAGTTTGCTTCTCTTTCGGTCGGCGGAGCCCACGGCAGCGGCAGGCACTTGGGCGTCATGGTAGTCGCCCGGTTGGCTAGCCTTGGGAAGAACAGAGCCTTGACGGTCTGCTGATAAGGCCACGAAAGACGGCCGCCGCTCGCAGTTCGTCGATATAATGACATACGCGAAGATAAACAGAGCATGAGAAAGAAAGAGAAAATGAGAGGAACACAAAAGAAGTAACTTGGCCAGGCGCGGAGCCATCATCAAACCCCCAAGTGTATATCTGTTGTTTGGATACCCTGAACTATGACCGAACCAATAAGAAAGGGTCGCCCCGGTGCTCGGATCGAGTTCACGCGTAAATGGGCCTTCATTGGTCGTCGCACAGTGTTGGAGTCGGCGTATTCCTACCTGTCATCACCAAGTCTTTGGCGATGTCAGGGAAATATGGTTTAAGCCAATATAAGTCAGAGGCTATATATATAAACTACAGAATACGTTTTTATGTGTGTGCGATATTCCACGTCGTATTTGTCGTTGTTTACCTCCTGCGGAGATAGCTGCATGTTGGAGTTACTGTGTTCTTATTTAAAAGTGTGTTCTTATTCTTAAGGTTAATTTCATGGTTTGTCGACGGACGACGTACAATTAAAAAGGCCACTGGCGGATATAATGAGAATTAATAAGTTATGTTCTTTCAAACTAACCTGGAAATATGCTCTAAACGTTTCAAAACATTTATCCTAATTTCGACCTAATGGAATTATCGGGTGTTTTATGAGGCTGCTATATCTTTGTACTTACTCTCTAAACGCTAAGCAACGATGTAGGGATATAAAGCTGACAGCGTTTATAATTACGTTCTCACTTCATATATACTGCTTTTATTGTTGTCGCAGTCAATATTATTATTTTTCATTCTTTGTTAGTGTCCCTGCAATTATTGCTCGTATCCAGATACGAATGATATTCTCGTAGTATCACTGTTGTTAGTTTTGCTATTGTTTTTGGCTGTCTTTGTTGTCCGTCCTAGGTGTTGTCTCATTGCTGGCCATACTGTGCATGTAGGTGGCTTCGCTAGGTGAGTGCATTTTTTTGGCTACATTAGACGATTATGAAAATATTGATAGCAGACTTTAGGGTTCTTCGTCTCTCATGACTGTAGCTTTACTGACCAGGTTGAGCGATTAATGGAAATTGAGCTGCTCAGCATTGATTTGCCTCTTTATTGATCGCCGACTGAGTTACCTTATGTGAAATAATCGTTTCTAAGTGTGCTGGCGTTCCCGTAAGCGGAATGAAAAAACGAAGCGAACTGTGATTTCTCTCTCACCATCTTCTATTTGTACTAGAGCGTTTTCGAGATGACAGCTCTTATGATTCTAGAACGTTAATTCTGAGATACCTGATATTCATGCCCGCCATATTCATACCATATAAGGATTGCCATCCCTGCCACATATACTAGGTGGACACCTCGCTTGCACCCGTAACCCACATTTTATGCATACATCTTATTTAGGCAAACATTTAGATCGGGAAGATCCTATATATGTATTATAAATAGAAACTGCTAGACAGGGCAGAAAAAATAACATACGTACGCTACGCGTGCTGTCTTTATAATGATATTGGTACGTTTGAGATATCCATGCGCCGGCGACAGTTTGCCTACATGAGCCAAAAATACTCAAGCCTTGTAACAAAAGAGTAGATTACGTTTGGTTCTAAATACTGAAGACATGGCATACATTAGTGCGCGTAACACACTCACTAAATATGAGAGTAATGCTTTAAAACGTAAAAAACTGCTCTATGAAAATGATGTCAGAAACAAGTAGCATTTGTAGCTGAGAGCGTATTGCTTGCAAATAATAATAATAATAATAATAATATTTGACGAGTCTAGATTACCGTTTAAACACTTATATTATGTATCCAGGGCTACGATACGACGTTAAAGCCACGTCGTATCAAACTACGCAATATTGACGATTCTGCTACATTAAGAAAGACTCAAAGGCTATACGTACTATAGGGTACGCTAAGCTACGGAAGCTAAAAGCAGAAATTGCTTTATCAGAATACAGGTCGTTTCCGGAAGCGAGTAAGCCACATTGAGCTTTGTGGAAGTGTACCACCACATCAGTATGTGCAGTGTGAGTCTGTGGGGTGTCCGTGTGGGTTCGCGGGGGCGATTTGCAATCTAGTCAAGCACGACCCTTGTAATGCGATCAACTGCAGCCGGTAGAGGATTAACTCAAGACGCTCCTGCCACGAGGCGCTTTATTCATGCCACTTACGTTGCAAATGGGAGTTTCCTTCTGCCTGCAAAGAGGCAATGGGAATACATACATGCACAAGCTTCGTTTAACAGAGCGATTTCCAGGGCGGGGAGACGTCAATCGGAGTTTGCCATCGGATAATCTGTTCACGCGTTGGACAGGCAATGAGGGAAATGCTTGTGACAAACGGTGTAGACGGCGCCATCACGGCAGTTCTCTCTGCAGATCCTAATTGGTGCAAAACTAAGGGCTCTTCTAAGCATAGTAATTGCAGGAAGCTAAAACTTAAGCTGCGCTTTACAGCTAACGGCAAAATGCCAGCGTGCAAGCGTAAAATACACACATAGTTTTAGTATATGCTAAATAATACAGTTACTTTTAATAAAAGATAAGCGTTAACTTGTTATTTTAGCTTGTCGTTAGACCATACCGCTTAACTATTTAGCTAAGTGTTGTAGCGTTGATGTGTCAACTATTTGTGTGCATTTCTTGCTTAACCATTTAAGCTGCACAAAGCTTAGGCAAATCATCCGGGCAACATGTAAACCTTTGAGTTTACGCGCATCGTTAACGCAAGTAATGTCGTGCTGGGGAGTGCGTCAGAGGCTTGGAAAGTACCAAGACGCATCTATACAATACCCTGCTACAACTCAATTAAGTGTTTGACGGAGGTCTCCAGAGAGCGGAAGCTTTGGGAATTTCAAAGTGAGGTGGCTCTAGCATCAGGGAACGCAGAACCCGTGGAGTAGCAGCATTCACCCTTAAGTACAGCATTTCTTCAGCATTCATGTTAGAACGTTTTGTAGAGCAACCCTATCGGTTACATGTTTTGTTAAAAAAAGCCAGGGGTGGTACTTTAAATATAGAGTAAACACCGAAACACTCCTGAACCTAGTTTATTAGCCTACACACTAGTGCCATCTTTCTTTACTAGAGCTGAAAACGTCGAAGACGGTTCTACTGTAGATGTGGTGGAGCTGGTGTCTCACCTAGAAAACTTTTTCGAGATCCAGTAAAGCCGGCAAGTTAAGCTGGATAGAAAACATGGTTCTTATTGTGACCGACGTCGTTTAGTAATATTTAATAGCTCCGAAAAGCGCATGCTTATTTTTGCGTTCTTTTCAAGGGACCGTTCTAACAGATGGCAACTTTACATAGCGTTGTGGTATGCACACTATATTTAGACATTTCAATACGTGTCCTGCTCCGATTAAGGTTTGTTTAAAAATATGTTGGTACAAAAAGAGCATTTGCCCGTTGCTGCACAGACTGAACTAATATCGGGTGGTTATTTTGTCAAAATCAGAAACTTAGCCGTAAACCGACCGCTTGAGAATGCTTAGGCACATAGTTCTTCATTTACTCTGACTTTGTATTCTGCCGTTTTTGCATGGAATGACGGTGATAGATCGTAAATAGAAAAGACTCTTATATGTCGGATCAGCCATATACACAGAAAGTACACCTGGGTTGACAGCTAGTTGGCAAGTTCATACTGAGGGGTCTTCCACGGGAACCATATACGCTTGTTTAATTTTATACCTATTTTTTTTAATTGCCATTCATTAGTGCAATGGGTAAGTGCCATATGTATATATATATATATATATATATATATATATATATATATATATGTATATCTATATGTATATATATATATATATATATATATATATACATACATATACATATATACTAGCATGAAAACAGTACACACAAAAATTTACTCCGGCGAGAATGCGGCAAAATCAATCGGTTGCTTTCCCCTCGTAACTTTAAACGCGAGTCATATAAACTTGTTTAATTTTATACCTATTTGTTTTAATGTCATTCATTAATGTAGTGGTTAAAAGCCGTATATATATATATATATATATATATATATATATATATATATATGCAAACAGTACACACAAATATTTACTCCAGCGAGTACGCGGCAAAATCAATCGGTTGCATCCCCCTCGTAACTTTAGGTGATGAATGGACGACTTTACCCTCATCAGTAGCCGTGACTGTTGTATGCACGCAACTGTGCGCATAATCGCGACCTCGGTCGACAACCGACCGGCAATGTTCTGTGACGAGCGCCGTGTTTTCAATTTGATCGTGCCGCTGGACATCATGTCGGACATGATGACACCAGCCACTCGTGCGGAGTCGTTCCTGTCATCGTTGTCGTTGCTGTTGTTGTTGTCATTGTCGTTGTTGCTTCTGCTGTTGCTGCTGTTGTCATTGTTGTTGCTGCTGCTGTCATTGTTGTTGCTGCTGCTGCTGTCATTGTTGTTGCTGCTGCTGTCATTGTTGTTGCTTCTGTCATCTCATGTTGCCTGTTCTTCTGCCAGCCGCTCGCCGGCTGGCAGAAGAAGAGCTAAATTTGCCCGTTTCACGCTCCAGCGCCTTGATTGCGTCTCAACATCCCCGTATGTTTCGTCGCCGTTACACCAGCAGCAGCAGCGCCGCCGTAGTGGCAGATGGCTAGCAGAATTAGGACAATCAGGAGAGCTCCTTCTCCACTTCCTGCGTCTTCTTTGCGTCGAGCGGCATTAAGCGGGGGGACAGAAGGACAATGAATGAATATATTATATGAACAACTCTCCCGTTGTTCTCTCTTTCTCTCTCTGTCTCTCTGGCGAACTGGAAATAGTTTGCGACCGCCACCGCTGCTATTCTGTCGCTGAGGACGAAGACGAGTACGGCTACCACGGTGGCAACGGGCGAGCGGCCGTCAAATCGCCGGCGACTATAGCAGTTGGGCATCACCGATTTGACGTCGTTTCCCGAGCCCACCGCCGGGGGTGGCTGGGGGAGGACCGTCGTCTGGAAGACATGCAGGACGACACGAATCAAGATCCGTTCACCAGTGCTCGGTGGGCTTTCGGCGAGAGGCGACCACAGAGAACTAGTAGCTGAGGCAAAAAAAAGTTGAGCACGAAGGAAAAATCAGGCCACACGGCCTCTGGTTCTCAGAGGTGGGGCATTTCACGATGAAGGGCGTTATTGCCTCCTCCCTGGGGAGCGTCGAACGGACAGGCGGACGGAGGAACGAGCAAGCGTGCGACCGAGCGTCGAAAGGCTATATCATGTCACAATCGCGCGCACCTTTACGATGGCGGGTGGGGAAAATGACGGCAGCCAGTAGAATGCCGGTTACATTTAGACAGCGAGGCTGTCGGGGGTTCCTGTGGCAGATATGAACGTTACAGTAATCACGGCTAGTGGCGATAGATAGCGCGGTTACAGCAGGAACATAGAAACACACAGCTAGGCGCTTCTTCACAGCTAAAATGGCCGACTCCGCCGAGATAACTTAAACGAACTGCAATTTGAAATGTGCAGCGTTCTAGAAATGGTGTTTCATTCTCGTCTTGAAATTAAAGTACTTGGTACACAAAACGACAGACTGGATTCTGCAAGTGCGTAATGTAAATACAAGGCAACCTAGCTGCCAATCACCTACAGTTGATAGTTCAATTCGTTTAAGTTATGCTTAATTTATCTGCATGCCCCCTTTCAAGTAACTACACGCACATAAAAGAAACATGCAAAGTCGGTCTGCATAAAAGTCACAAATATCTTTCTATCCAGTAAAGGCTGTACGTAGTAGCTGGATTATTTAGCACATAAGTATTCGTCATTAATGCATGAAACAGTTGAAACAATTGAAAAGTACAACCGGCCTTTTTCGTGTATACAAAATACGTATCAGACAAGTATAAGGATTTATTTATACGTTTCGACACTTAAGCCTTTGTAATCAATCGTTTAGGCTCTGCATAAGATGGCATGCCACTATTTGCATTGATATGGCAAAATCCAGATGTGCCCCAGACGCTTTTGGTTTCATTGTTGTGTGTATAACATGACGGAGAAGTATTCTCAATAGGGTGCCGCTCTGCTTAGCCAGGCTACGATTTTTTTTATTTGATAAAACTCTAACCTATATCTGCATATCTTGATGCTCCGGGGAAGTATGTGACGCGGCGGAATCGAACCGCATTCGTTCTTTGTTTGCTAAACGAAACATTTAACTACTTTCTTTAATTTAAAAAGCTCATTCGCCAAGTGTTACAGTCATGTGTATAACACGTACATTGAAATATGTTTCAAAAAAGCGTCTTTGTATACATAGTACAGAAGAGCCTAGTAGCGGCAACTTGCCTAAAAAGGGCCAGTTCGATACCGAATACAAAGGGAATGCAATTAGTGCACGCATACTCTCAGTACTCTATACAATAATGTGGACAGATAAATGATAAAGTTTTTTTGTGCTGCATAACACGTTGACTTTCGCGATGCATCACAATACTATCGTTAGGCTAGGGACCAGGAGAATGCATGATGAAAAACTAAAGCTTAAAAATAGATCAATAGCTTACAGGTTTAACTAAATACACAGAGTTACTTTTTGGATTGGGTCGGGTACGTTCTCGGCCAGAACAATTGAAAACGATTATTTTCTGTACCCCTAAGTCATCCGCTCTGTATTTTCATTACAAACGATGCACTCTTTTTGCCCCGAAAGTCAATTACGTTACGCAGATGTGGTGTTTGGCAATTTTCCAGCGCCACAGCCCGCACACTAAAGCGTTGCAGCGGAGTTTTCGTTTGCAGGGCCGCTACCCTTCCTAATAACCACCGCTACAGAGCTCCTCGATTGGTGGCCCCCATTGACGCTAAGGGTTCCGAAATAACGGGCTATGTTCTACGCATTTAGGCTTTAACGTGTTTAAATTCTACAAGGCGTTTTTGGGCACGACGGACGTAGGCAGCTCTGAATCGTTCGTTGACATAGTAATACATTCTAATTATCATCGTGCGTAATGATCTCAGCTGTGGGGTCTTCAAAAGAAAAGCTCTTAACTCAAATTAGGACATAGTCAAGAACTTCAAGAACACATAAATGCGAGTGTAAATAACCAAATGCGTTTGTTCCCTTATACAGTCGCCGAGTTATTTTGCTGTATTTTAAAATTTGGTCTCGTAGTACTCTCGATGAAGCGCAAAAGGCAGGACTTGTGTAGAGCTAAAACTGATCCAGATTGCAAAAAAGGGATTTCTGAAGGAGTTTAAACATACCGTGTACGAATCCTGGCCAAAAGGAAACATAATACGGAACGCCTCGATAGTGCGACCAGCCAAGCAGACGGTTATCTAGAGAGTTTTTTTCGAGTTAGTCAGGTGGGTTTGAGCGCTTGTGTCAACCGGAAGCGTGAAGCTGGCCAGCGCGCAGAAAGAGCAGAATGCTGATATCGTTAGTCAACTGCACTCGAAGTCAAGGGCCTGGCGGACAGCCTGCGCCACTGATATAGGGCCACCACCCAAGGCGCCCGTCACTTAGACATCATACTTAATCATTAAGACACTGTAAGTTTTTTTCTTTTTTTTATATTTAGACACTGTAAGTTAAGAGGGCATTATAGCGAGTCCACAAGCGCTTTCCTAGCTAAGCAGGAAAAAGGAGGATAAGAGGTCCCATTGCTGCCGGCCTCTGAAAAGAAGTCGAGTGTTCCGATAGAACCAGACGAACCTTATAAGTACGCCAGCTCGGTCTGAAGGAGAAGTCCTGTGCCTTTTGACTGCGCCGAGCAAATCCTTCTGCGCAGACTATAAAATGCTTTGCGACGATATAGCATAACTCGAATTATGGGCGTCTTACGTGACTGCAGGATCTTAAGGTATTTCGTGGCAAAACTTAACTGGCGTTTCTATACCTTTTCGAAGATAGTACCGTTGTTGACCCGGCTACGAAATGTTGCGGCAATTTTACAGAGCGTGGGAGAGAAAGTTATTAACCGTATGGATCCATTCTAATTCTATGAAGCAAACAGCCTGACTGCGATATTATAGACATAGGTTCAGGGGTGACCGCCTACAAAAACGTTACTAGATATGTTTAGAGGGTGCTGGCAGTATTTGGTCACCTTACCTCGGAGCGAAGCCCGTAGGATATTGCTGAAGAAGACCGTAACCATGAGAGGAAGCAACTGCCACATCGACAAGCATACTAGTGGTGGAGGCTGTCGGCCTAGACGCGTACTCCGACGATGCCGCACAAAACGTCGTAAGGACCTGCTCCATCGCGTATGTCTATTTATTTGTCTATTGGCTCTTTGCAAATTTTTTTCAGTAGATTTCCAAGAAAAACGTCTAGCTCAGACGGCGTTTGCTCAAAGTTGTACACGTGCAACACAAAAGGGTCGATCAAATATGTGATCACAGCAAAACAAGTACAACCCTCTCCACGTGCACAAGGTAGGCTGCATAACCAGATTCAGATGCACCGCCACCGACCATAGAATCCGTAGCGAACGCAGCGCTTAGGCGAGCTCTAGTCGTGTCGTCGGCAGCTTTGTTAATCAGACGTCGTTGTACCTTATCGTTCAATGGGGCACTCCAGTCAAGTTGGAATAGTGCATTATCAGGCCTACCTCCGCAATGGGCCTCAAAGTTCTCATGAAGGTGGGCTAAGCTGTTTCTAAACGAGTCGACACGCGCTGTATCTAAAAAAGGGATTGCCTTGTTTTCCGTGCGTAGCATTGACGAGATCATGGCAGGCCCGGCCAGGGCAGTAAAGTCGGTACCCCGAGGCACTCTTAAGATACGGGTAGTAATACTTGTTGCCGTGCGTTAGGCGATAGAGATGTGTTCAGCAGAGACTCGAGGGTTGACAGTGTCAACTCGTTGAGCATTTGAAACTCGTCGGCTCGATTAAATAGATGTATGTATTGTGGAAGTAGTCGCTGTATGTAAAAATAAGATGCCAGATAAACAAGTATGTTAACGCGGTGCGCAGGAGAGCCATCTCAGCCGTGACTGTAAGGCGACACTTCCTAGATATTGTGTAAGAGCCAGATCCACAGCAAAATCTGACGACTTCTAACTTCTTAAGGCTAAGAGGCAGGAATTACAAGCAGTGAAGCAAGCTAGAAAGGCCAAGACACTAGAACCTAATGAGGGAAACGAGGAGTCCACGACCGAGCAGCAAGCCGTCACCATTGCTCCGAGGGGACCCTTCGATTAGAGCGCGCCTAGAGACCTGACGCAGGGCAAGTCCTCCTCAAAAAAGTAATAGGCAAAATAAGCATCAAGAAGGCCAACTGCAACAGCAGTAGGCCGGCCCACGATATGATGGCCGAAATAGCACGGAGAAGAATGACTGACGTGCTGGCTCTCAGCGAGTCCAACGGAAGGAAAACAGAAAAATCCGAAATGTGAAAAAATATCCTATGCTGGGCACAGCGCTTATAACTAAACAAACCGCACAGATGCTTAAAAGATGACCTGAAACTGGGTTCTACTGGGTTAAGGCAAAGGAGGTTGGCAAAATCCTGTTGGCCTACATTATTCCTAACTGCTTGCACGAGAATTTCGAACGATTCCCAGACGACCTTGCAAAATAGATACGTACGCAAAGCCCGGAAATTTGACTGAGAGTACAACAACCAGGGAGTTAAACTCAAGTCTGATATTCGCTGGAGCCGACAGAAGAGGCAGGACTCTGCTAAAATGAAGGCATCAGTCGGTATTCAAGTATTAAACGAAGCAAAAATAAAATTTCACTACTACGGCAACTTGCGGACATTACATTATGCAACGACATCCTGGTACCAAATGCTAAATGTTGGAAAATTCTAGCGCACGAGGAAAACCTCAGCGACCATCATTACCTTGAGACACTTTTTTAACTTAACTTTTTTTTTACTTAATGGGGGGTGAGGTGGTAATGCACCATCTCTTTTTATTGAGACATCTGTGCTCTCCGTTTTTTCGACCATAGTCGATTTTTAGTCCACTCCGGCATTCACCCTGCTTAAATTGAGAACCATGAAAACCAATTTAGGAGTGGCCGGTCTAGGTCTCAAACCCAGGTCTCCCAATGCAAAGCAAAGACTTTTGCCACTAAGCCATCTTGCTCGGTAAGGCTGAGGAGTAGGAACAAACCACCAGTCTGATACAGATTCACAAAAAGGTCAATCTTCAAGCAGGAAGTTGGGACGAAAATCACCTTATCAAGCCCCCCACAACTACGGAAGAACTACAAGCACTCCTCACAGAAATGTGTAAGACTACGTCTGCGAACTCCTGGGGAAAACTGTACATGATAGTCGTGGGCACAACATAGATACCCCTACTGTTTACAGGGTCCCCCTTGAAACTTGTGAAACTTTTCTTCATGGAGCGGAGGTAATCCTCATTCCAGAGAAAAACAGGGAATTTTAGCTTATGTGCTTCCTAAGCACACTAGTGAAAGGATACGAGATCATAATTGACGAAAGATCTACATTGTTTGCTGAGGAATACTGCCTAGTATCGGACACATGATACGGCTTCCGTAAGAACCAATCCGTCCCAGCAGAAACACATTGCGTAATAAGTAAAACTGATCTGTTGCGCAGCTCCCCATACTGGTCAGGAAGGCAGCTATTCATTATAGAAGATAAAAATAACTTCAACAGTCTACCGTAGAGAACCATTCTGAATGCGCTGGTATGGAAATAATTATTCTTGTATCTAGTAAGAGTTATTTCCGAGCACCTCAAGGCACAGTCAGTTTTTAACGGTCTGGTGAGCTTCATAATGACAGCCGGGGTCACTTACAGGGGTCTATACTTGGCCGCTCTTCTCAAACTTGGTGAACACTGTGTCCTATGTCGACGACCTTACCGCAGCCGTGCAGGCAGAACCTGCCAACTAGCTCAAACTAAATATAAACACAGCTGTACACCTGATATCATACTGGATAAACCCAGCGAGACTTATTCTGGCTCCGGAGAAGAGCAAAGCACTTCTCCTCATAGGAAGGAAGAAAATTCGTCCGCTCATTGTACACCTCGATGACCGAAACATTAACAAAGTAGCGGAAGCTTGCTACCTTAAGTTTACACCAGATTCGATTATGAGTGGGCTCAGCCATATAATAAACGCAACAACAAAAGCAGCCAGGGTGGTATGCAAAATAACTGAAATCCTACAGAACATCCGTGGACGTTAAATCTTGGCTGAGGGTCCAGCTCGAAAAGTTTATTATTGGAATCGATCCCCTAGGATTTTAAAGCACCTGAAAGGAGGTGATCATAGCATTAAGGTACTCTCAGGCAGACAGGAAAAGATAAGGAGATAAATGTTGACATGAAAAAACATGGTAGACTGAGTGGGACGCCATCCTCTCAGGGGTCCTGGAAGATCCCTCTGCGGACTGCTGCCTGATATTTGGACATAGACAGAGAGGACAGGAGGGTACCTTATCTATCACCTCACCTTAATCATTACAGGATACGTAACTTCCACTCGTACTTGTTCCGAGTTAGAAGGGCTGCGTTGGTAACATGCGTGTTCTGCCAAGAGACAGGTGAGAACACTTCAGGTCATATACTTTTACAGTACTGGCCTGGGAAGCTGCATGGATAAGGGCGAGCAGACACGTTTGAGAGAAATAGACCAAGGAGAGAGACCTACACCCCAAAAGCCGTAACCCACCTTGGGTCAGTCTAAAAGAATGAAACGAGTTTGCAGATCTAGGAGAGGTGCACCCATAAGCAATCCCATCAAATTTGAAAGAGCGCTCGCCTTTTCTCTGATGGCCTATAGTATTATTCTATGAAGATATAGGCCATACGAGAGTGAAGCTTAAGGGGGATGTGCGTTTATTGGGTATGGGTCTGAACGGAATATTATCCAACTATTGAGGAAAGAGAGATCCTCCTAGATGGGCATTGCAAACAGATCTACAGCTCACGAACGCTCCTGGGTACACCTTTAGGGCATATGCGGGTGCAAGTAATCCGAAGGTTAGAGTTTTTTTAACCGTATGAATTTATTCTACTTCTATAACGCAAACGCTCAACTCCGAGATTATAGGCATGAGTTCAGTGAGTAGCTTCTGAATGTATATACCAAATACCGAAGGTTGGAGTTTTTTAAACAACGCTTTTTGCGTTGGGCGTTCAGAGGAAAAATGTTCCTTCAGGATAAAACACGCGATGTCGTTACATTTAATTTTAAGTATCAGCGTACATGTACATGAAATATGTCTGTCTGATTATATATATATATATATATATATATATATATATATATATATATATATATATATATCTATATATATATATATATATATATATATATATATATATGTGTGTAAAAAGGCATAAATACATAAGTCTCTATTTTTGCACAAACATTTCATTTCCATACACCATACGAACAGTATGTGTGTACGAACAAATGCACACACTATATATATATATAATATATATATATATATATATATATATATATATATATATATATAGAGAGAGAGAGAGAGAGAGAGAGAAGAGTAAGTTATGAGCCTATAAAGTAAAGTGCCTAACTCCGACATTATAGGCATAAGTTCAGTGGGTGGCCGCAATATGTATATACCGGAAACCGAAAGTTGGATTTTTTTTAGACAACGCCTTTTGCTGGGCATTCAGAGGCAAATATTGCTTTATGATATAATACACGTTACATTTCATTTTTAGTATTAGCGTACATATACATGAAATATATCTGTTTGATTCTATATGTGTATCGAGGCATAAATATAGAGGTATTTTTACACAAAATTCAATTTCAATACATTACACCAACAGCATGTTTATACGAACAAATGTGTGTGTATATATATATATATATATATATATATATATATATATTTGGCGCAAGTTATAAACCATATGGATTCATTCTACTTATATAAAGCAAACAGCGTAAACCCCATATTATAGGCACGAGTTCCGTGGGTGGCCTTAAAATGTACAAACCGGAAACCGAAGGTCGGAGTTTTTCAGACAAGGCCTTTTACTTGGCGTTCAGGGGGAGAATGTTGCTTCAGAATATAATACACACAGTCGTTACATTTCATTTTAAGTACTAGCGTACATGTATATGAAATATGTCTGTTTGATTCTATATGTGTATGTAGGCGCAAATATAGTAGTATCTATTTTTGCACAAGCATTTCATTTTAACACGCTGTACGAATAGCATATATGTACGAACAAATATATCTGGGGTTATATACAGATAAAACCAGACAAGTTTGAAACATATACTTGTGAGTTTGTAAAATGTATTAAGCTGAAACAGCTCCTCATCAAGGAAAGGGAGATCCATCTAGAATCGGGGACTCGAACAGACCTACAGCTCACAAACACTTTCGGGTACACCTTTGACATATATATATATATATATATATATATATATATATATATATATATATATATATATATATATATATATATATATATAAATTAAAAAAATGTGGTGTGTATATATATATGCGTGTATGGACACCGACCGGCACGGCAATCAGATTAGAATGTTATCACGTCCAACTGTTTGGTGGTGGGTTGTTGTTGTTGTAGTTGTTTTTACGCAGGCCTGACGGCTAATATATATATATATATATACACATATATATATATATATATATATATATATATATATATATATATATATATATATATATATATATATATATATATGTGTATATATATATATATATATGTATATATATATATATATATATATATATATGTGTATATATATATATATATATATATGTGTATATATATATATATGTGTATATGTATATATATATATAGATCGAGGTTTCAGCTCGGCAAAGAGACCTGGGCCATTCATTGGCCATAGTTTCGACCAATTTAGCGCTGGCTATTCGTCCTGCCATTGCTGCTAGATCGTCTATCCACCACGGTGTCTGTTCGTCCGTCGTAGCCACGTGTGGCTGCGTGTTTGTACTCGCACGCACGCAGGCACGCATGTGTCAGTTTCGTACCACTACTACGAATCGCAGTAAAACTGTGGCCGAAATTGCAAATCCGCTGCTGTTTCGGCGGAGAGGATGGAGGTGGGCGGGGGGGGGGGACAATAGGTGGAATCTCGAATAGGTGCGATGATAGGATCCTAGCTAGGGAGGGCTCCGTGGGGCGTGCATTTGATATGGGCCAGTAGATAACTGCCTACCACCCGCCGCTAATGAATTACCTTTGCTTCGGAAGCTCACCCTCACTAGGCGGTCCACTCAGCCACCCCCGTCACCCCTCGTCACCCCCGCAATCGGCCGGAGCCCAATCATAAACCCATCTAGCTGGCAGCAACCGTCGCGGCTGATGTCGCCATGCCTGCGTAAAAACAACAACAACCAACCCACCATCACCACCACCAAACAGTTGGACGTGATAACATTCTAATCTGATTGCCGTGCCCGTCGGCCTATACGCACATATATATGTAAACAAGAACGTTTTTTTGTATATATATATATAAAGGCGGATCGACAATATATGTAAACAAGAACGTTTATTTGTATATATATATATATATATATATAAAGGCGGATCGACAAATTCGAGTAATTTAAATTTTAAAAATCAAACCGAAACCACCTAGGTATTCCTGTTTGTTTTGCTTAGTAGCGCCATTCATCGGCTATGCACAGTCTAATCGGTGGCGGTGTTAATTGTTTGAGTTTGGTTCAGTCACGAGGTTCGGTGATTGTTATAGAGCCGAAAATGGGGGAGCAACTAATCTGCATCAAGTTCTGTGTTAAAAACCAATTCAGCCCAAATATGACCCTTGCTCGTAAATGTGTTTGATGTCAATAACATACGAACGCAAAGCACTGAAAGCGTTGAAAACTTCGTGATATCGTGCTCAATCGCCGAATTCTACCAGAGAGATTGCCGAGGAATCGGGGATCTCTTACGGATAAGTTGTAACTGTCGTAACCAATATTTTTTGCGTCAGAATACTGGCAGCAAAGTTCGTGCCAAAAATGTTGAATGTCCAGCAAATTAGCACTCGTCGGAAAATTTTCGATTTAACCCATCAGGCGGTAAGAGAAGACCCTGGATTGCTTCAGAGAGTGATTACATTTCACGGTGATTTAACTGCATGCTGCAGCGGAGTAGTGAAGATAGTGGTGCAGGCACGCGGCAGAGAGATCTTAGACTCAGCAAGCTCAAGACGATGACATGATGGTGTGGTTACAAGGCCAAGGCGGTAAGCAAAAAGCGACGCGGTCATGACCAAATTCAATCGACTGGAGGGGACGCTAATCCGTTCTAGTCCGCCCGCCCTGGGCCACCTAATCAGCAGAAGTACAGGAGTGCGATCCACCGTTCTGATCAGGAGCTCAAACCCAATCCCGCTCACCTAGTCATTATAGTTCATTCAGTCAAATTTGGACTAGGCGGCCTAGGCATCCGGACGGGCTTAGTGAAAGGGGCCGAAAGGCAAACCGACCTCGCCAATCCATTCCTCTAGTTCACCTAGTCCAAACATTGGATTGGCGGACTAGAATTTTAAGCCAAACTAACTGCGCCACCAGATGGGCACTGATTTGGATTGCACTCAACTGGGCAAAGATTTTCTAGTCTAGAGACCACAGAACAAAATACTAGAAAACAGTACCGAGTTCTCCACAAAAAAAAAAACGATATATTTGCCTGAATATCATATTTATTTGTGTCTTTAAAAATACAATTGTCTTGTATGAACGTTTCAAATAATTATACAAATATTAAAAGTGGTTAAAGCTAACCTCCTGCGCGTCCGCACCTTGTCTGTGCCGAGTCGCATCTGATAGGCTATTCAACGACGGTACCGCCGCACACGATGCCGCGTGGTACCTGGGGCATCTTTCACCACATCTTATACAGACACATGTATCTGCAGGTGCATGAAACCCCCCTGTTCCGCATAAAACGTGATGAAAGCCATGAACAGCAAAGCGCGTGAGAACGTGTCGGTTCGTTCGTCCGGCCTGTTTCCATGTTTCAGAGGTAATCGCACCCGTGCTATAGAAATCAGGATCGATCTCCGCCATTTTCCCCTCCCAAGAGCTGATAAATTGCGCGTAGGCCGGAGTGGAAGGGAGTTTGAATCTACGCTTTAGGTCCTCTATTAGCAACGGCGTGTCACATAGCAGATACACGTATCTGTTTAGCGATGTGCGATGCAGACCTAGAGCTCGCTTCAGGAATGCAGGCTTAATCCGCTCGAGTTTTTCGAGTTGCGCCGACGAGAGATAATCCCAGATGACCTGTATTCCGTAGGAGGCGACTGGCGCTACCGTCATGTTGAACAAAGCTAGCGCCGTTTGTAGGGATAGTCTCGAAGGTGTTCGTATACTAACACTTGCAACCAGGGCTCGGCGCGCTCTGTCTGTAATGTGCTCCACGAAGGACCGACCGTTTGTAGGGAGTATCACCCCTAGATATTTGAAGCTGTTTACATATTTCAGGGATGTCCTGTTTATATGCAGAGCATCAGAAGCCGCAAGACGACCGCCGCGTCGGAATTTCATGGCTTCTGTCTTGCCCATATTAATCAATAGGCCAGCCTCTTCCACATACCCCGACAGCCTTGCCAGCGCCTGCTGAACGTGAAACCGACTTCTCCTAAAAATCACAAGATCATCGGCATATAGCAGAGTTTTCACGTGTCCCGACTGGTCTTGAACGCGTCGTGGCAAATCGCTCAGTAATAGGGAGAAGAGTAGCGGGCTTAGATTGTCACCCTGTGCTACACCCGTGGACTGGACAAACGGGTCTAGGAGCGCTACTCCGTCGTCTATGCTCACTGAATTTGCCTGCAGTATGGCCTTAATCAGCAGTAGCATGTTTTCAGGAACCCCGCACTGAGTAAGTTTGATTAAAATCTTGTCACGTGGCGCCATATCGAACGCAGATTTAAAATCCACAAATACCGCATATAGTGCTTGTTTTGGCCTCCGGATCGCCTGATGTACCTCTTGAAGCAAGATCTCACACGCGGTCATGGTGGAGTGACCTGCACGAAATCCATGCTGCTCAGGCGGGATACAGGAGCAAGCCTCCAGGTACCTTGTCAACCGCCGAGTGATGAGAAGAGCCAGCAGTTTGTAGCAGCAGCTCTTTTTCGCGATAGCCCGCCATGAGGATGCGTCAAGAGGGCTGCCTTTGTTCTTCGGGATGATGCTAAGGAGAGCATTGCTCCAGCATGCTGGCAGACGTCCATGTCGTAGGCAGGCGTTCAACAGACTTGTCCAACAAGGAAACATGTCGGCCGCATACTTCAGGTGTTCGTTGCGGATCAGGTCCGGCCCAGCCGCCTTGTTCGACTGAAGATATTCCAGCGCACGCAGAACCTCAAACACTGAAAACTCGGCGCCTAAAGCCTCACGCATGGCGGTCGTTTCCTCGTCCCATACACAGGCATAAAATGGGACCTCTCGAGGGATGGTATCCGTCGCCGCGTACATCCCTCTAAAGTGCTCTATTAGCACATCAGAGCTGATAGGGCATGCCGTCGGCCTGTCTCGCGTCAGCCATCTGTACGGCTCCTTCGATGCTCTTATTACTAACTTGTCCTCTTCTCTTGCAAGGTGCTGCTGACGGGCTGATTCGAGTATTCGACGGTACCGGCTTCTTATAAGGATGAAAAGAGGTCTCAATGCTGGATGCCGTCGCGCCAGTTCGCGAGTCAGTTGTAATGCGGTGGAGGCCATCTTACATGTCGCATTATACCACGGGCGCTGGCGTCGCGGCCTCACCTCTGCCACTGACGATTTCAGGACGTCGGTTAAAGTGCAGGCGTAAGAATCGATATCTGGATCGCGAGGAACAGGAAACAAGGCTGCCAGCTTGGGGCCTAATTTGGTCGGGTCCAGCGCCTTAGGAAGACCAACGTTTCTTCCGGGTGGAGCTGCCTCTCGCGTGAGAAGCAACTCGATTCCCACTGGAACGTGCCATCTTAGAGAGCTGCCTTCGCATAGTGCATTATTCTTGCCAATGTAAAGAGATCTTTCCGGTTGGACATTTGTAGCAAATATGTCGATTACCGACCGCCCCATGAAACCTTCGAACGTGGAGATGCTGCTATCGGAGAGTAGACGACATCCGAAGTCCCCGAGCAGCGCGAGCAGAGTGCGTGTACGTAGTTCATCCGGCTTGTCGATGCGTGTGTTTAGATCACCGGCCAGGATGAGTGGAGTGGACAGAGAAGGAAGGGCATGTATTGCGCGAGTGATCTTGTCAATCAGAACCGTCGTATTCTCACTGGGTGAGGGACGAACATAAGCGGCTGTGATACTACATCTGCTGCCGTTCAGTACCAACAAATCGTCCTCTGCAAGTACTACTTTGACATCCCCAAGCTTCTGGTTGTACAGCACCGATACCCCGCCGCTCGGTCGACCTCGCCCTGAGGGAGGCCGAGCCAAGCAGTGGAATGCGTAGAAACCCGGTAATTCAAATTGCTTTGTTTCCCAGGTCTCCGTAAGAACGACGGCATCAATGCCTGAAAGTGCAGATTGTGGCAGTAAAGATAGTGCCCGCGAAGCGCCTTCTACATTCCATTGCACGATGGTTATCTTGTCAAGCAACTCTCCGCCGTCTGCGCCAATTCTCAGTCGAACCGACGGCCCTGGGTCCAACCTCTGCTCTGTGGACGACCGTGAGTTCTGCTGGAGTGCGGATCGTTGTGCTGCGAAGTCCGTTGCGACTGCACGTTCGCGAGTACTTGCTTCAGTACTGCTTCCAGAGACGAGAGTGTAGCTGGAAACCATTCTTTCTGACCGGATGAAGTTCTGTCGACGGGACGCGGTTTGTGATGAGTGGCCCGAGCACGGGTTGAAGAGCGGCGGCGAGGCGTAGGTGGCGGTTTCGCGAGAGACGCACTGGGAGGGTGGGCCGCTTTGTCCGGGTGCTGATGCGCCTGTAGCCCGCTGGTCCCCGGAGGTCTCTTGAATGTTGCATTCTCCGGTTCGGACGTCAGTACCTTTTTCAGTTTCAGCGGCTTTACTCCTAAAAAAGCTTTTATCCTTCGTGCCTGGATTGCCGCGATTTTCATGGAAACGTCTCCCTTGTAGGAGTACCGACCGCTTTCAACAACTTGTCGTTGTATCACAGTCAACGGCAGTGCAAAAAAGGGTGTATCTTCCTCAGCCGCCTTTGAAGAGATAGCATCATTCCCGGCCTTGCATTCGGCCGAGAAAAGCGGGACGGACAGCACATGAAGTTTTGACTCGGGTCTACTCGCTTTCAGCTTCGTGCCAAAACTTTCCACCGTCTCAATGTAGGTGTCTTTCTCGAACTCCATGCACTCATGATAGCCGGCCTGAATAAAGACGGCCACCGGACCATCCGTCCTGCTGATATATTTCTCAGCTTCTTCAACGATGCTCTTCGCGTCCATTCTTTTTGCTGAGCGGACTGCTATAGACGTCTTTTTGGGAAACAGTTCCCTTAGCGCTGGTCGCAATGACTCCACTACACTGTCACCAACTACCAATACCGTTTTCATTGGAGGGCGCTGGATTTTGGCTCTGGCAGCTTTAACAGAGCCACCTGTCATCTCTACGTCCGTTCCTGTTGTCCCGGTAGCCTCGCGTCTCTGATCTAATTTGGCCACCTCTGCCTCGAGCGCTAGTACGCGGTGGAAGAGAAACGACACACATCCCATAGCCTCCGTGTCGAGTGAACAGGCGTCCAAACATTTCATGAAGCGCTCCATCGTCCAATCAGCCGTTGGGACACTGCACACTCTGCACCGCCAGATGGCCGCGGGACCAGCTGACGGGTCTGCTTCCTCACTGACCCGGCAAGCTGTGTGGAACACTCTTCTGCACTTGGAGCAGCAAAGGATGAGACCACCTTGAATCTCCTCATCGCACCTCGAGCAGGTTCTAGTATCACACAATCGACTGTCTTTTGCGCGCGGATGTTGTGTTGGAGACGTTGTGCGTTTGCGATTAGTAGTAGCTAACGCAATTCCCGAGCTGCCGGCCAGCTGGGATTGTTTTTGTTGATTTTGTGCATCGCGAGATCCCTCACCAACCATCCCGTCGTTTATCATTTTTCGAACCGGTCCGACCAGCTACAAGGTAGAAGAAACTCTTAAACGACGGAAAACTGTCAATGATGAGACTGTCAACACTGACACTTGAAGAAGTCGTGCGTAAGTGCACTCAGATCTCCTCACCATACATTCAGAACGGGTGATCCGATCGGCGCCGGCGCGCAGAAATACCGAAAGACATCCGTATCAGGCGATGCGCGGGGTCGAGACGAGACGAACGACACCTAGCAAGCTCCTAACTAACACCGTTGGCATGCGCCCACTGAGTGAGTTTCGGGAGCACGCTAAAACACGACCGCACAGTTCGAACGTTCGTTCGATATATATAAAAAACGATATATATATATATATATTAGAGCAAACGTTATAAAATATATTTATTACGCCGTCAATCGCACGTTATGTTACCAGGCAACCTTGGCATTACAAACAGACTTATTATTGCTATCGTTCAAGGTATCTTATTAGGTCTTTTTATAGAGATCTATAGAGATCACTAAAACAGCTTCATATCATATTTTTATTCCGGAAGCGGGCGAAATCATAGCCAGTTTCTTTATCTAAAAGAAGTGCAGTCAACTAATGCTAATATTAAACAACACGAGACTCATAATTCTGCTCATTTTTAGTGTATTTACGTTTCTCTAAATGTTGTAGCTACTGCGTAATAGTTACATAAGTTGACTACAAAACTAATATTGCTGGTTTCATAATGTTATTAATATTATTATAAGTTGTGTAACGGCTTTCGCTATAGACGTCTACGTTAACGCCAGATAGGCTCGGCTCACCAATCTTCCAAAGCTCCTTGACCTCTTTCGCACCGTATTATTATTATTATTACAATCAATATTGCTATCAACCAAGTCGTACTAATACTCCTAACTGGTAGGATAGACACGGTGAAGTCGCAGCCGCCTCCTATTCGCGGTGGGTTGCGGTGGGCCACGGCGCGCCGCATGACATGACGCGTCACGTCCTGCGGCAGATGCACTCTCAGAGTGCAGCGGTTGACGCCAAACTTCTACTTCAGAGATCGCTACGCATTGCAGCGATTGCTACTTAGTTCAGCGATTCTTGCTTATTTCAGTAACTCCTATAAACTACAGCGACTGCTCGACTTCAGGCATTGCTCACCCTTTGGTACGTAGTGGGCTGGTTTGTACTTTGGGGTCGCCACGATTCATATCAGCACCCTCATATCAACATAACCGTCATCATCGACATTATCATCATTTCCTGTAGTAGCATCATTGCCTTCCGCTATTGTCATCAGCATCATCCCCACCACCATCTGCGTCGTCGTCGTGGAAGCCCGTTGCCTACGGCGTGTGGGCCTTGAAAGTCAGAGAGAGAGAGAGAGAGAGAGACATAGCCAGATCAAGTGCCGTGTTCCAGACTCTTAGTATCCGCCTCTCTCTTGCCTTATTTGGCTCTCACCCTATCTTATCCTGCTTATCTCCGCCCGAAGTTGTCCACTGGCGTTCAGTTGCTTTCATTGTTCCCGCGGCGTTCAACGCTGTGCTTCGGCCGCTATTGTCACCCCCCTTGCCCTGTTCTCCTCCTCGTCTTCTCCCCCACCGTCGCTATTCGAGTCGCCGCCGCATGCTGCGATGACGAGAACGTCGACGCCGATGATGACGATGACGACGACGACGACGAGGGTATTTGCCAATGTCGGCGGTGACGGCAACGACGGGACGACAGTCCAGTTCCGGCATGGGTTTGGGCCCCCGTCTCCCCATTCCCACTCCCATAGGCACTCCGCACGCATGTGCCCTACTCCCCGTGGGGGAGACCTAGCTCCCTACTCCCAAACTTAGCGGCGGTGGCGGCGGCAGCAGCGGTGATGCAGCGAGCTGAACAGCCAGCAAACAAACCACTAGCCGCTCGCGAACGACCTTCAACAAGGGGGGGGGGGGCTCTCCTCGCTGGGCCTCTAAGGTTCAAGCTCCCAGCCTTCTCGTTCAACTTCGGCCTTCTCTCTTCGTCATGTCGTTCTCCTCTTCGCCTTTTTCGGTCTCACGCGACCTCTCTCTCTCTCTCCCCTGTTCAGGGGTTCCGTCTATTCCGGCCGGGCGGGCGACTACTTCAGCTTGCCGACTAGTGCGCGTTAATTAAATTTCAGAGAAAAGCGCACGACTGACTGCCCCCCTCGTCGCCAGCTCACTACTAGTTTGCTTGTCGACTCATGCACACACAGACATAGAGACGTTTAGCTATATGTATATATATATATATATATATACATATATGTATATATATACGCATATATGTATATATATATATATATATATATATATATATATATATATATATATATATGTATATATATACATATATGTATATATATACACAAATATGTGTATATATACAGAGTTTTCTAGAGTCCGTCCAACAAAATTTGAGGTTTAGTACAAATCGGCGAAAAATCGTTTTTTCCAATGAAACAAGAGCGGAAATTTCTTTAATTGATATATATATATATATATAGCCACGATGTTGGGTCTCGCTTTGATCATGACCTCGTGCCAGTCACGTTATTGTAGACGATGGAATTCTCAGCACCGGTAACTTCATTTCTTTGTCTGCATAATCTTACGTAGGTCAGCGTCCGTATGAGCTATTCTTCGTTTGCCCACAAAAAAAAGAACAGCGATGGCAATCGAAATACGTCCAATACGAATGGATTCCCTAAAGCGGCGACTACGACATTAAACTCGACCTATGTCGAAACCATACGCTCGGCTCGACCAGAATACGCCGATTTAAGTGGAGTTATTAACTTCTTGACATTCTGAAAATATATCATCATCATTTATATATTTAGCTATAAATCGCACTCACGGCGGACCCGCGCTTCTCTGACAAAGTCTGTTATGAATCTTCTGACCGGGGAAAGAAGTGAGCGATTGCACCGGAACCTATACTTTGCGCTGGCATGCGAAGCCACTCTGAAGACATAGCGCGAGGAACAGATCGGGGCAACTAGCAGACAATGGACACGCAGACTCATTTCTGATCTACGTCATTGATACGATGAAAGACAAGGAGGGTTGACCTAGATAACGACGCAGATCCTCGTCGGTCACGGCCAGCTGCCGACATATATGGTCAGAAACGGCAAAGCTTCGACAGATACATGTATTCTTTGCACCTCTGGGGACACCGATGAAGTGGAACACACGATCACCTCATTTTAAGCCCTCGCGGACGCTCGACCGCTATTGAGGTCAGTGTCCATAGTGAAGATACGCCATTTCGTTGTGGACTGCATGGTGAAAAAATAGTGGCGGCTGGCCGGAGGGCGATCTTACCTAGATACGATAATGAAGCAGAAGCAGACTCTGGAAGCGTCAGAAGAGTTGGGCTCAAACAACGCTTTACACAGAGTAGTTCCTCCGCTTCTTTAGAGGCGATCGCTAGGAGGAGCCGAGCATGGGCGCAATTTAGATGAGGAGAAGCAGATCACTTGTAAAACTTATTTACTTCATTCTGCAGTTTGTTAGCAGTGTTTAAGTGAGTCCGCTTTTTCATTACATTTAATCTTTCGAGTTCACAAATGATTTACCATCATCCGCATATACATTGTACTGCACATTCTTAGGATGGTATTCTTAAGCAAGCTTATGTAAAGAATAAACGTGAATAATCCAATAATATTTTCATGCAGGACCATAAATCTGATATAAGTCAAGCAGAGAAATACTTTTTTAGGATTCCGTGTATGAGATTGTACTAACACCGCCTCTACCGATGAGAGAAAAACTGTGAATGTGTCGCTAGTTGAAATTGAAAACTATTTTGGGAGGTGGTTTTTAATTCTAGATTATATTTCAATTACTACGAGCTTGGAATCGAACAGTCTTTGTGACAGCATGGCCGCTGATTCTCAGCGATAAGGTTTTACTATTTAGTCTCAAATAGCATCGCTTAAAAAAACTGTAACAACAGGGATCAAACGAGCCATAAAAAGCAACCATGACTAGCGCACTAGCTTCCTAGGTCACGCCGCCATTATAATAATGTGTCACTGAACACAATTTTATCCAACCATGAGGGTTCGCCCGTTGCCTCGTTGCATTCTCTTGTACTAATAAGATGTGTCTTGGCCACTTTGTCGTTTATTAGACGTTAGGGTATGGCAATATATATATATATATATATATATATATATATAGGTTATGCTGTTTCGCAGGCGGAAAGAAACAAGTGTCGGAAGTATGCATCTATCGGAGACTCTATGGATTTTCGACCTTTTGCCTTTGAGACCTTAGGGGGCCCAGGTAAAATTACTGAGGGAGTTATTACTAAGATATGCAAGCGTCTAAGATTGGCCACGGGGGACCTGCGCGCTGGTGAATTTTTCCGGCAAAGGCTCTCATTGGATATACAATGTGGTAACGCCACGGCGGTGCTTGGTACCTTGTCCAGGTGGTCGACACCAGGCCTGGACCTAGGGCTGGTGTAGTTTGTCGACACGTTCGCTGGGTGACAATTGTTTACACCCCGTTATGAGTTAAATAATATATATATATATATATATAAACAATACAATAGTTTTATAGAACCTGTCTACGACTTTAGCAACAACTATAGCAACAATTACAAATGATTTAATAGAAACACACGCAAGCATAGGAGTTGCTACAATGGAAACTCTGGTTACATAGGGGCCCGGAAAGTTTTAGATTAGATAGAAACCGCAGACCAGAATTGAATTAACTGGCGGACAGCGTAATGCTATTAATACTTATGTGAGATGTTCAAATCGATTCTCCCATAGACAAGCGTGTGAAAAAAGGCGGGCACAAGCATGCCAGAAAATGGGCTGTGCGCTATTCTTTTGTGTAACTTCTAGCGAAAAATAAATACACAGAAGTATTTCGAAGAGTTTCGATCGACCAATGGAATAAAGCTCCAGACCTGAATATAGTGTATGAATGGTACAGAAATTTGCTGAGATTGATAGAGACTTAAACATTATCGATGTATTGCCAGAGAAGACCCTGTTCTCGAAGCCCTTCACAGGCGATGAGACTTTGGTACGCCCGTATGATGGGAATACTGTACACCCGTATACACAGTATTTAGTATGATACTCCACTCAAGTCCCAGATCTCGCATAGACACTGGAGCGCCTTAATCGAAAAAGTGAAACGGCGGAAGCCTCCTGGCAGGGTAATGATGAGGGGTGAACCTGTGCCAATGTGGGAACTCGACAAAGGCTATACAATGACAAGCAATTAGTGTACTGCAAAATACATGCGAATGGTTTTCACTGAGCTTACCAGGAAGTGCTCTGAAGCTCTCTTTAGCGTTGGCCCTCTACAACGATTATGCTCCCAGCCCATTGAGCTTAAGACTAAACAACAGAAAAAAACGTTATTCAGATATGTGCCTCGATGCATAAATCCACTGCCTTAAAAATGTACAGAAAAAAATGGAAACTACCTTGAAATATAAATAAAAATTGTAAGTTCCAAAAACGTGAGAATGCAGCCTGCATTCAATTATAAAAGTTTCAAAAGCATTACCAGGTTCCTACGTATGATTTTTGCATCTAGATAAATCGTCGCACTACAGTCCTGTACTGTTATGTACTCTTATTGAACAATCATTATGCTAACTGTTGCATAAGCATGCGTAAAGGAGGCAACGTGGAGACGCTGAACAGGGACACTGTAGTGCCATCTTCCGTAGCGGCCTATCTCAGTCACAGCTTGTCTTAACTCCGGGGGCCGACCGCCGTTGAAGCGTGCCCGAACGGCAGCTGCGTTTCCACACTGAATGTCGAGATCTAAAGAATTAACGATGCCGAGCTCTTCTCGCAAGGTTGACAATGTTCTTGATTTTATCAATTTGGGTACGTTTTTTGACCCCGGATTGTTTCAAAAGCAAATAGATAAAACTCGTGCGGTTCGGCAATCGATAAATACTTCCTTGACTTTCAAAACCTACCATATCGAACCGTACACAGAGCCATTACTGAGGGGGGTTGGGGGTCGGCGACTACTTTGGCGTGCCAGGCGAGAATTCTATTCTTCTCAAAAGGTGTAATATTCATACCGTACCACAGAGGCCTGGAGCTCCAGTAGGCAAGGGTGTCCGGCGGACCTGAGGGCTCGGCAGCGCCCTTCGCTTAAAGTGTCGTTCCTCGAACTCCGTCCAACGCTGCTCTGAGACGCGGCTCAGCAGCAGCGTTCAGCACGCACGCATTTGTATTAGATTACTATCTTAGAACATTAGACCGTAAGACTCTTCATACCTGTCGATCAAATATAGCAGTGCTATTATAGGCTGGTCCGTCTTATTGAAAGGACCTTATGTTAATACGCCAAAAGGTGATCAAGATGCGTCCAGATCAAATAGTGTGGCGTCGCATTTTAGGGAATTTCCGTTCGCAGCAAGAAATGTTTCTTTAAGAGCGAATTATGGCAGCAAGTTACATACTACGTTCCATATAAGTGAAAACGGTGTGCCACTTTGCGTTCATATATATATATATATATATATATATATATAACGGAATACCTTATTGAACAGATAGGCACAAGGAGGCTTATAGCATATTCTTGTACCTTTTCCATGCGTAGGATACTGTGTCGAGGGTGACCTGGGATACCACAATATTATTAACGATTGTCTCTCTCTAAACCGCGATTTGTGGCGGCAAAGGTACATGTGCGTACGTATAGAAACGATGTGCCATTTACAACTAACGATATGCGTTAGCAAAATATGACCCCCTACAGGCAGGGTTTGCGTTAAGCAGCGGGTCAGTATATATATATATATATATATATATATATATATATATGTATACCGATGTTCATAGCTTTCCCGGCTTCGAAGATCTTTTTGGTCTCTGCACGCCCGTTGCGAAATCGCTTACTTGGTTACCATAAGCAGTTGGTAACATTTCCCCCGCTTTAGACTATATGATTTGGTTTTTAACATAGAGCTTGATGAATTTTCGTTGCTTGTCTATTTTCCGCTTCTTAAAATTGCCAATTTACTTCTTCTTCTTGAACGTTTGTGTATATATATTGCGAATATTTTGCGCTGGTTTGCGGTCTTTTAGCGCGCGGATCTAGGTTTAGTCACGGTTTGACGCCGACTCGTACACAAAACCCACGGGTTAAATGCACGCTTAGGCAGCACGTTTTCAAATTACTTCTCTAGTTCTTGCGCAACTAACGCCGGACGGCTAACGTATTACCGTATGACTGCCGGTCGGAACTTCGGCGTTTGCACGATCATCATAAGTGAGGAAACGAGTAATTGTGTAGTATGTGCTACTTGCAATAGCGTCTGCAATACATGCACTTTTCATTCGCGGGGCCAACTGCCGTCTCGCTTTGGCATTCGCCTTCGAGCTTGATGTTCTAATCCCAAAGATAGTGTCTTCACAAACTACAGTGCCATTATTTCGCAAGACGATTGCTCTTCTTTTGCCGGAGTCGCGTGGCTTGAGCACCAGGTGAATTATCTCCGAACACGGTGCGAATCACAGTCCCAAACGGTACTCACGCCAACTGCACTCGTTCATGCCAAAGCATGAACGAGGCAAACAGCTAACTAATTGACATTTGCACGGGTCAACAAAAATCTTAATTACTCTCTCCATCTCGTGATAGTTTCTGAGTTTAAATGTTACCCAAATTAAAATTAGGCTGCCAATCGTCTCCAGGAAACGGAGCAAATGATTGCAGCCAACCCTGGCACGTACAAGATAATTGTCCATGTCGCTCAGTTCTATGCAATAAATGGGCGCGGTACTCATGCTATCGAGGTGATCGTCAAATTTCGAGACGTTCTTGCTTCTGAATCAGCACCATGTCCCACCATGGCGGTAATATCAATTTCAACTCAATTCGACAGAATGTAGGGCAATCGGTGATGCTCCTAGCATGTTGAAACAGTCGAGCTCAATCAACGTTTAGGTCAACATCCAAGTCCTCCATCCCAGATACTGTTCTGAGCAAACCTGTCCAATATGACGTTAAAATGCAGACGCCATTAGAAAACGGCCGCTAAGATTCTAACTCTAAGGTCTTCCAACTCCGAGGGATCATGAGGACTAAGAATGTTGTCAGCAACTCTCACAGAGAGGTGGCCGGAGAGGGTTGGCCTTTTAGGGTACTTACTACTCAGCTAATAGCCCGGCTTCTGAACGTCACGGTCGGGGCCGGCCCAGCAGTAGAGTATCTATCGGTCTGTTACAATCAACATTTAAACAAAAGCCGTTTCGTCTAAATTGAGTGACGATAACTGTGGTTCTCGAGACAGATGAAACCCATGCACGAAAAACGCAGATATTACTTGGCATTCTCTCCAAGTTTCGTATATATATATATATATATAGTTTAGCTTTTATGTTCATTACAAAAGACGTCGTACCCAACCATTGTGCCTCATTGCAGCCCAACAACAAACAGCTCTCCTCCGCTTTCAGGAGAAAGCTAAAGTTTCATGTACGACAGGCAACCTAATCTGTTTATCTCGTAATTGGCTGCAATAAACGTTTACGCAGAATAATCCGGTTGAACTAAATCGACTGAAGCTCCGACAAAAAACAGAATCTGTGTTCATGCGCTTCTATTAGACTAATGAAGTTCAAACAGCCGCTTGAATTTACCTTATCAGCAAACCTCTGCCTTAAGTCTCTTTTGGACATCTAAATTGGTTTCTCCCCTTGCTTGGCTATGTATACATATATATTCGTTGTCTTTGTTTGTGCTCGTGTGTCTACAAACTGTATTTTGGGCGCACGGGTCGTCAAAAGCCGTGGTTGACAGGCGAGTCTAGAGCTCGACAATTCGGAGAATAGTTGTGGTATTAATTGCAAAGCGTACCCCACGCTCAACAAAATCGCCTGCTTTATCCCTTTTGATTTTGCGTGTATGCATGTATATATATATATACATACACAATCGCCGTTTATTGGACATGTCCCTGGAGCAAGCGAAAAGATTCGTACAGCGCAAAGCGAGTGCGAACAAGAAAAGCAAACAAGAAAGGCATGGTTGTCACTCCGGATTTGCCATATGCCCCATCGTAAGCCCTACGTGGCATAGTGTAGTAACCCAAGCCGCGATGCAAATATATAGTAATAATATTTCGTCAGTTTCGACAGCTGTTCTGTGACTTGTCTACGAAGGAAGTCGCTGACGGTCGACCAGCCAACGTCAGGTAAAACAAACTCTCCAGGTTCAGATCCACAGCTCTATTCCCTCCTGGCGATGAGGGCACTTTATATGCGTATATATGTAATGTAGTATGTGCGTATGCATTGTTTAACGCGTACGTTCGAATGCATTTGTGCATATATATATATATATATATATATATATTTCTGTGGCGAAAAGTGTATGTGTGTTGCCCTTAGTGTATTTAGCCCTCTCGTAACAAATGCCGTTTCTGTCGGCCTCCGTTTTGACAACGCGGCAGAGCTAGTCATGAGGGCAAGCGGGGCCCCAACGCTGTTTTTGATTCAGTTTTTCCCACAGGATCCTCAGAGCGCGGTTTCTGCCACAGGCCGCTTCTTACTTCACCGATACATCGTGGTCTTGGACTTCGTCGTGATCCTCTCTATTCTCACCCTCTTCAATTTTCTCTCTTCTTGAATCCTATTTCAATTCCCCCCCCCCCCTTTCCCGCCCCGTTTGTCGTTTGGTTCTTCGTGTTGTTCTTCTTGGCAGATGTGTTGTCCCGGCCTGTGCCCTGGCTTACTCAACTCCTCTCTCCACGAGAAGCCGATAGACGCTGGCGGCAGATATCCTTTTGTCTCTCCTCGATTCTCTCTATTTGTCGACGACGGCTGGCGGAGGAAGGCCTTCTCAATCACCACCACCATCACCATCACTCGACCGCCAGGGGGCAGCCAGAGGACGACGACGACAACCATGAAAAGCGGCGACGACAGCAACAAAGTGGCAAGCAAAACGACAACAACAAGAAAAAGGGTTCTCCGCATCAGTCGTCCACGACGAAAGAGAAAGAACAGCGAACAAAGAACATGGCTCCCTTAACCCTCTGTGGCCTTGTTGCGTTGCTCGTCATTTGTTTCTCGACGTTCTGTTCTGTTCGATTTTACCGCGCGCTGATGTTGGCTCGGAGAGCGGACAGGAAGGAACCAAAAGCAAAGGAAATGATCACTAGAATGACGAGAACAAAACAGGGGTAGTGGGAGGGGGGGGGATGGGGGACATCGACAATGAGAAGCCAGCTGTACCAATGGGCCTGATCAATTTGAGAGCACTTTTTGTGGCTCGCCCGGTTGTCCTCATTTGTGGGCTGCTTCGGCTATCTCTGCTGGCTGTTGCTGCTGCTGCGGCCGCTGTTGGTATCGCCTCAGCCTCGTCAACCCTACTGTCACCGCGATCCACCTGGCTTGGCACCGAGGCCATACGCTTGAACGGGGGTGGTCTTTGTCTTCGTAAAGCTTGCCGTCTATAAGTGGAAGCTTTAGTCAGAAAGCCTGAAGCCAAGGGGGGGATATAGATATGCACAACGAAGGCAGGAGAAGCAGCAGCAGAATCAGTAGCAAAAACAACAAAGGACATTGACGACCGCAATGACAGGATAACTGGGCCAGCCGCCCTTGGATCAGAGCAGCCCCAGCGAGGGTAGATAGAGGTGAGAGCAGAGATCAACAAAACGACAGATGATAAGGCGGAGAGACAGAAATATCAACAATCGCAATTGGGATATAAAAGAAAGAAGAAGAAAAATGCCCGCGGCATGTGTTTCGCAAAGGCGTTGTATGAGTCGAGCCGTAATGGGTATATGGGCGATACGATTTGGAAAGATGATCTGTGATCTTTTTGACAAGCTACGTGCATTCCGACAGGGCTGTCGTCAATGTAACGGAGCTTCAAGAAGTGTACCGCATATTTCCTTGTCTGACAATAGGGAAATTCCGAAAAGAGAGAGAGAAAGAGATAGGGACCAAATTTGACCTACACTGCTATAAAAAATATTGCATAGGGAAACAAAACTAATGACGACGGCTGATCCGTATGATAAGAACCGTTCAATACTAAGCATGGGCTTGTTATGTTAGGCAAGGTTTCGTTTGTAAATATGATGTCGTGGTTAAAAAAAATTGCGGTAGGGAAGACGGCAAGCTACTAGAAGCTAAACAATATTGACTTTAGGGAAAACTGTACAATTAGGCTTTAAGGGCCGCCGTTAGCTTGCAGTACAGCAAACAGAAGGCCAATGCCATCGTTCAGTGTCTTCTTGGTCGATTATCAATTACGTGTTGTGTGACATTTGCCCATATGTTAATTTATATAGGCATATGTCACGCTATGGAAATGTAGAAATGACAACTTATAACCAACCGAATTGAAAATCGGTAAAAATGATTTCGCTCATAAAATGATCCGCGGACTATACTCGCAATTTATCTGGATGTAAGCTTACTCATATTAGATACGCATGATACGTCTACCCAGCGCGTGTACAATGTCGAGAGTTCCGATGGCTGCAAAATCCCATTATATACTGTAAATAAGCACAGATTTGATATAATTTGAAATGACCGTCAGCTGGACTGCGTCAAACTAACATGATTTAACACTAAAGCAATCTAGCTTTTTCTTCTGCTTCTAAAAGACGTAGGGCAAAGCCCGGGGAATCGCCAACGGCACAACGCCGACTCTTCTCGGTCGCTGGCTTGTCGTCTATTCGCTTTGCTACGATTGCTTGCCAACAATTTCCCACTTATCCCACATCTCCTTGATCCCGTCCTATATTTTATCCTTCGACTATATATTTGCAGGCCTATATTGCTTTGTTGTTCTTAACGCGTTTTCCTCTCTCGTTTTCTTATCTCACCCTCTTTCCGTTGCAGTCTTATCTACCTGTCTGGCGCCCAATGAATGAAAATTTCGCCTCACGCGCAGATCCACGCCACCTCAGCCGTCTCGCAAAGGGGGGGGGGGGGCAAGGGACGGCCGATCGGGATGTCGTGCGTTCGTGTACGTTTTGAGGTATAACGATGACATGTCCGGACATCACCACTTCAGCTTACTGGGCACAATGACAACAGCAACCACATCAAATGTTGTTCGAAATAGGTTGATCGCCGGGGAGCAAGTGTGATCGCAGCAGAGCCGACCGGGCCAGAGCAAAGTGGCATCGATTGCCAACAACCCGATTCATGTCGCGCCTTGTCCCAGTCGCACGCCGGCTGTCTTGCCTTGCTTGATGGTGGTGACTCATCGGGGATGTCGTTTCCTTTCAAGTGGAGTGGCCTAGTAGCAGCGATGTATAAACTCGAAAGGTACGCACACTCGAAAAACCGGGCGGAACGGTGTTTTCAGTAAAGCGCACCGTTGGCCCGCACTCAGTCGCTTTCGATGATTCAATTTTGCGCCAGGAACATGCAACAAGACCTTTTAGCTTGGCCACATCAGCCTGCAGTAACACCTTGCTCCGTCAACCTGACGACAGGCCCCACCATATATATATATATATATATATATGGTTTCAATCTGAGGATACGCATTCGTAATGTATTTGTCACCTTGCAATGTATATATATATATATATATATATATATATATATATTACCATCCTGAGAGAGTAAGGGCAACTGCTTATCTTAAGTGTATCGCACTTGTCTTAAGTCAGCCCAAACCTGTAACCTTAACACATATTGCATTCAATTCATCGCTGGATCAGACCCTCCATGGCTCCTTGTGTGAGAGTCGCCGGTCTTCACTTCATCTACCATTCCCCCAATCGATATTTATAAACGTATACACAGCTTTCACGTACTTAGATGTACAATTTCCCCATATATATATATATATATATATATCATTAGCTAATATTTCCTTACGCTATTGAGACAAAGCAACTATCATTATAGTAGGTAATGTGCTATAATAGTTGCCTCGGCGTTTATTTTCTTCTTAAGCTGTTTGTTTTCGTGGTCCGAGCGCAATAATATCAGCGACATCTTGACTTTTTGCAGCTGTGGCACTTGGTCGCCTGTGTCTGGTACAGACTCCAGTTGGTTAAATAGAAATTTATTATGAATTTTATTATTTGACTAGCAAAATTATAACTAAATCATTGCTTAAGCGATGGCCATGCTAACCGTCAAACCGTGCATTGTCCTGTGGTCAAGCGCTCTAGCAAATCTTGGTTTTTCATGCACGAGACACTTGGCTTATTCAAACGAGCAGGGTCATTCAGCTGGGTGGTATAGTGGTTTCAGGCTAAGAATTAAATGGCTACACTGAAGAAGGAATACCACCAGCTACAATAGAGAAATAAAAAAGAGATAAAAGCATTGTCGTTGCTACCATTGACGTCAACAACAATAAGAACACCATTACCTTTGACTTTAAAAACAACGTTTCTGGAATATATATATATATATATATATATATATATATATATATATATATAGTTTTATGTCAAACGTGGTTTATTTACGAAAATGCATTCTCACTCAGTAAATAAAGTTAGTTGTAAAAAGGTGAGTCAAACAACGAAAAGAAGAAAATCGCTTTCGCCAAAATCCAAGGAGTGCTTTGTATAAGAACTTTACACAAACGGTAATCACAGCGGTTATTGATCATCACAACGACTTCAGAACCGCATTTGGTGCGTTTTTTAGCACGCCGAACAATATATGAGACAACATACTTGCAAATATACGCATAAGCGAAGTAGTCCACTAGTACAGCATCTTCACAGTTCACAACAACTATATATATATATATATATATATATGTGCACTTATCCCGCAACAGGTCTTTCTGTTTATATTGCCTCGCTTGTTTTTGACACGTAGCATTCTTCTCTTCGATGTCACAAAGCGATTATTCACTGAGTGAAGCACTCCGCCACACGCTCGGCATGACATCCAACGCTCTATCGTGCGTGGCCGCAAAGTATGGCGCGTGCCTTCGCCTGGTGTAGCCTGGTCCATTTCTCCCATTTTCCCTTTTTCCTCTCTCCCCCCCCCCCGCCCCCCGCTCTCTTTCTTCATAGGTTGCCGGAGCCCATATAAAGACGATCGGACGGACAGACCTGCCGGAGCAGCCGACTAAACCGGACGGCATGCAAAGCGCCGCCAAGTGACCGCTCTATATTTCACTTTGTATAGCTCAACGTGTGCGTTTATCGCCGTGCCTGGCTCTGTGACTCAGTTACCAACTCCCGGCTTTCCGCCGATCATCCGCAATGAGCTGACTCTGACTGATCGCTGTTATGACTCCCCCCAGATCAACCTCCATAATCGCATCCCGCACCGCCGCCGCCGCTGCTGCTGCTGCTGATGATGATGACGATTAGGTCGGAATGCCTATTCGAGGATTTCCCTATCAGCACGCTGTACCTTTGCAGCAGTAGTAGAAGCAGCAGCAGCAGCACTGTCAGTTTCACATTCTCTTCATCCTCCTTCCGTCAGAGACCGCAGACTGTCGGGTCGTCGATTGAGTCGGCCAGTTGGAGCTAATTTGAGCTTCGGCGGGTCCGTTTGCTCCTCGCTCCCATTGTCATCTTCAACATCGTAATTGTCATATAGAAGAAGGGCACGCGGTCTGGAATCCAACGGATGTAGGTGGGCAAAAGGAAGAACTTGCCGCCAGGGGGAATGCCAAGTTGCCAAAATACGCGCCGGATGGTGGTAGTGTTGGTGGTGATTGTACCGCGGGGATCAAGGACGGCTGAACTGTGAACTGCGGCCAAACTGTGCCCACACGACGCTAGCGACTCGCAGCAGCCGGCCAGTGTCTATGAGTCATCATCAATATCATCTGTATGTACGTTCGTCTGTCACCGCCTCCGCCGCCATCATTGTCGTCCTCACGATCGTCTTTTAAGCCCTTCTTCCCGTTAAATTCCCGTTAAATTCTCCTTAGATGACGAATTCAGAGGCCAGCCAAGCGGCCAGCAATACCGCTGTTGCTCGGCTCCGTCTCTGCTCTTTTTCTTCTGCTTCCCTCCATTTTTCACTCGATATGTGTTCACGTATAGATTCTTATATGACTCGTCCTTTCGTTACTTTCAATCCTGTTTCCTCCTCGCGAAGCGGGTTGTCCGCTGGATCGCGCAATGAGTGTCACCGCGCATATGCACACACCTACACACGCTCAATCGCCAACTCGGCAGGACAGAAAATCAACGAGTTTTTCTGCGGCCGGACAAAGAAGGGAAAAAGGGAATTTTCCTGCTCCTTGTGACGGTGTCGGTGGTAGATCCTTTAACATCCCCGATTAGATTGGCGAATGTCTGTCATATGGTAGCGCCGAGGCCACAACGAGGGCGAGAATGACGCCAACAACAGCGGGGACCACGGCGATCGGGAAAACATTCAGAACGGAGAGGAGGACAGCAGCAGAAACAGCAATTACAGCGGCTGTGATAGTCACAACCGTTCGTCATTACTTACCAATATGAAGAGAAACCGATTGAGATGAGACATCAGCTAGTTGGATCGAGCTAGTTGAATGTAGGGTGACTGCATACCTATCGTACCTTCGTTCGTACCTATTAACGGCGGTGCAGAGAAGAGAGCGAAAGAAGAATAGAGTGCGCGCCAGCAAAGCGAAGCTTACTTCGCTCGCGGCACGCGCCGCATACATAGACACACATTGACCGAGCCTCACGCTGAGGTTGTCGGAGATCACGCGGGGGTTGGGGTAACGACGACGACAACGACCGCGCCAGCACTAGCGGAAGGAGCGATCAGCCTCTGGGAAGGAAACACAAGAAAGAGCTGCTGTGCTGTGGCGGCGGCGGCGGCGTTGGCAGAACCATGATCCGCTATGAGCTGCGGGGGACCACAACAAGAAGTGGTTGATTCTTCTTAGGCTGACTTCCGTACCCGTCGTACGATGTTCGATGTCATTCGTCAGGCAAGCGTTTTCCGCTTGCTGGTAGTAGGTGGGTTGTCGACTGGCCCGCTCAATTGCTAAATTATGTTAAACACCACAGCCACACACACAGGCACACATATGATCGAGAATAAACAATGGGATGTGGGACGAAGAAGAAGATTGGTATAAAGTGATAAAGATGGAAAAGTAGAGAAAAACAGTGAGGGAGATATAGAGAGAGGGTAATAGAGACAGCGAAAGAAATGCACGGATAGCAGGCAACGGGAACTAGAGGGGAGAAAAAAGACAGTTATGTATATATATATATATATATAAAGAGAGAGAGAGAGAAAAAGAGAGAGAGAGCGCGCGAGAGAGAGAGAGATCCCAGGAAACGAGCGGAAATGAGGAGCGAATCGGACGTATGAAAAACCACCGACAGAGTGAACGCGCTTAATAAGATTGTCAGAACAAGAAAACCCCGCGGCCCCGGTTCTTTTGGATCGAAGGGTTGGGGCAAGCATGCTCGGTTGTTGATAAATGTGTGGGGTGTGCAAATCTTCGTTGGAGCTTCGTTGAGTTGCCGACAGTCGTCAATGTCGACATATTCAGACACCGAGGGAACGATCTAGAGGAGAGAGAGAGAGAGAGAGGGGGGGATTGGAAACGCAAAAAGTGAGGGGCATAGGGGTCTACAGACAAGGTATAGGAATCGCGCAGCCATGATGGTGACGCTGCTGGTGATGTTAGCGATCATGATATCATGGTGGTGAAGGTTGTGGTGTCGTTGCACGACGAACACAATGTCAGAGTTGTGCCGTTGCACTGTTCCTCATCTGATCGCTTGCCCCATGTGCTGGAGTTTGCGAATCAGTCGTCACGTCGTCAACGAACAGACACAGGCGGGACGAACCCAACAGCACCAGGCGGCCAGTGGGCAATAGCGGCTGTAGCAACAACAACAACAACAACAACAACAACAACAACAACAACAACAACAACAACAACAACAACAACAACAACAACAACAACAACAACAACAACAACAACAACAACAACAACAACAACAACAACAACAACAACAACAACAACAACAACAACAACAACAACAACAACACACAACAACAACAACAACAACAACAACAACAACAACAACAACAACAACAACAACAACAACAACAACAACAACAACAACAACAACAACAACAACAACAACAACAACAACAACAACAACAACAACAACAACAACAACAACAACAACAACAACAACAACAACAACAACAACAACAACAACAACAACAACAACAACAACAACAACAACAACAACAACAACAACAGAGACAACGGCTGTCCAATCGTTCGCGTCTGGAGCAAAATTATGTGTAGAGAAGAGTTGTTGCATTGTACATCACCGTAATTGTTGTTGTTGTTGACGTCGTCAATCCGTATTTAGATCTGATTGAGGTTCAACTGGGCTCTGCGGTCCTTACAGACCAAGCGGCCTAGCGACTCGGTGACTGCGCCACTTTGAAACAAGAATGATACGCTCCATATCGCATCGCGTCAGTAGCAAGCAGATTTTGCAAATTGGCTTTAAATTCTCCAGTTTGCTCTTCCTCCCCCAATCTCTCCTTATCTTTGGTATCGTTATCTTCCATGTCTAATGCAGCTTACGGAAAGACAAGCCGACAGGAGCGGATTTTTTTCTGTTCCTAGTCCAATTTCTTACCAGTTGTCATCATCGACGTCACTGCCGACGTCGTCATCCAAACCAAGATCCCGAGAATACCAGGAAGAAGTATGGAACGACCAAAGACGGAAAACGCATAGTCATAAAAAACCGCCAGAACGCGAAGAACCTTGTAATGATAGATGAACATTAAGAGGATATAGGAACCGTGAGTGCAGCGTGTAAAAAATAGGAGAGAAACGAAAGGCTTAGCATATATATAAAAGAGCGAGAGCTCTTAGCTTATATATAAATATATCTATAAAAGAGCGAGAGAGATTAGGAGAATTATTCAGTTGTAGTAAATGCTTAGTGCACTGGGAGCAAGATTACGGCTCGTTAGGCAAAATATCTTGCGTGGCGGAGTGGTACTAGTACGCCAGTAATGGTTGTCATCTACCGGGGTGTCGTCGGCTCAATATTTGTTGTTAATCGAATTTTGTTTTTGCGATATTCATTAAGAATAGGTGATAAACCATACCGCTGAAAATCAGCGGCCACACGGCCACAAGGACTTTTGGGAAACCCCTAGATATCTCAACATGTCCGGCTCTCGGTGGATTGAAGATATACCTCTTGGTGAGTTCCAAGCCCGTAGGGGACGGAGGTTGGTCTATAATTGAAAACAACCTCTTTAAATACGTTTTAAATCTAGGGAAAAAGCTTTCGCCGGATGATGAATCATCTACAAGCTAAGCCGATAGGGATAAGATAAAAGCTTTCAAATTTTGCACAGTAAAAGCGGCATGCGCCTTATTGTACATTGCGTGCTGTTAACTAAGTGTCAGCCTGTCGGTAAACTAAAGAACGCCCTTTGCTGGCCAGCATGACTATTGAATATCAGAATTGCGCAAAGAGTAATAAAATACTAGAGTTTTTTTTAATGCTATACATATTGCAATGTAGTACAAAAATGCAGACTAAATTGTTGGTGGCTTGAGTATGCATGTTGATGTTCTGAATTGTATAGGAATTACGTGAACGCTTCTTCTTACCCTATTGTTATTCAGTCTCGGTTAATAAAACGTATTACGACCAACGAGTTCGAGCCTAATATTGTCAAGTCCATGCAGTACGGAGTGCTCCAGAATGAGAGCAACGCATAAAAGAAACGTATCAAGGTTCTGTGAGAGGACATAAGAAAATTAGCAAACAATCATTGCATAGCATAAGCGTTTCTTTACTCTATCACATGCACACATAAGTTGTGTGCGTCAATGTGCCATCGTTTCTGCGCAATATGGCACACTACCATTGCACAGGCGTGCGCATAATATTGCAATTTTCCGCGATTGATTGGGGCTTTGCGGGCCCACCTCATTCTATTCATTGATACAACAACGTATCGTCTCACTGACTAGTCCAATATTATAATAAAACGGTGCTTAACATTATCTTAGTGAACAGATATTTCCAGTATAGATATATATGCAAGTCGTAATCACATATATATATATATATATATATATATATATATATATATATATATATATATATTATATATAAGTACAACTGAAATGTGCAAGGTTGGTATTGAAAAGAAGTGTACGGTAATAATAAACGTGAAAACGACGCCTTGGGTCACCTTGAGGAAAAGAGATTAATCTTTATTCCGCTGCCAATGGCCAAGTTTGCGCAAGCGTTTGACACAGGCTGTAGGCGTAAATATATACATATATATATATATATATATATATATATATATATATACATATAAATATATATATATATATATATATATATATATATATATATATATATATACATATATATATATACATATATATACATACATATATATACATATATACATACATATATATATATACGGCCGCGAAATCTTGAGGAACCAAAAAGGGCTTTTAGCAGTGAGTTCAGATAGAATGGAACCAGCGTTATTGGCATTCTCATATTGCCTTCTGCCGGTGCTCAGTGTTGACTTTAGGAGCGGCTTGCCCGTGAAGCAAAACAACATACCGTAAAAGTTCAGATCGGCTATAGCCTAGCAGAAGCCGTCGTGCAGCGTATCCAGATCTGCAAAGTTCTAAAAAACATCCGTTTCTCATTTAAGTATATATGTCATGCCGATATGGTATCGACATACCTTTCCCGGAACTTTCGATACTCCTCGACTGCTTCGACTGCTGGTTGTGTATAGCTTGATACTAGAGGAGAGACATATTGCCTCTTTTTGCCGCAGTAACAACATAAGACACGCGGAACAGATTACGTAAAACATAAGAGGTTTCTACGGAGTCAGCGGTAATTTTTCTAAAGCTATGCGGAGCTAATTGTAAGCAGCACCTTATTTATTATACAGGCTGGCTTAAATAACCGCTACAGTTGCCAGTAATTTTGCTTAGTGAAAAAGTGCATAACAAATATTTATCTATGTACAAAAACTAAAATTATAAATGACTTACTTTAGTAACTATATATATATATATATATATATATATATATATATATATATATATATATATATATATATATATAAATATATATATATATATAAATATATATATATATATATATATATATATATATACAACATATTGTGATGACTTATTAGTCATTTTCAATACGTTTGCACACTCGGCAGTGCTCGCCTACGTGCGTATTAGTGTGCTAAACTAGGAACATTCGCGTGCTGTCGTTTTCGTTGAAGTATTCGATTGTTTGGGGCCAAATTTCGCAAGTTTCCATTCTCACGAGTTTTCGCAATGCAACACCTTATGCTACTACTACTACAGGTTGTGAGTGAATCACTTTGCCAGAGGCTTTATCGAGCTGTGCCTATCGTTTTTTGCCAACGAGTGCAAGTCGACGGTACTGGTTGTCAGCAGCGACACCTCATTGCGATACGTTTGGTTCAAACGAAGCATTTGGTCGCTTGGCTGACGAATAGTTGATCTGCGCTCGAATGTGCGACATGATGGCCTTGCCGTTTCTGTGCCCACACATACATACATGCACTTAGTGTAAATGCGTAGCCCTTTGTCTGTTGTTGCTCCATCTTTCTTGTTCTTGTCTTGTTCTTGGTATCTCTTGTGCTCACTCTCTCTCTCTCTCTCTTTCTCTTTATATCTCTCCCTCTGTTTTTCTGCTCACTTGAATAATCGAAAGACCACCCCCAACCCAATAGAGTCGAAATGAAGATGCATTAAAAGACAGCAACGCCAAGACGTTATTTTCGGCATCGGGCATACAGCAGGGGGACCCCTTGGGACCGGCCCTATTCAGCCTGGGGATACGTGAGCTGGTTAACTCCGTTTAAGTGCCATTCAACGCTTGGTACCTAGACGATGGCACACTTGATGGACCGATGGTGGACTTGCTCGATGAGGTGCGCAGAGTCCTTGCTTTCGAGGCAGTCAGTGGTCTGGTGCTGAACACGGCCAAATGCGAGGTGTTCGCTCCGGAGACAGACCCAGACGATCCCTCATTGAGGGCCTTGCTCGAGCTGCTACCGGGGTGTAGAGTCGTGGCTGACCACGAAATAAACCTTCTTGGCGCACCGGTTCTGCCCTCTGCGCTGCCGGGACAACTTGACCCCTTGATGGACAGATTGTGGGCGATGCAGGAACGTCTACCGCTTATTGGAGCCCACCAGGGACTCTACCTGCTTCGCTCGTCGTTCTCCGCGTGCCGCATCGTACATATTTTACGGTCCATAGACTGCTCAGGCGATTTGAACCATCTTCTCCAACCATTCGACGACCAGGTGGTGGAGGCCCTACAGACAGTGCTGAGTCTAAACTTACGACCACGAGAGGTGCGCCAGGCGGCTCTCCCCATGTCCATGGGCGGCCTTGGTCTCCCCTCAGCTCGATCCTTTGCGGGCCCGGCCGTGGCTGTCTCGATGCATGCTACGTCGGATAATGTCCAGCGCCTGCTCCCGCCGGCGGCTCAGGCAATGTTCGAGGCGGCTCGTGACGATATAGCGACTGGACTTCAAGCTTCATCGCCTGGTCCCGATAGACTAGCCTGCCAGAGGGCCTGGGCCGAGAAGGCTCACGAAGCTTCGCTTAATTCGCTGCTTGAAAAAGGCAGGGATGACCAGGACAAGGCACGCCTTTTAGCTGTCGCTCGCCCAGGAGCAAGCGACTGGTTGCATGCACTACCCGCTGACTCACTGGGTACCCGCCTTGATGACCAATCCACCCGGATATGCGTTGGCCTTAGATTGGGGGCTGATTTGGTTGAGCCACACAGATGCTCTTGTGGCGAGCCCGTTGGGCGACTCGCCAGACACGGCCTGTCTTGCGCTCACGCAGCGGGCCGGCGCCCAAGACACACTGCCCTCAATGAAATGCTTGCAAGATCGCTGCGGAGGGCGGGGATTCCGTGCGTCCTGGAACCACCTGGGCTTTCAAGAGACGACGGTAAGCGCCCCGACGGTATGACTTTGATACCCTTCTATAAGGGTCGTTCCCTGGTGTGGGATGCGACGGTGACCGACTCTCTGACCCCTTCCCTTGTCGGTCCCGGCGCGTCCCGCTCGGGGACTGCCGTTACGCGAGCTGAGACCTCAAAGATGAGAAAGTATGCGGACCTAAGTCGGGCGCACCACTTTTCGCCATTCGCGTTCGAGACGATGGGTGGCCCTGGGCCCTTCACGGTAACATTGATCTCTCGGGTTAGCGACGCATTACGGCAGGCGACAATGGACAAGAGGGCGCACGCCTTCTTCTCCCAGCGACTGTCCCTGGAGATCCAAAGAGGTAACGCGACCTCAGTGCTCGGAACTATGAGAGACTGGATGGACCCGGACCTTCATGCCAGGGCCTCACGGGCATGAGCGATAGAGGCGCGCAGAAGGAGCAACTAGGTCGACGAGCACCAACGCCGTGAAGCATTTTATATATTCTTCTAAATTATAATGAAAGACAGCAATGACGCCGGAACATTGCCAATCCTGGTATGTATGTCGCACCCTAGGAAATATTCTGTAGCACTTTGATTTGCTAATCAACAAGGGGCTGAAGGGAAAGTCTAGATATGGCTGGTATATAGAAGACTTGGATACGAGTTTATAAATTAACCAAATGTTAGCATACGAACAAGATCATAATTTCGAACTGAAGTAGATATCCTACGCAGAATACTGTACTGATGTGATAATGTTAGCCATGCAGCTATAGCGTATGCATGTGTAAACACGCAAGAATGTTTAGAAAGGTATGGCAATTGAATCCACAGAAGACACAGAAAGCTAGACGTGAAGAAATAAATGCAAATTCTTGAGGCAAGCGTAAACATTGATGTGCACAGGGCCTTTTTTGCTGTGTTCGGAGCCTACTTCTATCGCATTGTGGAGAAGAGACGCGCCTTCAAGCATTCAAATATTAAAGTGGAATTAATAAGGATATACGTTTTATTCAGAATGGATAAGGCACGCAACGTATATATAGTTCATTATATCACTATTAGCCCATTCTAGTGCATTTTGTGGCATTAAAATTAATAACGGAACTATTACGTTACCAGTACTTCTGAATATTGGCCACTGTACAAGAAGCGGGTGAAACCCAGCATTTTAAAACTTAGGAATGCTGGCCCTGACCTCTGCCTTTAACCGCCACAGTGTTAACCGTAAAATAGTAAATTATATATATATATTTATATATATATATATATATATATATATATATATATATATATATATATATATATATATATATATATATAGGCAAGTCTAACGATTAACTGTTATACTCTCAAAAATACTGATATATAGTAAAGTTGTGATTAGACGTTAGTCCGCAAGTCAGGGGGCATCGGCTCACGTCAGGTTTTAGCTCGGTTGGCAAATGTTAAATGAACCATCATAATACCAACTAAGGAAAGGAATATAGACATGCCGGACTTTGACCATTTCGGATAAACCTGCATAACGGTCGCAAGAGGCAAAACAGGGAAAAGGACAAGCAAATGAAAAAAAAAAAAGAAAGAAAAAGAACAGAGACAAGCGTACGACAATAACGACGAAGAGCAGCGATCAAATGTTCGCTTCTGGGAAATCCCCTACTATGGAGAGGAGGATCCTTCTTCCTTCCTGTGGCGGTAGCTTCTTGATGGAAGCTCTCTTCCCCGATACATGGTCTACTGCTTCTACCGTTGCTGCTTCTATTTCAAGGCGGTGGATAAGTGGAAGCCAGCCGGCCGGTCGGCGCGACGCAACGGCAAAGGCAGACGCGAAACGTCTGCAGATGGACTCTTGTCAAATCGGGTCGCTTTCCGGGGGACCGACAGTTGGAGTTCTTCTACTCTTCAGTCGCTGTTCGTTCGCTCAATGTGCTCCTCGGCCTTGCGCCTGTCTCACCGGCCAGCCTTGCCAGCCTTTCATTTCCGCTGTGCGCCGCACCGAAATCTGAACAATCCAGCCAGCAGCAGCAGCATTCTTCAGCGATTCAACAAGCATCGGCCCGCTGCCGGCCCAGGCCGGGGTTCCTGCATCTTTGACTGAGCGTATCGCTCGGGACTGAGCGAGGTGGGTGGTGGTAGCGGCGGCGTGGGCACCGATGGCCCAGGGCGCTGACGACAGCGGCGGTTGGAGACGGAGACGCCGACGCCGCGACCTCCACAGGCCGCCGCGGACAAGATGAAACGCCAACTTGAAACTAGCTCAAGCTAGGCGAAACCTGTTCGCCCGGCCTAATAGGGCCCAGAGGGAGATGCCGGTGGTGATCCACTTCACTTCGGGCCGGCGCCCCATCGCAACGCGCCGACATAGCAGCACGACGGCACACCATTTGAACTTAATGAGTGTCGTCATTAACGAGCGAACGAGCAAGAGAGAGCAAGAAGGCAAGCAAGCCAGCGAATGATACATAGGCGAATCGGCCACACAGGTATCCAGCGGCGAACGAAGCTTTGTGCATGTGGGGAGCAAAGTCAATGTGCTGCTGCTGGTGGTAGTGGCGGTAGCTAACTATCACACAAACAGCAAAAGTCTTTAGTCTTTATCCGGTTCTGACTGACAGCCGTGGTGTGTCCTACGTGAACTTCCGAACCGCGTGAAATAGGCGGAAATTAGTTTGAAGCCAGATAGAGCGTACAATAGAACAATGTCCACGGTAGCGTCAGAATGGTTACGCATATATCTAAATCAGTTTACGCCGTCCTGGATACATGTAAATATATATATATATATATATATATATATATATATATATATATATATATATATATATATATATATATATATATATATATATTTATATGTGTGTATATATAGGGAGAATGAGAAGAAGAAATGTCGTAAGGCATTCAACGTTGCCCCACGCCTACAACCTCACACCGTCCGTGTTTGAGACGTTATGGCCTGGAGACTCCATGGCAGAAATATCGCTTAAATGCTTCTGCGCTAAGCTGAAAAATGTAAACTAAGTAAGCGGTCAAACAAGTCCCTTTGGCAGAGGAATTTATATGGCAGCCAGATGCTTACATAAACGTAATTATAATGAAGATACTTAAAATTGTCAGGTACTGGTTTCCAATTTAAATAAGCTGAGTGCTCGGAGTGAACTGTAACACGCCATAATGGAACAAAAATAGGGAAGTATAGATGTCCAAAAAAAGTGGTGCATTACCATCTACTCATTCATTGTTATATTAGTTTTCAAATTAGTGCTTGAATAATTATTTAACTTTAAAAATAAATTGTTTGATGTCTCATGCCTTCCATAGAGCAACAACGTGAGCGACCCGACTAGCAACACCCATCTGTGATGGCCTGTGACTTCAAAGCCGGAGCAGCAATGCCCTCGGCTATTGTCATATCGCCTTTAATCTTCTCTGCTAATAGAGCTGTCGAAGCAATGGCCGTCGGAAGAATCTCTTTCGTTGCCAACTCAGGCCCAGAAGAGTCTCTGCCAGTGGACATTCAACACGAGAAAAGGTACGTTATTTTGCCTTCAGGGCCCTAAATGCATTAAAGCATGCTATAAATACTTATTCACAAGCGGCAAGACCCGACGCGTTTTGGTCATGAGTATTCCATCCTACCAGACAAAGAGCATGGCGCTGGGTCCAGTGCCTCGCTTAGACTATGGCATTATGAAATACCGTTACTGTAATATAGATTGTCTACGTTTTGTGGTCAGTAGTCAAGTTGCTCAGAAGAAATATTTTCTTTGTACTTTCAAGGAGCCGTGGGTCTTCAGGAGGTTGCTTACGGTGGGCTCTTGTGGCATCAATACACTGGCATGTTTTAAGTTATTATTCTTCTTCTTATTATTATTATTATTATTGCTTTTATTATTATTATTGTTTTTATTATTAATAATAATAATAATATATTATTATTATTATTATTATTATTATTATTATTATTATTATTATTATTATTATTATTATTATTATTATTATTATTATTATTATTATTATTATTATTATTATTATTAGTATTATTATTATTATTATTATTATTATTATTATTATTATTTTTATTATTTATTAATATTGTTTAAATGTTACAATTGTGAGGTGTAAACGTGTACTCCTTGTCTTCTCCTAGCTCCTAAATATTATTCCATGGAACCGAAAATACAGCCGGCGTTTCCTCGGCACACTGCAAGCGACAGCAGTTGCCGTAGAAACTCGCCTTTGCGCCGATTCCCTGTGAGATCTGTAATCCGTTGGCCCAGCTCACTGATGAATCTCTTGGTTCCCTTGCCTTCCGGACCTATTGTTTCCATAGATATTCGCACTACGATGTAACTTGTCTCCAGTTTTTCGTACTTGCGTTTTTCCCATTATCTGCGCGATCGGCAACCCATCCCGCTTCTAGTGAACTATGGCGTATATACGAGGGAGCCACTGTACAGAACACTGTAGCATGCCATACCAAGCATCTACCGTTATTATTATTATTATTACATTACTGGCAGTTGACAACACCCGCGTGCCTACATCAGGCTCCGCTGTGGAGCTCACCACTTTGTGTTTGTATCTTTAGCTGTATGGAGATATCGATTACAGTTTACTGCCGTAACTACTTAGTCTACATTGGAAACCATGAAAACTATGGTATTTAAAATAGCCGCTCTTAGTCCCGAAAACCCATGATCTTCCGAAAACAAGGCAGTGGAGCCGCCCGTTACGCGTATATATATATATATATATATAAATATATATATATATATATATATATATATATATATATATATATATATATATATGCATATACATATACATGCACATACAAATATATACCGCAAATATGCTTAGCTTGCAACAGTTCAAGGTAGCTGCGGACAGAACCATACGCATGTACGAGCATGTGGGCAGACGCCCCACGGCGGTATATAGAGCAGTGTCGACGGCAGAGCAGTAACAGCACCGTCGGTGAAGGGGCCGACAGTGGACGGGGCAGTCCTGGGCCGCAAGCTAAGACACCACCATCAGCAGGGTACGGACAGGCTTCTCGCAGGCTAGACACAAAGCATAACCAAAGGTGCGCTAGCAGGACTGGTGAGCGTAGCAGCAACAGCAGACGGGGCGGCGGCGGCGACCGCTGCTGATGTAAGGCGAACGCTGCAAGGCCACAACGAACTCAGTAGTCAGGACTCAACGGTCAGACTGGTGAAGTGAAGGGCGCTATGCTGGCTGTGGGCCGGGCGGCCGTGACATGTTTACCCTGCAGGAGAGGCGCCCTTGTGAGCGCAGGCTACGCAGAAGCGTAAGGCTCATCATTCTCGCTTCGGGCCTCGAAGTGTAGTAGCTGCTGAAGGCGAATAACTTCGTGGCGCACCGGTGCGGGCCCTGTCTAGCGGCCGCGAATAGTTCGGACGTTAGTTCGTCCGTTTGTTGGGCCTGCGCGCCGGCCTCACGACTGACACGGCGTCCTCGGAGCGCCACAGATGTGCGCTGGTGAAGATGGTGTTCGTGATGATACTGTTGCTGTTGCAAGTTGGTAGCGGTCGTCGACGTCGTCGTCGAACCACGACACGGCGGAAGATACGCGATACACGATAGGGCTTGCTTGCTTGCTTATGGGAAAATGATCGCTTGTAGCTCCTCCTCTTGCTAAACTGCACTGCATCGTCGGCGAATAGCAAGGAGGATCGACTCGTCGGTCGGAGAGATTCCCTAGTGCCGGTAGCTATGGCTTTGGCTCGTGGCCACCGACGCCTGCGAAGACCCTCTCTCCTGTACGGCTTTTGCTGGCCCTTCCCGAACCGCCGCCTTCCTGCTCTTCACCAGCTAGCCGGGCTGGCTATATCCCTAGCAAGGGCTGGCTATGTGGAAACTGTGAGCAATCCACAGCGAGGGAACAACGAAGCATGTTCGACAAGCGGTCATCTGTTGCGATTATCGTAATGCTCGCTGTTGTTGTCGTGCTTAATGTTGTTTGCAACAACAACAAAAATAACAAACACAAAATAGCAACAACAATAGCAACAGCAACAACAACAAAAGCAAGAGCAAATAACAACAACAACAACAACAATAGCATAAACAACAACATGCCAAGCCTTTGTAAAGGCGTTCCTCAAAGATCATGAAGCCTGGTTCCAAGACCATCGTAAGCAGATTCGCAGAATTTGTCTACAAAATAACTGCCGCACAAAGTCGAACAGCCTTAGTGGTAAGATAAAAGGACCAGGTAAAATCGTCTCGAGAAGATAGTATTGCGGTCACCCCCGATAAGGGGCAGAGAGGACGACTGAAATTTAGTGGGTGTGTGAGTCACATACCATCACGGCTTTGACAACGCCCCCGTGGTGTGCATCATGCATTTTCCAGTTATATATATATAATGAAAAATGTATAACAATAGCATTAAAGCAGCAATAAGACATTCAGTTACAAACATGCAAAGGCAAGCGTTTGCGTGTAGACGAATAAGCAGTTGTGCAGGAGCGCTAGCGACTGTCAACAGGGTAAAGAACTCGTCTGCTTATAGGATACAATAGGCTTGGGCACCACCACCAAACCAAATGGGCAAAATTAGAATTGAGACTTCAGCTGACGTCGAAAAGAGGCAAATCTATTCTGCGACACTCAAGAGTATTTTAAGTTATTTCGACCCACCACACAACAGATAACCAATTTGTCGAAAAACAGCAGGCAGACGCTGGTCGTAGGTCGCAAACCTATTATTATTATTATTGTTATTATTATTGAGCCTATATACATGCTAGCGGCTTCTTCTGTTGACCAACAGATACGTTCGCCTAGTATCATCGCCTAAGCAAAGGTGAATATGCAGTAAAACTTTACGAGTACAGGCCAACAAACAATTTATTATCTACTATATGGAAAATAACGTTTAAAACGGCCTGATCCAGCTATATACATGTCATATTGTGCTGATCGTAACTCTTAAAGTACCGTTCGAGGGTAAACGTTGCTATGTTTTGTTTAGAATTACGTAACTCGTTCGACGATTGCCTTTGACACTCTCCAAAACCAAGAATACTCACTGGTAAGCCAAGCGCCATCGTACTAAGGTGTAAAGGCCATAAGAAAGTTATATAGATACATACAATCTAAACATTTGAAAACAAAATTTTCAAAGGCTTAGAGCAAAACATCAACGGCAGCCAAGTGGTTACTGGGAGACGGTGATACCGATTACCCGCTACACATTTAAAGATATTCATTTTGTAATATCAACGCTAATAATTAAGTATCTAGCCAACAACAAGACAATGAGAATGCGTATTTCTTGCATAATGACCTTTTTCTATTTTCTCGAAGAGCATTACATCATTGCATACTCAAATTGTTTTTTTCAATTAGGTATGCTAACCAAGCTGTTAATATCGGTTTAGCGTTGGTATCGCTCGTTCATTGTCGTTGCGATTTTCCTGCGCCGATTTTCCGACTTTTTTATTCGCCGAATGGAAGTCCTCTTCTTCGTAAGCGACTGTTGAATTGCCCCAACGCAGAGAGTACATTACTGCTTAATTACCTCGTATATAACGCGATCTATACCAGGCCACCAAAAGTGTGTAACTGAAAACGAAGTTTGGTCTGAACGAATTATTGATGGACGTCTTCGCGTGAAACTCGTGTCGTCTTAGCATAGATACGAACGACAAAGAGTTTATCGCACTCTCCTAGATGTCCCTTCCGTGACTCAGGACAGAGTATTGCCGATGCTGCGTGACTGACTTGGCCTGCGTAACGACTTGGTGCTCGTCGAGTAAACTAACTCGATTAGCCTTCACCGGAGATCAACTGCTCTCCCTCCTTCTAGCGTTACGCGAGATGGCTGATAGTTCTAAATCTAGGAATCATTCTTGACGTAATTCTTGATTAGTCGGCTGCGGAATCTCCAACGCCAGATTATATGTGCCGTTATAAGGCCGACAATTCGAATATATTTTATATGCTTCTTTTAAGGCAACAGTAATATTCGTCTGTCAATTGTATGAAATATTGCTTCGAAAAGTATAGGTCGCGCCGGGACGACACCTACGACTTCTTATGGCAGTGTTGCAGTCCTGTCCGCAAGATATGAGCTTGTCTCAAAGTATGAGGACTACTAATGTGGTCAGCGTCCAGATTGTGAGATAGCAAATAATCGAGACCTCAGTCGAGTATTCGTGAAGAATGGAAAGTCATTTTCTGTCCTTCGGAGACGTTACGCTCTTCCGTTGTATCGGTGAAGGCTTCACAGCAGGGTTGTTACAAAACTAGTCTTGTCAAATGTATCTTGATTGTTGCACTACATGCAATGGAGGCTCACGAATAATTGTCAGATTTATTATCACACATGTTGTGTAGAAAAAGTACAGTTAAAATATATGCATATGTATACATACACACATTTGGACTTATAAAATAATAGATATATAAAAGCTATGAAGCTACGACGCGAGGTTGGTCGTCTAGACTAGCTAGAGACGGGACTAGGGTGCAGGAGGCAGCATGGTATCTACCGCAAGGTAGTTTACAGCGTTGACACACACACGAGTCCGAGGGATCATGGAACCCAGCTGTCGCGCACAGCACGTGGTGGAAACCATGCACGGCGAATCTAGTCACCACGTGGCGGTTAGATCGGCTCGGCCCTTTCCATGCCTGGTTTTGCATCGCTCCTGTGCTAAAGAAATCCGCATCAATTTCCGCAAACTTGCACTCCCACGTTTTGAGAACGTTGACGTAGTTGGAAGATGAGGGCAAGTCAAAACGTCGTCTTAGCTCCTCGACGAATAGGGGGGTGTCCGTGAGGAGATAGACAAGTCGATTTCGGGCTGAACGATGGAGGCTCACGAATAATATAATTTCGATTTGTCGTTAAGTCTGTTAGAGATATGCTGTCCACATCGGCTCGAACGTCAAAAATCTTGGGCGGACGGTAACGCAATATAACAACACAATATATCTGTTTGTTTATGTTTCTTGTCTGTTTATGTTTTTGTTTGTTCTGTTACAAAACATTCTTATATCTGGATTTATTAAACAAAATGCGGCGCTCAACACACTTCAGTCATTTACTTACATAGAAGCAAAACTCTACAAGGCTTTAGGGTTTATCGTTTTGTCACTTCTGGTAACAGTGTGTGGGAGGGGAGCTTGTAAAGGGCCAATACAAAATTGTTACAGAAGAATCCGTAAAATGGCTTATACATAACTTTTACAAGCAGGGTAGTATGAAATACTAAGCAAGCCCTGCAGTTTACCTATAGAGGCAGTCAGCAAGGTAATTTAGTAAATTAATTTGCAGTTGCATTTTCAAGTCATATCTATTCACCCGCAAAAATACTTACACGAAGGGTGATGCTTGCAGAGTCAAATGAACAACCTACGTCCACAAATAGGAAATTATTCACAAAAAACAAAAATACGAGCATTATAACCAAATTCAGAACAAGTCTACGCATGAGTAAATAAAAATGCAAAACATAATCAATAAACTGGATCTGTCCTATGCTTTACCTCGAAAAAGCATTCGCAATTCCAAAAGTGATTACATTTGCAACCTACTACAAATGGAGCATGTGTACGTACAAGCTATGCGGTCATAAGCTAGATTCTGATCTTTGGTTTACGGACTGCAAAGGTTGGGCGATTGCAACCTCTGTAACGAATTCCTTAAAAAGCCGTAACAACTTCAGAGCGGGCCGTAACTGATCGGTTCAGAAAATTATTGAACGAATAGAAATATTCATTGGAACTTCACTGCTTGCGGCAGCAACAGTCTTCCACATTTCTTCAGTACTCTACTGGCAGAGGGCAAAACGGAAAACACAAACATGCCTTTGAGGAATGTGAACATAAAAATAATTATTATTAGCAAGGGAAAACGGAAAGGTTTAGAAACACTATTTTTTTTAGTTTTTTAAAGTTGTGATTAGAAAAATTATCACAACAAATGCACGATTGTGAGAGAACGCAATAATACATTGAAAGACCGAGCATACAGGCGCATTTGAAAGAAAACACATTGTCTGGATTATACATGGCCACAGCGAGAGCAGAAACTCTTGTGATATTAAGAAAAATTCGCAAAATTATATTAATGTATCTATCCTATGTATGTTTTTGCTCTAGCTGAGACCAATCATATTTCAGACGATGTCGAATTTTCTCCGGAATGCGCCGGTCGGATAGCCACATTAAAATCACAGGCTAGAAAAATGTTAATCTCACTCCTGTACGAAACATTACCGCTTTCCTTTCCATTAACAAAAATCATTTTCTCACCGAGCTTGACCATACCACAAGGTTTTAGTCAAGATTATATATATATATATATATATATATATATATATATATATTGCCTTGGCCAAGTGATTCGTCACTCTGGAAGGACAAAGTTTCTCTGAATTTTGTTAGACTGTCGCCTTAGGGCTCTCGCGCTGCGGGAGTCAGCGATGCCTGTAGCACCGGCAGCAGCCCCTCCTAGGATGTCAGGCTAGGAGAAAGGCAGGGGGGGGGGGGGGGGGAGGTCGATGGCCTGTCTCCCTTCCATCTGCCCCGTGTTTCTGCTCGCTTCTTTCCGTAGAGCTATTTCCCGCTCTTTTTTCATTGTTGATCAATGGCGGTTGATGAGTCAACGCTCCGCGCTTGTTCGACTTACTTGTTGTTTTGCCTACCGTCAACATTATTCACTATTCGATAGTAGCGTGGGATGCAATAAACGGGTGTAAAAGAAAAGAGAAGCGGAACGGTACGGATACGCAATTGAGCTAGTGACGACATATTACGAGTAAACGGCAAAGATCTACACTAGGAGTAGGTGAAAGATATGGAGAATAGGAGAGAGAAAGTGAAAGAAAGAGACAGCGATAGAAGGGCATTTGAATTCTAAGTTTTGCCCTCGGGCGCCACGCTATCCATGCAGTTGTTAGTTGCGGTGAAGCTGGCACGCAGCTGTCGCTTCGGCTATACGAATGAAACTGACCGAGGAATCCGCTCGGACGCTCGGAGAGAACTCGTATATACAGTCGCCATCCTCATCTGCTAACCGTGCATTATTGTATCCAGTTAGCCAAAACACCAATTTGCCCAGCCCGGCTTGCCTGCCGCCAGTTAGGAGAGGATAGAGGGGTGTTTGTTTTGTTCGCCGATGCGTTTTGCCGCCAAACGCCTGCGTACTGGTTGTTCTGGTCTGCTGGCGCCGGCGTAGGTCAACCGATCACATGTTTGGGCCGCACGACCAGCGAGAGAAGCTCGGCGGTGGAACTCTGTCCGAGATAGTCGCTCGATCGGACATAACTCGAACATAACACAACACTCGATTACGAACCGCGGCTGTTTGCCGAAAAGCGAAGTGATAATCTTTTGTTCTTCACTTCGCACTTAGTCGCCATTTCCATTCTAGTCTAACTGCGGACGCCGATAAGAGCACAGGCGGTAAAGCGAAAACACGCGTCCTTGATAAAACAAAAACAAAACCTAACAACTGTATCCTTATTTGGGATTACGGGCTTACACATACGACAAGTCCGACCCATCATGCGTTGAACTTACGGCAGCATGGCATCAGGGCCGTGCGAAAGCTCCACGATACCGTCCCCCCGACGCGATATATATATATATATATATAAGTAAAAATCCATATACATTGACGCGCTTTTAGTTTAAAATGCTCATCTTATCAGGGATACGCTCATCCGATTGATGGGCGAATACGTGTTAACCATGGCAGAAAATCGTACGCATTAGTCGGGTTATTAGTAAATAGTAGCTTTTGTAGTGCCCTCTGCACGGGGCGGACCTTAATCTAGATTGCGAATTTTATTGGTGTTGGTTGGTACGATTACAGTGCAGCAGATCGCAGCCGATTACATACAAAAAACGGGCTGCATAAAAAACAGGACTAAGTTTGCAGTAAAAAGGAGCATTTAGGACAGATGTGCGCGAGCAAGGACTGATTAATTGATCGACGCACTATATGGCCTAAGCATTCGTACGCGTGGACCAGGAGACTTTGCCGAAATGGTTTAGACGGCCTTACTTCTCACAATGATGCATGTCGTTGTCCGTTTGTCTATAGAGCGTTTACAGCATATGTTGCCGCTTCCGCGTGCTATGCCGCATTCTCTCTTGCAGACGAAGGTAGACATCGTAATGAAATAATGTTCGTTGGCCAAGCAGACAGATGACTTTCAATCAATCAATCAATCAGGTTTATTGACGTGCCCAACAAGTTGGCAATCTGTCACCTTTCATTCAAAATATACATAATATACGAGTCTTTGTACCGATCAAATGTGTGTACGCGATAAAGCAATAAAATTGAGTATAAGTAGCACAACAGAAGTTTACGAATGTGTGCACAAATCAGGAGTGTAAAGCAACAAAATTGAGTATAAGTAACACAATACAAGTTTAAAACTTTAGAACAACCTAATACAAGTTTAATACCTATATAGTAAAATAAGTTTAAAACAATTCACTCGGAGTCACTTGTTTCTTCGTTCTTCAGCAGTAAGAGAAGATGTCGTTTAAAAACAGCGGCCCGGCTTGTATTTCGAAGCGCCAACGGCAGCTCGTTCCAGACCGTGGGCAGCATGTAGGCCAGTGAGTGCCGAAGTAGAGTGAGTCTAAACCCTGGCACTCTGAGTTGGTTCCTGTAGCGCTGCGACCGTACTGGGGTAAGGACGAAGTCAAAAACACAATCTGAAGGGATTCCATTGTTTTGCACCTTATAGGCTAGCACGGCTAACTTTAAACGTGTCAGCTGATCAAGCTTGAGAAGCCCGAGCCTGGTGTACCATGGAGTCACACTCGCGCGACGAGGAAGACCTATTATGGCTCTAACCGCGTCATTCTGGACGACCCTTAGCTTGTCTAGGGTCGTGGAATACGTGGCGCCCCACAGAGTAATTCCGTAAGTTAGAATTGGTTCCATAAGCGCTTTGTAGACACGTACCAGAAGATCCCGCGAAGCCTTGGCTCTCCTCAAACGCACGAGTGAGGCCACCACGGCGTAGCAGACCCTGACATTTGATCTCACTTGACTGTCCCATTTCATATGCTCGTGTAGCACAATGCCAAGACATTTTGCCTCTGAGCTGAGAGGGATAGCAGAGCCGCCTATTTGGAGGGAGATATTACCAGTTTTGAACTTCTGTCTCGATGCCCGTTGTGGGGTGTGGTAAAGAACGAGTGTCGTCTTCGTCGGGTTAACGACAAGACCAAATCTTTGAAATAAAGACATGGCCTTCTCAATACCGGTTTCAACGTGCTGAAGATTAAACCTATTATTGGACAATTGGGAGGGTGAGACACGGAACAAAAGAGTGGTGTCGTCTGCATAAACGATTGGGCGGCAATCTACGTACCTCTCGATGCCCCGCAGGACGAAATTCATGTAGGTGATGAAGATAAAAGGTTCAAGAACCGACCCCTGGGGCGTACCAGTGGATACAGTTTCCGTCGCAGACCTTAGAGCTCCCACCGCCACAAATTGCCTCCGTCCACTAAGATACGATTTAAACCAAGATGTTACTGCTGGTGCGCAGCCTAGTTGCAGAAGCATCTTAAGAAACATAGAGTGGTCGAGGCAGTCGAACGCTTTGGCTACGTCAAGAAATGCACCAAGGCACATTTTTCCATCCTCCGCAGCTTTAATGATCTCCCACCATATATGTCCCAATGCCAGCTCAGTTGATCGTGCCTCCCTAAAACCGAATTGATTTTTAGAGAAGAAATTTAAGTCATTTAAATGGCTTTCCAGCTGTTGTTTAGCAAGCTTTTCAAATACTTTTGAGACGAAAGACACTAAGGATATCGGGCGATAGTTATCAGGTTGGTCCCTCCCGCCTTTACCCTTATACAGCGGAGTTACCGAAGATGTCTTGAGGCGTTCCGGAAACACGCCCGTTTTAATGGAAATATTGAATACGGCAGCTAGAGGGGCCGCTAAGCTGTCAATGCATTTAGAGTGAAATTTACCCGGCACGTTTCCATCGCTATCGAGTGAGTCTGTCTTTACGTCTTTAGCAGCGATTCGCAGTTCCTGAGCTGTAATAGCACTAAAGGAAAATGCGTTGGGCTCGGAGCTCCATAGGTTTGAGATGAAACTGTCAATCGGCTCTTGAGGAGGGAGCAAGGATGTAGTTTTTTTACCGATAGATGAGAAGAAATCATTCAGTGCGTCCACTATCTCCTGGACCTCCTCCAGTTCCCTCTCTTCGACTAGTAGTCGACTCGGCACCGCTCCAAACTTTTTGCTACGGCCGCAGATTTCATTAAGGAAACTCCAGAGCTTGGCAGGGCGGTTACGTACAGCGGCAAACTGTTGTTCGTAGTAGGTATCCCTAGCCACTTTCAGTTCTACCTTGTACAACACCTGCAATCTCTGAAACGCCTCTTTGTCAACTGCGGACCGTGTGCTAACCCACTGGCGGCGAGCGCGATCGACAGCATGTCTCAAATTAACCAAATTATTAGTGAACCAAGGCGAGCGGTTTACCTTTTTCGAAGCCCTTCGCTGTCGCAACGGGAAGCAATCGCTATACAGGAGCCGGAGCTTACCATTGTATGACTCGAAGGCCTCGTTGGGATCAGTTGAGTCGAGAACAGAAGACCAATCCACCCTGGTGACACCGTCTTGAAACCTTCGTTGGCTGTTTTCATCGAATCTCCTATAGAGACTCGCAGCGATCGAACTTGGTTTCATCGTCAACGACGCTAAAGATGCCTTGTTACCCGTCAGTGTGATCCCTACTGGGTAATGGTCGGAAAAGACCGTGTCAACGACAAACGGAAGGATGCGGACATATCGCTCACAATTGGCAATAGCGACATGGTCTATGCACGAACCAAGTGACACTGCATCAGATCTAAGATTAGGACGAGTGATGATATTTATGGCCTGTTCAATGCCCTTGCTAGCAAGTCCAGAGCAGTATTCAGCACTCACAGCTTCGTTACTCAAAATATCGATGTTTGTGTCACCCAGAAGTACACAGGGCAGATCCCCAGTCGTTGTCACAAGGTCGTCTAAGATATCCATCAGAGTGCCGGCTGACCGGACCTCATTGGAGTACACCCCGACGACATAGCCATAAAAACCAGGGCGGCGAATTTTCAGCCTAATAGCCTGCACACTCCCGTCATCACTCGATCGTGTTGTCGATTCCACCAGATCAAGTGCAGAGTGCGCATAGATTGAGAGACCGCCTCCATTTCCTCCAGGTCGGCACACAGACACACTAGTGTAGCCTCGTATGTTAAACAAGGCGGCGTCAGGGTCATCAAACCAGGTCTCACTCACCACCACGACATCCCAGTCCACACGTGAGCTATCCATAAGAAGCGTGAGATCTTCGAACCTCGTTCCAGATCGGAGGTCCCGTGCATTTACATGCAATCCTGCAAAGCTGGTGTAGCCATCAGATAGGTCCTTCAGAGAAACCAGCCTACAGAAACGAGAAGCCTCCTGTAGGTCAATATCTTCAAAGGGACTAGTCATGGATGGCGGGGGGGTGCCCAACACCAACCGGACCTTCTGGCGGCGGTCCTTGAGCACCATCCCGCCCACGTCCTCGGAAGTCGCTAAAGAAAGGACGCGCCCTTACTTAAAGGACTTAGTAACGGTAGATGCACACTTGTTGCTATGACGACGAACGAGGCCTAATACAATCGAAAACGTATCTGTATTTTTTTTCCAAACGCAACGAACGCCCAGCCTTACGACAGCGGCGTTATGACGAATATACGATCTACTCGCCACGTGTGCTCCTTTGGGCATTGCTTCTTAGGCATGTTCGCCCATTTGGCCACGGCATTACAACATGCATTCGACGTTGTACGATGACCCTGACACGACTATCCTCCCGTATTAGGCTCAATGATGCTGCTGGTTAATACTAGGAAGAGTATATATACATATATATATATATATATATATATATATATATATATATATATATACACATAAATATATGTATATATACATACATATATGTATATATACATACATATAGGTTTACATACATATCTACATACTTGAATCTACATAAATATTGATATTCTATGTATGCAAGTAGATATCTCATCTATACCGTTTGCATGTTTTCTTTTTGCTTTTTTGTTTGCTTGATCAATAGGTCATGCTTGGTTACTCTCAACGTGAGCCGCATTCATGGCCAGATAGGTGGGCGTCACAGTACTCAGCAGTGCATTCCTGGTACTGTTGCAAATGCCATCGGCTAAAATCGCGACCAATGTAAGCTGGGACAGCCATGCAAGTCGACTACGTGCCGAGCGTGCAAAGCCTGCATACAAAGCCATAGAATTTGTTGAGTAGCAGTCACTGCATATATATATATATATATATATATATATATATGTAGATAGATGGGGTACGGCAAGAGGCACTCGAAGGCTTGTTTCGCCATTTTTGCTGCCATACAGAAATAGTAGCAAGGTGTTTGTAAACATCATCGTTCTATACCATTTCACTATATACGAGTATATCGCTCTCAGAGGGTGGAGCTCATTAGGCTGTACTATGAACATGATGGCTTGGTTGAACACAAGTCTGGTGGGAGCGTAATCTCCCACAACAACAAAAAACAGACGCCCGTGGCCACTTCCTTTGTGCACCGTGACGCCCCTGGGCATCTTCTGTGGGAACAAATTATTCGACGAAATGTATTATCGAACGTAATCTCCAAAATCCGTGGCGGCTATCTTCCTGACATAATTTTTCAGACGCACTTTCTGATAAAGCCCGAACCTTGACCGCAGCTAATTAACTTTGACCTTTATGGCAAAAAGTTGAAAACCTTTAAGTGCCGCACCCTATACATTCTTATACTGAATACTAACCACGATATCTATGCACGTGTACGAGTTTTGTGTGGAATCCCGTTTGAATAAAACCGTACGCATTTTAAGCATTTTATTTGCACGAGCTATTTAAACATAAACTCTCTGTTGTACTGAGTTTAGTCATTGGAGAGGAGATGCAGGTTCTATTTTGTATATAGTGCCGTAAAGTGAAAGAGAACAGGCAGTTTTCTCTCCATGTGTTGGTTATCTATATAATCCTATTTGTTGCAAAAAGAGTCTGCATTGCGTGCGGTGCATTCGCATTTCTGTATTTATTAATTAATTATTTTTAGAATTTTGGAAGGACAGTTGCACCATTGGTCTAGACTGCAAATGTGAAGAATACACTGAGTAACTTTTTCTGCCACTAGGAATAATGTTTTATTATTCCTACTGGCCCATATAATATCAAGATATCATATGGGCCTGCACGCTGAGTCCGGAACCAGATAATACGATACTAAATGAACAAGACGAGCTCTAGAAAATCCCCGTGTAGAACGCTGCTGTTAGACCTGCTGCCAGCGTTGCCATGGAAACAATACCATGCTTTTAAACAAATCGTTAAGTCTTTTATAACACTAATCGTATAGCCCTTCTAATATGGATGTATAATACTAATTATATTCTAACTCGATTGAATTCAGTTTGTTACAATAATCGATATGTAGACGCGACGGTATTTCCGTTTTCATAGACAAACATAAGCTAATACATATCTTTCTATCACCATTCTAATGTCAAACTTAACATTTTTATTTAACTATTTAATTTCAAACTTAAATTGATATTGTCATCTAATCAATCGAGAAACGGTTGTTTTCAGCACTCGCAAGGCAGCTCTACTGTATCGACCAGCAGAATCAAGGACGAGTCGACAAGAGACACTTGCCAGTAAACGTGACGCTAAGCGTTGCAGTTGGAGTTTGTTCGTTATTTTGACGGTGAGATTTTTGAGATGGTCGCAGCCCATTAAACGCAGCTGGGTGCCTTTTGGGCCGAGTTTGCACGCTTCTTCTGAAAAGGACCTACCTACTTACGTCGATGAAAAGACCCTCCTCTTGCAACCCGGAAGAACAAGACAGCTAGCCTCGTGCCTCGTGTTTGCATGCAGGGTTACGAGCTCGTGCGGAACCGCAGGACATTCGAGGGAACGCAAGTACTCTTTTGTACATCTTCTTTCTATTCTGTCTCTCGCACAATTTTGCACATTCTTCCTTTCATTCTCTCTCTTTCTTTCTCTGTCTTTTCTCAAGCGCCTTCGTCGGCTCGAAAGACATGCATGCATTTCAAGCAGCTAGTTACTTGAGGTGGTCACAACAGATGCACGTGCCACAATGCGTCAACCCCAAATCTAAAAATGTATTTCGATCCTTCAACTCCAGCGGTTCGGTTCAACATGCCACAACTAGAAACAACGTCAACATCGTAGCCCTGTCGTATTGTTCAGACGAATCAATGAAATAAATCCAAATAATTTACTAGGATCTCTACTTTTACAAAACAGATGCCAGCTTAATATCATTCCTTCTGTTGTTGTCGTTGTTGTTTTGCGGTTTTTGCATTCCTATCCGTATGACGGGGTACTTGTTGTTGTTGTTGTTGCTGTTGCTGTGTTTACTGTTGTTGTTGTTGCTTCTGTTGTTGTTACTGTTGTTGTTTTTTTGTTATTGTTGTTGCCGTCGTTGTCGTGACCTTCCGCTCGGTCACCAGCGCACAAGTTACGCTGGCACTACCGAGACAAAGGAGAAGCGCGATAGCATTGAGTTCAAAATGAGGCGCTGTGATCTAGTATGCGTGTGTGTGTGTTTGTGTGTTTGAGCGTGTATGTGCTGCAGTGGGGAGGAAAACCGCCCGCGGCGGCACTAAGAACCGTCGGCTGGTTGGTCGCCTCGGGCTTCTTTCAAGGTAGGCGGTGACCTCGAAGAAAGCCGCGCTAGTTACCGTAGTAGGGTACCGTAGTAGCAGCAGCAGCAGCAACAGCAGTAGTGGTGGTGTAGGTGGTGATGGTAGGGGTGGGGCTAACGTAGTCGCAACAGTGCTTCGAACACGCGGGTTGCAAATGGCTTAAAAGTGATGGCGCTCCCACCGTGTCGGTGGTCACGAACGACCACCACCAAACAGTGGTGTAATGTAATGGCAATGGCGGATCCGGTTGAAAGGGACCGCATTTTTTTCCTCGTTTTTCTCTCAGCCATTTGGTCGGTGTTTACAGGTCGACAACAGCGGTCACTGCAACTGCCCCAATAGTCGTTGGCCTGGCGATCCCTTAGCCTTGCCCGTTAGGGTTACAACCCCCCCCTCCCCCCCCCCCCCCCCCACACACACACACACACTCTAGCCGCTATCCGACTCTGGAGTGCTATGGCTGGAGTCGATGGTTTGTGCTAGTTCAAATGAAGAACGAGGCGAGCACGGAGAGGGAGACAGAGGAAGAACGGCAGTGTAAGGTCATGGGTGTAAAAATACCCGAGTTTGGAAAACGGATTTGCTAGAATTGTCCTGAACACACGATGCATTCTCCACATTAACAACAATGGCAACACTTCGACTTTCGTCGCGACGAAATAGTTCAGTGCCTTTAGGCGGCCTGAAAGAACGAAGATAAGTATTTTCGTCAGGGTCTGGCTAGCCAGCGGGCTGTTCTGAGCTGAAAACTCGATTGTATAACAGGTACCGAGTAGGTTATTCGTCTACTGTCAATTATCGAAATGTCGCGTTTGATAGTATGATTACTAATTATTGGGAATGTTTGTTCATGGGCTTCAAGAACCGACTGGTTAGAGAAACGCTTAGTGTAGTTATTCGCCATATCTGTTCTGCGTCCAGCCTGTGATTCTCAACGCTGTTAGTGCTAGCCAACGTATCTTACGGCGTCTTGGCGGGATATCATGAAACGTGCGGCGGCTTCGACAACGACGACGACGGACTCAGGCAAACCAGTTAGTTACTAAACACTACACGGACCGCAGTTCGGGTCGTTTTGTCGTTGTCGGCCCGGCCGTTGTAGGCCGTCGAACGAAACCAAAATATTTACTAGGTTAGCAAAGCAGCAGAGCGTTATTTGGCCGTTGCATGGCCGCCTATTTGTTTGCGGCCATGCAGCGGTAAATGAAAACCTGCATAACCTTATGCTTTTGCTTAACCGCTGACTCTCCGCTCTGTGTGCTAAATGCACGCCCATGCACGCAGATATGACACAGTGCCACAGCCGGCGATGCCGTCAACACAACGACGGCGACGGCTTCTGCGTCATCAGCATCTGGACGACAGAGTCATCATTCGTCATCACTCTTCTTCGTTTTTTTCTCGGATCTCTAAGCTTCATAACTCGTTTGCCGCCGTGATCGTGGTCGTCGTTGTTATTTCTATTTTGTTCTTGTTGTTGCTGCTGCTGCTGCTGTTGTTACCGCTGCTGTTGTCGCCGTTGTTGTCACTGCCAGCTAAGGCCGGCCTGTCATCATCATACCCCCGTCTGCCGTCTGACCTTCTCTGAGTGTGAGGTAGAACCTCCTCGTTCTCACGCTTCGGCTTTTTTGGACTACTCCTACTTTTCGTCCGACACCGCCACAGGCTGAACTTCAAATGAGAATCATGTGGCTAGATGGGCTGGGTGGGTTAGCTGGCCTGGTTTGCTACGCTACCCACTGACTGTCGACTGCCGACTGCCAACGGACTAAGCCAGCCAGCCACGACCGAGCGGAAAGACCACGGCTGAAAACCGAGGCGACAGCAGCAGCAGCAACGGAGGCGGCAGCAGCCAAGAAGGACGGCGAGCGGAGAATAACAGACTGGTGTCGTGCTTTTGGAGCTGGAGGTGGAAATTTATGACGACGCCCCGGCCCCGGCTTCACACCGAATGAAGAAGAACGTCGAAAGTCTACTGCACGAAATGTCCACCGCCGCTGCCGCCACCACCCGGCGGGGGTGGGTTAGCCCGTGCCTGTGCCCGTAAGGGGGGGAGGTCGTGGTGACGGTGCGCGCGGGAGAGGGGGTGGTGCGATGGAAACCAACAAAACCTTTTCCGCCTAAAGGCAACTTCCGACCAAAAGACTGCCGGGCAGGCTGAAGGCTGAAGAGGAAGACGCCTAGCAAAGGCGGCTGAGGCAGAAAATAGCTGCTCCTAGCAGCAGCAGCAGCACCCATTCGAAATGCGTTTGCGTGTTCCACCTTTCCACTCTGTAGGGAAAAAAAGAAGGAAAAGAAAAACATAACACACTAAAGATTGACTTGTATGCAGTTGGCAGCGGTAGGAGAAATAGCACCAGTCGTTGGCAGTTCCCTTCATCGCGCCCTCATACAAAGTGCGGCAACTAGAGTGGGTCAAACTTTGACGGGCTGCGTGCGGTCTTGTCTGGCGTTCAACAAGAGCCTGTTAGTAGAAGTAAAACAACGTAAACAAACGCCGACGATAGCTGACCGAGCAACGACGTCTAAGGAATTGGAAGCAGTGATTGCTACGTGCATTCTCGCACGTATCCCGCGCCGGAAAAACGGACCCTAAATGAAATGATAACGTTTCTTTTTCGTTTTACGCGATTACGCGAGCGGCCGTCGCAGGCGGCCGGTGCCAAAGGAGCCAAACAGAGTTCCTACACAGCAGAGCAATCAAGTACGAAATTACCGTTAGCTTGCCCTCGATGCGGATGATGTCCTTGCAGTGGGTGGGACATGGCAAATTTACAGCTTACGAGCACGCCATACGCTGGTGTGAGACCAATGAACGAGGCGTGATGACAGTCTACTTTTTCAAAAGGAGTCAAAAACCCCGGTGACCGGCCGGAAGTTTATCTGCATGTTCTGCAAGGCGCGGTGGAACCGTGAATAAATTCTGTCTGTTTCATGGCTTTCATGTATATTCGTAATATGTATCTGAGCAAGACGACACACCCGCTCGTACCACCATCCGTTTAGTAGAAGGGTGGCTCAGGCGTGGCATATGAGCATGTTCCGGGACGAGCACTCGTGGCCGTATAGCAGTCCAGACTTTCTGTCTGGTCTGTTCAGTCCTCCGGATTACTATGCGTGGGGCGCTATTGAGAGAGAATTTACTCACTGTCTACCTTCAGCAGCGGCTTTTACGAATCTTGATAGGCAGGCTTTGCAAGGTGTCTCTAAGCAGCTTAATTGAAGAGATCATTGAATCGAACGGCGGTTACAATGTATATATATTGTATATATATATGTATATATATATATATATATATATATATATATATTGTATGAGACGGCATGGTGGAACTAGCGTTCTAGTCATGGCTGTCGGGGCATCGCCGGCTTGATCAAATTTTCTTTGAACACCGCTTATTGTGAATAGATGAAAAACCAAACCGACGAGTCGGCAACCGTGCTGCCATAAGGTCGGTTAAAGCACTCCTAGATATGACCTCAGCACGTCCGCTCATGCTAAGCATTCCCGATATAAAAGGGTGACATGTGTACTTAGGTATAGATGTTAAGCGAATAATAAATCCACCTGTTTTTCTAAAATTAAATTATCCCATTTACGTGTGACCGTTGGCTTTAGATCTTATGCAATTACTTTAGAGCGCCAGAAAACAGATCTTATGGATAATGGCCACATAAGACATTTCACGCTAGTTGTGCCGCTTATCGACCAATGAAACTTTTCGGCTTTCTTTAAAATTGTTGCATGTTTATGTAGGCCTTTATTGAATGGCCAAGCACAGAACTCAAACTTTCCTGGCTTATTCGAGCACAGGAAATGTATCGTGACACCCGGCGTCGAGTTTGCGATCGAGCACACTAGAAGCCAGCGAAGTACTGCGTACCATCTACCTAGACCACGCCGCCACTTCTCTGAACGGCTTGATAGTTTCAGAAATATGATGAGTTGTATGGTACTTCCACTAGTGACCGCACCTTACTGAATTTTTCCGCGCGTTCAGTCTGTAGCGTACGGTTTTCTGCAAAAGCTCTTAATATGGGGCGTTAATTTAATAACACACAATAGACGAAAAGCACAAAGAAAACTTAAAAACAAGTAGTCGTAAAATGACAGTGTAAAAATAAAAAGTGTGAACGCTAATCGCAACGATACAACGTTTTAAAAACACAACTGATCCTTCAACGTTTCGCAACGGAGAACAGTGTCGACAGCCACAACAAATTATAGTGTGAACAACAACTAACTGCCGCGTGCCAAGCGAACTTGATGCGAATGACGTGTAAGCTTAAATGGTAGAACGAAGATAAATGATTCGATTGCTGATACCAAAAAGGTACGCTCCGAGCCGAAATAGTGCACTCCGACACCTGTTAAATCTTTAAAAGAAATAGTCATAGGCGCCCCTTAAACCCATGTTGCTGGCTTCACGTGTTATCGTTTGATTTTTCACGAACACCTTGTTGAATATATGAGATGGAGGAACATCTTCTGATCAAGCTTCTTAAGAATGTCGATTATGTGGGGAATGTTGATAAGGTACCGCTCAATATGCAAAACTATTAGCAACTGATATCTTAATTTCTAATCACGCAGAACTTGCCTCGAATGAGTTCAGTGAGACGAAAGGACTTAACACCAAAATGCAACCCGTTTCGTAAATTTCCGTTCCACTCGTTTAGGGCAAGCTTTGTCTACAATAAGACCCGGAGAAAACTACGTCGGTGCAGCACATGTCAGTAGTGAAGGTACGTATGTGGTACAGAGTTGGACGTACAGGTCTGGAGAGCGTTTATCGAATAATTGATTGGCTTAGTTGAAGCCTTGCACGCTTTGAAGCCCTCGTAACCGCATGAATTACATGTTTGAAGTGTCTTAATTTGTTGCTCGTGAGGACTCCATGGTCTTTTACAACTCAAAGTTTGCTCCACTCCTGACCCCCGCTGCTGTAGGGGCGCTTGTTATCCGAAATGCAGGACTCCATATTTGTAGATGAACAGAACGTCCATTTCAAGGGCGTCCGCCCAGGTTTCGAAAGCGTCCAACATTCTCTAAAGACGGCATCTAACCTCTATAGTGCGGTATCGACTGTACGGTTTCACATCGCTTGCGTATGCATTAGCTCAAATTTCTCATACTGAGTTATATATTTCAGTGAGTCAGTGTGTAGAATATACATAAGTAGTCTGAGGATCGTTCCTTACGGACAGCCGCATGACACTCGAGTCAACGTTGAATACTATCCATTAACGCGCATCCGGAAAACTCTGTCTTGAAGAAACGCAATGAGCCAGTGTATTATACGTTCTTTGATTCCAAAGTGTGGTAGAGTGTGACGTAACTTAGCGTGCGTGACTGACTTGAACGCTGACTAGAGATCGAAATAGGCAACGTCGGAGCAATCTGAGTTGTTGCACATTTTTGCGATAGGCCAACCGGGCTTTCGATATTGGACCTCGGTCGTCAGTGTTTCCATATATGGCTGTCGCCCTTCGATGTAATGCCAAAGAAATATCGAGCCTGGGGGGTGGGGAGGAATCCGGGTTTAGTGGGTTTGCGAGTCTCACACTACTCACGCAGGCTGCGGTGGCGCATGTGTATCATGCATTCCCGAAACCTTCCAGAAAAAAAAATTATGGCTGTCGCAATGACGCTTTTGATCCGTTTCGCTCCATAGGCTTTTTTTGCATTTTTCATGTATGGTATGGATTACAGCGATGCTAAACAGCCCCATTACTTTACCATCTTCCAGTGGTCGATGAGAAATGCCATTTCGAGGCTTACATATTGAACAACTAAGTTTCTTGAACACGATCACCGGGATTCCGTCAGGGGTTCTGTTTGTTGTGTGCCAGGTACCGCAGATTTTGCGTCAAATTTGTGTGGGAAATATCCACAACATTTTAGTTAATGTGCAAAAATGAGTCACTGATCATAATTACGTAGCTTGACACTCTCGCCAGATCCTCGCTGCGAATTATTGCAATTTTGCTCAGTACTTGTTGGCGTCGAGAAGCTCTGGTTATTTCTGATGTGTGTGTTTGAATTCAATTTTGGTGGCAAACCACTTTGAGGGTACTGTGGAGTTTACGTAGAGGGATGTTTATTGATCCTTTAGAGTCTCATTTTTGGGTATACATGACTCTATCAGGAAAAGCACATACTCATGCCACTTGAGATATATATATATATATATATATATATATATATATCATTCAGTGACGGGCAGCTCTGGAAGAGGATATCCCAATTTGTTAAATTCAATTGTAACTGCGTCAGCTCGTAGTTGCGTTTCCGTTTTTGTAGTCGAGCCTGTGTGGGCACTGCATGTCAATCGGACGTGAAGACAGAATATAGAGCCCAGCCTCGAGTTGGTTGGCCGTTTGATTGGTTTGTCTACGAACTGCCAGAACCCTTCTACTGCGCAAAAGTCTAACGCCAGGCTCTCTATTGAGAGGGTTTCGTCCGTTACGCCGGGTATTTCGTATGTATCCCATTTAATGGAGCATGAGTTCATGTCGCCGCCTATTACGACATTGCAGTCCACGTTCACCAAAGTTGTCAAATCGTCCTTTCGAGTAGACATTCTTTCGGTTCGAGTGGCCGATTCACCTGTTGGCGAGTTATACGCAGCAATTAGACGAATTTTAGTTTCGTACATCTTGAGATCGGCGGCAACGATTTCCGATGTGCAATTGGATAGGTTCACTTTGGCACAGGGCAAACCGCGGCGAACGAGAGTAAGGACACCCCCTTTTCTGTCTCGATTTTTTCGAATAACTTCGTAAGTACCTCCTTGACTTAATTCGGCACTGTTAACGGCCGTTTCAGCAAGCCACGTCTCTGTTACCATGCAGGCATCAATTTTCTTATCAAGCAGGCAATTGTGTAGAGAGTCGAGGGCATTTTCCTTTACGAGGGATCTGGAGTTTATCAAGACGCATTCAAGCTTACTGTGAGTTTGTTGTTGCTGGTGAATAGTACGTACGGTTAGGGCGTTTGTAGGGAATAGCACAGTTTTTGGCTGGATTTTTCTCTCCCCGGGAGTAATCTCCTTTTTGCCAACGAAAAGGGTACGTGGCTTGGATTTCTTCTTTTCACCATTGAACTTGATTTCTGTGCCACTGGCCTGTCTGCTACCACTTCACTTTGAGCTGACTACTTACATCGCGAGTGCTTCTTTCCTGTCTCCCGTTTAGTGCCATGCGCACCCCAGAGCAGCTTCGAAATCGATCCCGAACACTATTTTCGCCGACGCAAGATCGGCCGGGATGACAGCGGTCCCGTAGTTTTTTTTTCCAATCCGTAAATCTTACTTCCCAGCTTTTTGTTTGCGGCCTCCAATTAATTTAATGGATTTATGATTTTTTTCTAGAATTCGATTTATCGGCGCACCATTGGCTTCATTTAACTTTACCCTCTCCACATCACCGGCTGATCCCTTTGGAGCATCTGACTGTGTTGACGGTTCGCACTTGTCAAACTTCACAGAGTTCAGCCTATTCTTACCTAGTGGCTTAATATCACTAGAAGTGAGTTTATCACGCCTTAGATGATAGGCGGTACACTCTACTGTCGTCTGACACCAACCGCGGCATCGATCATTACAGTTGGGACAGGTAAGTGGTTTTCGTATTTGTCGTTGATGTCGCTGCTGAACTTCACCTTCATCATTTTCTTGCGTTCTTTTTATTAATGAACAAGTCATGCTAGCCGCTCCTTATGACGGTAAAACCTAGGCTATTTTTTAAGAGCTTGCATTATATATAATCGTGTAAGATGCATTATTTTGTTATATACAGTTATATACAGAGATTATATCCATTTCCTTTGTCGAATAATGTGTTTCCTTGCAATCGCACATTTTGTGAAGTAACGTTCCGCCAACCACATCAATATAACAAAAAATAGTTATTGCACGATCACTCCTAAACAAAACGCCAACGACCCCTCGAATCTGACCCGATTAAATTTGCCCCTACCCCCCTGTATATATATATATACATCTTTGAAACGATTGGACAGTGTCTAAAAGAACCACTCACATATATCAAGGGTCAAAGCCCGTGGTACAGACACACAAAACAAGAGACGTGTGTAGATATCTAAGATTCTCTCAATAGTACTTGTGGCATCGTGGCCGCTGACTCCCAGCGGTATGGTTTATCATCTTTTCTCAATGAGCATCGCTCAAAGAAAATTCGATCAACAACAGGGGTCGAATCGGCGACACCCCAGTAGATGACAAGCATGACTAGCGCACTAGTCCCCTAGACCCCGCCGCCTGCTGGCACACTGATCTAGTGTAGCCTCAAACAAACCCACTGCAGGATCAACTCACTCAGAAATCGCTATGAGGCATACGTTTAGCAGCTTGTCAAAATGGCGCCTTGACTTGCCGATCCTAGCAAAGAGGTTTTGAGATTTGTAAGAGTTTGAAAAGGGGAACTGCAAAGGCCCTGCTCACCCGCGTGGTGTTCGCCCTTACCTCGGATCTCGGTCATATCTTGCCTCCAGCAGCGGCGACATCCACTTCGCGATGCCGGTCGTCTTCATTGTCCGCCAGTGAGTCTCGAGCGTTATTCTTAGCAGAGCTAAATTAAGATCGGGTTGAGTATATTGTGCTCGACAACCGGCGGACAAGACACAAAAGGGTTGTCGGATGTTCGCAAGGCTCCGTCCTTCATCGTTGCTATTCAACGGGTTTAGCGAATCTCTCTATCAACTGTTTTTCCTGAGCCCACCTTCGTTTTCATCATTTCTCTCGTCTTTTTTGCCCCTTCTTCAACTCGTTTTTCGTTTCGATCTAATTGACCTAAACACTAACATTGAGCAGGGGTGCAGATATTTGAAAAGACTGCCAATAAGTGTCTCTTCACTTGTACAAGTACGCACAGACGTACAGGGCAGAAGACGGAGCGGCACAAAACATATCTTTCCGAGGTGATCAATAACCAATTGATCGGTGGAATGCGGCTGAACTACATCTTACTCTACATCTTCTACACAGAACAGCTTGGGGAGCAGCTAAGCGTTACAGCCAGCAATCGCTTGTCAGTGACACACGTGCGTTGAGGCGCTTTTTATTTTCAAATGTGTCGTGCTAACCCTTAATTTGTACAACTAACACCGCGACGTTAACCACAACTGTTACTGTGACTACCAATATCGCCACTACCTACTAACCAATGTCTTGCCATGCGTTACGTTTTTTTTGCCAAGACTGATGCAGCATTCGTAAAACTTATTATGAATATCCGAATAATGAGATTAAATCATTTTTATTTTGTTCTTACTAAAATTATTATCCAATTAGTCCTATAAGTATTATTATACTTTATTAATATTTACCCAAGAGAGTGGTAATTGGCACACGTACGCTTCACCAAACAAACTCCTTTAACGATTATTCAAGCGAGCGTTCGCTGCTTACCAAGTTGTCGACGATATAACATTGTATTGGACTGCAGATGCATTTAGTTCCCGCCGTCGTGCCGAAATAATCGTCCCGAATTATAAAGCGTTTCCACCTGTCCGCTTGTTTGCTTCGAGAGAGATATCGACGGCCAACAAGACATCAAAGACTTTTCGGCAATCATCCCTCCTAATTAGGAGGGATAGGAACAGAAAGTCCTTAGTCATTTTCCTGATCAGGTAGGTGGTCGTACGTCAACGAAGAGAGACGGAAAGGCGAGGCAAGGAGCGGACTGTGGCCGAGCAGGCCGAGCGTTTTAACTGTTGACGGAATCAATAGGCAACTTCATTGTGTGTTGTCGTTTCGAACAATCGCGAAACGTCATCATTGTCACGAGAGCTACTTGTACCGTGCTTGCTAAGAGCTGACCTACATACCGGTCGTGGTAGTTCAAACAACTCGAAACAAGCGCCGGCGCCACCCGTGCATGCTCAATCCTAGTCCGTATATGCGGAACGGCCAGCTTGATAAACATTCATGCACTGATTGCTGACGCGTGCCGCTGCAGCCCACATGCACGCGTCGTCAGATTATATTGGCCAGTAGCTCAAATTGCGAAAGATCCCATTTCATGTGCAAGCAGCTGAGCTGTATATGTATATATGCATATATGCATATAAATATAAATATATATATATATATATATATATATATATATATATATATATATGCATATAAATATATATATATATATATATATATATATACAGGTAGTTCAAAAAGTTCTTAGAATGAGCTTTTTAGAATTCGAATTTTGGCACGCTTTCACCGCTAATAGGAACTGCAACTTTTCGACTGCTAGCACTCAATATATTATGGTGATTGGCAGTTGCGATTTCGTTTGATAGATTTTCCCGTGCAACGTTACGGCGTGATTTTTAAAAATGGAGAAAAAAGAGTTTCGAGTGGTTATCAAGCATTTTTATGTCAAAGGTTGGAATGCGACCCAAGTAAAAATTGAGTTAGACGAGACGTACAGTGACTCTGCGCCATGTTTTGCCACTGTTTCCAACTGGATTAATGTGTTAAAAAGAGGTCGCAGGAGCCCCGAGGATGAACTACGCCCAGGAGGCCAAAAACGGCAACTGATGAGGAAAACGTAGAGAAAGTGCGAAAAATGCTTGCCACAGATAAGCGAATGAACATTAAAGAAATAGCGGAGGCATTAGGGATTAGTTTAGGCTGTGTGCATTTTATCCTGCACGAAAACTTGAAGATGAAAGAGCTTAGAGCAAAATGGCTGCCGCATTTGCTCAACCAAGGCCAAAAAGACGCGCCTGTTTTGGCTTTACAGCGAAATTTGGCCAAGATGTCGAACAATCTGTCGGATTTTTGGTGCAGATTCATGACCGTCGATGAAAGCCAGGTTCATCACTACACTCCCGAGACCCAGGAAGCATCTTGCCAATGGTGTGCACCTGATGAAGGACCTCCAAAGAGGGTGCGGACAACGGCATTGACCGGAAAGGTGATGGCTACAGTTTTTTAAGACCAACGTAGAATAATGCTGGTCGACTACCTTGAGAGCTGTAAAACGATCACAGGAGAATATTATGCAAGACTGTTGGACTGCCGTTAGCAAGAACTCATCGTGAAACGGCCCGCTTTGCAGAAGAAGGTTGTCCCGTTTCACCAGGGCAATGCTCCTGCACACAAGTCCCGGCAAGCATCGGCAAAACTGGCCCAACTGAGGTTCGATTTTATTGAACAACCCTCCTATTCTCCAGACCTGGCCCCCTCTGATTATTTCCTCTTCGGACATTAGTCTCGGTGGAAAGCGTTTTTCCAGCAATGAAGAGGTTAAGGCTGCTGTCAATGCCTATTTTCAGTCTAACGACGCGGAATTCTACTCAAGAGGTATGAAAGCTCTGAACTCTCGGTGGGAAAAGTGTATTGAGCTTCTCGGGGAGTATATCGAATAAGAAAAATTTAAACACATGATTTGGAAAATTCTCGGTTTTCATTCTAAGAAATAATTGAACTACCTGTATGTATATATATAATTTGTTGATTACTTGCATATTTGTAATATTGTCACATAACAACAATTTTGATTTAATGTTGTTAAGCATTCTTTAGCTGGCAGTTGTAATATAGATCGTTCGGATAAAGGGGCAGATCATCTTCGTTCACCGATGACATGTCGGGCTGATACTCTGAGACTTGCGTCAGATTGATATACAATCAGCATTTCGCCCAAATCTATAATAAGCGATAACAAAAGGAAAAAGAATCCATTACTCTTTTTCTCTTGCCCGTTATGTTGCTTCAAGTGTTCTTTTGTTTTGCATTGGCTTTCAGGCTTGATTAGCAGCGTTCCCACAGTGGTTCGCACGGTTGTCTTATCGAGTAAGTAAGCATATGGTTATAATCCGCAGTTATTTCATTGCAACGCATTCGATTGTTGTAGTTTTATATATGTCTTGAGTAGCTGTGCCCGCTCAATCATAAATTCGCATGTTTTGCTCTTTGTGCTACATTTTCCTGCCATGTGGCAGAAAGAACAACTTTGCCACTCTTCCTGCCATGTGGCAGGAAGAACAACTATATTAGACGACAACTATATTGACATATGTATAATAGATTATGTACATCAGCTCAGCATCATCGAAAGCTACGCCATAACAAGCACCTTTCTCTAAGAGAGAACAACGAAAAAAAAACTACAATCATCATCATTATCATAATCAGCAACAGCAAAAATGTCGTCGGCATACATTACTTCGTCGTCAGCGTCATGCGTTTTTACACTATAAAGCGGACCGACTGGTTGACGATAACATCGGACGACTCGGCCTGGGCCGGCGTCCTCTGGGGGCAACAAAAACAAATGACATCTTCACAGTAGACGGGTTTTCCCGTGGGGCAAGGGGTTACTCGGAAGCTGACAGGTACGCAGGCAGCTTGCTCCTCGTCCTCCTCTCTGTACGATGCATTGGGGGTAGAGAGACATCGGTATGAACGAGACATCGAGAGAGAAAGTGCAGAATGTCAGAAAGATGCGACCGTTTGTTTCGTGCGTGGTCACGTCTGCTTCGGTCAGGAGTTGTCGCTGAGTAGCAAATCAGTGCAACCATAGTGCTGAAGTAGTAGCTGACAGCAGAGCTACCGAAAGCTGAAGATTACCTCGCACAACGGTGTGTGAGCAACGCGACAACTGGATGGCGAAAATTCTTCAGTCGAACGAGCGAGCGGAGCAAGCGGTGAAGATGCAGACGACGGCCAGCCCTACTACTATTACTGCTGGTGCTGGTTTGTCGAGCCCAATGGCGTGGTGGATTAAGTCTCCGCCTCGCAACCGGAGGAGACACTAGATAGGTGCGCGGGTTCGAGCCCCACCGTTGCACATACGTTGTATTTATGGGGGTCCGTCGATGAAGCAATGTGAAATACAGTTTCGTGGACGTTAAGTCTTGGCTGAGAGTTAGCCCGAAAACTTTACTTTTGCTGGTGCTGGTCTTCGACAGTAAGCTGTTTTTTGCTGTTCTATGCTTCATAGATCGGTGTAGACTGGTTAGCTGGACTGCGTCTACTGCTGCTTAAACCCAAGAACACTGCACAGAAGAAGAAGACGAAGAAAAAGAAGAGGAAGAAGGAGAGGAAGAAGCGGAAAATACAAGAACAAGAAACACCGACCAACTCCCAAGCGCACTTCCGTAGGGCACTTTTACAGAAGGAGCAGGAGCCGCAGCTTTGGCGGTAGCAGCGTTGACGCTCTGACAGCGACGACTCAGACAGCGGCAACCACTATGAGCAGCCAATCGTGTGCTGTGCTGCCGGCCGCAAATCCACGCCATTCGCTGTATAGTAATGATACATTATTGATGACGCCTATCTTGTCGGACTACTCGTCGGGACGTTACAATCGTCAGGATTAGAGCTCTATCGGCCGCTCGGCTCTCTTGGCCTGCCGGCGAGCGATAGATGGCGATGCAATGACGGCAACCTTAAAGGCGGACGTGAAGTGGCAGTAGTCTAAGCGAAGAAGAAGTCTGTGTGGATGTCGTCGACTCGATAAGCAAACAGGACAGAGGACGCCAGGACATGAGAGGGGTGTACGCGAGTCGTCCGTGAGGGAGCGGGCAAGCATCACCAGGCAGACAGGTAGACAGCAGGCAGGCAGAAAGAAAGGTGGGTGAGTAGATCGATCGGCAGTCGGTATGAAGTCAGTATATGGAGAGTGTATCTATATAAGAAGAATATTAGAAATACAAACGGGGAGAACGGGAGAAGCAGGGGATTTATTTGAATTAGTTGAAAAGGAGAGAGAGAGAGAGAGAGAGGGCGACTTCCAGGTGATGTGGTTGCCTGCTGTCAACCGACGGATGGGACACGGGCTGAGAGTGAGGGCGGGAGGTTGGCGTAGTTTGTCATCGAAAGACTCCTGCTTCCATGACTTCGTTTGTATGGCTTCGTGCCTTCGCTCTGTCATTGTCGCTCCCTCGTCGCCTCCTCTCTTCTGCCTTCTTCCTGCATCCCTATCTGGTTTCCAGTTCTCCTGTTGTGAATGGCTTTGGCTAACTAGAGAGAAGAGGTTCCAGTAGTAATAGTAGTAGTAGTGTTAGAAGGAAGCCTTGTGAGTTCCGGTTAGTAATAGTAGCACTCGTAGCTGCTGTAGCAGCAGCAGTAGTAGAAATCGTTGTGGAAATCGCAGTTAAACTCGTACCAGTAGAAACAGCAGCAGTAGATGTTTTTTTTTAAAATATTTTCCCGTAAGGCAATTGCCCTGTGTGACAAAGATGTGACACTCATAGTCGCTGTAGTGGAGATAGTCGCAGTTCCCCTTCCAGTGGTCGGCCCCGATGTTTTTCTACTTGCCAGTGCTAACTGTCTTCAGGCCGCGATCCTTAACAAGCTCTTCTGTCTTTGGTCGTCGTCGTCGCCGCTGCCGCCGTGGCCGTTAAGACGACCGCCGCAAGAATAACGTCTTTCCGTTTGGCCGGCAACAATTTCCGCGGTAACAACTCGCTCACCCCTCGCTCCAGAGGCAGAACCAGCGGCGACGATGGCAGAATGGTCGAGGTGGTCAAGTCGCTGTGTGAGGTGGTACGCATTCCGCAACTATCAGCCCGCAGGCTACCCCGTCGGCACTTTCTATCGCTTTTTCTCTAGCTCTATAGCGCTTCTCCGCGTCAAATACCAGCAGCAGCAGCTACAACAACAATAACAGCAACAACAGCAAAAAACAACAACAACAACAACAACAACAACAACAACAACAACAACAACAACAACAACAACAACAACAACAACAACAACAACAACAACAACAGCAACAACAACAACCACAACAACAACAACAGCAACAACAACAACCACAACAACAACAACAGCAAGAGCAACAACAACACATGCTGCTATAACGCCCGCCACGTACCGTGGAGTAAAATAATGTACCGGTCCAGTGACTGATCTCAACCAGAGGCTACACCGGACCGTCACATATAGCACAAGTGACGGCTCTTCGTGAATACGCGAGAGTTTCCCATTGCCCAGACACAAGGAAATTTTTCACAAAGTGTTCTTTATGTCTAATGTTGTAGCAATGGCTTCCGAGACTCCGCGAATAAAGCTAAAACTTAAAAGACGCCAAACAATTGAGACCGCATTTATAATAATGCACATGTGCACATCGAACGATCAAATGAAGATTAGGTACGCGTTTGCAGAAAGGCAACCATTTCCCTCACGTCGGCAGTAGAGTTTCCTACCTCATACCGTAGATATATCCACCGCGACATCAGATAGCAGGTCGATGTTGTGTCTACTATGCCCTCATGGCCTCGGAGATAAACTCGTCTGGCTGCCTAAACTTTTCTTGCTGTCGGCTGTCTGGGTCTCATCTTGAAATTCAGAATGCCAAAAATCTCTTTGCAGACCAGTAGATTCTCCATTTGCCTCGGGCCAAGTAAGCGTCGTTGGGCAGTATGCCAATGGTAGGGTCGTTCTCAAGTGAGCAACCTCAATGTAATCTCCGTCGTACTCTTGCCCGCCACATGTCTGCTTGTGTACGGTCTCGTTTCATCGTGGGGTAAAACATAGACGCACGGCGGCAACATAGCGGCGAATGCAACTCTGGCGCCACCTGAGGCAACGGGCGGTAGTCGACGCCAAATCAACACCTACTCGGCGACGATGGACTGCGGCTGCGATGATGCAAAGAAACAGGGGTGTCAATCAGAGTGTCTACTTTAGTCAGAATAGTTGTTGGCTGCTCAACCCGCGCTAGTCAGAATCTAAGCGAACGGTGTCACACCGGAGTCTCTTTCTCTTACTCACTCGAGGTCCTCTTTCCGCTGCCATTGCTGGCTGCGTCTTTCTTCTTCCTCTTCTTCTTTTTCTCTGTCGACCCATACTACTCGGAACGCAGTGGTGATGTGATTTAGCCCTTTTCCTCTCATTTTTTTCTCCTCAAAAAGGACGAGCAATCTCATACGTTTTTTTCCGGTTTGCTTCTTCTCTTAGGACGTCCTAAATGCAAGGGCACTCGGTTTGGCCACATGTTCTGCTATCCAAAGCTCTCCGTCGCCTAACTGGAACATTCATTTCTTTTCTCCTTCCGTTCGCCTGCTCTCTAGTGTACGTTCTCCTATCCAGAGCACTCTTTCTCTCTGTAACTTGTGTCCTAGCCGGGGGCATCCCAATTCCCCTGTATAGACTCCTTTTGGAAACATCCCCTCCCTCTTTCTATCTTCTCCTGGCCACGGCAGCGCAAGACTCCTTGGTATCATCGCCGCCGTCGTCGTCTTCATCTTTCTCTGCTGCTTCTTATTCTGTTTTTTTCGCGTCCTCTTGTCAACCAGCGGCCCAAACGCCCATTTGCCCGGGCGGCTGCTATCTGTCGGCAGATTTTTGTCGCCTGCCGCTTGAGTGCCACGCAGCAATGACGCCTGGTTTTGCTTCTCTTGGTTGTCGTTGCAGTCGCTGCCCTATGCCTTAGCGCTATTCGCTTGAGCAGCAGGGCAGCGCACCGTCTCTCCCACTCCCCTTTTTCTCTCGTCGGTCCTTCCTTTTCCCCTCTCTCTATCGCCTTTTATCCCTTTAGCCTTTTCTAGGTGCCCGAGGAAAGCAAATCCTTGCTCCTACCTTTAGTTGGGGGTCTACCTAGTTTGGGTCGATGCCGCTCCTACAGCTGCTACCGCTTTCACTGACAATCCTTCTCGCTTCCGGGCAATGCCTAGCTGACTTTAGGAGGCACGAGGAGGAGAGCTTCCGGTGCTAATTCTGCACTTCCGTGGATCCGGCGCGCACTGCGCCACATGAAACGCGGAAACGGGTAATGCCCGCAGATAGAATAAATGACTTATATAAATATATTTATTTATACAAACAATTTACTCAATGCGATTAATTATTAACGGTTGTGTCCCTGCGAACGTGTGCACCTTCACGGGGGTTTCAGTGTAAGGTCCAGCCATCCTTGGAGGGTTTCCCGGACTGAGGCCGCATTGCCTTATTGCACACACAAAGACAGACGCGGTCTAAGGCAATCGTCCGCTCGCCAATCTGAGCAGAATTTGTCGCTTTTTAAACGCACCTTTATTTTATCAAATGGGGCATATTTACAATACATTACATTCTGGAAATTGTAACCTAGATTCAAACAACAGTCACTTCACTTGTGCGCTGACATTTGCGCCGTTTGCATTTTGAGTTCTCAGTGCCCTAGCTATCCGCCATCAAAACATATCAGTTACACGATCTGTTCTGGCAGTTTGTTTTGCCGAGATGGTATTGTCGCGTTTAAGATTGTTTAAACGAGTGCTTAAATAGTTTGATATAATTGATGATTTTATAATACGTTTGCACATGCGATAGTCCGCTCTGAACTGCAGTTTCCATATAGAGCTTATCACAATAGAATTTGTGTCATTGTTACACCTTAATAAAGCACGACAAATGAATTAAATTTGTACTTCAATATGTTCGTCTAAGCAAGGCTGCCAAACCTCACAACGATACGTAAACTTAGGAACAACTAAAGTATTATAAAAACTTTTTTTTAACAACAACAACAACAACATTATGTTTTATTATAAATTAGAAGAATATATATTATGCTTCACGGCGTTGCTGCTCGTCTACCTAGTTGCTCCTTCTGCGCGCCGTAGCCGCTCTATCGCTCGTGCCCGTGAGGAAGTCCTGCCCGCCCCCTGGCGCGAAGGTCCCGGTCCATCCAGTCTCTCATAGTTCCGAGCACTGAGGTCGCGTTACCTCTTTGGATCTCCAGGGACAGTGCGCCCTCTTGTCTCGTCGCCTGCCGTAGCGCGTCGCCAACCCGAGGCGTTTTTTGAGGCGTTTGAACCTTTGAGGTCTCAGCTCGCGAAACGGCAGTCCCCGGGCGGGACGCGCCGGGACCGACAAGGGAAGGGGTCAGAGAGTCGGTCACCGTCGCATCCCACACCAGGGAACGACCCTTATAGAAGGGTATCAAAGTCATGCCGTCGGAGCGCTTACCGTCGTCTCTTGAAAGCCCGGGTGGTTCCAGGACGCAGGGAATCCCCGCCCTCCGCAGCGATCTTGCAAGCATTTCATTGAGGGCAGTGTGTCTTGGGCGCCGGCCCGCTGCGTGAGCGCAAGACAGGCCGTTTCTGGCGAGTCGTCCGACGGGCTCGCCACAAGAGCATCTGTGTGGCTCAACCAAATCAGCCCCCAATTTCAGGCCAACGCATATCCGGGTGGATTGGTCATCAAGGCGGGTACCCAGTGAGTCAGCGGGTAGTGCATGCAACCAGTCGCTTGCTCCTGGGCGAGCGACAGCTAGAAGGCGTGCCTTATCCTGGTCAGTCCTTATAAAACTTCATGTAAAAATTGTAATAGTTATTTAAAAAAGCGAAATATTATATTTGATATAAGACTAGTTTGTCGAGTAACTTGTGTGATACGAGTGCTAAAATCCACTTTCGATGTGACCGTAGTCCCGAGGTACCTAATGTTATTTAAAATCGGGAAAGCCTCTCCATAAAGCATGAAGTTATGTGCTCTCTTTAACCACAATACTGCACATGACTTTGAACCCTTCTTATGTATAGGAGTCACGACTGACTGCCTGAACTTATTTGGCAGTCGCTTCCCGACTTTCTGTAGCAAACTGCGAGTGGACTGCCCAGCCCGCCAAGTGTCTCGAAGGCAAGCGGGTAAAATCTGTACGGGTACCCGATGTTCTGGTCATTTCTAACCTTGGCTGCTTTAACGAAAGCTGAAACATAACCGGCCCGGGCCGCAGTCGCATTGTCTATTAAATGGGCTAAAAAGCCAGTAAATGTCGCGTCCCAAGTCAGCATGCAACCACTTGCGAGCGGGGTTTAGGTTAGACTGTCAGATCTCTTCCCGCCATGCCTGTCCAATCCGACGGGTTTTTGGGCGCAGGTAGGCCACTGGATTGTAAGGCTCTGCTGAAAGCTTCATTCAAGGCTTGGTTTTTTGCTTGCCTGCCTGCGCTGACGATACAGGATAGCCCGTGGCGTTCGTTCGGCCGGACGACGTTTCAACAGGTGCAGGTATGAGCGTGCACAATGTCCGTCCCCAAACGAAGTCCGACCGCGATTTTCACTGACTCGTCATCTAACAGTGTCCCGATTCGAGCACAGGGTATGGCGTAGAGCCATGCGCCGTCTGCAAAGGAGACGGCACGCAGCCTGGACCTATTAGCGTTCCACGATAAGGTTTTTAACCCTTTGGTCATATAAAGTTGTCGGCCAATTATTCTGGCGCTCAGCTTCGGCGGGCTCGTAGCCTGTTGCATAGACCTGTGGAGAAAGGCTACCAGGGCTATCTCCGATAGGACAATAGCATCAAGCACCTTACGGAAGGGCGAAAAGGTAAAACTACTAGGGGGGAGCTATGTACAAAGTCCAACACACGACAACGGTGTACGTAACGGGACTACGTTTAGAAGGCGACGGAATTTCAACTCTATAACAACGGCAACACAGTAACTTCTAAATAATAATTTTTTTTTAACATGGCGTGGCTGTGTGGTGAACGAGCTGTTGCTTGTGTCGGCTTGTGCCGTTAGAACAAATGGGAGTTCTTTGGGGGAAAAAGTCAATATATAACATAACATCCGCCATATGTTACACTAATTAATACAAATGTATTTGACCTTTCTTATAAACCATCTTAGGGTTGGCATGTCTAGTTATTCGTAGAAGCGTGCTCTACATGCCAATACTGTATACTAATGATTTTATACGCACAGCTAAAACATAAAGCACGTTTGCACTGCAGTTGCAAAAATGCGTTTATCTCCGGCTTACCACTTTGTATATCTTAGAAAATATAAAATAGTTCAAGACTTGCCTCGGGAAGCTACGACTTATAAGCTTACACAACACGGGCAGTTAGCCGCTCTCATTCAAACACGACTAACCTTCAATCTGAAGGCGAGTTAAGGCCGACGCTGCCATGCTACTTATTCGTCTTTCTTGTTCTATTCCCTGTCCTCTTTAATACCTCTTCATCCTGCCCTCCAGTCACTGCGTGCAGAGAAACGCTCGCATCGCTTCCAGTATCTGATGAAAATCTTTCTAGTATAGTCAGTGAGAAAACACACCACACCGAAACGCCAAGGTGTCACTGTCTGCCGCATAATTGCAGATGAAAATATATCGCTTGCTCAGAAGACATTGCTGACATGGTTTGCGTTCCACTAGACTAGTGGAAAAACCCAGCGGCTCATTAATTTTTATATAAATATTCCGGACTGAAGACAGCCTCGAGTGGCAGATGTTAGTTGAAATGAAGATGTTTCATGAGGGTGCGCGTAAGCGCTCCAGTATGTAGACATCACAATGAAATACACTTTGCGTTCCTAACAAGGCAATATAATACCTCGAGAAATAAACAATTCAAGTCGTATTATCAGTTATTATCAAATAGGGCAAGCAAATAAAGACACAAAAATAAACAAATTGTTAAGAACATTAAAATATATATTATGTTATCACAAATCTTTAATGTTTAGTATTTTGTTCTGTAGTAGGTAAATGTACAGGTTATATATTTTATACATCAGTTCCTCCAGGCCTCCCTAGAACAATTCACTTGGGAGCCTGTATTCATACATGAGACGTATATTGTAGATTTGCTCTGTAACGCAATATGGGTGACTTTTTAAACTGTTGAATTCTCTCGTTTGGCCAATAAGCTATGCGATCAGCGCAGACATTTTTCTTATTTCCTACATGAAATTTGCCTAACCTAGGTATTAATAATAATCATTTTTTGAAACAGGGGTTTATTATTATCATTATGTACATGTATCACAATTACTAATATAATAATAATAATAATAATAATAATAATAATAATAATAATAATAATAATAATAATAATAATAATAATAATAATAATAATAATAATAATAATAATAATAATAATGTTGCCCGAAGAGCGCCGGTAGATCGTCCAGACATGCTGAATTGAACGGTGTGATCATAAGGTCCCTTAGGAAAGCCGGTATACCATCTACACTTGAACCGAGAGGTTTAGTGTCCGCTGGCGAAGAAAGACCTGATGGGGTGACCATTGCATTATGGTCACATGGAAAGTCCCTAGCTTGGGATGCAACGGTTTCGTGCACAACCGCGGCTTCCTATTTACACCACAGCTCTGTTGAGCCGGGGTGGGTAGCAAAGCACGCAGACGCCAGAAAACGGTTTAAATATGCTGGACTGGAAACAAGATATATTTTTGTGCCTATCGCCATGGAGACACTAGGACCAATCAGCAAGGGAACCGAAGCATTTCTCAAAGATTTGAGTAAGCGAATTCAGGAAGTTACGAACGACCGAAGAGAGGGTCAATTCTTGAGGCAAGCATTGTCCTTGGCCGTTTGCAGAGGAAACGCGGCATCTATTTTAGGCGCCATGGAGTGAACTAATTATTTAAAAAACTTTGCAATAATACGTTCAGACCTCTCAACTGTAACATAATAATAATAATAATAATAATAATAATAATAATAATAATAATAATAATAATAATAATAATAATAATATTTCCCACATTGACCAAGTCCAGACAGTAGATCAATGTTTCCAGTATTGATGCTGTCGCTTCCAACGGACTCGAGTATATCGCAATAACATTGGCATTATGTCCTGTAAGCCCCACACAGTTGTTTTTATTGTATGTTGTTGAAATACCGCTGAACTTGGCATTTTACATCGTGCCTCCCCCGCCTGCTCTAACCCAACCTGCTAATATATATATATATATATATACTTGGGCTGCAATTAGACCCCACGCCATTGTTGAAAAATGATAGAGGAAGAGAGAGGGGAAAGGAGTCCCGTTCTGGCCGGCATTAGCCGGCGTGCGTTGGATGCTGCTATCCACCACTAAGTTGTGCGTATACGTGAGCCGAGCTCGAGATACTGGGGTCGTGATCGGCGATACTGTGGCAATGATCGTAGCCGCATGTCTTTAGTCATGCATCGGACATGCGTGCAATAATAGGCTCGATATACGAGCAGTTGCAGCGGGGCTGTTGCTGGTTGATGACCATCAGTATGGGTAATCGGGCTGTGGTGTCGGGTCGGGCTAGTTCTCGACCCTCGACCCCCCCCCCCCCCCTGCGATTCGACGATGTCCGACCGTCGAACGCTATGACCCTGTCGTCCGGCGGGGGAACAAGCAAGCGAACAATCGCGATGGCGACGTCCGCTTCTCGGCAGGAGCAGTCGCTAGCCGGCACGCTGAAAGTCATCCGCTATGCGTGGCGGCTTTCTCGGCACGTAGTGTTATTCAAATGTGCCGTCTGCCACTCCGCCGTCCCTCTGCGCCGCCAAAGGACAGCGCCGTTGTCCTTTGAAGGCCACCGTGTCGACCACAGCGGCTTGTCGAGCTCAGCCTATAACCGCCCAACTGACCGATCGCGTGTACGCTCCCCCCCTCCCCCGCACGCTCGACGGGCAAAAAGGCAGTCCCTCTGACAGAACGCGTATATGGGCTAGTATATACGGTCTATATGTATGTGACGTACGTATGTGAGTATATATATATATATATATATATATATATATATATATATACATATATATAATTATATATATATATATATATATGTGTGTGAGTGGATAGGTTGTTGGCAGGTAGATAGGTCTATATTCGAGCACAACTTGCTCGGGCCCACAGCTGTACTCCTTTGGTGAGCGTGCTTCTTCTCGACTTCACAGTAATACAGCGGCCCGCCGCCAAATTTGAAAACGACGATACCGACGAAGCATATGTGTTGTGCCGCGTATGTTTGAGCTGGAGGGAGCTGTGGGAAGCTGGGGGCGAGAGGAGGAGAAGAGGGCGCGACACGACGTTGTTGGGAACTCAGACGTCAGATCACTATGGCGGCGGCTGCTGTGTGGTGGGGTGCGGGCGGGTGGACGGGCGGGTGGGCGACAGTATGGAGGATAACCAGGGGTGCCGAACTGGGTTCACTTCTTCGCGCGCTATCGACGTTGAACCCCCAACGAACGAACGGGCCACGATGATGACGACGACGACGACGCTTAGCATTCATGTCATCCACCGTCGACGACTGAAGATAAAACGGATGGACAGACAGACGGACACCATTCCAAACGGGGCAGCACCGAGTCGAGTTAGGTGTGGGTGGGGACGCCGTTCAAGCGATATAGTTCGGGTACATGTTTGCCGCTCATTCTTTTCGACGTATCGATAGTCGTAGAATTACTGGTAGTAATTTGTAGTAGTAGTACTAGCAGTGGTAGTAGTAGTTGTCGATTTACTCTCATCATCATTATCTGTCGCTCTCAGTTAGGTCAAGGCAGTATAGTGGAATCCTAAATTGTCAACCAAGAGTATATATGCATATACTTTTAGTATATATATATATATATATTGAGTGACCTATTAAGTGCTATAACTAAGAATACTACTATTCTATTGGCATCTTTGTCTAGCACATTTAGGTATATGTTTTAAAACAAGTGACGTATCGTTAAATGTCCAAGTCGTTTTGAGTTGTGTTTAAGTTGCAATGGCAAAGTTTTGTTGATTTGTTTTAATTAAGGATCTACTTGTTTATATATATATATATATATATATATATATATATATATATATACGTGCGCACGTTGACGTAAAGTAGAATTAAAGGATCGTGTCGAGCCGGCAGGTGTGGTGCGTTTGCGTTCAGTGCGACCGAAGGAAACAAGGGTGCACGGATTTGATTTCAACCGTTGCACATTTGTATTTACTGAAGTCTCTCTTTTGAAGCAATGCATTAGCAGTTCCATAGACGTTAAATGTTGGATGAGAGTCAGCCAAAAGAAGACTTGCAGGAACGTATGCGAGTATACAATAAAGCATATAAAGCTGACGACGTGCGCTGTTATTGTTGATGCGGTTTTGCTCGTTAATGCTACTATTAATCGTATTGGATGTTTTTGTTGCTAAAGTCATTAGTACTTGTAATGATATTGCCTATTACTTTGTGTCAATATTGCTATGGTTATTGCTGTTGTTATTTCTGTGCATGCTTTTCGGTTAGTACGGGCCGTCACGTGTGTTAAATACCCGCTATTAGCCAAGAACCTGCTGTCGAAGTCGTAGTGGTTGGCATTGCTACAGATGCTGCCTTAAGGTGTGCAGAATGCGAAATCACTTGAACAGCGTCGCCATGTCGCGACCAGTTGTAGAACAGTGGTAGGCCGGAAGGCGCCGCCGTTACAGGTGGCCGTCTCATTTGCTTGGCAGTGAAATTGGCCAACCGGCCGATGTATCAGTGGAGTGGTAAAATTCCCCTTTTGCGTCAGCTTTCAATTGAGTTACTGGACCAACGCCGACAACGCTCACAGACTTGAGCGTACGCCCGGAGAAACCGACCACGAGGACCAGGATGATAACGAAATGATAATGCTAGTGTTGCGTATTCGAAGATGATGCCAATGATGGTGACGACGACGATGATGAGGATGATGATCCGCGTAGAAGTCGCATGAAAACGCAGAGAGCTAGCAAGCGAAAGAGAGAGAGAGAGAGAAAGAAAGAGATAAAGAATCAAACTGTCGTGGGTGTGCATTCAAGCGTTGATTCAGTAAGTCAGCCGTCCATCTATTTGCTGGCGCCCGCCAGCCTTGCTCAACCTTGTCGATTCTGAACCCTCCAAACTCGCGGAATTTCGGCCTTTCCATCCCGGCGGCCAAGAGATTACCGCGCGCAGTGAGCTCAACTAAGTGAACTCTCTGTCTTCGTCACGTTGTCAGTACCACCGCCAGTGCTGTCGTCGACATCGACGTCGGCAACATCAACGGATCATCATTTTCTGAGAACGAACGAGAATACGGGCAACAGGCCGGCGCTAAATCTAAAGGAACAAGCGGGCCAACAGGAGGACGGTTCGGAACAGCTAGCTTCGGGCAGCAAGGTTCAAGCGACGGGAAGACGTAAGACGACGCAGATGAAAACAATGTCTGGCACAGACGGAAGAAAAAATAATGCTAAAGTATAAATATAATATAAGAGAAATAGAAGATAAATATAAATATAAATATAAATATAAATATAATATAATATAAATATAAATAGAAATATAAATATAAATATAAATATAAAGATAAATATAAATATAATATAAATATAAATATAAATATAAATATAACTATAAATATAAATAGATAAATATAAATATACATATAAATATAAATATAATATATATAATATAAATATAAATATAAATATAAATATAAATATAAATACCGTTAACTTAGCTAGCATGTAAACAAGCGGATAAACGTCAGGTTCTTTGGTAGTAGCTTACCTGAAGAAACTCTTTTAATACTTATACCGACGGCACTTGTGTGGGCGGCTAGCGTGCTCTCTTGGGTTTGTAGGGCAAAATTAAATACAGTCGCAAAGACGTTCATGATAACTTTGTTATATGCGTTGGGAACAAGGAATACACCGGATGTATTCAGCGTTATTTATTACAGCTTCAATAAAACATGCACGTTATAGCTACCGATTAGTCCGCTATAAATCAAAGCCAAAATTACCGTAACGTGTCGCCTGGTGTCTTGCGATATGAAACAAGCCTCATTATTTTGTATTCAGAAGCGCCTATATCAGTATGGACATTGCCCGTAGTGTTTCTTCTCATATTAGTTAGTTATTGCTTGTATGTACTCCGCATTCCTATAGGCTTTTTTATACGTCAGCCCTTAACTAGATTTACAAACCTTAACGGTGTCGCTTCCAGTTAGGTCTGTATCATGCCAATATAGAATCCTAATTTCGTTTGTTGTAGTAATCAGCCAGCTTCCCCTTCTGTTCTTGCCAGTGAGTCTGATAGTCGCAATAGTCGATGGATAGCAAGTATTATCCTCGCATTCAAGAAAGGGTTATCTTGGCATGGCCGTGTTGTGGAGGTTCATTTGCATGCTGGGACAAATCACTCCGCAGGAATGCAGAAAGTCTGATAAGCAATTATTTACGGAGAATGTAGAGGCGCAAAAGCAAATTGTAAGGAAGAACAGCGTAGGAACACCTTTTATACCCACGGCAAGACGGAAGGGCTAAACGAAAACAAGCCAAGAGGTGAAATATCAAAAAAAAACAGTAGAAAACTCTGGGAAGAATGATAAAAAAGATAAAAAATACGATTAAAATTGTACTGTGAATTACCGATTATTTTAGCGAGATATTTTAATGCTAGACGTAATAGGGCGCTAGTAGCGCTAAAGATACAGACACGTTTTAAGAGGTTGTTAAAGACCTAGGTTAGTAGATAATAGGTACAATAAACGTAGGCACTTTTAAATGTGAACAGAAATCGTCAGTAATAAATGTCTTTGCAACGCATGCACAGCAGAAAATGTTTGGATCGTGGATTAGGAGACTCGAGGGTAAATGCACAGTTCTGCAATAAGCTAATGGAGATGATAATTATAAACTTAAAAGAGGAGAAAAAAGCGCGAGAAAACTGAAGAAGAAATGCTTCTTAGCGGCAAGATGAACCTCCCTCTCCTATTTTGACATATATGTAAATTGACAGGTCTGCCGAAAAATGTATTTAGGTTTATTCACTATGAATTGGGAGTGTAGTACAATAGTTCGCATACCATTTTTAGGCTCAGAATCGATGACACTTGATGGTAGTGACGATGTTTCTGTAAACGAGCAAATGCGCATGTGGTAACGTCGGATATTGCCCTCTCCACAATATTTACAATATTTACACAATATTTATTATTTATTATTTTATTACACAATATTTATTTATTTATTTAAATTTCATAACAATTTCCTCTGAAGCATATAAGATGGTGGTAACCATGCCATATTGTTTAGCATAATATATATATCTGTTTTTCTGTGGTGACAGTTTCCATTTATTGCTGCAAAGAAGCAGGACTCTCGACACAAAGACCCATTATAAATGTCATGTTGCGGTTTTCTCTAAATTCTCTGTAGACTTCTAAGGGTTGTGTACTGAACGGTATCTAGTCCAGTGTTAAATCTTCTACTAGTGTGCGTCCGTGGCATAGTCCTAGTGCGAGCGTTGCCAATGCGTTGTTGTTGTTTTGCAAGCCCAACGTGCGCTTTGTGAAATAAGATTTTATTTTATCTATGTTCTTAAGGTCTGACATTGTAAAATAAGAAGCAATTGCGTAAAGGCAGTATCTTACTATAGGTACAATTTGTATTCTAAATAAATTTAGTGCGATTTTTAGTTCTATGTCAGTAACGTCTCCCACTAGAATAATGGCCGCGGCTTCGTACGCTTGCTACGTATGTAACAAACACAGTAAATATAATTCAGTTCACACAACACAAAATATATCATTAACTTGCACTAAAGTCTCAAGGGAGATGCCGACCCGAATGGGGTGTGGCTATCGCCATCAGAACGACAGAGTGCTGACACTTACTTAAATGCACTTCAAGAGAAATTATGCTGGAACTAGAAGATAATTACCTGGCATGCATCTATAGTCCACCAGATAGGCAGTGATCTGGTGGACTATAGATGATATATGTCCAATATCATATAATACATGATATTGGATACGCAAGAAGCTATTGTAAGAATACAAATAAGTATATTTTTATAGGGGGCGACTTTAATTGCAACCTATTAAAAGATAACGCACGAAGCGCAGCTTTTATATCAGGAATACATAGGCGTGGATTGCGAATTAAAAACAACAAAAACTAGGCTACGTACGCCAGCTGGAATCGAAGAAGTGCGGTTGATGCGGTACTCTCAGCACAGCAGCCACAATCATTAATCACCGAGATGCATTCACCGCCCTCAGCGCTTAAACTAACGTTCAATTTGCACCGAACCAACAAGCCCTCAGTACACACTCTCAGCCGCTCCTTGAACCCCCAGATATTACAGCAAGCACTACAACTCATTCAGCCAACAGACGATATCAATGTCACTGAAAGAGCTATCCGGTGGGCAATTCAGATTTAATGCGCACGGAAACCGATACACAAACCCACTACGCACAAACCATGGTTTAATGAACAATGCACAGCCATAAAATGCACTATTGGCATCCACACGGATCTTAGCCCGGAGGGATTACAACGACTCGCGGACATGAAACAGAATTTTAAAAAGATTAAACAAGAAAAGACATGCCAATGAGTGGAAACTTAATTTTACGCGCCTATGCGGCGGTGACCTCCTACTACCTCCGAGGGAGAATACCTGTAATTATCGAGCATTTATAGAGGAAGAGATCGGCAATGCAATCAAATCCAAAGAAAGTGGTAAATCTGCGTATCCCGACCAAATTGTGTATGAGCATATTAAACCAAATATACGTTTTCTGCGCCCGCCATTAACCAAATTGTTTAACGCATGCCTACGGTACGGCAAAATACTGGAAGAATGGAGAAAACGTTTCTTGCAGCCATTTACAGAAAGAAGGTGAAGCAACCGAGCTCACCAACTACCGCAGAATTGCACCTATAAGCATTTATAAAATTTTAATTTCTACTAAAAAATGAATGGTGGTTTTATCAAAACAATGAGGAAGATTCTGTGTTAGAGTATGATGGAAAAATCTATTGTCCAAAATAAAAGTTTTTGAAAAATATGGGAAAGCCCAAAATTACTAATGGATGTAGAGTAATAGCCACACAAATTGATAAGCAAAATAGACTGACGCAATGCTTTGCGGAACCGGGGAAACTAGTAAACTATCTAATAGGTGATGGCTGGGACCAACTTCATTCCTAAGTAAATTCTCTTTATGACGCGGGATAACAATGAGGGCTCGCGAGAGAAGAACTAAGGCGATTAGGGGACGTCACTCGTGTGTTTAATTTAGCAGATGCATTAAGGTAGGCAAGATCCGGAGCGCATAGAGAGCATCCAGGCACACGGGGCTCTAAGAGGGCTTCTTGGAAAGTATGCAATGCGCCGTCTAAACAAAATAAAAACAGTGTATACTGTACCTTTGGACCTTAAGGTCGTCTTCGATTGGAGATGTTGAAAACACCGGCTAAGAAGAGCGTGTTAAGAGCTTTACGATGTATGACCAAGGATACTCTAAAAGAGAATACAGTTACGCCGATAAAGTAAGTTTACGCTGGAACTGCAGAACTGATGACGCAGTTGACTGAAGTGGCCCACGGCGATTGGCCAAGTTTCCTGCTCTTTTTAAAACTTGTAGAGTTACTGAAGCGGGTGAGGAACAGTTGGGTAAAAGACTAAGTGAAGATACTGATAGACGCAGATGTTATATTTGAATTATCTAGGAATACTCTCTTTTGTGTCCAACAAGTATTATTAAACAGGATGATGATGATAGTGAAAAATGTAAGCTAAATATTTTTACTCTAGAAGGGGCTGGCGTTTAGACAGCGGACATTGTCGTGACGTTGGATGACAGGTGATTGCTTGTGTGTGGTTATGAGTGCGGATTTCTGTTGAGCTATGGGAGCGGAACATAGACTAATCACATCGTTCGTGGCTCACGACTTCCACCACGTACTGTAAAAAGTAAAGGGTTTTCACACAAACCGCAAAATTATTGCGGATATAAAATGCCCAGTGCATGCGTTCTCAGGCGACATGCACAATAAAACTATGCCTACTACCAGTGTGCCGTAGATGCACGTAGCGCCTTGCCCAGTGGCCAAGTCCCTAAGCAAGGCGCTTAGTGATTTTTGGAAAATAGATAATTTAATATGAGTGTTAACACAAAATGCATACACCGACTGTACTAACTACTACAGGTTACATCAATACCTAATTTTGCGTACAAGTTTTTTTGTTTGTTTAAAGAGTTTTCGTTCGACCCGGAGGATTGTGGTGACTGTGGAATGGCCTTGAAGCAAAAGAGCAGCTGGGTGGTGGAAATATGGCTGCTCTACGAACGTTTCGAAAACGCGGGCCATGTACTTAAGAACTGTAGGCGATCTCCAAGTAGTGTTTAGAACGTGAGACGGGAAACGTCCGCACGGCTCCAACCGTTGTCAAGGGATATCAAGTGGTTGCATGCCACAAACGACAGATACAATTGTCTGCTATATTCAGCCGTCAAGGTCCTTACATTCAAGGTCTCTAAAACGCGTAGGCGGTCTGATCGGCGCGGAAACTGCTCCATTAATCTTCACTCGATCGTTTGCGTACGCTCGGCTGCCAATCGAAATGAACCAAACGTTACATATGTACAGCCACTTCATAATACATTCACGTTCAAATAATTGTACGGCGTAAGGGCTATCGGCGATCTAAAAGGCCGTTTGAGAAAGCTTTCCACCTCAATAACAGAAAAAAAACGTTAAACAAGTTGGTTGCCGAATTACTATCAGGAAAATAACAGATAACAAACTGGAGATATCTTAATAACCAATTATAGCAGTTGTTACCGATATCTATACGTCAGAAGACTGGCAGCAAAGATCGGTAATCTAAAAATGTTGAATTTTCAGCAAATGAACGCCCGTCGAAAAATGTCCGAATTGATGCTTTAAGCAGAAGACTTTGGATTGCTTCACAGAATAACTACAGGAAACAAGTCATAAGTATATGGTTACGACATCAAAACTAATTCCCAATCCTTCCACCGGCGCTTCCAAGGAGAGAGTCGATCAAATAAATTTAGACAGAGCAAATCCTGCACCAAAGATATTTTTTTCCTATTAAATGACTGCAATATCTTCCAAGTTTTGCCGTCTGGTCAATGAGGACTTCTACCGCGAAATTTTACGAAGCTTGTGTGAGAACTTCTGACGATGCAGGACGCCTCTGGGCAAACAACTCTTGGATCCCCCATCACGGCAACGTCTCAGCGCATACAACCTCCGCGTGCCTGAGAAGGAAGCGCAAACTGGCAGGTGGGCAATGTCAGAATTTAGATAGTGATCCGTTACTCTGAGTACACGTTCGCGCGGTCACACATGCATAATATTTAATGCTGCCCGATCATGAAGACAGCCTTATAATATAAGTTTATATTATAAGGCCTGTCTTCATGCCTTATAATATAAACTTAAAGCCTTATATATATAACAAACAATTTAGCTGACAGATTTAGTAGCAGATCAAAGAACGGAGAACGCCGAGGTGTGCGAATAGTGCGGCTTTAACTGGCTCGTATGCCACAGCCTGTCCATAACAGACACATTGTAACACGGCTATCGTCAATTAAAAGGTCGAGCTGCAGCGCCAGTGCAACTGTTTGTAAACAATCACTTTGCCTGGGTCACATATAGACACAAGGCGATACACTTATACAAGAAATTGGTGACGTATATATATATATATATATATATATATATATATATATATATATATATATATATATATATATATATATATATATACTTGTTAATAGAACTATACAAAGCATTACGAGTGAATGTGAAATGCGATCATGGGCCCAAGTGCTCCGGCCCGGCTAGTAGTATCTCTTGCTAGCTTGGAGATAGCAAACATTTGCACGGATGCATCTACAACCGTCGATAATATATCGAGGCCCGCTAACACACAAGGAAAATCCTGATGGGAGTCCGGCTGACTTCAAGGAAGATTCGATGTTATAGTTTTTCAAGACCACAGTCTGGTGGTGGAGGGTAAAATATCAGGCGACAACGTTTTTAACTTTTTTTTAAAAGATTGTCCGTAAGGCAATTGCCCGTGTACGGTTTATTCATGTCATGGCTAATTTTAGTCCACTCTGGATTTTTACCTTGTCTAAATTGGAAATCATGCAAACCAATTTAAGAGTGGCCGGTCTGGGTCTCGAACCCAGTCACCCGGAATGCAAGGCAAAGGCTTTGCCACTAAGCCATTTTGCTCGGTAAAAACAGCACCTTTATTAACGCACGTAAATAGCATCCCAGTGACCGCCTCTTGCCCGCGCTTGGCTTGGTTTGAAGCCAGGATTCAAAGTGTCTTCATCTCGCTAACAAAGAAGGCGATCGGGACAGAGCTATCAAACCTTAACGTCATAGGTACCCGAAGACTGATCGTCTTTTCTGGCAATCAAATTAAGCTCCTGCCAAAAGTTATCCTAACTTTCGACCGTCAGCCACCGGTTTCAGTGTTCTTAGGGTATCACTCGCAAGCCGTGGTTCTAAAAAGTTCTTGAACCTGACCAGCCCAGAGTCTGCTTTAACTGTTTCAGGGTTGCTCATATTGCGGTGAACTGCTCATTTCGTAAGACTTGTCGCAACTGTGGCAAAGGGGGCCACCTAGCTGCCGATTGTTTGAATCCGCCCAAATGTGTCAACAAAGTCATTCAACTGCCCGCGATTATTCTATTTGAAATAAAGGAATCTAGTCCTGATGGAAGGCCGAACTTTCCTCCAGTTTCATGCTACTCACCCGGATGCATCTACCAAAAAAGCGTTGGCAGCGCTTGCACCGTTTTTACAGGGCGTAAGTAGCGCTGGCCCAATTTCTTCCTCCCCGAAAGAGGAGGCATATGCCTCGGTGATGCGCGGTATCGTTATTGGTGGAGACGCCATTCCGCAGCTTCTTCTGCCCCGGTCCAGAGCGGCACCCAAACAGCGCCATCGAACCAAGCCAGAAACGAGGCTCACGCGCACTCGTCTCAAGACGATCTCACAAGCTATTGGCTCACGGATTGTTCGGTTTTACTTACTATTTATAAAGTTTGAGTTGTCGAACTTCGTTAAGTGAATCACGAACGCGTTACCTCTCCTATTGGCGTGTTTGTCAATCGCGTTATGCCCAGGGTGGTCAGGAAGTCGGTAGCTGACGCCCTGTCAGAGATGTACTTAAAGGTGGCTTTGGACAACGACGACACCGCCGGGCTTAAACCTTTCTCCTTCGCTCCAGTTGTGCTGAGGCAACCGATAGGCTGCAGGGGTACATGCTCTCTGGTAGTAGTCATCAGAAAGAACTTGGTGGAGTTGAAACGCTGTGTTCGTCTTACAGATCTGGCTCTCCTGCTTACGCGGTTGAATCGGGCGGTACTGCTAAGCGAAATCAATCGGTTACGCGGGCCGTGTCGGCCAAGCTATCGGACGGAGACGTGTCAGAGGCCTTCTCCTAGCTGATAACGTTATGGCCGATAAACCAGCCGCCGCAGCGTCGTTAAGAGAAAAACACCCGCCCGCAACCTCGAGTTTGTGCTGGCCGTTTCCTCCCCCTTCACAACTTTTACCTTTTTGCATATCGGTCGAAGATGTTTGCTATGCGGTTGGACAATCTTCAAAGAGCTCGAGCACCGGCATGGATTTTATTAAACCTCTGCACCTACAGGACTGTTTGTCGCCGATCTTGGGTGCTCACCCGGCGGGTTCAGTAACGCCCTAGCGAAAATAATCGACCTACTGCGATGAGAAGCCCCGCATCCAAGGTAGTGTCCCCTCATCTTCAGAGGCTGCTTGCACTAAAGAAGAATAACAGACCTATTGCCTATTCGTCGGTACTACGTAGGGACGCGGCAAAATTGGCAGCGAGGGGCTACAGAGACATTATTAACCTAGCGGTTGGGCCTCACAAGTTGGGTTTCTCCACCAAGGGGGCGCTGAGACATTGATTTGCTCTACCAGGACTTTTATCGATTATCGGCTCGGTCCATTCGTGTTATTTAGACTTGTCTAAGAACGTGAAAAACGCTGTCAGGAGAGATTACGTATTGAGGGTGGTTAGATGTGCGGCCCCTGACATTTATCACCAAGTGAAATTGGCCTACGGTGATTCATCGCACTTGGCCTTACCCTTGGCACTGCTCACTTCGACTGAGGCGACTTGCTAGTGTGTGTTAACTAGGTTTTAACGATACTGAGGGCATTGTAAAAGTTGGTGCACGTCTACCTGCTATTCAACTAGGGGTAGCCACTAGTGGAAACGGGATCTCCGTAGGTACAGTACCTCGCGAAATCTGATACGCTAAGTTAGAAGCCCGCAGCGTGTATATTTTTTCTATCGTGAGTAGGTTGAATCGGCTGAACAAATCACGGACCAAATCCCTTTGTCCTCTAGAAAAGATGGCTCTAAGTGCATCATTCTGTAGTATGATAGGTCGACTGGCCTCGCATTGACCCTTTTATGGGTAAGTTTTTCTCGCAGTCTTTCAGGATATGTCGGCTGCTTTTAATTGTTTTGATCATTCCTTTCCGTTCCAGGTGCTCGCTTAGCTGGGTTAATCCGCGTCCGCTGCTGCCTGGTTTAAATCCTATTTCTCACTATAGGGACAGATGATACGAGCTGGTTAGATGAAGTTTTACCTTTATAATTTTTATTGTATTAAGAGTACACGTGCCAACTATAGCTCTGCTATAGCTTTTGCAGATGACACGACGTTATTGTTCGGAGCGAATCATCACATCACTGCATTACCCAAATGTTGACATTTTAGTTAGCATATCCCCATAGTGAGAAATAGGATTTAAACCAGGCAGCAGCGGGCGCGAATTAACCCAGCTAAGCGAGCATCTGGAACGGAAAGGAATGATCAAAACAGTTAAAAGCCAACATATCCTGAAACAACTGCGAGAAAAACTTACCCATAAAAGGGTCAATGCGAGGCCAGTTGACCTATCTTTGCGAAAGCCCAACGGGTTAGGTGAAAGAAAATTGATCAACTCTAAATGTCAATTTAGCCTAATCTTATGTTGCCCTATAATTGGCTGCGCGGTTTCGTTCATCCGTTTACACAAAATAAAGAAAACTCCGCCGTATATTTCAACCGCGATGGGAAGCTACCAGACACAAACTAACTGTTTATAATGGTAGTCAGAAGTCCTGAAATCGATCGAGCTGCTAGCTTCAATAATTTTGCAGACTCACCCATGACACCCCGACTCCAGCTTGCCGCATGACGGAAAACGATATTAAGAGCCTTGGAAATAGAAACAACACAGAGTGAAAATACATAATTATTTTCCCCATGCCTGATTGCGTGAGATTTCCGTATTCCTGCTTGTATCCAGGTGGCAAAATGACGGTTAAGCTCGTTTGCAATTTCAACCCAGTCTTCTAAAGCTTTACTGTCACCAACTAAAAACTCAAATCGAACTCGATGAGTTCAGTGAATCGTGCTGCCTATCCGTCGATTCATTTTCGGAGTAGAGACGAGTCGCCCCGCAAGCTTTCAAAACTGTTACGACAAAATGCTGTTTTTGCAGCGCGGATTGCATTGGGGTGGCGGCGGCGGTTAGTTAAATCGGCGATACTCAAGTCTACTGAATTCAGTATGCATGTGTACGATACCTCTTATGAACGCTGCGACAGCCTGTAGAGAAGAAAGACTGGCCGGCCTTGTAGGAACTATCAGAGGCAGAAAAGTTCACAATGTAAATATCTCTTTTCGTATATAAAAAGCGAAATATGACCGAAAGTGTTGAATGTCGAATTAACATCGACTGCATCATAAACCGTTAACCACGAGACATCTTGCAAACGACATAGGAATTTTTCAATGTTAGCCTTAGTATAGTAGTTTGGGTGGTCTTGGGGCCAACTCTGTTAACGGTTTGGCAGCCGCGGAGTTGTCAGAGAGAGAGAAGAGATGGCCGGGTAATGATTAGAAAAGAGCTGAGTTCCGAGAAACGCGGGCTCAAAGGCTCAAACTTTGAGCAATTAGAAACAACAGTGTGGCGTATGCTGACAATCTACTACAAGGGAGAAGTTTCTAGCAAAAAAGAATGATATATAGTCGCAAGGCCGTGGGCTCGGAAAGAGGTTGACAATTGCATCGCGTATAATAGTAATAGGGGAATAGGTGCACTTCTACAGTCTTTCGTCCTGAGTACTGGTCAGGGTGTTCCTACAAAACACATGGTTGAAATAAAAACCTCCGATAACACATTCAAGTGCAAACGTACCACCTGGATATTACCTTCAGGACTTGTGTATCGTAAGTTTAGCTTTATGCAGTCTGAGGGAATGCTTGAGGAGCAGCAGCATGGCTTTACCAAAGGCAAATCCACAACAACACAACTCGTTGAATATGTTCAAGATTGGGCCATTTTTACTTACATTTAGTTGTATCTAATGTGATCCTTCCAAGGCCTCTGATAGAGCGGACCCTTTTAAAATTGTATAAAAACTAATTGATTTGACCATAGGCAAACACGCTGTTTCATTGGCTTTGAGGTATCTAATGAATGGAACGTTCTGTGCGCGGGTAAATAACAGTTTTAGTCAGTATGGGGTGTGTCCCTTGGGGGTGTGTCAAGAATCAGGTCTAAGCCCAATAATATGTATGTTCACCAACCATTAAGCACAACCTTTACGCAGATGATCTTAAACTCTATCTTAAACTCAATGTATTTCAATTAGCGTAATTAAAAAACAATGCGGTTACCACCGATCTTAATTCCATGCTTTTAAGGATTTATTTTATTCTGTTTACGTAGTCCAAGCAGGTCCAACGCAGGTATTTACCTTCTCCGCTAACATCGTCAAGCTAGCCGTATCTATTCTGATTGACATTTATTATCTTATTAAAAATAAATAAACTCCTTCTAAGTGCAGCCTACTACCAAACCTTATCCTTCCATTGTTTCGTACAAAGAAGATATTGTGCGCATTTTTCCATCAATCCGTAATTACGCCTGTGCATAGAAGGCGCAAGTCAAATGTTGATAATTAAAGATTCTTGGCACGATTACCAATACCGTGTATGTTATTTTAAAAATGTATTGTGGATTATAGGTTAAGCTTTACTGAGGAAGTGCTTGACGAGCAGCAACATGGCATTACTACATTGACAGAGTGAACTATTTTAAACTTTTACAGACATTAATTGCTCTAAATATAGGCAAAGACAAGGTTTCATTGATAACGAGTTCTCTAAGAAATCGAACGTTTTGTGTGCGGGTAAATAGCAGCTTTAGCCTGCTGTTGTTTAGCGTGCCTCTTTTTATAGTATTATATGTTATATTTTGTTGTTTTGGCATTAAATGTCCATTTTATGTCTGTCTTTATAATACTTACTTTGTAGTTCCAAAATTCGCCTACAGATGTAAAGCTTAGCGGCCGTATCTGAATACACATATTGATGCGATGGAAAATTTCAGACCAGATTCCTTCGAGGTGTTACGTTGAGATGTAAGATAGAACTTGATTTAGCACATTATCTTAGAACGGCACTCTAGAGCACATTTTAAAATGTGCGCACGAATCTCACAGTCTACTAGATTATTCATCTCTTTTTAAAACTCACAACAACAATCTGCGCAGTACTTAAACCATATCGTCCCAATTAATTGCGCAATCCGACGGCGATCAACAACATGCTTTCATGGCACATGACGAGAATGTTAAGATCCGTTATAGCCCTAGTACCACTACTCCTTAAATCGCCGGACGTCACTGTCTATGGGATTTCACCCATGATAATTGTTATGGATATTTCGCCGGTGTCTCGTGTAAAACTCGTCCTTGAAAAGCATCGATCGCCCATAAAAGTTTCCTTTTTGTTATCCGCTGGGAACGCACCAATGTTGATAGGCTATTAGAAAATAATAAAAAATGCCTTAGTCAGGACAGCGTGGCCTAGTATTTAGCAATCTTCTTAGCTCAATTTCTTTCACAGTGATCAGTAAAAGTTGTCACGGTGGCTATTTTCCAGCTAAAGGGAGAAGTGGAAACGCTAAACTGTTGGGTTTAATGCGTTCCGTGTATTGAATACAATGCAGTGCCCGCTTTTGAAAATTCACCACGTATTACACTTACTAATATATACTACATGCAATCGGCAAGTGCAACTCTCAAAACTGCGGATGGTGTATGCTTATATTAGTTGTGACTGACTAAACTTAAAATTGTCTGCCCAAATATATATATATATATGTGACCTCAGCAAATACCATCTAATTCTCAGAAGAGCTAAGAGTAAGTAGCCGGAGACGGCATATACGAGAAGTGAGCTGTAATCTTGTATCGTTGTAATTTCGCCACCTGGGCAATGCATACATGTCGAGCCGTGCTGTGGTAATGGGGCGCAAAAATAAGAAAGAGCTTGCCCTTCTTGGCTCTCGACATTCGAATTCATTGTCAAAAGAGGGAAACAAGGAGGTCGAGAGAGAAAGAGAAAGAAGGAAAATATTTTTCAATTTGCGGCGCGTCGAAACAGATTTGAATTTTCCAATTTCTAGCGGCTAGAGGAGACAAAATATTCAAATGGAAATTTTAGCTCTGAACCCATCGTCTCGGTGGGTTTTGACCATGGTCTAGTTGGTCAGCTATCTCGTTGTAACGATGACCGCGAGTGCGAATAACAAGTTTCTAAAGCACTTCATTTCTTGATTTGTTTAGATAAACTTGTGTGCATCGTGGTGTATACCAGTCGTGGTGAGTTGGCGCTATTTCCAGCTGGTGTCCCTCTTTCTTTTTTACCCGTTATAACGTGTCGATCACTGCAGACCATGGCTTTTCGTAGCTTAGAGTAGCAACAAACACGTGACGAGCCATATATCAACTAAGTAATCTCAAATTAGGCTGTACATGTTTACATTATGGCTACTCCGAGTGGAGTGCATCTTCTCAATTACAGCTCGACAAGTTTGGAGCGACCTTCTTAGTCTACTGCACAACGAGTTTGTATGCAGGTATGTGATTTGGCAAATCGTAAAAACGAAACTGATAACACTGGCAGAAAACGGCAACGACATCAACAGAAGCAGGGCCAACGAATACGCCATGGGCTTTGTAAGCACGCCAGAACATCTATATATCGGCATAATAATTAAGTGCTTAAGAAACAAAGATATTCTCATTCGAAATTTCGAGATGAATGTGAGCCTATGCGCAGTTGCAAAGTCCTCAGCCAGTTGTGAAGCATTTCATCGAGCCAATTGCAACATAACATCAGGTACAAGCCATCTCAGAGTGAACCATTTTAACAAGTGAACACAAACGATGCGACAAATTCCTTCTGTAACTGAGGCAGAGTTTTACGCTCCCCCCAAGCTCACTGAATGACTTCGCAGGCAAATAGTACTGAATAACTGACAGGACACTGGTAATGCACCTCCTATTATTCATTTATTTAACTTGCGGTTACTCTTGCCTCGAAGACAAATTCTGCGAATCCTCGTACCAAAAACCAGGATTCATGATTCGTAGGTAGCGCCTCTACAAGGGCTTGACATGTCAGGAAACTCTCCAACCTTAGGTTTCGCGACAGTAGCTTTCTCTAGTTTTGAAAAAGGTGCACGGTATATGTATATATATATATATAAATATATATGTATATATATATATATATATATTTATATATACATATATATTTTTATATATATATATATATATATATATATATTATATATATATATATACATATACATATATATATATATATCTATATATATATATATATATATATATATATATATATATATATATATATGCATATCACGCGCTCCACTCTCTAAAGTTGCTGGGTAACAACAGCACGGTACAGAAGTGGTACCGTGGCGGCCCTCGTCTGCTCTACGCCGTCTGGCCGGTTCTTCTGACCTTTGGGTATATTTGTCTCTATTCCACTGATTCGCTTCCTCTCTCGAGTCAACACGAAAGGCAGGCGGGGTGATAAAATTTGTCTTGTTGTTGTTGTTGTTGTTGCTGTTGAAAGCTGTCCGGCGACCCCGTTTTAGACTAAAGTCCGTAGGCCATTTACGTGATGATGCTGAAGGCGGTGGCGCCTATGCTAGTAGCGCAGGCAGCGTATGCAGTGGCGAACCAACGAACAGACTAGACTTCTGTGCGCTCTCATTTCCTCTCATGCGCTCTGGCGGCCCGTTGACCTATTTTCCTTCATTCATAGGAATCTCGTATTTCAGAACCCTGCGACTATTCGTACAGCAGAGCTCGTCGTCGATTCTTAGTCAGGATCTTGGCGTTTATGAAAGCGCGTGAGAGTTTAGCGCTCGATTGGTTATTGTTGCTGTTGTTGTTATTGTTGTTGTTGTTGTCGTTGTTGTTGTTGTCCTCTTACTGTCGGCTAAAATCTACAAAAATAGCAAAAACAACAATAACGACAAATTACAGAACTAGCAACACTACAAGCAGCATCAACAACAACGTGGACAATAGTGTAACATTAAATAAAACCATAACATTTCTCCAGGTTCATTCCTGATCTATACACTTTTCACACAGTTTCACTATCCCGCGTTCTAATTTCAAATATATTCAAATACGCTACAAGAAACAACAGCTTAGCCGCTGTAAAGAATAACCAATCTATAGCATGGATGTAGAGCACCAAATGTTTCCATTGAAGCAACTGTAAGTTAGTAGGTGTGGTGGCGTGATCTAAGGGGCTAGTGCGTTAGTCATAGTTGTCATTTACCGGGATGTTGCCGGTTCGATCCCTGTTGTTGATCGATTTTTTTAGCGATGCTCATTGAGAATAGATGTTAAATCATACCGCTGAGAGTCAGCGGCCATGCTGCCACAAGGACCGTTGGAGAAAGATATGCCTCAGGAGGAGTTCCAAACCCGTAGGGGACTAACACGTGTCTAGAATTAAAAACAACCAGTTTAAGGGATGTTTTCAATTCTAGCTATAATATAGTGATACCATTAAAGAACATATGCAGCTAATTTGATTAATATTGCAAAATGTTTTAACACGTAAAAATCCTCTACTAGCGGGATAAAGGGGTAAACACAAAGAACTCCACTGTTGGACGCTTCATTAAAATTGTGGGCTGGGTCGTGCTCCTAAAGCTTCAGCGAACGTTATTACGCAATGGGTGAGAGTTGTATGCCGGTCGCATGCGGCTGTTCATTCTCAGCATATAAATATCGGGCAGATGGGCGTTAAAATCTAAAAAGCAAACTTGACCTCTCAGCCAAACAGCTACTTCCGCGTACGAGGATACTAAATCATGCATGCAGCTGATGTAAGCTTCAATCAAATATAAAGTGAAAAACAAAGCTCATAGCAAGTAAATTATTCAAATGACTTTTTCCACAAAAACAAATTCTAGTCGATACGATGTCGAGATGTCGTACACGTTAGAAGCCTGCTTTTTTTTTCTTTAAAGGTACCGCTCGAGGAACTGCATTGCATCATGCAACACTACTGGTGTTACTATTCAGATACTCGACACTACCCTTGAAAATGAGAAAAGTTTGGGAAAAGGATTGTATATTCTGAAGTGGCTAGAAGACCAATCTACGTATCTAATGCAATAGAAACCTTGAAACCCATCGGCAACGGACCTGACTTACTTCTCAACGAAATAACTAAACGCATTTAACAGATCACGTCGGGTCATTGCGGGACACAGTTTCTGAGCCAGATGCTGTCCTAAGCTGTCTCAAAGAAACGAGACTTTCATTGTGGGCGCCCTTTGCTGAGCTAGTGAACAAGCAAGGTCAGGCAGACACCTCACGATTAAACTAATATAACAAGACTTATTATAAATAAGTCTATATCAAGGCTTATTATAAATAATTAGTAGTATTGACTTTGACACCAATTTATTTTCAGCGGCGCGAAAAAAATGGCTGCCTGTATCTAGGGGTGGTCTGTCGTCGTTGCAAAGGATTTCAGCCATGAGTCATCAATCTACTTCTTTTGGTTTGAGTTTATACACACACAAGTTTTATCGGCCTTACTATGTTGCTGCAAGGCTTTAAGAAGCGCAAGTTCTTTCTAATGTTTGTAAGTAAACTATTTGAAAACCGTGGGAATTAAAGGCGTCCTAAAATGAATTTATTTTTCAGTATTACGGGAGCATTGTACATATTTGTAGTATCTAAGCCACCTAACGTCAAACTCTAGAGAAACAGGGCGCAACACTTACTTTGCATATTTGAGTTTTAATGTTCCAGTTCATTGCTGTTATGTGTTGTTATTATGGATGCATAATATTCAAATGCATTACTAGGTCAACGTCACGAAAAAATAGAAAATAGCAAGTTCACAGAAAGTCTGTCGTTTCATTAGGTGCAAGGGAGCAACACAATTGTATTAGCATCAGCCACCATTGTCACATCTAAATCATCAGTAGGATATAGACTGTTGCCAACGAACCGTAGAAGAAAGACAGTTAAATTGCAAAGGTACACTAACACTGATTGTTTATTTGCTCGTATTTCCGTTTCAGTGGACGACAAAGGCCACACGGCGAAGCGGCCTTTTTTTATGAAATCACTTAGCTACACTCACACAATCAACACGTTATGTTTCGGTGGTTAGCGCGAAGCCGTTTTGCCGCTAGATCTCAATCTCACACTGAGTATGTCATCTGAATGTAAACATACATTGATATCTAAATTTGTTTGCCATCTACATATATATATATATATATATATATATATATATATATATATATATATAATGGCCTGCCTTTCTACCTCCACTCACTCTTCTATATGGTACATACTACCGTTTTTGAAGGCGAAAGCAACCCCCTCAAATTGCTAAGTTCAACTGACTATGTTTTGGCTCACGCCAGCTTTGCCTGTAGGCGCTCTTCACGGACGACTTCTGTCTTTAGATGCTTTAAACGGCCCTCATTGGCGTCCATAATAATTCGTTTAGCTTGCGGCTCCTTGGCGAATAATATCGGGTGACGCACTTCATACTGGTTCGTTTGCAAAATGTAGACGCTCGCCCACCCTATGGCCGATAAACGCCTAAGCTCGGCTCGGGGGTTTGCACGTTACGACTAACACCCGAGTCTCCAGAAGCTTCTCGTAGCCCTGCCTAGGCGGAAATGTGGGTACTGCGTAGCCGGCTCCTTCAGGAATGCCGGCCCCTTGGTTATGAGCCGGGCCGCTAACGTTGCTGCAACCAATTTCTTCGTTGGTCCCGCCAAACAGCCCAATGGTTTCGAAAGGGTACGAATTTCGCTTTTGCCGCGACCAGTCCGCGCGTGGGTGCCGCTGTCGAGTTCCTTGAGGTACACGGCTGCGACATACGCCTTGTCGCAGGCGTCCGGTAACATGTGCAACTCGACATAGCCGAGCTTAGCTGGCAGCTATTCGTGCACGCTGAAACCCTTGAGCTCGGGTAGCTCACCGGTCCACAATAGGGTGAAGATTCGAGAAGAGTAACGCCTTCAGCGGCAACTTGGCCCGTGCGTGTCCTGAAGGATTATCTTCAGCTAGCACATTTTCGGCTCCCGCCCGCTGCATTGCACTCCGTGCCACTTTCTTTCCCACTCGTTGCAGCGCGTCTTAAACGCATGTTAAAACATGCGTTTCTGGCAAAAGCCATTTTTTGTATTTCGCTATTTTTTCTATATCTCCCCAATAATCTGGAAAAGCGATTTATTTACCAGGTCAATGCATCTGAAACCTGCTTCCGTGGACAGAGAGCGCTTGTGTTGCTGTAGCTAGCAGCCGATTGCGGCAATGGCGCAGTTCTGTTTTTGGAGTGTCCTGCCCATTGTTTCACGAGCAAAGCTTCACCTGCGTACGTTCTACGAAGTTTCCGTGACCGTTCACCATGTCGACTTTATAATTTTCGCGTTTTTTTAGTATAAGAATTTATATAAATATTCACGTTCGAACTTTGTGCCAAAATTCACCGATTTATGGGGGCTGTTTTTTTCTGTTATCATTTAAAAAATCGGCGATTGAAGCACATAACGTGCTCGTCGAAGTTTCCGGAAGGAATGATCTCGGCAGATCACAGTGTTTTAAGTAGTCTAAAAAGTTCAACAGAGGCAAATTCAAACTGAACAGGAAATAACGCGGAATACCGCCAAGAATCGATTGAGAACACTGAAATACAAGTTTAGTTAAACGTAGACGACACGCAGACGCAAGAATAACTTGCTGCTTAACAAAATGTGTGCCAAACAACCGTTTTGCAGATGCTTAAAGGCCATGGGGAAAATTTGGAAGCTCTCAAACTGGATTTCACATAAACTAAATAAAAACACCAACAGAACCGATAAACCACTTGTGAGATTCTGCTCGCCATGCTCGAGCACATGTCGTTCTTGCATCAAATCGTGACTGAAGATGAAAAACAAGACAAATTTGTCTCGACAATTTCAAGCGCCAAAGGTTATGCTTATATTCTGGACCAGCAGCGCCGTCGACTGTGAGGCCGACTCGCTTCGGGAAAAGAATCTGTGTTTGTTAGGATAAAAAACGTGGTGAAACTGTCGATGCTGCTCTCTGCAGTCAACAAATAATCGATTTGAACCGGGCAGTGTGCGAAAAACGACCAGAATACAAAAGATGGCACAACAAAACTGATTTTGCTCCACGGGGACGCGTCATCACACAAAGCGAAGTCGGTTAAAATACTTATAAAGCAACTTCAGTGGAAAGACCTTTTCCACCCGGCTAATTCGCTAGACGTGGCTCCATGCAATTATCATTTCTTCGCATCGCTTGGTCACGCTCAGGCTAAGCAGATATTTTCTTCGTACGAAAACGCCCGAAAATGGGTAGACGTACAAACCAATCGTAGACGATTGGTTTGCCTCTAAAGATACGAACCTCTTCTAGCGAGAAATTCACAAATTGCTCGAAAGATGGGCACAATGTATAGCTAAGGCCGTTACTTTGAAAAAATGTGAGACATTTGCTTTTCAAAAAAAAATCCGTGAGAACAGGAAAGGTTGTACGAAGTCAGGTTTGGCAAATAGGACGGTTGCGGAATATTTTCTAAACAATAATCCGAAATTAGTAACAATGTGTGCACCGATGCGTTCTCGTGATGAAGGATCCAGGAGTTGTTTGCCTAGAGTTCAGGTCGCTTGACTCAGATGTTCTGACTCAATCTTCTTAAATTTGTGTGGTAGTAATAACTACCATATGCCCTTTTGTTCCCGTCTGTGCATCAACGTGCTCCGTCGACAACAGTGGACGACCTATCCCACTCGCCGTTGCCACGTTAACAGTCGCTCTTGTGTGAGTACATTATAATTGTAGGTGGGAAGCCATACACGATCCACACAGAGTGCGTTTGTTGCAGGTCCGCGCTCAGTAGCCGAGTTCTAGATACTGTCTACATTCACAGTCATTTAGCATCTTCCGTCTACTCATCTCAACGGGCATATCTGCCCGGCATGTGCTATGAAAGCTTGGAAAAACTACCCTCACAAAATACGCAATTGGCGTTACCCTGTTTCGGTTTAGCGTGGGTTTGATAGGCCCGTTCGTCTCGCAACGACTCGCCAAATGGCTTTTTGAACGTTACGCCCGTCCGAGTCGTCAGACCGACAGGAACTTGCTCCTTAAAATCGACTTGCCTCTCTCACGAGACGTGACCTTTCCTGCTAAAACTCTAAGTAGTTCCGGGAATCGTTTTTCCAAATCATCCTCTAAAAATTCGTTAGGCTCTACTATCAACTTGGGCTGTTCGGGAAGGGAGGTCATTAGATGATATAAAATAGTCAGTCTCTTTTGAGATCAGCTTATCTTCTGTATACGTTTCATCATTAGCAATGCTTGAGGTAAGGCTCTTCATGTCACGGTGTACAACATTGTCTTATAAATTGAGCGATCAATTTTACGCAATTTCAGTCACATTACAGCATTGTTGATATTGTCTATCACACACACACTACGGCTAGGGCCGACCCAAACCTCTGCAGCAAATAACTCAGAGTTTGTGTGCAGCCTGCCTCGGCGAACGGTATCCGTACCACTGAAACTACTGATTTCCCTTCAAAAATGTCGCGGAGTGCCGTTGCAGATCCAAAGGTATTTCCGCTTTCTTTTTTCGGGCAAGACTTCGAAATCCGTCGATAAAGTGGGGGAACAGTTCGTTTGTTGGAGCGCGACTAACCGACTAGAATCGAACTTAGTGTGGTGGTCTTTGCTTTATTTTGCACCGGACCGCTTAAACGTTCGAGTACTTCAAGCCATCGCTGAGCATCCGTAAACGCGGTTGCTGCCTGAGCCAACTGAGCTCTTGGGCGCCCGACGGCATGGCACGACCTGAAGCAATGCACTGCATATATCTATCACGCGTCGCGCGAACGTCGCATATCATATCACTAAAGTTATCACACATTCATCATTATTCGCTTTATGTTTTACGTCATCATTAATGTTGTTTATGTTTCACGGCACGACAGAGGGCCATACGGAGAAGCCCCCCCCCCCCGTCGTGATATCACCCGGCTATACTCAAGCAATCAACAAGCTATTTTCTGGCGGTTGACACGAAGTCGTTTCGCCGCCGGAACTCAATTTGTGATTTATATATATATATATATATACGAGCAATAAGGCATTGGATACAAAATCAACAATACTTTGATTGCTCTTCGTTTAGCTGTCAAACCTCGCTGGGCGATTCCTCTGCTAGCGAAAGCCCATGTCAGGTTAGTGTGAGAATGCAATGGTCGAATAGAAGTTGAGACGAAATTGTGCCATATGTTAGCCAAGCTAAAACTCAGTGGCTTCTGTCTCTACAAGATACTTAGCGTAAGTAGTTGCCACCACTGCCTGTCCGAGGGGAGTTAAGTAGAGGTTGAGGCTAGAAGATTTTAAATGCTATTTTTTATATATATATATATATATATATATATATATATATATATATATATATATCACAATATTTATGTTGAATGTGCTTAATTACAGCCCCATTCAATTCTTCCATTTTAAAGTAGTGAAAATATTCCTTTTTCGTTTTAAATACTGCTGGTTCTAAATGTTCCTGCTGGTCACCAGACACCTGTGACCGAACCGCACGGTGCTCGTGTTTTCACTGAAAGAGATTGTTTTTGCATTGGGTACTAACGACAATGCGCAACATGCATCGCCCCAACATACCGATTGTTAGGGACCACGCGTGTGCATAGAATTGGCGGATTGACAGTTTACAGTTGTCTTCGGTTGTAAACCCTTTTGTGTATCTGCAGCTAGAGGGCAGTGACGCCGCATTCACAGCCACAGCATTGTTTGGGTCAACTTCAGGAGCTCGGTAGAACTAAAGCGTGCCCTACCTTGCTATATATACTGGAATAAGCCAGGATTAAACATCATGTGATCACACGTTCGCCAGGAGACAGTTGCTTACTCTAAAGTATAATTATTTTAATAATTATTAATGTGGGAGAAGGAAAAAATCCTCTTAAAATCAATGCTATATATATATATATATATATATATATATATATATATATATATATATATATACAGGATCTCCAAGACTTTGTCCAACAAACTTCGTCTAGTATAACTCGGCGAAAACATAATCTTTTTCCGATAGAAACTGGGATATATATATATATATATATTGCACACACTAATATATGCACGCTCATAATAAGCAAATATATGCGATATGCATGATAGCATCTAAATGTGCCCAACAAAATCGCGTCCTCGTTACTAGACTTTTACAAACTTTGTGCAGCATTAGAGAACAGCAGCAAGACAATACTTAACCAGATCCAACAGAAACAATTCCACCGAGTCTGGAGCGATAGCTGGCTTGTTGGAGGTGGCGGTTATGATGTCAACGCCCCGTTTCCAGTGGTGCGTTATCCTCTCAGACCATATATTTGATATTTATTTACTTACACAGATTTGTGCGTGGATTTATGGTGGCTGGCAAGTTTCCGCCCACTTACAGGCAGAAAAATATGCGTTGTTCTAGGTAGGGCGGCAGGTCAATGGCACAAGTCTCACACTGTCCAGTATTGTCGCCCAGACTAGAGCAACAAGACAAACAGAAAACCTCAAGAGAAATGTGCGATTATTTATGAAGATACAGATATATTATTAAAACACATATACGTATATACATATATAACCGGAAACCTCGCTTGTTCCTGTCCGTACTATAAAACAAGAACAGCAGCTATGACGAAGCAAAATGATTACGCTTGTGGACATTATAGAAACAATATAGGTGACAAAAGTTTCTATACTTCAAGATGGATTCCTCGATGAGCAAATATCTGGCAATATTTATCTAGAGCATAATACGTATAGGTTATAAACTTGTGGAAAAAAGTAGTTTAAGAAGTCGATTTGGACTAAATTTCCACTACGCTGGTGAATAGGACACTACTATCTTTTCTAGTTGAAAGATATGTTACAGCTATTTTTCAACGGTTTAGCTTGCGTTCTACTTCGATGACTACAACTAATAGTCTATATATACTTGTTATATATATCTATATATATAGATATATATATATATATATATATATATATATATAGATATATATATATATATATATATATATATATATATATAAATATATATATACTAATCTCTATATATATATTTGTTTTATTTAACAAGATACAAGATTTAGCGTCCGCGGGACTGCTTTTCGCATTGCTTCATAGACGGACCCCCACAAATACAAATGTGCAACGGTGAAGCTCGAACCCGCGCACCTACGCGTCTTCTCCAGTCGCGAAGGCATCCACCACGCCACCGGACTTGACTCGATAACTACTACTACTACTACTAATACTATTACACACTTTTCACTAACCCTTAAACATGGAGGCTCTGGCGCACACGTAAATCGCAATCGTTTAAGAAACAAAAACATTGTATATACCAGCAACCAGACAATCTTACCCATAAGCGAGCGGGAGGAAGCGGAAAGCGGTGCGGGAGGGGAAACGTGAAGGGTCCAAACGGTGGCTTTGCCATCCTGCTCCGCCCTGCCAACTTGCCTGCCTTGGTTGGCAGTTCCGAAGTGGAAGAGTGAGTAAGTCGGGTCCTGCAAGCTGAATTGGGCACGTACGTACGTACGGACACCTTCGGAGGCAGCAGGCTCACTCACAGCCGTTAGCTAAGTTTAGCTCGTCATTAGAGCTGCAGTGAATGCGTATGTATGTAGCTCCTGGTATCTGGTGTTTTCGCGCGCAGCTCGTATGCTGTCTTGTTCTCGTCGTCGTCGTCGTTGTCGTCGCCGTCGTTGTCGTTGTCTTCGCCGTAAGTTGTTCTGCTGTATGTATGCGTATGTCGTAGTACCTGTCAGGCTGCCGGTGGAGCCGCACCGCCGCTGTTTCAACAGCATTGGCAACAGTACCCCTGACGTGGGCGGCCCGGCGAGAGGCGGAGGGTACTTATTGGCAACACCAAGTCGGCTCTGCTGTCGCTGACAAATTTGCGCTAGGAGCCGCCGCGACGACGGTTTCGATGGGGAAGGTGGCGACGGCGACGACGATGAGAAAAGCGACGACGGCAACAGAAGAGTCATCAGGAGCCAGGGGGTGAGGTACCCCAGCACCCCAGGGCTGCCATAGTAGTAGTAACAGTAGTAGTAGTAGCCGTAATGGCCGCTGCGACACGTGTGGATGCGCGAGGCTGGCTACCAGGGGCGGCTTGAAGGCACCTTAAAATGGGATATAGTTTAGAGCGGAGTAAAACGCGCCGCAAACCTGATAAGGGGTGAGGAGGCCGAGGCTTCAATGAAGAAAGAAACCACGCACACACAAAGGGTAAATAGAAAATAGAAGGGGTGGGGAACGAAGGCTATTCTAGAATGAAATATAGGGAACGAGAACGAGTATAAAAGCCAGTCGAAGATAGAAAGTGTATGAGGAAAAGGAGGGAGAGAGGTAAAGAGATAATGAGACAGAGGGGGGGAGAGAGAAAAAGAAACGGAGCGCACAGGCAAGTCAGAAGGGCAGGTGAGTTTAAAGAGTGCCGTTCTTTGCACCACATGTCGATCGAACCACTGGTACAGGACTCGTCGACTGTCGTGCGCCAAACAACCCACAAGATATATCGATACTACGAACTATGTGTTGTTTATACACTGCCGGAGTCTACTGGCGGTCACAAAGCTGAAATGGGTGCTTTGAGCAGCCAGCCTCCTGTAGCGGACTATGTTGATCTATATATATATATATATATATTAGCCCACTGCTATTATCATACGTACTGCTGGATCTCTTTGTTTCGTGTACGCTAATCGCAGTGAGCAAATATTATATATATTTATATATAATCAATATCATTTATATATGTTCTCAATTAAGAAACGTCTCGATGAGTGGGAAAGAAGGTGACACAAGTAAATTGGATGGCAGTTATTTAAAAGGAGAACACGAACATTTTGAAATGTTAAATATATATATATACGAAATTGAGAGAGCCAGTACGATCTAAGCGGCTGCAAGTCAACCGCTAGGGTAACTTAATCCTCAACTTGCTCTTGCTAATTAAAGTACAGTTTATTGATCAGACCTATTTCTAGCCTTCTTACCGATAATGTGTACATGTACTTGCGTTTTGGTTTGTACTGACAATGAGGAGTAGAGGGCATCTGGAACGTATGTGATGCGGCAGTAATGTCGCAATGTCAGTCCAGTATCTGAAATAGGCATTTTCACGCGTTTCCCACCCATTGTCTTCTTCCATACCAATATGCTGAATGCAACTGGCTCGCAATTCCGTCTTCCCAGCCACGCGGGACTTTTGGTTAGCTACAGAGGCAATATTTCTCCCTAAGCTGAGCGTTGTGCACGCCCTTCAGTGTTGACTGACTGCGATCATGGGCGGTTGTTGGATAGTCGACACCCCAGCGCGGACTCGTTCTATGGGTCTCTACGCCACACTTCCCGCCCGTGTTCGCCTCGGCTCCCATTGTATCCGCCGCAGCACTGTACTGAGAGTAAATCACTCACACTTTTAGTTTACGATGACAGCCGACGATGCAGCAGCAGCACCAGCATCTAGTAATAACATATACAGCGTAATTGACATCGCCGAACCTCGTTGTCTCTGCTTATGCCGTCGCTGCCGCTCCGCTGTCGCTTCAGGTACTGCTAATGCTGCTGCTGTTGCTCAAACCTTGGATTGAGCTCCGACTAGAGTGCTTAATGCAGTGATCCAGTCACTATCGGCGCGTCGCCGAACATCTGACAACAGGCTCTGGCGGCGGCGACGGCGACGACGACGAATAAAAATGTCGACGACGAGTGTGCGAGTTTTTTGCGCGAGTCCTCTTTCCGCAACATTCATCGTTTAGCTAGTCCAAGGCTGTACTAACTGAGCTACCTTTGTACACGCAGCTGCTACCTGCCCACCAATAGGCGGGGGCGGCAGCAGCGGCGGCGGCGGCGCCGGGCGCGAGCCGACACAGCGGAGTGGTGGCCGCTCGAGATCGTCGGTCGGCGCCTCGACCCTATTACACAAATTAGTACATGGGGTACGGAAAGCAGCAAGGGATTAGGGGTAGGGAACATGGTGTAGGGAAAGCAGCAAGGGTTTAGGGGTAGGGAACATGGGGTAGGGAAAGCAGCTGCAGCAGAAGCAAGGGAAGGAGCTGGAAAAGGGCCTCGGTGGGAAGGGGCCCTTTCAAGTAGCAGGGGGAGAAGCTGGCCCGCCTCTGCCAGACTAGGTCGACCAGACCAGACCAGACAGGCGATGTGCGTCGGCGCCGGGCAGCTCCAGAATTGCCGTTGTCGAGGAGGGTCGAGGAAAGACGAGGAACAACAGGGCCCCTTTCGCCGAGTGCCGCCGAGACCCAAGCGCGCCGCGGAAGTAAGCGTGTAGTAGCAGACAGACGGGCCGTGGGGGGAAGGGGTTGTCGGTCGGTCGGTCGATCGGGCCGGCAGCCAGGCAGGCCAGCAGGTGGATAGGGGCGAGCGCGTGCCTTAGACCACTACCGCAAGCTATTCTGTTTACGCAGCTTTTAACACTAATGGTAGTAGTAGTAGTGGTAGTAGTATTAGTAGTAGAAGAAGACGTAGTAAGTGCTCTCCCCAGAGAAAGCTGTCTAGCGTGGACGGATAGCCGCGGCGGATAACAGAGATAGATGGCTAGATGGCCCCAGCTTAGTCTAGTCCAACCTACCACCAGCCATTGTTGCTGTTACTGTTACTTCTCGATCGGCGGGCAACAACAACGATGACGACGACGATTTTTTTTTGGTAAGAGGGAAAAATGCTTTTACGCACACCTAAAGCGGGTAGTGTGGGACTCGATGCCGATGTTGTTGGCATAATACCCACTAAAAACCTCAAACGACGACAACGACGACAACTAATACGACTACGACGACGCAAGCGACTACTAACAACTACCAAACGAATAGCTGCAACACGATTATCAGTATTTGTGTGTACGACCGCATAGCTCAACCGTCCGACCCAGCTGTGCTGCGCGGCCATTCTACTACGGCGATTATGTTCACAACATAGCAGCGATAAAATAGCAGCAACCACTCTAGTACTACAGGTTATGAAGGTACTAAAAATTAAATTACTCATATAATATATTGTGATTCTTGTTCTGTTGTCCACTAGTGCAACAACAACAGCAACAACAACAACAGCAACAGCAACAACAACAACGGCGACGACGACGACGACGACGACGACGACTTTCACTTCTACTACTGCTACTGCTACCATTAGCAGCATCATGATGCAAATAGTTGCTAATTTCGGTGGAGCAGCAGCAGCAGACACATGCGCCTCCGCGGCCTGCCATTAATAGCAACAACCGAGCCCGCCTTTTTGTGGCAACCATCGCGGCGAGAGTCGACATCGTGAAATTTGGTGTTATACTGAATTTAATTAGGCTAATTATCATGATGATGATGAGGATGATAATGGTAATGATTATTATTAGCATTTTGTAGCTAACGCACGCATACGCGTCCGTACGACAATGGTGTTGTGTTGGTATCATATACACGTGCGTGTATATATATATAATCATCATTTATTTAAGTGTAGCAAAATATACATTTGTGATGTAATATATATATATATATATATATATATATATATACATATATGCACTGCATTGCTGATCACTGCAAACTCACCAGTCCCAAAGCCTTTAAATTGCCTTCCGAACTTAATCTGCTATACTGTTTACTTATAATTCCGCTCTAATATGCAGCGGAAAATCCGTTATGTTGAAATTAGCAAATTCAGTTCGGTGTCATGACAATTTAAGGTTTCAGGAAGTCACAACGAATTACGATGCTATGATTTCTGCTCCCACGTTTTACTGTCGCAGGGCCGGACATGGAAGATTCTCACTTAAGATTTCCTTCCGGTACCACCTTCCGCCTTCTCCGGTAATCTCGAATACGGCACAGACAATAAATCCTGATACCAATTGCATTAATTATGACAGTCTGTACTGCCCCAAGAATACGGAGCGTTTATTTTATTTGTATTATCTATGTGTGTACGCTTTACTTGTCTATGTGGTAGAAAGGAAGCAATGGCATATACGAAGTTCTGGTTTCTTCGAAGTGTCACACCTTGAAATAATGGTCGTGTCCAGGATACTGATACAGGGAGCGATCGCTTAAAGGTTTCATCTCGGTGTAAAGCCTCTATGAAAGACCAACTCCTCCTCGGAAGCTTAGACATATTACACGGGAGCCTAACGTGGAACGTTTAAGACGCTATTCTCCTCTATAAAAAAAAAAACTTGGCGAGGCCTGCCGCAAATGCCCGCTTTGGTTAACTTCATGCTTTACATACACAGCTCCGACAACCCAGATAATTGCAAGGACAATAAATCCCCATACTGATTGAGATATGGTTATTGCGGTCTGTACCATTCCAGACATACGGAGCGTGAATTTACTTTTCTATCACCTACTCGTGTGCATGCCTAAAAGGTGAATACGAAACAATGGCATATAGTAAATTCTCCCCAGCCATCACTAGAAATACTTTAGAATCTTTGCAGATGCCTGTTAGACTCTTTCAAATTGCTTCAGGGTTTTACCTTTTGAGCGAATTCACTTTTAATTCACCGCCACGATGTAACGCTCGGGGTGTTGTTTATAATTAACGCCGGTTTTTGGCCGGTCTTCCATATTGGTCTCCATTTCCGTTTTTAGCACAGCTGAAAATGGTGTCTCGCATTAGCTTGTACGTTTATTTGTCCTTCAACTTGTACTTAATAGATAAAAATATGCAGGAGAACAACATCACAGAAGAAAAGATATAACAACAGTATAGCTGTTGTTAACAACATCTCATTCGTGACGGCAAAGCGGGAAAGTTATGGAAAAGCCCAATCGTGTGGTCACTCTTGACACGGAAGAGAATGCTCACAATCTCGTTATCCGCATTGGAGACGGAGCCATACGACTCACTATCTGCGAAATTTACCAAACCGTACCAGGCACCAGCTTGCAACAACAGCGCATTCATCGGAAGCAGCAACGACGGTAGAAAGGCTCGAGACCCTATCACAGTCAGTTCGGCCCGCAACTACATCATTTAAAAGTGGCATGCAATAGACTTACGAGAAAAAAAGAAAATTTACACCAGGACAAACTCCCAGAACTGCTTGGTCATTATTAAAATTTGGCTTTGCCAATATACCCAGAATAAATCACTGCCTGGGTTACGGGCTCACACTCATGAGTTGGAAGGAGAACGCGAAACACTACTGGCAAGAAAATCTAAACGGCAAGAAAATCTTTTTTAAAAGTGCACCTACAAAGAACAGACCCCAATAGCATGAATACTGAAGAAGCATATATCTCTTTTTTCAGAAAGATGTGTCCACAACTAACAACTTGATATACATGAACCATTTCTTCGGGGAAGGTAGCACATGCAAGGAAGAAAGCGTGCATGCCAGCAATAATAACTTAACAATAATCTAGGTAGAAATGAGAATGCGAATCTAATATTTAAGGTTTATTTATTGAATATTATAAGTAATTTAACGAATCTCGATCTCCTGAGAATGTTGTCAATAAAAACGGCACAGGAGGCGCTGGTCCTCACGGGGATCTACCGGAGAGAAGAGTTTCTTGATAACATACAAAAAGTCGCAGTTATTTAGGAATTTAATATATACATGTGAATGTTTAAATCCACGGAACCGATGGCTCATTCCTCATCTATCACTCGTGTCCGAGTGGGAGTCTTGCCCGACCCCTGACGCGAAGACGCGGGTCCATCCAGTCTTTCATAGTTCCGAGCACCGAAATCGCGTTACCTCTCTGAATCTCTTTGAATAACATACACGTAAATGAATACAAGAGCTTCTTCTCACTTGCCAAAGCCCAAATGCATTAGAACAAACAACGACAGCCCTTACAGATGCGATCATCGACGAGAGCAAATTAGCAGGTATCAGCTACGCGTATACGAACACCCTGTTGGAAGAAGAATTAAGAGTATAAAAGGCAGACCGAGCATGAGTGTCACAACAGACATCGCCACAGTCGACCACGAACTGACACAAAAATTATCAGTCGATGCCGCTCATATCGAGTCATAAACTGCCCAGGCGTGCAGAATCACCGTGTTATTCCATTAACACTAGACATCAGCATCCACAAGTAGACAACGTCACAACAAGACAACATCAAACAAAGGAATCAACAACAAGAAATTTGCAAACGTAACTAGCAGAATTAAAATGGGCCGATTTATTAAAACATGACCAAGACCTTTCGAAAAATCCGGGGAGTGATCATAGCCCTACTACACACATGGCAATGGAAAGCCTTACACGAGCGGAGGAACGAGCAGTTCATACGCGTGCACAAAAACCATACTCAAGCCATACATATCGTCGGATGTACTCAGAAAAATAATAAAGAAAAGACAATCTTTTCGAGAGAACCGCAACGAACCCAGGTTTCAAACGGGAACACAGCCGGTTCGGAAACTGAGACATATAACGTCACAATTACGACATACAAATTATGCCTACTTTAAGACAAAGTTCGTTGGAGCCAAAAAAAAAGCTCGCGAGTCATTAACGACTATATAAGAAGACACCGTTGCATCGACAAACGTGCCATAAAAATACTCTCCCGATCTGAAAACCTAGAGTCACTCTAAAGCGAAAGTAGAAAAAAAGTCAACCTGCACTTTGCTTCAGTCGGTGGGCGTTAGAGCTTGTCAACCGGGAAAACATCGGATAGTTTCATATGGCCCTAAGACGATCCGAGTTAGTGCTCGCACACTACTTACAGAGAAGCAAACAAGCAATTGACGTTAGGCCTCTTTAACTCTAGTAAGCAGTACTGGTATGTTATTTGATGGCAAATTAATTGCCAAGCGGCTAAAACGACATCTGCAGGAGAACAATGTATCCTACGAGAACCAGTTCTGTTTTAGAAGTGGCAAACGTACAGGATCTGCACTCATATAAATACAGGAAACGATAGCTTTGAAAATCGACTAAGAAACCCGGCCTGTGCCATATTCTCGCATGCACTTGACACTAACAAAAACATTCATATAAACGTCAGAGGTACATCTAAGGTATTTCGGTGTTCTCATGGGAGCGTGATCAGGCCACTATTGTACTGTACTGTACTGTAATGGCAATTTTTACAACACGACGGATCAACCAAATACAGATTCGCCCACGATACTGCACTTGTGTATGGTCAAGACATTAACCGCGACCAATAGCACGTTGAATAAGGGCTAATGTGTGTAGGACATTAGATGAAAATAAGCGGGCTCGTAATAAACTACAACAAGACGAACCTTATCCATTTCGAATTGAGAAGTCGCCGAGACCTAGCCATGCCCGACAAAACTCCGCTACATAACCATATACCAAACGTAACATGGTGCTGCCCACCTATACAGAACATAGGCACAACTTAGTAGATTGGCGTCGCAGCAGTAACATATCATGGAACTCGAGCGTAAACTGCACTGTCCGAAGGATCCGAAACGCTATCCCAGTCCTCAGCTAAATACCTTCATCTGCAAAGATAGGTTTTTTTTAATTGAGGCATGCAATAGTCGCGTTCGGTGGAACCTACTCTACTGTAATGCAACGAGTGGTGTTCTTGCAAAAAATGCGACTAATAGCCGGTATGACCCGGTATACTAGTACAGCTTCACTGGTGTAAACACTCAAGCTCCCTTCCGTCAAAATTACGCCCAATCTGTACTTGTATCAGATCAAAACACAGCTAATCAGCAAAGAGGACTGTCTTGGAAACAGATTAATACACAGCTACTCAACGAGATACAGGCAAATTTAATATAGAACATACTCGAGCGGAAACAGTGCGCCGAACAACAACTTGCCGCTTTAGAAAGCCATTAAACAATTGTCCCACAGCCATTTGCCAACTGATTAATATATGGTTTTATTTCGCAATAACATTGCATTTCAAGATGGTACATAATTTCAATACAATTCATTCCTTTTATACAATTTAAACACTTCAGCCAACTGATTAATAAAAGCCGCTAAGGGTTAAAACTCGCCATACATACAAGGGTGCATCACAATACTAGGCGACACTAACATAATGTCTTTCCTCTAATATCGACTGTTGATGGTCAGCGGGTGCAGCCCTAGTACATAAAATGAAACTAGATGCAACTGTTGTTTTTATAAAATTTATAAATTTGTAAAGTTACGACAAGCTAATGTTGCTTATTTATAAAATCGCGAATTGTAAGACGCTAGTTGTTTAAAATAGGTTATAACGAAATGTGTTATTGTGTGTTTACATAACACATATATTTCTTATGTCAATGATGCTTGAATGTGTAGTGCAACTTGCAGAATAATTAGGTCATGTTCATCGTACGAAAAACATTTATGAAATAGTGACCATGAACATCAAAACAATACGGTCTAATGCTTCATTTGGGCCAGAGGCCGCCTCAAACTATCACATAAGGCGCCTGTAACAGACCTTTGGGAATCACGTGAGTTTTTTCGGTTGCCCAGATGCGCCAGTTTTGTTTATTTGCCACTAACATTTCAATAGATACTCTTCACAAATTCGGCATCACGCAACGGAAACCCAACTGGCGACGTCTAGCCGATCTTAATGATCTGTAGGCTTGAGTTTATGCATCAGCTGAATCCTATATAGACACATCGCTAATTCCGACCTCAAAATATAACGGGTTGGATTTTCATGACACATTTTCACAATCTCTACGCGTTCTTTCGTTGAGTGACGCCCTATCCTGGACTTGATTATCCACAACAGGAATTTTTCGTGATCTATCTACATGCAGGTGGCCTTTATTGCATCTGCGATAGACAAACATAGGCAGCAAATACGTGTAAGTCGTCAAGATTTAGGCTACACGCGAACCAGGCTGGCATATTTGTATCTTTGTTCCTACCGTTTTGTCTGCATACATATAGGAAAGCCAACTTCCCAATGGCAATTTTTTTCCTAATGGCAATTCGTAGAAAAACTCTGTATACCCGTGAAAATATTGGGGTATGCATGGTGAGTTTCTGTCTCTCCCATACAGACAAACGCAAGTTCTTGGTCAAATATTTAAGGTGTGACTCTAGTGTATAGATTTTTTTACGGCTATATACGTCTATGTAAACATCTCTATTCGGGGTAGTGTAGACCATTCAAAGCAAAAAATAGTAATATGTTTTGCCTGCGACGAGATTCCTTATAAAAACAGATTGACTGCCTTCCTAGCCGTCGTCTGTTGGCAATACGTTAACGCATTGATGAACAGTTGTCAATACAATTCAGAATAGACAGTGGCCAAATGGTAATTTTGCAAATGCTTGTAAAAACAATTGTAATTAGTTGTGTTTTATGTCTTTAATATTTCTGAACAGCACGTTTTGTTTGCCTCTATTACACTCACGTCTAGACAGAGGCAAACCTTTCTTGGGTATCTGAACTTCTGGACACAAAATGATTACCTTTCTTCTGCCAAAAATGAATGCCAGATGTGTGCCGCATGTAAATTAGATGCCAGATATTTAAAATACATTATGCGGCACCGAGTAGCTTTACATAGCTAAGTTTGTTTTTAAACATAGATTCTAATAAATAAATTTGTACCATCAGAAGAAAAAAAAAACAAATAAATAAGGGGGTATAATTGTGTTTTAAAAAATTGATAATTGAGAGTGAACGCCAAAATATAAGAATTGCAAGCAATTTAATTTCTTCTTCAAAATTATCTCAAATACAACATTTGTTCTTCTTTGAGTATATATATATATATATATATATATATAAGTTCAGTCATATATAGGCCAATCCACTAGCTATGTGCTTCCCTGAGTCTCGTAGCTCAGCGTCACATTTCAGGCAACCAATCAGAGCAGTAACTTTGGACATATTTATACAGAAGACGAGCGCAGAGTGTACATTCTTCGAGTACGTAGAGGAGGAACACACATCTAGCTATTAATTAGTAGTACACGTGTCGCTAACTATACATGGTGTAACTAGCTTTAAGCTCGATATGTCGACAGAGGTCTACGTTTACCTAGGTCCCAGCGCAATGCATGAATTGTTTACCAAGCACAGCGTTTAGGCGTGTGTTGTTGTTGGTATTGTTTTTGCTGTTGTTGTTGTTGCTGCTGTTGTTGTTGGCCAACGTTTATCCAGCTCAGTTGTATCGCAGCCCCAGCAAGTAGGCTCGCGGGGATTGGCGGGGGATTTGAGCCTTGTCACAGGTCCGACGGCGGGTCAGTTCCCGGCAAGCCGGCGTGCTGTGTGGTTACACAAGGTGGCATGGTCGAGTGCCCGCAGATGTCCTAGGTGGGCCCGTAGCGGGTATGAAGGCGGGTCGGGTCGGCTTATTGCCCCGACTCGTTTCTGGTTGGTGGTTTCCGTCTCTCTCCGCAATGCACATAACAATTTTGATCATGTTTGCCTCATTATCACTTTGACCACTACTACAGTCGCCAATCAACGGTCGCCATTAGATGTCAAACAGGATCACCAGAGTCGTCAACAACAAGCACCATCATCAACTACGAATGCGGATGACTGCATTACATCCAAATGATAGAAATATATAAATGTACAAATATCAATCGCTAAGGCTACACCAGATACAGAGTTTATGCATATCGCCGCCTATCATCACCTGGTCTGTTCGAATACGAGCTGCCACGAAGAGTACAGGGTACACAGTCTGTCGACTGTGCTCTCAGGCGTCTACGAAGTTTGATGCGTCTGCCTGCCTGGCCCTTGCGCAGAGATCACTACACTGCCTCTTTCAAATAACATGCCGCGAGCAGCTGACGACTGTTCAAATTATATAGATATATGTGTCTATGCTACATGTATACTCACTATGAGTTAACAAATATGATGATTCATGATAAATAAATGTAGAAATATATGGATAATTTCAGTTATATGTTTTCCCGTTGATCTGAGGTTGTCTTGTTGTCTACCTTCGTTTTGTTGGGCATTCGTTGGAAGCTGCGGAAATGGTTGTGGCTGCAGTTTTCCTCAAGAAGACATCCACACAACAGAAGCTTATAGTAATCAGGCCCCGATCAAGAGCGACGTTCTACGGGCGCCACAGATGACCCTTTTATTCGACATTAAATACGCTACCACATAAGAACACTAATTAAGCGTACGCATTGTTATATAGTCATGTTTACCTAGCCTTTTGCTTAGTGAGATTTGAGCCAATTCGAGCCAAGATCTTCTCTGTTCACATCGAGATTGTATTTTTTTTGCACGCAAATTGTATCGCACGCCTTAATTTGTCTGCGCGGCCTTCTCTCCGCTTCCCTGTTTCTTGCTTCTGTGGCTCTGATTCATCATCAGCCAGTTAATATACGATAGATTATCTCAAACAGAGAGCGCTTGATATGGATGCCAGCTAGCAGCGTAGTCGTAGAAGCCTGTGTAGGTCGACCTAATCACGTAGCTTAACCAGCTGTAGAGGCAGTAGTCCCGCCGCATCGAGAGCATCCCGAGCTTGAAGACCAGCCCTAAAAGGCATCGTCGAGGTGCTTACTATGGACGCCAGCATGTGTGTTTTGCGACCGCTGATGGCGACAAACGACTGCGCTTACTTTAGCCACCAAACACTGCGCCTCCTGCCAGGCTTCTGTCAACTTCATCAACGTGAGTGGTCAGTCAAGTCAAACGGTTAAACGCATAGTTACTCGGCTGGTCACCAAGTACCGCTTCAAGAAGCCAGCGCTCAGCTGCGGCACACCCCCTGGTCAGCTCCGGCACACCCCCTGGTCAGCTCCGGCACACCCCCAAGTAAACCGGGAGGTTGGACTTGCACCTGCGAGCTACAAGAGGCACAGACGCGTTCGGTGTCTATTAGACAAGACGCGCCAAACAGACAAATGACGGTGACGACGACGACAACGACAACCCACGTTGACACGGCTTCATTCTCTCGGTCTCCCTTTGGCGTCATGCGGCTCCGACAATATTGGCGACAATCACCCAACAATGACAGCACGAAACGGCCAATGACAACGTGGATTTAACGAACAAAGGACGACTCTTTGTTTCGGCATAGTCACAAGTCACAGGCTCAGCGGGCTTCTCCCGGGGCTCGCCGAGTACGCGAGGCCACGTCACGACCTAATGCGACCAGATACGACAAGACAGTGGGTCTTGCAATCCGCCGCCGTCGCTGCCGTCGTCGTCGTCGTCTATCTAAGTACGCTATAGGCCCACTACTATCCGCTCTCCCAAGCCGCACCAAGCCAACAGAGCACCGACCACCACACTATACATTCACCCATCACCAGCAAGCTATCTCTTTGGCCACCCATCCGTTGGCCTTCCTTTGCTATGCCCGAACTATTCACGTACGTCGCTCGCCCGTCCTGCGTCAGCCGGATCTAAATTCAACGAGATCCTGCCCTGCCGATCCCCCCTTGTGGGGCTGCCATCGTCGACGAGAACGTCAGTCGACTTGCCGTCAAATAGAGAGAGATAAGATCGCGCCCGTTGGCTGACCACCAGCGGGGTTAATTAATCGTGCAAAATAAACAGCGCAATTAAAATCACTAGTTAACGAGATGGCCTAAAGGCGCGACTATCAATGGCGCATATATATATATATATATACGTATCCATACATGCGCACTTTTTTAAATATATGTATATGTAATGATATACCTCGTATATATATATATATATATATATATACGTATCCATACATGCGCACTTTTTTTAAATATATGTATATGTAATGATATACCTCGTATATATATATATATATATATATATATATATATATATATATCCGTAGTGGCTCAGTCCGAAAACTATTGTATGATTTTGAACCAGATCTGGATTCATCATCAGAGATAGCTTTGGAATCTCTGCTTTGTTTCTACGCGTGCCCCGTATCTTCATTTTGTGATTGTTTTCGGCGAGACCAGGCCTACAGAGGGTCAGGTCCCAACTCAGCTTCATAATCGGCCTATCTAGTTTTATAAATTAAACTGATTAGACGACCGTCTAACAAACAGTAAATGAACGAACTAATTAATTTACGGGCGGCTAACCAGAGCACGATGCATAAAATCGCAAAAACCAAACGCTAAGCCAAGCCTAACGTATGCAAGTTTTAATCGCCACGATGATAGCAATACACTGAACGGGATTTTTGGCTTAAACGGGGAGAGTAGACATTCGAGCCTTTAGACGGCAATTATATTATACGTCACTGGAACCGTATTCGTAAGCGTAGTGGGAGAGCTCCAAGGTTAGCTGTCGTAGGCAAAAACGAAGACCGTTCCACCATTCAGAACCCGCTGTGCAAGTTTAGTTACTTATAAATGCGCAGCCACTATATATATATATATATATATATATATATATAACCTTTGCTGTACTCCTTTCTGTACGTGTCTTAACATTTTACAGATTATTGGAGGATGATAGATCCCAATGCATTTAATGTACATATTGCAAAACAGACAATTCGCGTTTTCATCGAATGCTACTATATGTTCGAGTGCACCCAAACTTAGTCAAACGCCCAGAAGCACTTATCTGAAAAAAATTAGGAAGCGAAATCACTTTTGAGATTTCTTAAATAAAGCCTAGCTACTGTTTTACATCGGCGTTCCAAACTATAGTCCTTCTAGAAGTAGCAGTTTTTGCGACAACTGCTTTTACGTTAGAGCTTAGAGATTCAAGCATACTGCGCTGTAAATGGAAGGAACAATTGTTGAAGCCGTAATGGCAGCTTCTCCCGCGATGGAAGAGAGGATTTGCCAGACATCTTCCCTGCTTTTGCGTGAGGCCACCCTCTAACAGCCGGGCAAAACAGTTAGAGTTACAGCTGGGTAGGCTTAAAATGCACTCGCAGTTCAAATGTGCTCCTGCAGAAAGCCTTCAGGTTGATTTCGCTGCTTCGCGATATGCTGGCCAAAAGCCGGCTTGCCAACAACCCGGGTGTGTAGCTCTGGCCGAGGGTCACCGTTGAGAGGAAGGGCGTCGGCTGGCCAAGGATCTCAGTGTTTGATACCGAAGAACAACAACCGTATGAGCCCACTTGCCGTGAGCCTCTTCAAAGCCCTGCGAGAAGGTCATCAAGGCTTATCAGGATTATGCAGCATCGTGCGCGGGATAGCCGCGCTGATTCCGTAGGCATGGCAAGCGCAGCTCGGCTGAACGTACTCTCACTCATAGGGGCATCCGGGGTCGTCCGGACGGGTCGATCAGGCAGGCTAACGCCTGGGGCAAGAAGCCCTAAGGCGGCGCCGGTCCGCAGCTCGGTTCGCCCACTACATGACGCAGGAAATTGACGACCGGGTGGAGTAGAACAACATTGATTCCGCTCCCCTATAGTATGAAGGATTGTCGTGTACAAAAGATGAGTGAGGCGGACGGGCAGGCGGGTCGGTGTGATATGCACGCATGCGTGCTCTATAATGGCGAGCGATATGTCTCTCTGTACAAACTGTTACAATTGACTGAGTCAACAAACTGTTTGCGCCGCAGGAGCTCTTGGCCGGCGAGCAGCTCGTAGATAAGCAGACACCTGACGACGGCGACGACGACGACGACGGCGACGACATGACATGGTCGCGCAGCGTGAATCCTAATAGATCGCATAATAATTAAAATTTTGCCAACTGACCTAATTCTAGGGAATTGTCGCGCAGACACGCGATCACTACAAACCTTTAGTAAGACCCTCTTTTGGGTAATCACTGGCTGAACAAAATGGTTTAATGGCAACGCTAGTAGTTGGCGTTTGCAACGCCGTGGGTCTAGATCCAGAACCGACTGCCCGTAAATTGCTTTTCCTAGCATTTAATTTGAATTCGTTGAGTGAAAAAGTGGGCTATACCGGTAGCGGTATTATCCAGGTCTGGCAGTCGAATTAGCTGCTATTCGATTATCTGTTTTAGAGTAAACAATTTTTTTTTGAAAGCTATGATATGGCAGCCATTACTGCTAACTATTCGAAGGAACAGAGTTCCTCATTATGCCTATTACCCGAGGCAGCAGGATAACTAGAGGTTCTTTAATGACGGTACTGTTTTGTGTCGGGGCTGGAGAGAGGACTCCTTGTTGCGTCGCCAGTAAACACTGCCGAAGACTGATGGCTCCAGCAGTTAGCCGCAGCCTCCACATATCCATGCCTGACGTTGGCACGACAAGACACACATATAGTCTTTTTGGAGGCCATGAAACATGAATGTTCTAAAATCGTTCTATCGTGCACGAACAGACGGTAACGTTCGAATAGCTTACTGAGGTTAAGAGCTTGACTAAACGGCAGACGGTTTTGGATTGTCGGGAACGCGTTTTCCACTTGTCGATAAGCAACGGCCAGAAGTTTCAAACTGAGGCTTAAGTAGCACAATTGGGAGTATATCCGAGGCCATAAATCTAGCAGCCCGGCAGTTAGAAAGTACAATTTTCTTACAAATTCTAAAAACCCTTTGTTGAAAAGCGGCATTTGAACGCGTGGATGGTTTGCCGGCAGCATCAATAGACAAATTTAGAGCGTGCCAAAACTGATAAAGCACTACCATTGATGGGCACAGTACAACGCGCTCCTGTTTTGTCAAGTCTAGTTATCGGTTTGCCTTCCTGATGTGAGAAAAATTCAACCCTATCTATGCGGAGTCTCGCTTACACGACAGGTAACAAACATGGTCTTGTCTAAAATGGTAGGCCGAGATTTCAGACGCCTTATCACACATGCCTTCGATTCCTTGAAGAAGGGCAAGGGTTTGACTGATGTTGATTAAAATAGCGACTACGATTTAGTTCATAAATCGGATTTAACCAATCAATTAGCCAATTGGTTTCTGTAAGTTATACCCCCGTATTCGCTCTGAAGAGCAGCTAAAGGAAGAGCTATCAAAAGTAATAACAACAAAACAAAAACGACATGTAAAGAAGAAAAGTGCCGACCAGCCATACGCTTCCCCCTCACGCGTGGTGGTCTCACAGAGTATTGGAGACAGTATTTTATATTCGTGGTGCTGAAAGTCTGGTGCGAGTCTCGTTTTCCATCACGTGACAGGTAGGTTCTCTATGAATCTCCATGACAGATAGTAATTTAGGTAAGGTGATTATTCATCGGACCCCAGGGGCATCCTATCCGCTTTTCTAGACTTTCAGCTGTCAGGGACATTTGTCCTCAGTTACCCTCAGATCGATTGCTATTTTTGCATGTGAACCTCCCAAGCAACAATCTTCCAGTATGGTGTCTTCGAGCAGCTTTTTGTATTTCTTGATTTTAAGCGTCCTAACAGATAACTAAAACCGTGAACCAACGCATCGTTTGTGCTGATAGTTCTATAGGCTTTAGTCATCCAAGTGACGACAATTATTGGGATGCTGCGCATCACGATCGCATTTTGTTTTATGGCTAGCGTAAGCACCACCAACATGTGTGCTCCGAAAAGCACACTCGACTGCGCCACGCCCATGGGCAGACGTTGTCCGAACTTCTTTGTCCCACGCTGTTTGACATTCATCTGGCGATGCCACTAATAACTTTCCTAGCTTTACTGGTTGCCCCCTTTACGCATTTGGCAAAGCTCAGGCACCGATTTACGAGCTACGCTGAGATACCGCACGCTCTTAGTATTTTTGATACTTTCCTCTTCCAGTAGCAGTCGTAAATGAGGGTGATACCATTTCTAGCCACGGAAGGAAGAAAGGCTCCACCTGTTTTAGACGCGACCTTCTCATTACGCTCTGACAAGTACATCTAAGACGCTTGTAATAGGCTAAGATGCCAGTGGCATGATAGCGTTCATCGTGCATCCATCGTGTTCTCGGTACCGGATTAAGATGGGCTTTCTCCAGCAGAGGAATGTAGCGACTTCGAGTCCGTCACCCTATCTTGGCCCCTGCCTCTATCATCTGTATTACATAAAAGCAAGATCGTTGGCGAAACTCAGCTCGGAAAGGCCGGCACATCTCGACTGTTAAGTGTGTAGACATCTTTGATTTCCCATTTTAGAGTCCGCATTGAACGAAATCCGTCAATAATTGTTTCTCATGTTCTCTCAAGTGATTCTCAATAAATTCCTTAAGCATATTTGTCAAGATACTAGCAGGCAGATTGGCCTTGTCGAAGTAATGCCAATGCAATCCCGGTCCTTGGAAGATATCGGTTTTAGTGGGGTGCGAGTCCCACACTAGCTGCTGATCGCTGCCAGTAGCGCTTGTGCATTATGCATTTCCGAGACCTTTAAAAAAAACAGATTGGCCTGCAGCACGCGAAGTATTGCCCAATAACGGCGCCACGAAATGAGCTTATTTTTCTGGCCCTTAAGTAAGAATTGTTTTGTCACTTCGGTCGGAGCCCCGTCTGATTCTAGGGCCCATTCTGGTTTCATACCTATTCATTATAAACCTTAATACGTTCTCTATAATAGCGTCTGATATATCATCGTTTCTTTTGTCCGGACGCATTTGTGCCGTGTCTTTTAGAGATCGAGGTTACTGCCAACCGACAGTAAATGAAATAAAGTATTTTGTTATTTCAACAATCGTTTAGTTTTTCTGACTTCATCTTGAATACGTGTTGCTCTTGGGTTTAGTAGAGCACGCCCTATGTAATAAACTTCAACTGTTTAAATGTTTATGATTTGTTCCGCTTAGGTGGTGCTCCTTTCCGCAACCTTGTTGCTCGACGGACCTCGAATGTCACTATTAGAGTCAAGAAAAAGTTATTCATTAATATAACCTCTCTCCAGCCTTACATTTTAGAGGGCATTGCGTTCACACATTTAAATATGTTATCTAAGATAGTACGACGGGAGTAATTAATTGCCAAGTGTGTAGCTTTTTGAATCTCCGTGGCAGCGTGTTCTGAAATGCTAGTGCGCACCTACTGGGGTTTTGCCGGCTCAATCCATGTTGACCCCAAATTTTCTTTAGACGATTCTCATTGAGAATAGATGCCCAAACCACACCGCTGAAAGTCAGCGGCCATGTTGCCGCAAGGACTGTAGGACCTAGATATCTCTATCACGTAAATATGCCCGGTTCTCTGTGCATAAACATGCAGGAAAGTCTCGAATAAACAACCACCTTAGACAAATGTTTTTTATTTTTAGCTTACTGAATCTCATTTGCAGCCTTGACGCGGAGCTAATGTCAATTGTACTTGGTATATATATATATATATATATATATATATATATATATATATATATATATATATATATACTTATTGCAGAGGTGCATCATCTATTTCGCTATAGCACGAGTCTTACTCTGAGATGCAATAATAAAAGTGAACTCAAATACATTAAAAGTCGTAGAATACCCTTGCGTAAGCTAAAAAGTCATGCAGAAAACGCCGTTTTCCGTGGTATTCTCAGACGTTTCGTATCCCTTATCAAGTCCCCGAATGACTGTTGTAGGCGTTTTTTAAACATGCTTATATTATTAGAAGGCATTTGGAGGGTGCATGATTCGCTATGGCTAACTTGGGCGATTTAGCGACAGCCTTGGCCGTGACTATTGCACCTGACCGAATATTTGCTTTAAGGATATTAAACAGCTCCGCGATCTGGAATATATATTTTATATAATACTGCGTATTTGCGCAATATCTTGTACAATGCGAAATAATTACTTTATAAAACAGCTCGTTATAAAAGTTTACCGATAGAACACTATATATATATATATATATATATATATATATATATATATATATATATATATATATATATATATTATTTTTATATACATTCGCTTGACATGTATAATTAAATACGCAGTATTACCTACCCCCACGACTTTCACCCGCTAGCATTCGAGACATTGAAGCGACCCGGCCCGAAGACGCACAAACTTATTCAACGTGTCGACAAGGCGCTCGTTCGACAGAGGACAATAGAGCTGTCAAGTGCCTGCACCAGAGACTATCGCTGGACATTCAGTGGAGTAACGTCGCCGCTGTGCGTGGAACTCTGCTAGACTTGACACGCCTGAACCTGGAGGATATGTGACGTTTTCACTTATTTTACCCGGTGTACACGTTTATAAGGAGATAATTGTTACCTCTAACATATAAAAAAAATAAAGCTGTGAAAATAAAACACGCATGTTGAGCGGCAGAATACACATTACCTGCGCATTCATATAATCAATGTATCCTCCAATACCTACTGAGTATTTGCCTTCCATTGAGTCCACCTAGAGCCTCCGATAGGTCTATCTCTCTGCTTCTCCGGAAGACTGTATACTCATTTACAATATGTTCTATTGATTAATTCCCTAACTCGCAAGCTTAACATTCTGTACTTTCATCCACCCTATATTTAGCTCGTTGTATCTTTATATCCAACATCCCTGCCCCGGCATCTGCCAATAGCCCACTCGCTCTTAAATTATTGTATACCCATTCTACCGCGCCCTTTTTCCGCTTTGTCCTTTTCATATATATCTGCCAAGCTCGATCTGGAACCCATCACCAATAAATTTGCCCGTAATAGTAATTTCACAACTTTCTCGGTTTCCCATTGCTAACTATTGTACCCAGTCTCCCTAGCTGCGAACTCTACTCTGCGATCCCACTTCGTTTTGATACATAGTGGCGACTTTACCAACTGTATTTGTTTAACCCATCTTTTATTTATGACATTTTTATCCTAATACTAAATCATAGCTTACTTTGTACTTCACGTTGTATACATTTGGATACCCCCCCCCCTCTCAAAGAACTCCCTGGCGCAATTTAAACGGCAAGCTAATGCAAATCTTATCACGTTTCTCTGTATTGTTTCTATTTTCTTTTCCAACCGCGCGCCCAGAGAGGCTTAGCAAAAATCAATCTTGGTTCATACATTATTATCTTACCCTAAGAATGCCATCGGTCTGATCCGCTAACAAGAGTTAACTACTTTTAACTTGTTTTTGCTATGCAGCAAATGCAAGAGCGGATAACACAGGCGACTTCCATCGATGGTAACTTAGGAATACATAAAGAAATCTCAAATGTTGCAAGTGTTGTAAAACACATTCATATTGGTGCCTGTGGGAGCATCGACTCAAGCTTTTTTTTAACTTACTCTCCACTACGCAAAAACACGCACAAACTTTTCAGGGGCCTAGTTAAAAAACGCTACGGTACGCTTTAGCTGCATCAGAACACCTAACAACTTTTTTTGATTAGTTATAGATGAACCACATACAGATAATTGGTGAGTGGTCGGCAAGTTTAGAATTCTCTTTCTTGTAGCATTAATATAGAAACTCACAATACAAAATACTCGTCAGACGCATTTTTTAGGAACAGTTTTCCGCTGTGCAAAACCAAGCGTAGTAATTTTACGTGACTTGTATTTAAGCTTTTCGCTAATATATTGCTATTTTAATGAACCACTGACAAAATGCTTTCAGGAGGACAAAGCAATAACACCTACCTATTACATAAACATAGATACATATTTATATATTTTTAATTTAATTATCTAGATTTATATATAATGGCAATTATCTATATTGCCAAAGTCGCGTCTAGCTAATATACACGTAGTGAAGTAGTCATCAGTTGCACTATTTCGTCGCGATCCTGCGGGGCAAACTGTGCCTCAAAGGGCAATGTTTGAAGAGAAGAGTCTTTGTTTAACGGTCGCTGCAGAAGAAGTCGCCAGAACTGTTTGGTCAAAACTGGGCAAACCAATAATACCTTCGTCTGGCTTTAACTGCCTCTACTGTCGGCTCGCAGCAAGTGAGTACATATATGCCGCAGCTTTTTGCCGATATTGGTAAACATGACGCTCTCTTACAACACGATAAACATCTCTTGTACTAACCGAACAATCCGGTGGCATCACGCCGTTAATGGACAACCCTTGACGAAAACGTAGAAGTTACAATATATATATATATATATAAATATATATATATATATATATATATATATATATATATATATATATATATATATATAGATATATATATATATATATATATATATATATATATATATATATATATATATATATATATATATATATATATATATATAATATATATATCTATATATACATATGTCACTCAAACAGTCCACCCTTGTTTTTCACACACGCCTGCCCTCCACTCTGTTCGTTATTGACCCTTGTACGCAGGTAGGAAACGTAAAGTTTGTTCGCTTGCTCCGCAGCTCATTTAAATTTTAATATCTGTTCGATAGATAAGGGAATTATTATTGCCTACGCGTAAACGTTTGCCGTTAATTGTTGTATTTTAGCAGATTAGTTATTTATATGATTAATTTATCAAATAGCTGTTTACGGTCCCTCTTTTGGTCTAATAGTAAAGCCTTGAAATCAAGGCTCCGGGGTCCTTTATTTCTGAGACTAAACTGGCGGTGAGGCTCACCAGCGTATCTGCAGCTGCGGTTAAATAGCTCTGAATACAGCTCAATGTGAAGATCTGTTTAGAAGTTGTCACTTTAATACTGAAAATAATAAAACAATAATAAATTCCTCATAATATTGTTTTCTGACAATGCGCACCTAAGGATGTTATCTAAGGATCAAATTACTTGGTATCATCTATTTTGAGAGCTTTAATTGGCTTCTCCATGTCAAGCAAATTATTGCAGCAGTTGTGTCCGCAGCTTATTTGGAGTACTAAGTAATCATTTAATATTGTTAAATTGTATTTTAGTGATTTTTGTTATATTCGACGACATTGTGTTCTGGAGGACGACGGTAGCTCTCTAACTACTCCTTGCTAGGAATCCAACAAACACTACCTGTTGCATTGTTAGTTGATGTTGCATTTCCAGCGTTTGTTTCCAGTGCCTGAATATAACCGAATATACTTAAAGCGACTTTTCATGTTTCTGATCTTCTGTCCTATGTTTATACTAAACGATAAAAACTTTCCGTTTTTTGGAAGCCTTTGTGTACCGATTTTTCCGGTAACGACTGTGCAAGCAATGTACAACACCCGAATTACATGAATGTCTGTTGCCAGCATCAACCTAACACATAATCTGAAGCTATCGGCCGTCTGGTTATGTTATGTTGTTGTTATTTAGAACGGCGACGCTTAGTACAGCTTGGTGACCGTCAAATTTAGATGAACCTTGTCAAAGCGTTCCCAACTTACAAATAGCCGTCGTATCTTGTTGTTCATTAGTATGCTCACCATTGTTTTCGATGAGGAGCTTCGATTGGTTTGTTTGAATGCAGAAACATTTCTATAGATTCCCCATACACAGTGGTAAGCTTCATATAGATTCACAGATTTGACACTATTCAGAACAGAGTAAATCAAAGGGCCAGGAGCTTTGCTGGAGCCTCCGTTAAGGCCATTTGACCTTCAAGTTTGGTGGCAGAGTGATTAACGTTGTCACCGAGGGCACACACGGACTAGCACAACGCGTTACAGGACGATAAACTACTAAAAGCCGCTTGACGTAATCACTCTGCGGCTCCCCCAAGGAGTTAATTAGCAGCAGATACCCGCCGGGGAATGGGGTGGTTCCAGATACGCCAAAGGAGAACGCAATTTTTTTATACCTTGTCTGGTAGGAGAATAAACACATTCTAAATGCACTTTCCTTCGAAGCGCACTTTGCCGTCTTGCCTTTGCCATGGTTCAACCCGTTTTTTAAATGCTTTTAGTAAAGCAAAGTTGATTTCACATTTGTTTTTTTTTTCAGGCCCCAGCGGCAGCGAATCCGCTCCGAAAGTGATAAAAGCACAAAGGTTACTTATTTTGTGGTGCATAATGTATCAATACTTTTCACAGCCTAAGGAGTAAAGTCAGTCAATTGCGTTCTATTACGACCTCACTAATTCGAATGCGGCTTTCACTGAATTGGTATACGAGGTGTGTTCAAAAAGTATCGCGACTATTGAATTTTCGCGGGTTACGTATATTCGAATTTTGATTTTTTGTGGCGTTATGTTGGTACTCATGTCTCTCACTTATGCCGACAAGCTCGGCCATTTTGAATGTTCACTTAATTGTTGACAGCTGCTTTGCTTGCACGTGTTTTGGATCGTCTTCGATTTTTACCTATTCAAAAAAATGGATCAAAGAACCTGTATCAAATTTTGTGTGAAAAACGAAATTAAGTGCGCGGATGCATTCCGAATGTTGACTGTGGCATACGGAGAAGCTACCTTGGACCGAAGCAACGTTTATCGGTGGTACAAAATGTTCTCAGAAGACCGAGACGATGTGAACGACGAAGAGCGTGCCGGACGCCCGAGCACTTCAACAACAGACGAAAAAATTAATGAAGTGGAGAAAATGGTATTGGCCAATCGTCGAATCACCGTTAGAGAAGTTGCTGAGGACCTAAACATATCGATTGGCTCGTGCCATTCGATTTTTATCAATGATTTGGGCATGAGACGGGTCGCCGCGAAATTCGTACCAAAATTGCTCAATTGCGACCAAAAACAGCATCGCATGAACATTGCTAATGAGATGTTGGACTCTGTCCGCGACGACCCAAATTTGCTCCAGAGGGTCATAACTGGTGACGAATCGTGGGTTTATGGTTATGACGTGAAAACTAAAGCTCAATCATCTCAATGGAAGCTGCCGCACGAACCAAGACCGAAAAAAGCGCGCCAAGTTCGGTCGAATGTGAAAGTTTTGCTGACAGTTTTCTTCGATTGCAGGGGCGTGGTGCATCATGAGTTCTTGCCACAGGGTAGAACGGTCAATAAGGAATATTACCTGCAAGTTATGCACAATTTGCGCGAAGCAATCCGCCAGAAACGCCCGGATTTGTGGAAGAACAAAAATTGGCTTTTGCACCACGATAACGCCCCTGCTCACACATCGTTGCTTGTGCGCGAGTTTTTGGCCAAAAACAACACACTAATGATGCCGCAGCCACCGTATTCCCCAGATCTGGCCCCCTGTGACTTTTTCTTGTTCCCTAAACTGAAGAGGCCCATGAAAGGACGACGTTACGCTACGCTTGACGAGATAAAGACGGCATCGAAGGAGGAGCTGAACAAGATAAAAAAAATGTTTTTTTGAAGTGCTTCGAAGATTGGAAAAACCGTTGGCACAAGTGTATAATATCTCATGGGGATTACTTTAAAGGGGACAAAATAGATATTCATGAATAAATGAATAATTTTTGAAAAAACACAAAAGTCGCGATACTTTTTGAACACACCTCGTACTTTCACTAGGCAAGACTGGTACTTACTACTAGAACTAATTCACTCCGCACTCTGTAATATACTTTGCTAGAAATGCATGGGAGTCGTTCGCTCTACGTCTTCTCTAGCTCCTTTATTCCTTCGACTCATTGGGCTGTTCGAACGTGATGGTAAATTTAACTATCGAAAAGGGATGCGGAGTTTCGGTTGCTACGTGCGAATTCCAGCATATTGTTGCGATGCTTGGCCCAAAACAGGCGGTGGGTTATCCTACAAAGATTAAGAGATGGTCTTGTGTCAGTAGTAGCAGTAGTAGTAGTAGAATTTATTTGAAGTAAGTGAGACATTAGTTTATTGAGCCATTCGCTAGGTACGCTCACGGTGTTAAGGTTAGCTCGGTATGCATGTTTGCTTAGAGCAGGTGCAAGTTAACGGTTAGAGTTGGGCCGCTGGTTTTTCTATAGCCGAACTGTGTTGGAAGGGTAGCATATCGGACACGATAGTGGGATTTTTTAGCAGGTTTTCATGCGTTTTTGATTTTATATTTCTCCATTCGTATCTCAGAAGCCTCCAGAGACATTTTTGAGCATTTAAAGCAAAGCGTAAACGGACACGTTGATATCTAAAGTTTCTCCCAACAGTCCTTGTGGCGGCCTCATGGTCGCTGACTCTCTATATAACTACAAGGACAAATTAGCAGAGCCAGATGTGTATCCCCCTAAAATGCGAGCGGAGAGTAACTAACGTGCTGCGATTTAGAAAACAAAATTGGTGGCCCCCGGCAGCGTTCGCGGGCCAGATTAGCAGTCACTGCTACTGTAGTTGTTGCTGCCGTTGCCTTATTCCGCACTTGCTGATACTGCCGCGATTGTTTGCGAGCGATCTTTTCCCGTGAGGACGGAGGACCACCTGACCCGCCTAACCCGCCTGACGAATTCATTTTTCTTTCGCCTCTGCTGCCCCAACACTCCATCCCCTGTCCTTCTTGGTCCGTCGTCGAGCAGACGATCAGAAAAGGCCAGAGAGGGCTTTTGCCACCAGCACGGCAACGACAACTGGCGCACGGAAAAACAGCAAAAGACAGACTGAAAGAGAGATTGAGAGGCAGAGATTAAGAGACGAAGGCGACGCGTACTCTGCAAGTGGCAACGGTGGGATTGTGAACCTCGGCCTAGGTGGGCCCTTGTTGCACCACGCATGTTATCGTCATCATACCGAGCTCACATTCACCATCGATGACAGCACCGTCAACGCCATTAGCAGCAGTAACATCATCGTTATGATTTTCAGCGAAAGGAGATAAGTGGGCTGATCTGTTCAGTGTGTTCCGAGGTGACGTGAAGAACTAGAGCATCACAAATGGCATGAATGACGGCCAGCGACCAGCACTGATGACCGCCCCATAGTCGTAGTCATCTTCGTCGTCTTTTTGCTGGGCGTTTTTGGGGACAGACTCTTGTCGGCCGAGGGCAGGCTTGTTGGCTCTCTTGTCGACTGACCAGCGGCCGGCCTTTGTCGGCCACCGACTAGTTCAGGCGTGGCAATTGTTCATAGGTTTCGTCGGCAGGCTCGGCCCTGCTCGCACCATCCTAGCCACCGACCTCCCGCCTGCCGGTTACCCCAGAGCGAGGGTAGTAGTAACTCTGGTTGGGTAACCCCAAGCGGTGTATGCGGACGCATGTATTTCAGACGAGCTGTGTGCTGGGGCTGTTAATCTGCGTCTGATCCCCTCGCCGCAACCTCCGCAGCCGCAGCAACAGCAGCAGCAAAGAAGCAACTAGGGGTACCGGCCAAACAGTTGAAGAAGTAGCGGCAACAGCATCAGCATCAGGAGTAGCAAGAGTGATAATTGTAATGCCAAGAGAAGTGTAAGTGCGTAGTTGGGTGCTGCTCGGTGTGCTGCACGCATACATGCGCACATATGCATGTTTGTGCGCATGGCTGTATGCGCGGGGGTGTAGGCACGCGTGTGTAGTATGCGTATTGCAACCACCCCCGTCTAGCCGAGTGTCAGGATCTGTGTGTGTATGTGGGGAGGTAGGGGGAGGGGGTGCGAGGCGGCTGTTAACAGCACGCTGCTGTACAGCAGCTGCGAGTAGAGAGTACAGCGCTTTTGGAGGGCGCTTCACTTCAGTCTCGTTTCGTTCGTCTCTCTTCTGCTCTCTCTCTCTCTCTCTCGATACTTTCGTCCGTGGCTCGGTCTTTGGGTTCGCAGTTGCGCCTTGACTAGCGGGCCAGCGTCCGTGCGGCGGCAGTGGGGGTTGTGGGGGCGGCAGTGGGCGCTGCGGGGGCGGCAGTGGGCGCTGCGGGGGCGGCTACTGCTTGATGTGATTGATGATGGTGATGATGACGCTTGTCGTGCTGGTGATGTTCGTGGCAGTGAAAGAGAACCGCTTGGCGGTCGCCGCAAACTTGGCCGCCTGCAACATTGGGCCGTCTTTGCACGACGCCCTGTGTGCGGCGGCATTTCGCTATTGTTCTTGTTGGGGAATGGAGGGGGGGGGGTTGGGGGTTGTGGCGTTCGGTCGGGACCTGGGGCAACTTGGCCAGTAAGCGCTCAGATCAGGCCCCCGTACTCCCTACTACAAGCCGTCGCCTCCGACCGCTAACCGACTGACCCTGAGTCGTCGTCCTTCCCGACTTGCCCTGCTCGCTGGGCCTGCTTTTGTACACTAAACAAAGCTGCTAATTATAAGCATATGTCGTCTTTGTCATTCTTGTCGTGGTTGTCGTAACTGTTGTTGTTGTCGTGGTTGTCATGATTGTTGTTGTTGTCGTGATTGTTGTTGTTGTCGTCGTCATCATAATCGAGCCGCATGTACTTTAGCCAGACGGCCACGCAGGAAGATGTCCAGTCTTCAAGCCAGTAGCCGCGAAAAGGGCAACGTAAATCTTTGCACTAGCATTGCAAGCATTCATCAGTTCGAGTTGTGCTGCTGCTGCTAGTAGTAGCAGCAGCAAGCAGACACGCGGTAATCAGCCGCGCTCCTGTATAAACAGTCGTCGTGTGGCGCCGGAGCAGTCCAGTCCGGTTCCGACAGGGGCGGCGTGGTGTACGGCCTTTTGATAACCCTGTCATCATTGCTTGCGCAGCAACAGCAACACAAAAACACACACACGCACTGAACGCGCATACACCTTTATTCACTCACACATTACATACGTACACGTATACATGCACATCTGTGTGTATATGTATATATATATATATATATATATATATATATATATGTATATATATATATATATATATATATATATATATATATATATATATATATATATATATATTTATAAATATATACATATATACACGTTATGTAGCCATTTTTGGCGTTTAATTGCATATTGAATCAGGGGCTGAATGAGGGCTGGGAAAGACGAGCCAGTCTGAGGCTCGCGCGTTTCGCTTATGCTCGCGGTGTTGTATGTGCATGTTTGTAAATTCGCAACAAATTACGGAGTCGACGCCAGTAAATAGACTAATCTGTTGAGACTAGTGCGGTGGACTCTTAGCGCCTTTTTTAGAAAAGCGGCCTTGATTAGAACCGTGATGAATATATGTATATGTGAATGTGTGCTTTCTCTGTACGCACAATATTGTAAACCAACCATCGGTTAATAAAGCTATTATATATATATATATATATATATATATATATATATATATATATATATATGTGAACAATTACGCTTTCGAGTAATGCTGTTCGTTGTATTGGTACTACTATAATTCATATTATTGGTATATGCATGTAGATGTGGCTGCTGATGCTGATTTAAAACAACAATAACAGCATCATTATCAGAAAAAACAGCAACAAGAACACCAACAACAGATGATATCTACAGAAAACTGCACGCAATACACACACACGCACTAATAAATAGCATCGTCCCATTGCACAATAGATACATCCGTTAGAAAAATAGTATAATTGTTTAAGTCTCTCGGCTCTTTGCTGCTGCTGTATCGGTGCAGGCGCTTGTGTATATAGATGACGCAACCATACAGCGCAGGAAGAGGTCAAACATTGATTGCGTTGAGCAGAACCATTCGATTTGAGAGGCCGCTAATGTTGAGGTACGTAAAATTTAAAACATGTTTAACGAAATTGTTTTTTTTTCTTTAGACCATCCTCCATTTCTTACGCGCTTGGAACTCACCGTAGAGGTTACCGTCAAGGCACCATGAACCGGATATGTTGAGATAATTAGAGCTTGCCCAACAGTTCTGGTGGCAGCATAGTCGCCGACTCTTAACGGTATGGTTTATATCAAAGGTTTACAGGTGAGATATAAGAGGAAATTTGATCTACAACGGAGATCGAACCGGCAATACCCCGGTAGAAGACATTTATGACTAGTGCACTATTTTGGCCGTTCAACACACCGCTACAACGTTGAGGCATCTGCTATACAATTAGGGGTTGCAAAACGTAATTATGTGGCAGTTTCAAAGCAGTTTCAGTCGCTTATTGACTCAACAATAAATCCCAAATGTATGTGCATCGTGTCGGGGTCGACCTTACTGCGCGCGACAGCAATAATGCCGCAAATCGTAATCTCACGACGTCTTACTGGGTAATCTCTTGTATATAATAACAGATGGTTTCACGTTGCTGCTCAGATTGTCATACTGGAGAGTGGTCTTGTTAGTATGCTTTCTTCCTGCCCTTCTGTTTTGCGTCGTCATTTGTCTGGCTATAAAAATTACAATTACCACTATTAACTACCGGCATCACCTCTGTAGTAAAATCAATAAATCACGGTCACAGTAGTTTATCGACAGTTTAGTTGTAAAAATCATACGCACACTTTAGGGACGTATCGCAAATCATGTTGAATGGCAACAAAGTAAAGGTAATACTAGAAGTAGTGAAGGCACTAGTAGGACATAAGTATACTAAAATGTAACTTTCCGATCTTCTTGCTGAATGTTTTTGAATTCGTCCAAATGTGTTATTATAGCACGGCGACGGCAAATGTGACAACTATATCTAACGCTCTATTTGAACCCTTGCATAGAAGCCAAGAGGACGATGGTGGAAGTTTGTTCTATTTCTTATCGTTCGTAACGGTGCGTATACCAAATTATATAGATAGTTGGTTTGATTAACCGATAATTGGTTTATACATACATACCGAGTTATAAAAAAAACAATACAAAAACTAAACATTCTGCTAGTGGATCCAGATTTGCCGAAAACACAACTGCTCTATTATTGAGCAGCGCTGTTAATTGAGACGGTGCTTCGCTCGTCCGACGTCAATCGGTTAAGTTATATTAATATGCAATTACTATTGCTAGTGTAAATCTCATCTCCTATGTTTGAAGTGAGACGAATATGTCAAACGACGCCCGTTTGATTAGCGTATATATTTCGCTATTAGTCGAAAGCGAGTCGAATATTAAACTCGTAGTGCCAACATCTGGCCAGTCCTTTCAAGTCTGCCAGTCCTGTGAGAACGGAATCTGCTGTATGGCTGATCTCTCACTTCATATTGTATAACAGGTTTTAACGTTTTGTAGAAGTGCATGTGTGATACTCTACCGTAATATATATATATATATATATATATATATATATATATATATATGTCCTTCGTTTGGGGCACACATCTGAAGTGATCTTGGTCTGACCTAAACTAAACGGACACGTTATAGTCACTACACAAGCCCGCTTGTCACATTTAGCTAATCCTTCGTGATATGTGTAACCTATTTAGCTTTAACCGATGGTTGGTTTACAATATTGTGCGTTCAGAGAAAGAATACTTACAGGTATATATATGTACATTCATTACGGTTCCAAAAGTCGGACGTCAACGGAACTGCTCTATGGCATTGTCGGAGGTGATATAGGCCACACTGTTCAGAGTTTGTACAAGCACGACGAGGACATTTCATCGAACTTCTCTCGAATACAGAAAATCATGTGGAAGCCATGTACAACAAATAGTGCAATTAGGTGTATATTCTTATAATTGCAGCACTTCCACAAACTACACGTCATTGCCTGAGCTTCATAAAGGAGCGGGTCAATGTCTTCCATCTTATTCTCCCATTCGGACATGTACTCGCTAAAAGCTGCCGTTTTCGGCAAAACGTGTATTCTTTTGTAAATCTTCAAGAAATAGCGGAGACAACGCCAGTAAATAGACTAATAAATTAAAACTAGTACGGGGATCCTTATTGCCTTCTTCCTTACCAAATTCGTTAATCAATGTACCTCGAGAAATTCGTACCTCGAGACGAGAACACGACTTCTAGGTAGGAGAAGTATGGGACATATTCTATAGATTTTGAATCTAAGCGAAATTCGTCAATTCCAGCCAATTTCCCTCAACGACTAAACTGCATTGCCTTTGTTTTATCTATATTTATTTCCAACTTCTTCCGGTAAACGTAATGCTGCAAAGTCGCAAGATATTGTAGCAAATTAATTCGGCTGCGAGTGTATGTGTAACATATATGTTTTAATTATACAGGATATATATATATATATATATATATATATATATAATTTTTTCTAGATGTTAGGCAGATATTCTACCTTAACGCGAGTGCATGCTCGTATACATAGGCATTTCTTACCATATTATGATAAATGACAATATATATATACATATATAAATCTACATGCACATAAGCCAAAGCTTGTTTGGTATTTTCTTTGATCAATAGGTACCCTCTTATTGCGTTAGGATCGTATGCACCTCGAAATAGAGACTTTCACGCCTATTATGATAAGTATAGGCAATATCTTTGTACATGTAAATGTGATGCGTCTCATTTCGTGACGTAACTGGCATGCTTTGTTGGCTTTGTGCACTATGCATACAATTTACCTTCCTAAACCCGATCCTATCTTTACAGAAAGCGGACCATTGCATTGCGACACTATAACGCGACATTACACCATGCGAAATAGTCCCTAAGTGTGTAATGACCTTACAATAGCTCTGATTATCTTTTTTTTTGTATTTATGACCTGGTCATACTCATAATTTTTCTTTTCATATTTTCTTTTGTTCCCCATATACATAAACTGAGCCGGTCAACTAATTTACCATAACTATCGTAGTTCGATATTCACCAAGAATTGACTACTGCTGTGTTTCAGCATCAAATAAAAAGTTCGGATATGACATTAGCATCTGGGCAACCGAGAACCCTCACGTGATTCACGAGAAGCCGTTATATGCGCTATATTTATATATAGTCTGTATAGTCTGATGCGGCTTCTAGTCCAAAGGATTCACTGGGGACCCTTTCGTGTCACTCCACGGTGAGTGGTGCGAGCATTATCGCAGCATCATCTTTACTGTCTGTGGCCGAGTGTAGATGGAATAGACGCGAGTGAGCGCTAGTTCCAATAAGAAGGTCCTGCAAGCCAGACATCAGACGAGGCAACCAATATTAGGGCGTGTATTATTGCATTGGAGCCCGATTTATATAAAGAAGTGCTCATAAAATAGTGGCGTAAACGGCTTGTAAAAAGCCAAAAATAGGTCACCACCTTGCCAACATTGCATTTCACTAGAAATTACATTAAATCTGTGTTATAAAAATGGCTTTTGAAAATATCAGACTATACATATATGTATATATATATATATATATATATATATATATATATATATATATATATATATATATATACGATATCTGCTTTCATGTCCAAGCCTAAAGTAGCTCATTTTACTCTGGTAACCAGCACCATGTAGTGAAAATGCTGTTGTTCATCTGGAGTTCATCGGGGACTCGGAACATTCATGTCCTCTTCGCCCGCAATCCGCTATTGCTCCAAATTGGTAAAGAAGTAAAAGCTGATCAGCGGTGAGTTTGGATTAAACTCTCATAAGGTCGTGAAAAAAGTGAGAGGAGTCATCCTCACAGACAGACAGACATCAAATGCTCTCTGCTTTAATCTCTGCCCTCTTCTTTAATCTTCTGCTGCCCTCTCTCTTCCCCCCGCCGCCCCTGGTTCGTTACCATCTCGCTGTGTTTGTTTCTGCTTCTGGATCCCTATTTTGCGCACTCGAGCCGCCCGAGGTTTACAACGCGTCGTCCGAGGTTACACTTCAAAGGTGCTATGAATTTATAATGACGACGCTGCTTTGCTAATTGCAACGCCAGCCGACTAGTGGCGAGTGGCGGCACTGCTGCCGTATGCCCGAGCTGGGATGCAAACGCAGAGAGCGCGTACGAGAGAGAGTTTACGAGGTTACCACTACTAGAGGCGGCGGCGGTGGCACTCGACAGCGGCTGCTCCACGTCTGTGTCTAATTTTCTCTGATAACCCGCTACTGCCACGCGGCTTCTTCATCCAGACGCAATCTAGGATGGAAACGCTCGTCCAGCTTTGGCAGAATATCTACCTGGCGGCACAAGCCTGCCCATCAGCACTTTATTGAGGCGCTCAGTAACGCACAGATACGCCTTTGAGCGGCAGCATTATGCATATATATATATATATATATATATATATATATATATATATATATATATATATATATATATATATATATATATATATATATATATATATATATTCATATATATATATATATATACATAATAGTACTGAGGTTCAAACATATTGAATCACTTTAACCAATATTAGTTTATATTATCACGCCTTGATACCAACTATGAATGTAGCATTGCATTTACATTGCTCTCTTTGCCAGGGTTTGAATAAATCGTTCCGTTCCATTGCTGATAGATAATCTAGGCAGGCGGGGCAGGATGGATGTAAATCGTTAAGGATCCTCTGCTGGGCACTTGATATGTAATCACAAAGGACTTGTCATTTTATCTTGAACAATAATCAATCTATAAATATTATGTCTATACATTTGTATAAGAACTGTTTGATCCGCTCTGATATATAAATATATATATATATATATATATATATATATATATATATATATATTGCGGGAGTAAATATGGAACTCGCCAATCACTGTTGCTATCTAGGATTAGCTGTGACGCCCCCGCCTGTCATTCAGTAGAAATATAGAAGAAATGCGTAACAAGGCCATCGCGGCCAGGACTCAGTAGCGGACGTTACTGACACAAAATTAAAAATCGCTTAACTTATTTAGATTAAATCTTACTTGGTAAAGCGCACGTTGGACTTTCCAAAGAACGCATCGGCGATGCTTGCACTATAATTAGTAGCAGATGTAATACTCGGCACCCTTTATTTGTTGGAGAAATGTTCTTGTGGCATTGGAAGTACGTCACACAATAAGGCGCAAATCTCCTGTATCTGTTCCTGAAGCTCTTTTGGCGTCTACTTTAGCCGTCGTTCGATCCGACTGCTCCCAATGTGCGAGTCTTGCATGCACTTGTTTGTCGATTTTAGCAGCCGTTTCGCAATGTTTGCAGCCGTTTCGAGCTAGGTTCTGATTGTTGTTCCGATGCTGTGGCGGCGGTTCGAATTTGCACGTAACAGCGTTTAGATTGTCGCACGTGATGCCGTTCGAATTGCTGCTATCTGCTGTACTAGTTATTCGGTAGTAGGAAATTGGAATTTTCTCACTCGAGGAGGTGTTGCAATCGCGGATGAGTAGTCTATAACTCGGCGCTGACTAGAGGTGTCGAGTGGTAGTGGTTGCGTTTGTCGCAGAGATGACAGACTTTTACTATTATTCTTTATCACGAAGCACTCACAAAACACGTTCGCACGCTACGACGGTTAAATCGAAACAACTGCTTTTGTACTGCTTTTGTTGTATCTATATGTACGAGTACGTATGCATCCATCCGCTTATATAGCCTGTATTTAAATGAAATGCATATCCATGTAAAGACATTGCACGTGTTCCAGCAAGGATATTTCTAGTAGATTAGATTCATATTTATTCGATGTTTCCACCGTGCACTCGGATCACCATTTCGTTCGAGGTCCAAATAGGTCGCAATAACGTGCCAAGTCATGCTTACCGATATTTGTCTATGTCTGCCTAGTTAAGATAACGAGCAAGTCGATGTTGTCCTGTCGATATTTGCTAGTCTAGCAGAGCAATACCTGGGCGGCCACAAGTTCTCTGTCAGAGGACACGTTTTGCCAGGCACTCCTACGCTAAATGGCCTATCCATTAATCAAAGGTATGGCCTGCCACTTGATAGAGTATCTATCTATTCACAGCTTTACGGCAGCTGTTGCTGAGCATGCAGATAGACCTAGGTTTTTCATGGGTTTGCCTTTATAAAGAAAGTGTGCATAACGTCCTTTTCACTAGAGACAACACTTAGGACATGCGCCGTGGCTGTAGATTTGTTTTGTTTTTTTTACAACAGAAACACTGTTGGGTTGTGAGTAAGCCAGCGTTCGTTTCTGTCAATCATGTTTGCATCCACGGTGAAGAGTGACAGAGAAGACTGCCTGCTGTTTGGTGCTTCAAATAATTCAGCCGGACGCCGCCTACTGGCATTATTGGCCCACAGACAAATATAGTCGGACCTTAGGAAACCTATCAGAGTATTGCCAGAAATGCTTGTCGGCAGCGCCTCAATGCATTTTTGAGTCCTTACGTAGGGTACTTTTGTGTGCATTTTTTGTTGCACTGTCTAGACTCCTAGGTTAGCTCTTTTAGCCCCGCCGCGTACGCAGCCGCAATGCCATGCACTGTACTTTTCCGGGAAGCCAAGGACGTCAATAATCTTTCTCGGTATTTCACGAATGCATACGCTCGGTTCGCCGTGTTTTGTGTGTTTCATCTGTTGCGACACGAGCTTTGGTCTGCTACGGGGGATGACGAATGAATACGTAGCAGACAAAAGCAGACGTACGATAGACCAATCCCAAGTTGCTATTGTATTTGATTGTTTTTTCACCCACGTATATATATATATATATATACATTCTGAGGGAAAACTACTAATGTTGTCTTTTTTAGTCGTTGCTTTCAAGTCTACAAAATAAAATAAAAAGTTAAGTGGTTTGCGGTCGATGTATGAAGAAATCGAGAGGCTTCAAAGCTGTGGAAATTATAGAGCATATGATTATGAGCGGCCATTGTGTCAGTATGTGTGGGCACTTTCACTAGGCTATGTCCGTCCAAAGGATGACTCTTCGCTGAACTTGACCCTAACGCAGACGCGCGCGTGGTTTTATAATATTCATAGAAATGGCATAACGATGTCGTGTCGATTCAGCCACTCACTTGTATGCTCACTACTCGCAAATGGTGGGCGAATATGATGAGAGTGGTGGTGGTGATGATGACAATACTGGTGGTACTTTCCAAACACTCGATTAGACGTTTTGCCCTGTAAAGGTCAAAACGTCTGTAGTAGATAAGAAGACTATTCATAATAGGCTGGCGCTATTTGCTCAGTGATTTCATCACTCCATAGAAAAATACCAAGACAAAGAAGAAAAGGACAACGACGAACAAGGAGATAGACAATAAGAGATAGACAGCAACAAAGGACAAACAGAAAAAAACGAAAACAGAATCACAAAAGGGAAGAAGGGAACGGCAGGCGGTGAATATAAGGACGACAAACCGACGACTATTCTGAACGCCGACCACGAGACTGGTAGATAGCCAGGTCACTGGGCAGACAAACGGTTCCTGCTATTTCAGGTAGAGCTACAACACCATCCGCCGACCGGTTGGGCACACGCTTACTCATTCATAGGCGGTTGGCTTCCATTGCGACACAACGGAACGTTCGCGCGCCTAATGGACGTGGGCGAGGGAAGGGGCGTAAAATCCTGTAGGGGCGGCCGAAGTCATCGCGACTGAAAGGAGTAGAAGCACCTGCAGAAGTAGACTTCGGTTTTCCTCTTTGTCTGCTGCCGGCCACGCTGTGCATAAGACAGCAGCGGCAGAATCAAGCCCACGCAGTCGATGATGGAGAGAGACAGAGACGCTTATCAAACGTCTGTCTCATTTGTTTGTATAGCGACGGCAACAACGACGACAATATCAACAACACCAGCAGCAAGGCTGTGTAAGGCTTCGAGTAGGCGCCCGGCCACAGCCCGTGGTTACATCTGATTTAGCCAATTCGGCAGTCGCGCCTAGGCCCTGGGACCGACAGTGCTGGTTATATATATATATATATATATATATATATATTTATATATATATATATATATATATATATATATATTTATATATATATATATATATATATATATATATATATACATGCATATGTGATCATGCAAATGCATAGTCGTCAGGCATGCCAACGTAGTGTGTCCATTACAATTTTAGGTAGAAATGCTAAGCTCAAATGCGGCGTGAATAACTAAACGGTGTGCGAGTGAAGTGCTAATGAAGAATTGAGGCGATACCTTCGATATAGTGAAAGGATTAAATTGTAGGTCGATTTTGATACTCGGTCACGTCACTATAACGTATATGCATTGTGCATGTATTTTTGGCGGCGCAAACTCTGTATTTTGTTTCTAATGTTTTCCTGCACGCAAACCGCAACTCTTATGACAACAGTGATATATACATGTACGCCGGGTGCGGGCTCCATGTACGCATGGTTTCGCCGACTGCCAGCTTCTTTTTATTTTGTCGTTCTGTCAATACTCTCTACGTTATCTTTGGATAATGTTACGTTTATTAATTTGTAATGATTCATCGAAAACGTTTTTAGCGACTTAGCGACAGAAAAAATACGGGTGTTTCAGACGCTATAATACAAGCTAAGTTAAGTTCTTTAAGAGAAACGAACTTTACCGGCGGTTTGAACCATGCTTTGACGGTCGCATGTATCTGGGAACTAAGTACATATCTAGTTGTGTAGAATGAGCAAATAAAAAGCTCATTGACTTAAATCATGAAAGAAAATTTAGTCAGTCGGCTCACCTCTTCGACCTCAAAACGAGTATGTATGGAGCGCATACCTTTAGAAACGTCTTTCTGCCCTTTTCGTCTGCCATCAAACGAATCTGTTAGAACGGAGTTACGCAGTGCCCAGACAAGCATACCGGAGGGGGGGGGGCTCAAAGAGGAGCACTGCAGCGCTGTGCGCCTGTGAAAAAAGCCAGGTCAGAAGCTGTCACGTTCAATATGTTCCTCGTCCTCTGAAACCAAAGGCGACGTAACTGTGATGGCATTCGCCGCTGATGCGAGCCACGTATCGAATCGGCGCAGAAGTGGATGGAAATTCCTCCCGGCGAAGGAGTCTACAACTGCCGCCATCGTCACGGGTAGGATTCCGTGCCCTTGGTTGCTTCCAGCAAATAAAGGCCTCATGCTGCTCCTGTGGCGGCGGGTCGAGGTTACCAACCTCTTCCTAACCTCCGGAAAACGCGACGGTAATTGGAATAAGTCGTGAATGTCGGCGGACGCAAACGAGAACCGCCTAAGGAAGTAGTTTGTTCGCGTTGTTTCAAAGATCGGCCCGGGCCATGCTGCCCAGGTAGTGTCTGTACGGAGGACGACCCGCCGCCGTCGCTGACCTGCGTCGACTCTGCTCAATAATATCGTCTTTACGTTGTCATGCCGATCGGCGAATTGTTTCTCTTTCGTGCTGCTGTTGCTGCTGCTGTTTCAACATTAGGCGTCATCGAGTGGGTTAGCCAAACAAAGTCAGATGTCAAACCACCACGGGACCGACCTGCTCAAGCAGAAACAAATCGGCTTAAAGTGCCCAAAACTATTGTTCCACTAATTCCACCGTTTTCATAGCTGGCCAAGTGACGCCCGATTAGAACTCTGCATGTCATAATCTTTCGACGAATGATCTAAGTATAAACAATTCTTAAATATAATTTAGACTTTTTTAAAAGCAAACATAAAATCTAAACACCATTTTTTTTTTATCTTACGGGGTTTTTATTTTGTAGCAGTTGCCGGCTTGTCATACGTGACGTAAGTTGGACAAGATTTTGAGCCAAATCAAATATAGTTCATCGAAATCGAACATCCTAGTGCAAGCGGCACGGCGTCGATGTCTATGTGTCTCTATGCACGGATGTGTATATATGTATATGAATCTAATTTCGTGATATCTGCACGTGCGTGTATGTACATACACGGGTATGCGTGTTTTGTGTGTGTGTGTGTGGTTACGCGGCGGGTAACGAGTGAGCTCGGAGAAGCAAACGGCGGCGACGACGACGGCATCGCGGTGACGTGGTAACGCTCCGTGCATTCCGACGGTGGCCGATCGATAACGACTCTGAACGAGAGTGGGGTATTTAAGCTTTTTACGTTGAGGCGGCAGTTTCCGCAGCGGATTGGACGACGTCTGATGACCATAGATCTATGCGACGCGAGGTGCTGGTGCACCGTTGTGTTATTACTCTAGCTTAATAGCAGCTAGCTAGAGAAGAACGACACCGGGCCGGACCTTCGAGGGGAAGGAAGGTCGCTGCGGTTCGATTTGACCGTCGTCATTGCGCTGGAACTGAGGTGAGTAGCGAGGGGGCCCTAGCGAGCGAGCCCACTCACGGGTGTCGGCGACCGCCCACCCTCAAGACTTTGCTCGGTCGAATGTCGTCGTCATTGGTGGTCATCATCTAGTTATATTGACTTTTGGAAAACAATGCGTCCGAGATCGTTCGCGTTGTAGGACGACCTCGATCTCGCTCTTGGGCAACTACTACTACTCCTACTACTACTACTACTACTACTACAACTCGGCCAACTACATCGAAAACGAGGTAGATCGGCCAATTAATGGGATAGCATATCAATAGCACATCGTTGCCTTCCGAGTCGTCAACTTAACGATAACGTCCTTGTAGCTATAGATAGTTGTAGCACAAAAAGGAGGCGGGCAGTTTTTGCTCCTAGATAGGACTGGCCGTTATGGTAATAGACATTGGGTAACGGCAGCGCCGCTGGAGCAGCAAAGCACTCTGGTTCCGGCCACGGCCCGACTACTATCGAAATTTTCTATAATAACTGACAGCAGCGTTAGGCTTTGAACTAAACTGTCGTGTGACGGACTTGGGGTCCGTGTCTCCCCACGAACCCCAAGTAATTAAGACAAATAGTAATATAAGACCCTACTGCGACTAAAAAGTAAAGTTTTCGGGTCGACCCTCAGCCAAGATTTAACGTCTACGGGACTGCTTTTCGCATTGCTTCATAAACGAACCCCCATAATGCAAATGTGCAACGGTGAGGCTTGAACCCGCGCACCTATGTGCCTCCTCCGGTTGCGAGGCGCAGACCAATGCACCACGCTCCCGGGTTCGGCACTACGACTACATGTTGTGCTGCCTATCGTACAACAATTGCCCCTCTTCGCGCAGGTTGCAGATTGTTTGCAAACATTTGATTGATTCTTGTAAAATATGGTAGTAACATAGTACTGAATAATTTACGTTTTAGTAGTAGTAATTTACGTTTCTGCTAACGAGTCGAAAACAAATCATGTTTGTTTAATAAAAAAAAAACAAATTAAATATATTATATAACAAACATATAGCTTTTTATATCGTACATTGTGACGAAGTGCAGCAGGACATATGTAGTGTTTTTTGCTCTAAGAATAAATACCTTACGGAGCAGCAGCTTAGCACAACTGACTGAAATAGCAGGACTAGATATATTGACTTATATTTTCCCTAGTACTGAAATTTTCAATGTCCCTATATAGTTAAACAGCAAAATATGTGGTCTAGCCATGAAAAAAATAGTCTAAAGGTATCGGGCTATGTGCAGCCCTATTTATATACTTCTAGAACTTCTTGGAGCTAAAGTACTGCTGATTTAGAGGATATTCTTAGTGTAGCCAGATCAACATTCAGCGTGATTAAGACTAAATTTAATGGAGTGCAATCTACTTTAAAAATGTACTAGTAGGGTCGATTACCATACGTAGAATCGAATGCTGACGTATATATATATATGTCTGTTCCTGAGAGCAAGCACCCCTTACGCAAGCAAAACGTTTACAATAAACTCCACGAAAGACGACCACCTCAGCTAAGGCCAATCATAGGATGTGGCTCGAACGAGAAATACAGCAGAGCAAGTGGCCTTAGGGCCAGCTTCGTATATCCAGCTGAAGGTGGCTACTACTGCCGATCTGGCTGGCCGTCGCCCAGCCAAAAGCTAATATGCATCTCCAAGCGACGAGAGTCCTGTCGAGGTCCGAGGGGCGCCTCATCCGCTCACGGGCACAAGCGAAAGTGACTCGTCGTGCACACGTTTCTACTAGCCAGTAGTGAAACTCAATGGCAATGGATGAACGGCTGTTGCTGCTCCCCTATCCGCTGGCGGTGCCACCGCTGCGTGCTGACCATCGTGTCTCGACGTCGCAAACAGCACTCGAGGGTCTCTTCTCCACCTCTACGGGGCCTTAACTGATTCTGGCAAATCGGCTGCTGCTGCCGCTGCTTCTGTTGCTCCTGAAAGGCACACTACTAGTGTTCGTTCTAAGAACGTGCTTTGCCTTGCAACGGAATGGGGCTTATGCCTTGGGCTCCTCCTAATTCTTGATCCCACCCCCACCGCCCCCCCCCCTCCACCTGTTAACCACGAGCGATGGCGGCGGCGCCGCCGGCGGAACCCCCGCCACCTTTAACAACGCCACCTTCTATTCCTCCCGTTGCGCCACTCCCCCGTCTTCGACCCTCAGTCACTTTCAAGGGCGACTCAGCGCATCGCGACTAGCACTTTCCACACGCCGGCCGACCGGCTGACTTCAAGCTGCTCCGCGAGCAGGGGAAGAGGTCTTCCGGTTTTCCGCTCCGACCGCTTCGGCATACGACAGGCGATGACAGCCCAGCCAGCTGTTACCTCGCTCACTACCAAGCTACCTGGGCTCGTGGCCGTCGCTAGCTTCTTTAATGCCGGTCTCGACATTGTCGTCCTCATCACCATCATCATCACCAGCAGCAGCAGCGTCTTCATCATCGTTCTCAACGTCCTCAACGCACCTCGAAGCAAGCTGCGCGAGGCTAAGCTGGAGAGCTGTGCTGCTGCTGCTGCTGCTGCTGTTGCCACCTGTTTCGCAGCGTCCCCTATTCCTATTCTGCTTCGTTCGTGCGCTGGCTCGTTTCAACGAGGTGGCGGCCGGTGTCCGCCTTTTTGCCGTCAATCCGGTTTCGGTGTCCACCAAAACGTAGCCAGTAGCTAAACATCTGCCTTCGTCCGACGACCGAGACTCGCCAGCACTGCTTGCTGGCACTTTCACAGCACTTGTTGCTGATGAAAATATCACGGTAATAGTGGTAATAGTAGCGCTCTTTTTCGATTTGCGGCTTCTCGCGTTTCTGCAATTTTCCTTGTGTCCTTAATCACAAACATGCATGGTAATCGTAACGGGCAGTCAATATATATATATATATATATATATATATATATACGTTGTCGTGTATTGGTAAATAACAAAATCAGATACAACTTACTCTAGTGGGTGTTAATCTAAGTAACTACGGATGATTCTATCGTTTGGTGCCCGGTGTCCAATTTTATTGTTTCTTTTTATAGTTTTTAAATCTGTATAAATAAAGAATTTTACTTTTAACCCAAACGTTGCATTCAGGACCACGGACGACAAGGAACTTGAAAAAGGCTCTAAGGTAAATATAATCGTTCATTAGCGATAATCAAAATTATTTTTAATTAATTAAGATATACAGATTGTACTAAATCTGTCTTGTACAGATTGTATATATATATATATATATATATATATATATATATATATTGATATACAGAGTACCAAATCACCTTACACTGATGCAACAGCTTAGGCATGCCAGAGCGTTTCAGGTTTTAGCGACATTTTACCTAGAGAACCGGATGAAAGAAAAAATGCTCAAAAATTGGCGTCCGGTATACGCCTTGTAAAAACCAAACAGGTCACGACCTCATCTATTACATACTATATTAACAAATGCAATATATATGTATGATTTTTTAATATCTCAAACACTCATGAGTCTATGTTACATTATAAATGCATGCGTGCATTTTATTATATGTAATATAGTTATTTAATATGAAAGGGTTGATGTGTCTACAAATGCTAGCGTTACGAATATGTGTTTTCTCCATCGGACAAGAACCACGTATCAATTTCTAAGCGGCAACATTAGGTGCAATCGCGTTTTAGTGCCTAGATCTAGCTTTTCAATCGCAACGCTATATAGCAGTAACTATTAGCCATGCTCAAGCAGGAGGAACAGGCAAACAGGGTAGGTCAACATTCGCATTCACTTTGTGGTAGTAGATCTCGCCATAACACTAGCTTGTTCCTGTTGGCATCCTTCTCGTGGCGACACGTCGTCGCATCACGTCGCGACATTAAGAGGTCAGTTAGCTGCCGTATCTCTAGTTCGCGGGTGACTCAAGTCTTGGCGAGCACGAGCGTTTACAAGCCCTATGGGAAAGTGTCGCTTGCGGCCGGTGTGTTCGGCAAGCCACCACTGTCAGGTGGCGTGGTGCAGAACCGCTTTGTTTGAGGTTGCCGAGAACTTCCCACGCGGCAACGCGCTGTAAAATGCACTCAGCACGACCGCACGATTGTACGCGAGGGAAGAAGCATCGCGTGACAGGAAACCCTTTTGGGGGCAGACGTGAGGAATAGCTGGGTCCTGCCTTCCGGAAACCCCACACTGTGCCGACTTCGGACCACAAAACGCGATTGTTGTTTTCTAGGATCCGGTGTTTCAGTGCGCAAACACGAAACGCACTAATACAAAAGTAGTGTTAACAAACAAGATAACGAAGCATTGCTTATAAAATAATCTTCTTTTCATTCATCTATGAAATTATTTGGAATGTGTGTATTGGATATTCATGATGCCGCATTTAGGGACTGACTCAATGGTATATTAATTAAGACTTAAATACATTGTCGATTAAAATACTACACATCACAGATGGCAATGTTGTATGGGCAACTAAGCTTAGGTTTTCCCTTCGATGTGGATCCCCACATGGCCGTGTTGATAGAAAATGTGCGTCATTCGAGAACACAGCAAACTTTTGACAACGTGTTTGTGAAGCTGTTGAGTGGAGACTATAAACGAATCAAATACTTGGAGAGAAATATTTAATTGCTTGCATAACCTACAGTTTTTGCCACTTAAATAGGCGGCGTGCATTGTGCTTTTCATTTGTCAAGTCGTTTTCTTATCCTCACTTACAGTATATAAAATCTAGTAATTGAAGGCTTACGGGTTCGATCCTCATCGTTGCACATTTGCATTTATGGGGTTCGTCTTACGAAGCAATGCGAAAGCCCCGTGGGCGTTTAATGGTGGCTGAGGGTCAGCCCGATAAGGTTTAGCTTACTGACCTACTTGGCAACAGGTGGTGGTTCATCGACAAAAAGATAGCGTTACAGCGAAGGTGAAGCTTTGATGCTGGCTGCGACTAAAAGTATAATGATATATATGTGTATATATATATATATATATATATATATATATATACACGTAAACTCAGGTGTGTACATTAATGTTGACCCTAACGTGTGTTTTTGGCACGCCATCGTTAAACTGTTTCGCCGCATCGAAGCTGCATTCTCGCATCGTAATCGCACTACTGCCGAGGAGAGTACCGACGGCTATGTCACCGTTGACCGACCTCGCAAAGACTGATTTCAGACGCGAAGCCAGTTAATGCGTTCGTCGTACTACGCAGGAGCTTAACGCCTGCAAATGGCCGAGCGACGTTAATCGCTCTAGCCAGCTAGACTGCACGGCTATGTCTTTGTCCCGTCCAGAAGCTACTCGTAGAGGAGGAAGGCTGCGGACGCCACCGACCTCTCAGCAGCCGCGCCCCCCAGTAGTCGTCGTCCACCATAGAACGTGGCAGCGTGCCAGCGCCATCTTCCCAACCCACCACTCTCTGCACGCATCGTTCCACGGACATCGTTCGGTCTGTAGATGATCACAGTCATTCCACGGACAAGGGGACATGTGGGCGGTCGGGTAGATAGGCGGGTGGACGCTAGCTAATTATTTCTAGCAATGTTCGTACAACCTTAATCCAATTCAAAACACAAACTGCTCGCTGCCCGTAAGGCCGTGTGGGTCTCTAAGGCTCTAGAACAGACACCGTAACGATATACTAGCATGTCTATTTGTCCTTGGCACCCTTCCGTTTTACTTCAGTTATTGTTGTTGCAGTCATCGTCGTTGTTGTTGTTGTTGTTGCTGCTGCCGCAGTTGCTGATGCAATCATTGCAAAACTTTGTTTCTTCTTCTTCGCCTGTTGTTTTGCCACTCCTATTGCTACACTTACTCGTTTGATCCTGTTGGTGCTCCTAATATCTTCGCTGTTCTAATCGGCTATTTGATAATGATAATGATAAGTTTTATAGTAAAATAATATTATGAAGCTACATTTTTGTTGTTGTTGTTGTCGTCGTCGTTGTCGTCGTCGCTGCTGCTGCTGTTATTCGTCCTGCACTAACCGAGGTATAATTGCAAAGAGGTAATCGTAGAGGGAGAGAGTCTTTTCGAAATTCAAATCACGCAGCCTTGCCAAACAAAATTAAGCACAAACGTGGGCCTCGCATGCAAATCTGGCGGTCGCCTCTACACCAGCCGCGTGCCGCGGTCCATCGCCGATGAGACGTCATCACGGTTTTCGGGACGTGTTCTCCAGCGCAGAAAACAGGCGCTCATTCCCGCTAGGCTTCCGCTAGCTATACTACGGGGTTTGAGGTGGCTACGCTGTTCTTCCGTTGTTGCGGTTGCTGGCCGTAAATGAGTAAAACGAGGCCATTTCCAGCTATTTCATCACCAGTTAGCAGAGCAAGTGCGCAACAGAAATAACGAAATAGAGAGCTCTGCGTAAAAAAATTAGAGAAAGAGAGGGAGAGCCGAGCCGAGGGAAGCAAAAGGGCATTTTTCGAGCCATTCAAAGTTTTCTTCGAACACAGTCACCTATTTGTGTGCGGGCATACAGAAACGAACAGGTGACGCAAGAACCGTGTAACGCCGAAGGCACCTGCAGGCAAGCGAAGCCTCTCCTTGCTCGCGACAATAAGTCGTATATCATGGTTTTGCGATGAGTAGTTTAGGCGGATATTCTTGGTCCCTGGACGTAGCAGTGCAGAGTCCTGGATTGTGAGTCTATGCTGAGTTGCCGACCTGACCTCAACTACGCATCACAAAGCGAGACTTCCGAGCCTAAAGGGGTGGGGAAGAGTTTAGTAGATTCGTAAGTCACACGCAAGTCACTGCTAGCCGACCTTCTATAAAAAATATAGAGGATGTACAGTGGGCCCACATGAGTAAATATAGACCCATGAGTTGGCATAAGCTATCAAGTGCGGCAATCTGTTGCCTGTTTTTACTCCTCTCTTGATAGACTCATAGAATAGATGTCTTTTTTTTTGGACGGTTTCGGACATGCAGAATACACATGCTTTACAAGCAGCCTGCGTGACTAGTGTAGGGCTCACAAATTCACTAAACCCGGATTCCTACCTATGTCAAATACACATCGTCCTGAAGAGGTGCGTTACGAGCTTGAGGACCTGGCTGCACTTTCCCTTCCACCTCTCTCGACTCTTCGTCTCGACCACTGTCCCGACGCTGCCGCGTGAACTTCTCCCGCCTACCTGCCTCCTTGGCCGTCCTAAGCATCACATTTGCGTCAAACAGGTCCGTCGCCTTCTTTCACGCTTCTGTCAAGGTCATCATATAGCTAACTAATTTTTCGAGATGATGCAGCATGATGCCAATTTTGTGAAGAACATGTAGCATCTGAGCAACCAAAAACCCTCATGTGATTAGACACTCTCACGAAGAGTCGTTACATATGCCATATGTGACAGTCTAGTGAGGCTTCTGATCTAAGAAATCAATAGACGGTATTTTCTTCACCCTACGGTGAATAGCAAGCGTATTATCGCACCCTGATCCTTAATTGTCTTTGGTCGAATTTGGGCAGAACTGATGCGAGTGAACTCTGGTTACAACAAAATGATGCCACATAGTCCTCATACATAGAGTCAAATAGCCGGCAAAGCGACTGAGTTTTTGAGAGTGACGCGTCCTGGACAGGTAATCTCCGGGAGGTCACCAAAAGATCACCATCTCACTGAATATGTATTTCATTCGAAACTACATTGTCTGTGCTAAAATACCTTAAACACTTGCTTCTATGTTACTTTTAAGGTATTTGACTACATTACGAACAATAAATATAAAGCCTTTTTTATATTAAGGCAAAGTTACGCAATGCTAGTCTGGTCGGAATGATTTCAATTGAACCACTACCGTGACGCTCTAAGCGTGGCGCAGCGAGCCGTACACTACAATACAACACCATAAGCACTGCCACTTCAAACGCCAATTCTGAAGTGCGCAAAAAAAAGACAGTTATCGAGGCAATACACACATACATGCTACGTTTATGCGTGTATATAGATATTTACCGCTAAAAATAATATATTGATATATCGTGCCTCGAGTGCCTTTCGCAACCACGTCAATATCTGCAGCGTCAGTTTTTTTTATCTAGTGAAGTAAACATTTCGTAACGAAAACTCGCTCTGCTCTTGCTGGCGCCGCGGCAGAAAGAGCAACTCAAATCTTGACCTCTGAATGAGTGTCTATTTCCGTTTGCCTTCAGCACACGAAACTAAGCTGGCAAGGGGTACACACATCTACTGGGGTCTAACGCCTAGCCTGGCTCACTCTGACATATGGCTTCTCTTGACTTTCGCTTCGAATTGCGAAGAGCGTCCAACGTCAAGATTGCAAGGTTCAGGTTGCTGCCGCCTCTTCCGAGGTGCGACGATACTACCAGCGTGGGCGGAAATCGTGCAGGTAGCCAATGGGCGCGTATTTTTGACATTCACTAGTCCCAGAGGCTTAGGGCAACACGGCACAACCGACCTTCCTGGGAAGCGCCGCGACCAACCACAGAGGGGGTTAGAGACTCAGTTACGGTCGCGTCCCAAGCGTGCATCCTATTTTTCCTTCCAACGAAGTGAAGATTCATACGGTTACCGATCTTCTGTTTTCGTTCTAACATTGCCCCGGTGATTTGAAGATTCAGGGCAACCGGCCGACGCGATGAAGGCGCGGGTCATTGTGTCGCTTAGAGTCGCAAAGCTTAGATTGGCGCCCATGTATCTATCAGCGCGTATGTGCAGATTCATTTATGAGCTTCACCCAGATGGTCAAACTTTACACACATATGCATTTGTGTATATGTACATGCGTGTAAGCGTGTGCATATATCCGTTTATATGCGTATTGATTGATTGACGGATTTATTGTTTGCTTGGCATGTATACCTAAATATATATGTATGTGTAAACGGGAAGAAAGAAAGGTGACCGGCGACTCTAGCACTAAATCACGGGTTCTACCATGTCACAAGATTTCCAATTTAGCTCCAGGTTCATATATATACATTTTTTTGGACCTGACTACAGGACGCAAGCAAGGTATGAGCGACTTGTAGAGGGATGATCAATACAAAACTTGACACTTGGTGAGGCGTCAGTATAGCTGAAACAAGGGCGTAAATAAATGTTGTTCTAAAGTTTATACCTGCAAATGGCGTTGTGAACGATATATTTGCATTGAGAGTTTCACGCAAGAATGCCAAAAAGCCACCTATACGAAATGTAAATATTTACTGCGTGAAATAATGCAATGTGCGTTATATCAAAAACATTTTTGAATAAGGCTTCATATCATAATAGTCACGTTTATTGCAGTCTTGCTTTTTCGAACCCATTGTAGGTAATATGATTCACTGTTACAAGTCGTTGCCGGTGCAAGTCTATGTTTTTTCTTGGGCAGTTGCAGATGAACGAGATGGGAGGAGTCAAGTCGGCGTTTTGTTTTTAGTGAACAGCTGTGCGTATGCATATATATATATATATATATATATATATATATATATATATATATATATCTTTGCACATTCGCGCGCACGAGCACACCTTTGCTGCATTGCGCCTACTCGGCTCTAACGAAAGCTCATTAAAAACGTGTATGTATATTATCAAAATTTTCGTGCCAGACGCTTACTCAGATGCCGCTTCCCGGAGTCCCGAAGGACCTAAGACCAAAACGGCGGCGACATCGGCGTGCAATGTCGATGTTTGTCGTCTGCCCTGAGTTGAGTGATGATATATATATATATATATATATATATATAATAAAATATCATCGAGCCAACTGCGTAAGAAAATTGCTCTCCGGCAGGAATCGAACTGTCAGATAGGACAAGACTAGTCGCATAAACAGCACACACGGCTGAACATCAGGATCTCTTCTATGGCAGAGTTTATGGTAGGACCCATGACGTGAATAGCGAGTCAGGAAGTAAATAGCCGTTTACTTTGGTTGTAGTAGCCTCTGCCAGTTAGGCGTGACCCTTCTTGGCGATCTGAAGAAGCATCCGTGAGCTGCCTGAATCTATAAAACGCTCTCTGAAATGAAGAAGAGCAGGGATTTTCGAGAGACTAAATATAGTAACTGGACATAGATAGTAGCTACAAACTGTTGTGTAGAAATAACGAGGTAAGCTAGCCATTTTTCGCGTTCCGTGGTAACCCGATAGTTATCTTAAGAACGTGGGATTTACCTTATCTATTATCTATTTTTTTTTATTTTATTAACACCCGAACCGGGTCAGTATGTTTATTTTACATCAGAACGTTTTAACGCAACCATCAATCTAGTGTTTTGCCAGTTCCGCTATGGACCGAACCGCCGGACATACCGCGGCTTGGTATCCATCACATTTGCTTCAGCATTGTTTGCATCGACATTCGTCTTGAAGTTCATCGAAACCCTTCGCGTTGCACAGAACGTGATGAAATCCGTGGGTTGCAAACGCCGCAGTTAGATGGCGATCTTTCACCCCGCTATCCCTTTGCCCAGTGCTCCTCATTGCTGCTGGCCCATAAATCCCTATGTCTAACACACTAGTTTTGATTTGCCAGTTCCGCATATAAACGTAAAAAGCACACGTGTATTTAAATTCCATCGTGTTTGCAGATCCTTTGTCAGCAGTAAGCCACCTTCCAGCACGTAAACCATTTTATTTCTGCACGTATTTCAATGCGCAAGAACCCTCCTTAGAAACAAAATTTGTCCACTCCTACCTTGTCCTATATAAGTGAAAGACCATCTGTGGCGATGAGTGCTATCCGTATCCCGAAAAAAGCAACTGCTGCATGAACCATCTGTGAGTATTTAATTGCCGCAGCTGCGATGCTGGCCTTCCCTATCTTGAATGCGTGATCGAAAGCTGCTGCCCCTTGTTTATAAGGTGAGCCCTATGTACGTAAATATGTTTACAAATTTTAATTCCTTCCCCCGGGCTTAAAGCACGGCCAAACGGCCGCCCCTTCGAAATTTCATGACTACTGAATTTCCCAATTAACATTTAGACCCTTTTTATCCATGAATCGATCCATGGCTTGTTGTACTCCGCAAAGACTGCAACTAAATATTACCATATCATCTGCGTACAGTAAAATTTTGGCCCACTCTCGGGTCCAACTCGTCCTTATCCGTTCTGGCAGTCAACCCAGAAGCACGGAAAACAGCAGTAGACTCAGTCCATAGCCCTGCGCGATACCTGTGATTTGAGTTAGCTCCACCGTCACCTCCCCCGCAATGCCGACCCCGTTGGCAATCAGCACCGTATCTTGTTTTAAGGTGCTCTTATTTTAGCCAGCTCTTAAATTATCGTATGCCTTACTGCTATGTCAAACGCCGCCTTTAAATCTACGAACACAGGGTCTCAAGAGGTCGCTTTCTTTTTCTTCCGGGCTTGTGGAATTCTCCCAGTGTTCAAGCGTTGATTGAATAGAGCTTGCTAGCATAGTGCGAGAACTAGGGTAAATTTCATGTGTTCATTGCTTATCAAATCGTTTTCGTCCGTTTTCCCCCGTGGTGCTCTGTCGATCATTTTCAGCACTTCCCCAAGAATGATTGCGCTCATTATCCAGACCCTAGCTTCCTCTGACGTGTGATTCCAGACTTTCAATTGCCGTCCCAATATTTTCTGAACGTGCCAAAACCGTAATGCAGATGGGTGAAGCAGAACTTGGTGAAGATGGGAACCGTCGGCGCGGCGGGCTTCGCCACTGGGATTACAATAAAGCGACCGCTCCCTACGTCAACAAACAGTGCGAGTCGTGCGAACGGTTAAAGTACTACCGAGCGCTGATGCCGTCGTGTGAGGAAATGCGGATTCGCTGGGCCAATTCTTGAAACGGTGGGGTATGATCGGTGTTTAGCTTTGTCGACAAACTACCCGAGCACACAGCTGGAGCCCAGGACACAATGGCGCTAGTTGGTTCGTCACCAAGGTTTAAAATATTTACAGGCTCGAAAATCCCATCACAGTTAAACATTACGCCAAGTCCTCTGCTAAGAATACAACTAGTGGCAGAGATTGTAGTAATTAAATTGTAGGTTTTTTAAAATTATTATAATAAACATTTACAGTGTACCCTTAAAAAAGTATATTTCGTTTTTCTAGTTGTGATATGTTTAGATGCTCCTATTTGTCCCGAATCAACGCTCAGGTGGGTCAAAAACGGCTTTAAGCGCGCTCAGAGAGTATTGTCGAGGCTTTTCGACTATCCGCATCTCAAGGTATTCATCGTCTCCGTGGAGAGTACTTGGTCAGACAAGTGGTTCACTCTTTTGCACATGATGTACCATATGTTTCTTCCCGCTACGCAACGACTTGTCCGACTAAAATTAATAGGCCCAGGTGACAGAGCCTGCTTTCGTTGGGAAACAATAATCGAGTAACCATCAGGCCGAGTACGACAACGGACAGGAAAAAGAAGAGATGACGATCTAACTCGACGTGACTATCACAGCGCCCGCGTTCGGTTGGTCGCATGTCCGGATTTCTACTATATCGCGTATACGTTGTACTGTACGTGTTGAAGACTTTGGCATACTTGCGCGCGATATTTTCTGCCCTCGCGATGCCGACATCCGGGCGCGTTCGTGCTCTACGGTGGCTTCTTCTTTATTACGGACGTTCGTTTCCTTTATTCAGTCTTAGGGTTTACAAGATCAACCCGCCCACAATACTTTTTCGCGGATCAGACATAGCTTCAAATCTTACGGTGCCTACTTTTTTTGTAGAATGTTTAGTTTTTACTTGGTGCCCTTTTTTTAAGAAATCGATCATACATTAGTGCGAACAGCAAGTTTATGAATGACTTGTAACTTATTGTTATACGTAAACGTAGTATATGTACTCATACATATGCAGTCACAGAGAAGCAGGAAAAGCAACTTTGCCCGTGTCTGCAAGTGCAATACCAGAGGGTAAAATGGTGTTCCGTACTATCACTCCGAGCAGGAAATGGGACAGGTTTCACTTCCCATCTCAGGCATTGTGGGACTCGACCCCTGCGGATATATGTTAGCCCGCTGAGACCCATACCAACTTAACGCACCCCCTTCTTTAGGCGTCATTCTCTGAAGGCCCAATCTCCACAAAATAGTACTATAGGCCATAAGGAAAAGCAGCGAGTGCCCCTCGGATCACTTAGTTGGGGTCACTCACGGATTGCTCCAGAAAATCTGGCAATCCGGAGCCTTCTCGGACCTTCTTTCGTTCTCGGTGCCTTCGTAGCCAAAGCTGCTCTCAGCTTCCACTCAGAAATTGTGTTGAATATGTAGCCCACGAACCCTTTAACGGTTCCTCTGGGAGGTCCGGGACATCTGCTCCTCATTCGACTCTCTTATAAGCCCTTATGTTGCCACATCGTCAGGTCTGCTCAGGGACCGTGCAAGTGACACCTTGAAACGAGTCGGACGGTGGATGAAATCTTACCACCTAATGCTAGCACATGAGAAGAGTGGCGCTATCCTGCTAAGAAGCCAACTCTGCAGAGACTTGGATATCTCTCTAGACAGCCATAAACACTAGACCGCGAGGCCACTGAAATACCTGCGTGTAATGCTCCACTGAAATGCCTGGATGTAAAGCTTAACTGAAATACCTGGGTGTAATGCTCCACTGAAATACCTGGGTGTAATGCTCCACTGAAATACCTAGGTGTAAGGCTCCGCTGGGGCCACCACGAATACTTGGGTGTAATGTTTCCATTTGTTGACCTCAGTCGCTGTCGCTATTCTTGTAAATGCCCTAATGGTGCCTTAGCCTAAGCGGGTCGAGGAGAACATCTCCCTATAGCAGGATCAGATACTCAAAAAAGACAATGCAAAGAGAACTTAAAAAAAAGTGGCAGGTTGAGTGGGTCAGAGCGAAACGAGGAGCACACTAGGTTCGTGGACGAGGTCAATACCCACGGATCTCAAGTGGTAGTCCCGACGTATGCACGCAGAGGCCATGTACTATCTGATCCAGGCTCTCACCGGTTATGACAGCTTCTAGACATATATAGTGAAGATCAGCGAGCCTTATGTGGATACGTTCGTTATGTGTAGCATGGGCTACGCCGGCGACGTAGACCCTACTCTTTTTCACGTGCAGGGCCCTCCAGTGGATGAAGCAGACGGCTCGATTTTGATTAGGAGTGCGAAGCCAGAAGACAATAGAGCTACTCTAGGTAATGCTCCGCTCAATGAAGGATTGAGATGCAGAGCCTGCCTTTGTAAAATTCGCTATATAGAGAAGTATGGAAGAAGAGAGGCGGGAATGCAGGATGCACTGCCAGTAGACTTGGAAGTAAAAGACAGGTTAGCGAGGCTACATATATATATATATATATATATATATCGCCTGTCGCTGGAGGTGCAACGGGGTAACGCGTCCTCGGTCCGGGGGGGAACCCTCCAGAGATGGCTGGTCCCTACACTGGACTTCTCGTAAAGGTGCAAGCGTGATGAAGCAAACAAACATGTTATGTTCCCACTATATATATATATATATATATATATATGGCTATGCCACTTTCTGAACAGTGCGTTAGCCATCTAAACCACCGTCGCTACAAACATATATATATTTATATATATGTTGGCTGGCATCATGCACGTTTATAAGCAGAGCTGAAAGGACGAAACGTAGTTCATGCGTCTCTATTTCCCTTTATCTCCCTCGTTATCTTTCTGGCTCTCCTTCAGCGTTTTCCCTTTTCCCGGCCCTGGAACAGTCATAATATACGACTACTACGCCTACGCCAACGGTGGGTTGGCGTAGACTCGCAGGCAGGCGCTATTCGCCAAGAATTGCTACCGTTGTCGCGGACAACAAGTTGGGTGAACCTAAACTAGTGTTGAGGTGTACCACCTCAAAGCTTCCTTTCTACGCAGTTGGCTCGAGAATGAAGTCCAGGACGAGAGCCCCCGGATGCTGTTGTCATAGTAACCGTAGTCACAATTGCAGCCTCAATAGTAGCGGCTGTGGTAGGTTGGGGGGCGGTTAATTATTACCAGTTCGGGCCAAATGAAAGAATGCACTCATTGAGTGAGTGGGAGAGTAAATGAGTCCGTCAGTCAGTAGGCTCCACGTGCCAACCAATGCCTTTGGCAGAAGGGAGCGGGGGAGACGATGCTGACCGGAACTACAGCGAGATTTTGAGCTTCAGCTGGTGGCGCGCCAACTGCGCCAGCAGCTGCTGTCTAGCCGCTGTGGATATATATATATATATATATATAAATAAATATATATATATATATATATATATATATATATATATATATATATATATATATATATATATATAAAAGTACGCTTGTACGCAAGTCGACCCTCGGCGGGATCTCTCCGGACGTATACAAAGCGTCGAGAGTACAATCGTCAACGAGAACGTAACATTTGACAAGAAAGGACACTGCTGCTAAAATCTTGGAAAACGCATATCTGGTATGCGGTTAAGCGATGGTGTTGGTTAATGGAAAAGAGTACGAACCCTTGTGATCTCAAGCATAAAAACAGTGATCGGTGTGACCAGCATAGGCAAGGTACTTTACATGTTGCTCCAGTCCGCAGCTGGAAACATGTAAATCTGTCAGTATGCTGATTATAGGCATGTACAATTTTACATAAGGTACATATATATATATATATATACAAAATAATGCTGTGTGCGCAATATATATATAAATATTTATACATATATATTCTTAAGGGGGAAGGGGGAATGTCAACATTTATACAAAGAGAAGTACAAAGTAAGCTTAGATTTAGTAGTACGATTGAAAATGCCACAAATAAAAGATGGGTTAGACATATGCAGCTGGTAAAGACGGCACTTAGGAATAAAACGAAGTGGGATCGCAGAGTTGAGTTCGCAGCTAGGGAGATTGAGTACAATTGTCAGCAATGGGCAAGGGCGAGGGTATCAGAGACAATGGTGAAATTGAAGGTATACAAGTCATATACAGACAAATGGAAATTGGCGATGGGCTCCAAATCAAGTTTGGCAACTATGTATGGAAAGGAAAAGCGGGAAAGGGGCGGGGTAGAATGGGTATACGATAATTCAAGAGCGAGTTGGCTATTGGCAGATGCCAGGGCAGGGATGTTGGATACAAGCAAACAATAAATCAATATATATATATATATATATATATATACTCTTGTCACTCTTCTTCTGGCCGGTGTTTGTATCAGCTGCCCTTTAGGCAACATTTTCTTCTAGGTAATCATTGGTCACCGGGAGGGCACGAGTTGAAACAAGGGGGCCGACAAATCAAGACGACAGTCGAGCCGAGGATGAAAAGCAAAGCTGTTAGCGGCTGCGATTATGACTTCCAATGCCTTAAGACTAGCACATTGTAGAGGAGGCCCTACACAATGAGCTACTGTCTTGCACATCTGACAATAGAGGACGACAACAACAGGTACGTGATCTCCAGGACGCGTAGCTGTGAATGACTCTATGGACCGTAATAGTAGAGTTGACCACACTGATGTGAATCAGGATGTGGATCGTTCCGGTGGCGAGTAGAACCTGGTGATCAACAAGATCACGACTAGACGTCTCAAGAAACTGAGATCACTAACTGACACGAAAACGCTCATTCAGCTGGAAGGATGTTTAGGAAGGCCTTCTGCAAGCTGGCAGTGGTTGGCATAAAACGGACCGAGTGTGCGGTCAATCAAACTCTTCCGCCGGAGCAATTCGGCCTCCGGAGGGGTCAGGGAGCGCATGGTGTAATCCATGTGCTTCCGTCAGGTATAGAACGAGCTGTGGCGAAGCCGGGAGGCCATTTGAATGCAGTCTTTATAGACTGCGACAAAGCCTTTGACGAAGTACCCCGAGATCTACTGGTTAAGTCATTCCGAGACACAGGGGTTGGCTCCTCTCTGAGTTAATTTCGAGCTTTTTTGATGAAGGCACTTTACTGGCATAGGATAAGCAGGAAATGTTGCGGGTAGGGCAAAATGTGAGGGTATCTGAGCTGCGTCGCCTTCATTCTTCTGCTTGCCGATTTTAACGGCTATATTTGATGGGAGTTCCAGAAAGCCATAATTGTAATGTACGCAGATGACATAATGGTCGATCATCACGACCTGGGTACCATCAACTTCCGACATATTACAACGCATCACTTATCTGGCAAAGGTTCTCCTTGCCTCAGGGGGGCTGGAAATAAACGCCATGAAAATCAAGGCTGTAAAATTCGGAAGGGGGTCGATTGGCTGCTAAAGACATTATACGTCGTGGCGGCCAATCCTTAAAATTCGTCAGCTCTTTTCGGTATCTGGGGCTTCCGCTCCATTATACTGGGACGACCTTTACCGTGCATATCATCGATTCAGTGCGCACAGCCCTAGTCTTTCTGTATGGAGAGGTCGGCGACATCCGGCGACTGTCCCCACGGCGGTGGCACTCTTCCAGCTATGGTCTTGATTGCAAATGGGCACATTTACTCGGGCAAACGTTGGCTTGCTTAAAAAGGTGTTTCACATGCGTTCTTTAAAAACCGTTTCGAGTAACTACATGGCGACATCTTCCAATCCTTGGAATTTCATTAACAAGTCTTCCGATAGAAGTCAGGATACTGTTGAAATACTACTATCCGCATTTACACTAAGCCCAAAAGAACACTAAGCTGACAAACTTTGTTACACGTAAAAATTCCACGGTAAAATACCTTAGAATTAGATGTGACGTAGGGGCTCTATTTGACGAGATATGGGTAAGACGGGCCAGTTACGAATACTCTTGGATTGGCGTTTGCCTCTAAGGTTTTAGGCCATGGAGGTGCATTCAAAATCGCTAAAGTTAACAGACCTATGCGTTGCGTGCTTGGCGAACTATTTCGGTTCTTATCGCCTCGGCTCGCCTATGGCAGCAAGTGACCGACTCCTTGAGAGCGAATAAAATTGCATTGCCAATTTCCTCGTCGTTGCGGCAGCTTTTAACTGTCTTAACCACTCTTTTCTCTTGCAAATGATACCTCGTCATGCTAGCAAATAGGATGCACTGTAACTATGACTGCCTAGATAAAGTTCCTTCTATCTGGTCAAAGGTAGATGGCTAGCTTAGTTAGACGAATTTAATCAAAGTGACAGCAAGTCGTTTGAACCTGGTTAATGTTCCCACGGAGGACCTACTTTTACCGTACAACTTACCCTGTTCGACTAGTTCTATGCTACGGTAATAATGCAGGGTAAATGTTACGGAATAACGCCCTAGAGCCCCCCACTTGTACGTGCATACTGGCCCCATACATTTACGTCTCCCATAGCCAATTGCCTGGCGATAGAGAGTACGTCCTGCGGATCGCTGCGCTAGCTTTCACAATTTACCGGGGAACTGTGACTACATTGCTTACGCTTGCACTCGTCCCTATCACGAGCAAATCGTCAAGACGTGTCTTTAAAGTGCCTTCTGTATCGTTGAGGTCTTGTAGCCCTGCATGAGCCTGCGTGCCAGTAATCTGGTTAACTATTCCAAAAAGGATTTTATGCCTTGCCACTTTGCACGCGAAACGTCACTTTGTACCCGAAGCAAAAATGGCTTCTGAATTCGTTGCCCGTGTGATCGGAGCACTGCGCTTTTGATACTGGTTCACTGAGCTAGGTATGTAGATGTAGTGCATATGTTTGGTGTGTGTACATTTGCTAAGTTGCCCACTGCTTAGTGTGTGCTGGTTATTCAGTGAACGTATATATATTCATTATTGATGCGCATGTATGACCAACATTTAGCCCAATGTATAGTACCAGCATGAATAAGTGAAATGACACATGTACTGCTGCGATAAATGGAAACTGACATGCAATAAACTTAACGTTCAGAGACGCATCCTTTCATCAAAAATGTACTATGTTTTGCAATGCGGTTTTAATGATAGAGTACTACTAGCATTGTGCTTGATGCATGAGGCTACTTACGCCTTGAATGCCTGCATGTTATTTGTATATCTTTGAACCGTATTTATTTTTAAACCTAGAGAACTTAAACGTTTAAAATGCAGTTTTTAAATCAACTACGTTTAAATTTGTATAGTATATATATGCATGCATGCAGTTTGTCCATATATATCACGGCTAGCCGATTCATTTGCTGGTCGTGCAGCGAGAGCCTTCTTTGTTTATTGGTCGGCACCCTATAAAGTGGTGCCGTGCCGGCTGAGTTAACTAGGCAGATCGTTAGAACACTCAGAGGGAGAACAATGAAAGTCACTACACAATGGCCAGGCGGTGGCGCCGGTGGTGGTGACGACGACGACAACGACAACAACAACAGCGTCGAGGGCGAGTGGCAGTAGTTGAATGCACCGGCGCTAGGTAGGTAGTACAATGCTGCATTGGCATTGCTTAAAGCTTTTGTATGTCTCTTGCCTCGATCTCTTTTCCTCTAGCTCTCTCTCCCTCTCGTGTTTTCTTTGGCTCTGGCTTTGTATGCGCCTCTCTCTCTCCCCATCTCGGTGTCCGCTTGTCAGCAAGCCGGAATCCTCCCGGTCCCGCCCACCTGATTTAGCGGCCTATAACGACAAAGCGCACTGCAAAGGAGTTACGAGAGCGAGACACAGAGAGCGATAGAAGGAAAAGCGCAAGAGCGACATAGACTAGAAGAAAGAGAGCGTTAGGGAATAGGGAATAGTGTGTTCCGTTTCTAGGACAGCAACTTCTTGACCAACCGTGGAGAGCGTGCATGCCGGTGAGCGGGTGGTTGGGGGGAGGGGAATAAGGGGCATAAGTTTGTTGTGGTTTGGCTTTTTATTTCCCTTCCCTTCTTGTTCTTCTTCTTTGTGCATGTTTTGTCTGCTAGAGGCAACGATCATCTGTGGCTAGTCAGTCCTAAGATGGCGCACGTATCACCCTTAAGAGCGGGCTTTAGTCTGTTTCTGCTTCTCCCGCTGCTGCTGCTGCTGGTGATGTCCAGCATGCTTCCCCATGAGAGCGGCTGAGCGGCGTTTTTCATCAACACGCATCCGCACTCCGTAAGCAGTCTTTCCGCTTGCTTCCTTTGCGGCTTTGAGCCTAACCAACTACACACAGGGACGGATGGACGGACGTACAATGGGCAATGCGGTACGCGTCGGGCCCTCCAAGGCCGACCACACTACCGGTCCTGCTGCTCCTGCCGCCTGCTCTTGCTCTTATGCACAATGCCTGGGTATATGCAGGCGCGAGAAGCTGAGAGACAGGAAAGGGGAGAAAGGGAATAGAGAAAAAGAGGCCGAGGATAAGCACTAGACACAAGCACTGGTCCAGCAAGCCATGGACAAGCTAGCCGTGGTCACGTAATAGATAGAGACAAGACGGGGAAAGAGGGAACCACGAGCGAAAACGTCTGAGTGAGGGGGCCCTCATAATAAGACTTTGCTTCAACAGGCTGTCGCGGCTCCTACTACTATGACTACTACTACTAGTGAGCCTACAAACCGCACCAAGGCATACCTTGTCTAAGGCCCTGGTCGTGGCTATAGTTCAACCTACTTTTTTTTAACATGGCGCTTCCCAACGCCTTTCAGTTGTGGTGATGCGTTATGCCCCGGCCGTCGTGGCGTTCCAGCCCCTTTCGGCTGTGGCAGTGGATTTAACTCCTACCGGTCAAATAGTTAAGGCCCGAAGCTGGCCGGAGGTCATTCTCCTGAATATTAACCGTCATGTGCGGACAATTCACGTATTCGTAGGGCCTATTCTACAATGCGAGAGGTCGACTCAGGTTGAGCTGATTGGACATCTCGCACGTTAGCCGCTTAAACAAGAGTGCGCCCTAAAATCGACAAAAAAAATCAAGGCAAACAAAAAAGGAATTGAGAAGAAAGAAATGCGTGAAGAACGAGCCAAGCTGCTTTGTTAAGGGAAGATATATAAACAATTTAACAGGTCGGATAGACAATAGAAAATAATAGGTCACTGACAGCATGTCTGTGTGTGTCGGCCTACTAATGAGCGTTATGTATCAATTGCATTAAACTGAAAACACTAATAAGGTTCCAAGTACAACGGCGACGACAGAATGCATCTGTGCAGTGTGCAACAACAAGGCAAAGGCGTTCAGGTACCTTTGGCATGTGCGTGCCATCCGATAGTGGCGGGTTTTCCTTTGGCCAACTTGGCCTTGGTTTGAAACGCTTTATTTGAGAGTGGATTCTCAGGCGTTACCTGCTACGGGGTCCCACATGTCAGCGACTGTCTGAATGTCTGCGTGCAAAGCATTTGTGTGCAAAACACGTTTTTCCGACACATAATGTGGCACAATCATATATGCATTTTGCTGCCACCCTTAGAGTTACACTCTGGCGCAATAATGAAGAATGGAAATTAAAGTTATCAACAAAGATAGCAACATTTAGGCAATTTAATTTTCGGCACAAACAACAAAAATTCTCGAATATAAATCAAAGTGATTTAAGTGGAGACATATTTGTAAAAAATAAAAATAGAGAAAAGCCTCATAAGTTAGGGGTTCAAACCGGACGCATAAGTTTATAGTGGGTAAACAAATCGAGGTCTTATAGGCTTACACGTTTTGCAGTCTTTTAATCAAATGCGTGTAAACTCGGCTTTATTTAAAAACTTGGTCGAAGTTTTTTTTAAGGAGTTCTGATCTCAACGCCTTTACTTAAAAACTCAATCTCTAGCTTTAAAGCTAGAATATTTAGTACTGCAACAAAACAAATTAAAGAATATATAATAAACGTATTAGTATATATACTATAAGTAAGCCATCAGAATCTTATAAAATACTCGATGTATCAATTATTAGAAATTTAATGTATTAAAAACTGTACGTTATATTCGCAGGATATTTTTAAAACAATTAAATTACCGATTCTCAATACTTACCCATTTTGCTTTTATAATATTGCGCAACCTGTCAACAAAGCCCTTATTTGCGGCAAAACGACACTGTCCACTCGCTCTGAGTGGTTGAGAGCACATCTTTTCCCAAATAACGAATACTCAAAAATGCCCTAAATAAAAACGCGTGGGGTCGAGGTCAGACGATTACGGAAGCCACTGCCTGAAAAAAATGTATCATGGCGCCGTTATCATAAGGTCACCATTGAGTTTGCTTTGCTCTGTAAGAAGATGTAAAGCCCTGTTGGCAAATATATATGCTGTTGTTCAAATCAGCTTGCTATCAGGGCTTCATACAACCCTAGAGTACGAATTGGCAGTAAAGAAAGCCATTCAGTTGTGTTTCCTACTAGACACGCGCAAGGGGAGTTCGACCCGAGGCATTTATTCTAGCTTAAACCGTAATAGACTCCGCCACCTGAGTCTGAGTATCGTTTAACTGATCAGAATTATAGCTCTGATAGTTTCTAGTCATACACGCGTATTATGTCGGTGTACCGCTTGATTTTTCGATGATGAAAGGGATCTCTTTACTAAAAATGGATTTGGGTAGTTACACCACGATTCAGCGCGTCATAGAGCACTTTTGCTTCAGTAGCGACTACCTCACTCTTTGCAGTAGATTCATGAACCTTGTATGGTTTCCTACCCAGATGATGTTGCAAAATTCGCCGAATGCTTCTGTCGGAAACTTGACGATACGCCGTCAGCGTTCTTGCACTCCATATCGAGATTGGTATTGCAACAGACTTCTCACTTTCTTCACGGTTGCCGTTGAAGCTGCAGCCTGTTTTGCGGCACGCCCATGGTGTGTAGCGATGCTGCCTATGTGTCTGTATTTTTTAGGGTAAACAACACAAATTGCTTCTCTACATCGGTGGGTGTCCTCAACTCCTTGACGATCTCTGTTGGACGCTCACCAGCTACATGCAGCACACAGTATTCCTCTTTTCTTACATCGCGGACACAATTTGACCAGTATACACACATACGTACATATCTAAAAAAAAATATATATATATATATGGATATATGGAAAATAAGTTTTGCAGTCTGCGTTGCTTTAAACAAAACTACATGGTCATTGTATAGGACACCCGCCATAACGCGTCTATAGTGGCTACAGAAACGCCTTATACAACCAGTTTAGAGTACGTGTGTCGTCCCTGCTGTCGTGTAATTTGCGTTAATGAATAAAATTACTTTACCTAGGATTAATGGTCAAGTCCCAAGGTCACTTCAAGCAATTGGCCACACCATAAACCCGCCCCGTTGAAGTGGATATACCTGGTCGCTGTGGTTATGTATATATATATATATATATATATATATATATATATATATATATATACATCAGTTACATGACGACGGACGCAATACGACGATAGTAAGGCCGCTTAAACCACCACACAAATTTCGAAAGCGACAGAGTTCAAATTGTTCTATACAACAATCCTTTCCCCGTATAGTTCACCTTATTCTAAATCAAACTCACCATTAATATGTACATGCAGTACGTACGTTCCTGCGTACAGGCATACCACAATACGCATCGTGTTGCCGTCTTACCTGTGACGCGACGTTCCGCCCGTAGTATTTACAACGCAACGCAAATTTGGCACATTTTGCTGTGATTGTGCTCAATTTTGGCTGACGCGCTGTAGCAAATATAAATATATATATATATATATATATAGAGAGAGAGAGAGAGATAAATGCAAAATGCATATACCTCACATACATATACAACAGTTCGCAAACATGAGCACTACTACAGATAACTCGTCTGCAAGTGTCGGCCGGTAGTGTGGGGCTCCTAAACTCACTAAAAGTCTGTCCTCCACCGACCGGAAACTGCCTACGAAAATACTTGAAGCTAGCGGAGAGGGAGTGGGTAAAAGTCTACTAATGCGTTGGATGTTGTTCTTGTTAAGACTTTGCATAGGCGCGCAGCTATTGTCATGCTGGATATCTTGGAATCGCGTGTTTTGGGATGTCCTTGAGTCTATCGCCGCCAACAAACAAGTAACGGACGTTTAGCAGCTCAGATAAAAGCTGATTCTTTACCAAAAAAAATGACTTACGTGCACCAAAGTAGGACACTTTGGTGCACGACAATCGGGTGCACAAAAATCAAAAACATTACAAACTAGTTTTGATGCACCCGAAAATGTACACAAAGTGGTTGAACTTATGTCGAAATATATATATATATATATATACACATATATATATATATATATATATATATATATATATATATATATATATATATATATATATATACACACATATATATATATATATATATATACACACATACATATATATATATATGTGTATATATCATAAAATACCCCTCGTTAGATTATATGAGATTATGTACTCGCATATATGCGCGTTTGAGCGAGGTTTCGCAAACTCTTCCTCCGTTTAGTTCAAATAAAAGCAGAGTTCATTTAACAGTTAGTCTTCTAGTCAGACCCCGCTGAAGGGATGTTAAGTCGCTAGAAAGACGGCACACTCTTCTATCTTGTTGATGTTAGGCTATTCATTATATCTCGTGCGGACTTCTTAGTTTTGTAAACGTCAAGAATATTTTGACTGACGTGCTCTCTCAGAAGGCCGGGATCGAGTTGACTCCGGACTGTGGTATCTGCCACCATAGTTACCTCTTTTAATTCAATCTTTGCATTGTCGTCAATGAGTGATGTTGCCAGGGGGCCAAATTGATTTAGGAATGCAGCATAGCACAATGCAGCTAGATCTGTGGCCCCTCCTACTTTAGAACCTCTGTCTAGCTCTCTTCCATATGTTCCCTTTTAAAGTAATGTTTAGTATCTCGCTTAGAATAGTTCTGGTGGTCCCGTCGTAGACTGCAAGACCTTCAAGTCGCAGATATATATATATATATATATATATATATATATATATATATATATATATATATATATATGTATATATTTATTAAAATGACATTTAAGTGTTACAGCGAGATGTAATTAACTATCAACACTAGGGCTTTGGGGAGCGCTAGACCTTCAATATATTTCGAAGTCTGACATATTTGTAGCATGTAGACAAATCTCGGTAAAGTGAGACTGTGTCTCCATAGGCACATAGCCACCTGCGGGTGCATACTTGTCAGTCGTGGGCGGATCTTTAACAGGGTTTTCGTTTAGCATCGAGAGCGGGTGGAATTCCTTCGAGCATTACAGGAGAACCTACAACATCTAGGTTACCCTATGTTGCACAAGAGATCCCAGGAAGTGCTTCCAGTATCGCCTGCGGCCGCGTTAAGGGACAGCCCCCGCGGTTCCTCGAAGTTCAATATAGTCTGCAAATCCTTCGCCACACCATACGCGGGATTTCTAAGCCAGCGTCGTCTAGATACCCGGCATTGAAAGGACTCTGTATGCTTGATACCAGATTAGAAATGCCGAGGCAGGACAGAGCTGGCCCCATCCCTGCTGAATGCCAGTTTGCGACTCTATGGTTGTATTTGTGTTTCAAGCAAGGATTGAGGAATCTTTATGGCTCTGCCAGACCATTGGGTAGAGTCGTGGAGCTTTTCTCTTTACTGCGTCAAGAATCTTGTCCCTTCTTATTGTGTTAAACGCGTTTTGGAAGTCTTGTTTGACTAGTACGTCTAATGGCAACACGCATTTGATAGGGTGAAAGCGCAGCGACAATGGGCCGCTTGTACATAGCTATCGCGATCTATATGATTATTATATTTTCTGATTAATATATATATATATATGCGATTCAGAGAAACGTTTTTGTTGTTCTCATATTTAGTAATCTTGCCTAAGTATTTGCAGGCTGTTGACGCCGCTAATGTGCTTTACGTAAATGTATGGGGGTATATAAAAATAAAAGCTCACTATAAAGCGTAGATGCATGTGCAGAGATGATCGGTCCCCGGCAAGGGCAGGTAGGAGCTGGCGAGATTTAGTATAACGATAAAACCGACGCATGTGGGGTTCACTCGCTATTTGGCTAAGCCCGCAGCGACAGCAGTAGCAGCACCACCACCAGTAGCCGGCCTGAATATCTGTCTGATTATTTAATGACCAATATTTGACTTGACCAATGAAGCGAGTAAGCAAGCGACTAAGAGACTAACGAAAAACCGCCTAGAGATCTTCTTGTTACCGTTTCCCTTCGTTGCCTTGCGCCTGCTGGCCATTCTTTGCCCCCTCCCTGCGTTTCCTGCTTTCTCCTTTTCTATTTTTCCTCTGTTTCTTCCGGTGCTGCTTCTTCATTGACTTGTCGTGTTGCTGTGTTGCTCGACTCGGGGCTCTCGGTTCGGTCGTCTTATCACATTGCGCTCGTTCGAAAAAATGTCGCGTTTCATCCATCACTTCTGAACGGTCCAATCGTCAGAGCAGGCCCCGCTCCTCCTGCCTTTCCGTCCCGCTTCCCCTGCTTGCACGTCGTTGTCGCGGGTGTCGTTGTGCCATTCGGTGACGGCGACTTTGCTTTCTCCTGGCGCCGCTCTCCAGCTATAAAGGGGTAAATAATGCATCGCTCTCAGATAACCTTTTGTTCCTTTCTGAAGCTTTTCTTTTCGTCTCGCTTTTCCCTTTCGCTCTCTCTCTGGCTTTCTTCTTTTATTCTTTCTCTATCTTGCTCTAGTCTGTCTGTCTGTCCATCTGGCTGGCTGCCTGCGTTCCCTATTCTGATTTTACGTCTCATCGGCACACTTCTCATCCGATAGTAGTAGTAGTAGTAGTAGTCGCAGTAGTAGCCCTAGTAATAGCGGTAGTAATGCGTCAGAGTTTTTGCAATCCAACTACAATAATACGTGTCTCGTCTAATGGGGCTCAGCGCGCAATCTCGTTTGCTGCTCTTGCTGATACGGTTTTAACTGCGCAGATGTGGTGATGGTGGCCACGGCGCCGCCTTACGGCACTGACTGCGTTACTGCCGTGCAGCCGATAGTCGTGGTGGCCATGCCAATTGGATTCAGCGCTTGTCTCTCTGTCTATCTGCCGGCCGGTCCCAACCGTCCTTGCGTCCCCTTTTCCTTATGTTATGCGAGCTATTGAACTAAATTAGCACAGATGCAAGATTGCCCAACAACTCATCAGCGCTCCCAACAATCGATCAGCGCTCCCAACAACTCATCAGCGCTCCCAACAACCGATCAGCGCTTTAATTAACCTATCAGCGGGCCCATCAACCGATCAACTCTCCCATCAACCCATCAGCACCTCCCATTAATGCGTCTAGTGAGAATCTAGAATCATTCATTCCTATTTCTCTTTGAGTCAAATGACCAATGAAGCTTGTCGTGTGTGAAGAGCAAGAAGACCCACTAGCGTTGCGCTTACCTTTCATATTACGCAGGTAACTAACTAGTGGTAATAGGGCTCTACTTGTCCGTATTTTGGCCCGCCTATTACTAGCTGCCGTAGATTTTTCAGATGTTGGGCGACAGAAGTAGGCGCTGCAACACCTGTCGTTAGCGTCAACGATTGCCGCCTCGTATTGCATTACAACGACATTGATGCATCATAGGCACATCTCTACACGCACCCCACTTTCGCACGCACCCCACTTACACACACACAAATATGCAGAAATATCAATATTTGCTTAAGAGTCTATTAATGCCGTAGCGTAGGCACACCTGCCTAGGTAAAATTGAGACCAGATACCAACGAAATTAACAGCTGTATTAGTAATGAAGTGCTGCTTCCGTCGGTGAATACTGAACTGCGAAGTTAACAATTTTCTTATTTTTGTAGTTTTTCGAATTACACACCACTTGACGAACGGAAGGGAAACGCGAGTGGGGCCACATATCATCGGGGTCAGATCTACGAGACGACGTAGAAGAATTACTTGTAGCAGTAGTGCCAACTGGTCTGCTTGTCGCACGTGACAGCTCGCCATATCGTTGCAAAGCTGCGCAAAGGGCAGAACTTTCTTCAGTAGGCAGAACACATCTAGCACCTGGCGGATGATACCCTTAGCCGTCTTTATTCGAAATTGCGCGCCTACGTGTGTATGCTTGTCTGTGTGTGGGTGTGTGTATGGGCGTCTGTGTGTGTGAACCATGGCTAGCACAGCTCAATGGGTGGTTACGTGAAGGCGATGTGACGACAGGCTCCACTACCACTACTACTACTACTTGTTCCCACCCCATCATCATTGGGCGTGCGTCTGGCATGGTGCGAAAGAATAGGTAGTCTCGGTGTGGGTGCACGCGCACTTGTAGGTACAAATTGACTACCCCTACCGACGGCAGCAGGACGGTAGGAAAACTTCCCGCACACGACCCTATAAGCATAATAATAATAATAATAGCCCGAAACGCCTCTCGCGCTTGTTGGGGGGGGGGGGGGGCGTAAAGGCTTCCGCCCCGCACACGAGACTGATGCGTGGCTCCAGAGAGAGAGAGAGCGAGTAGCCATATACAACTTTGGTGTATGTCTCAGTCAGACGCGCAGGCGCTTCGCCCAGGCTAACGTGATGGCTAAATGGCGGCTAATAATTCACTCGAATGCTGCCCAAATAGCGCGAATAAACATTTCGCCGCGGCGCGGCACGAATAAACCCCATCATCGGACTTTGATTGTTGTGTCGTGCGATCGCCCGCCACGTTTAGTGTTAGCCGGATAAACGCCCGCCAGCGGCCCCGATAGCACAGGTTAGAACTACTGCCACGTCGAGCGCGCTATGCAGTGTAGGTCTAAACAAAGCGACCTTCTTCTTCTTAAAGTTTGCAGCTTTGGGCATAAATGTGTACCTAATGCGCCGCATAGATAGTCGCGCACGCTAAATAATAATTATACTAAACGTATATTTATTTGCAATCACTGCCCTACACGGGAACCAGCTCTTCGGCATCCACCTATTATGGCGGCGGAGTTCGCGCCTACGCGTTAAACGTGTCATGAGCGTTTTCTGCGTGTAACCTTGTCGTCGGTGGTAGGCAAGGCAACACAGGCGGCCACATGCCACGTTAATTAAATAAAGATAAGAGACATTGAATGGTATATAGACATGAGACAAAAATCATTTGCTGTGTATGACGACGGCTAACTAATTGTAGACCCTGCACTCCCCATGGATGTCTGTCTCAAGCGCTAGTAACTACATAATGTTTTCACTTTTAAAAAAACGTGTATTAGTTAAACATATACATTTGTATTTAGGGTGTCCTTCAGTTTCTATCAAGTTTTTCCTGTCTTTACGTTATGTTATTGCATGCATCCGGAACCGATATACGTTCCTGTTTCGTGACTGTATGCCTTTTACTGTACATTTTGACTTCTACTTTCTACTGACTGGTTTGCTTGCCATCGCAAACTGAGTGTTATATGCTTTCCTTATCGTGAGCCTCGCGCGAGGAGGTTAACAAGGGCGACCACCAGCCACATCCATAACAACATGAGTCATCTGAAGACGTTTTTCGGGAGGTGTCAATGACAACGAGAAAGGTACGAGAAAAACGACCAGATAGTCAAGTGAGAATTCGAAGAACATAATTTTAGGCTGTTTCGACCGTCACTGTTATCAGCGGTGTCAGGGTGTGTCGGGTGTTGTCGGTGAACGTCGTCAATCTGACACGGCTACGTACCCTAGCCTAAATAGGGCACGCAGAGAATCCGGCGCCGGGAACGACTAGCCCTCCCCTAAATTCAGAAGGTCTTCTTGCCCATTCTCATGCCCAGTGAACTCAGGGAGTGTTTGCCAAACCCCGTTGCCGACGGTTAGCTTCGTCTATACCCCCAACCTCCACATGTCACGAGTCGGAAGTCGAGCACGGCCAAGGATTCTCTTGTTGTAGCTGTAGTAGCAGAAGCACTTGTAGTAGCTCCAAATCGTAGCGTGCCATTCGCCAATTTGAATGCTGGCCATACCCATGTGTAATGTCTATTCAAAAATACACACGCTGTTCTGCAGGGGAAGACTTGCAAAACGTTTATGCGTTCGTGTGTCCTGCTAACTCATGGATACGCGCATACGTTTGCATGTTTTGCAATAAATTATTCGCCTTTAAAAAGCTAGACTGCTTAGAACAGCAAGTCAGGATACAGTGATACTTATGTTGCAATAACAGACCAACACGTCAAGTAGCCACAAAATGTATTGTGTAAAGATAACATTTGACATGATTGCAACAGATTAGCGTTGTAGAGGCAGCCTAGCGCATAGAGTCTCGGCAGTGAGACTCGCGAACGCTGACCTAACCGCCACTAAACTGCGCACTGGCAGGTTTGTAGGTGAAATCCTGTACATACTAGTAAAATTGACTGCCCACGTGGGTCGACTAACCGCAGGTCTAGCAGTCGACACAGCAAAATCAAAACAAGCTTCTGGGCTTGAATAGCTTGCATATACTTGCATACTTCGTATGCCAGTAGAATCTCTGCAAATCACACTATCGACTATGACTAACCAATATTTGTTAGTATACAGTTAGTAATGAGAAACCACGCGAAAATGAAAACACTGAATATGACAAGAGAAGTTAAGTAACCTTGTCCTGTTAGATAAACCCCCTAAAATTCAAATCCGCTTAGAGCCGGCTGGTCACACGAACATCGTTAAGGCAAGCATGGTTGCGGTTACAGCCAGACGTCGACTTGAGACTCTGCTACACTATAGCACTACATCATGCACGCATAATTTCACTTTTGCCAATAACCATGCGTTGTGGAGGGCTCTTAATAGAAGGTAGCCATCAGGGATTTACTTTCCAGCGCTTAGTGGACAGTAAACCTTAGTTCATTGTGGCGTGCGACAAAGGAAACTCAATTCGGCAAGCAGTGGTAATACATTTTTATTGTATTGCACTCATTTACAAGACGTGTTGAGTTTGCAACTACAGTGACTACAGCAAATAAACGTTTTATGTTTAGTGCTGCTGAAACTTAGATATCTCATCCTTTTAGGTAGCTTGTAGACGTAACGCATATTATAGTAGTTTATTTCGCACCGGCTTATGAGGCAATCCTTAAATTAATCGGCGAAAAGATTTGAAATGCTCTTTTCCATATATATATATATATATATATATATATATATATATATATATATATATATATATATATATAGTTGCGTTACGCAGTTCCAACCGCCTGCAGACATTGGATCAGTTGTAGTAGAAGTAGTACTCTAGCCTACCTTAAACGGCCCCGTTGGCTCTCGATTGTGACGACGGTGGTGAGCGGGTGGTCGCCCCAACGACGCGCAATTAATTCGAAGTGCAAGAAGGCAACATCTTCTAACCCCCCAACGCGGCGTCGGGGTCTCATCACTGAGCTAAGCTCGGAGTCCTAGAGCGTTCCTATCGGCGGGCGAGGCGAGATAAGCGTGGAGCGTACGGGGGCGGACGGCGGCACGCCGACAGTCAAGGCGTAAGGGCAGCCTCGATAAGCTTTGCGCTTGCACGAGCCAAGTTGGCATCTACCTGATGGCGACAAGCCTCCGAAACAAATGAAAAGTTTTGGTCGCACACGCGGTCGCTCACCGCAAGCACGGATCGGGGGAGTAAGCGATGTCGTGGGGTAGGGCGTTAGACCTCTAACGGGCTGAGTGGGTGTGGTGCCGAGACGTTAGGTTCGTTGGCGGCATTGGAATTTAATAATCTAATGTCAATATTCGTGCTCGGACGAGTGCCAGGGTCGTCGTCGCCAGTCGCCGCTGATCGCCGTTTCGTGTCGTGGCGACTCAGTCAGGCGAGCCGACTCAACTTGATACCCACCAAATCCCTTCACTTCTTTGCCCTTCTGTTCCCGGCCGGGGTGACCCCTCGATCACTTTTGGCTGTGCAACTGCCTTCCTACTTACCCCGTTCTGACCAGACTTGACTAGACATCGGCAGGTATTCGCCTCGAACGCTGCTGTGTCACCTGGTGGGGTAATTAAAAGGGCGGTTTGCCTCGAGGTGGTGTGGGCATTGCCATGCTATATGTGCTGGCCCTACAGAGTCGTTCAAGCCTTTCATCCTTTTAAGATATATCTGTATATGTAATGATGTGCATATATATATATATATATATATATATATATATATATATATATATATATGGTGTAATAACGTACAGGGACCGAGATATGACTAGGCTAATGCAGGCAAGTCAATTGAATAACCCTGTTCCCGAATACCTGTTGTAGGATTTCAACGTACAGTGTCGAGTTTAACCAATTTCCTGCACTACTACTACTACTACTATGCACGCGAGGGATTGTGCCGTGGGCACCTTAGTGCACGGCGTCTAGGAGCCAACCTCAGCCTGAAAATAAATAGCGGCGGCAGCAGCTGGTAGAGATCCGTGTCGTTATTTGCAAGGAAACAGCACGAAAGGAGACACGAATCACTTGTCAGGAAGAGAAGTGTGTAATATCACACTAGCTAAGCATGTCTTCGAAGAATGGTCCCCTTCAGTGGGCCAAATCATCGAAGGCATTTACTCGCCCCGCTGCGAATATCGCCGACGTTATCGAGCCGAATGTCGGAACTCGCTTTTTCTTTTCCCTTTCACCCCGTTCCCAGACTACGTGTTCCTATTGCATGAGTGCCTTATCTTGCCCCAGGCTAAAACATCAGTAGCCTCAACTGGGATTGTTGTATAGGCCTCCTCCTGTCTACTTTACCCGTTTGGCTATTTCTACATGTGTGTGTCGGCTGATTATAAGACTTTGCATCAATGTCTAGTATACTAGGTACACTCTTAAAATAATCGGAAGCACGTTAATGTAAGCAGGAAATGGATATCGATATTCGCCATTGGATACTTCAGGTGGCGGCGCCGCCTGTGCGTCTTGCACGTGATCTAATCTGGCGCATTCTTAAAAATCAACAATAATTAGCATATACATTGTATTTATTAGTGTAGCTGTACGCGATGCGTGCATATAGTTTAACGTATTGACGCGTTACACTCGGTTTGAGAGGAGCTTTCTAGTATTTGGCCCAGATTCTTGAAACTTCTACGTGCATGACGCTCCGTTTGATATCATTTGTATCATAATTACACGTAACACCTGACCATTTGCACGTCTAATAAAACACATATGTAACTAGTGTGGCAGCGTGGTCCAGAGATCTAGTGCGCTAGTCACGATTGTCGTCTACCGGGGTTTCACCGGTTCCATCCGTGTTGTTAATGGAATTGAGTGTGAGCGATGTTCATTGAGAATAAACCATACCGCTCAGACTCAGCTGCCACAAGGACTGTTAGGGAAACCCTTGATATCCCAACATGTCCGCTCATGCTGCCGCTCTAAACTCCTTTGATATAAAATGGTGTATTAAAATATACATGGCGAGCGAATTGAAAATTCAGATTTATATATATATATATATATACATATATATATATATATATATATATATATATATATATATATATATATTCCAACCTCAGAATATGCTCGGTTTATAGCCCTCTAAACTCCCGCAGGAATACGAAGACTTGCAACAAAACAGTTAGGCAATTTGAAATAGAATCCAAAAGTAAGGCAATTGCAGCCTACGGCCCTTGAAGAAGCAGTCCCTCATCCCAAAAGGAGAGCCTTCTAGTATTAGCGATCCGAACAGATACCCTACTCCTGATCAAACCTTCGATGACGGCGAACACAGATCGACGTCAGATTTAACGTTTGCATAAAAAGATCCCGTCGGGTAGCCGACTGGAGGATTTGAAAGAAAAAGGGAAACTATTCAAACAATTCAATGCCACCTTTTCCGACTTTTTTTACTCTTGCCTGACTTTCTTTCTCTACACGACGGCAACGCTTGCCCAGCTTGAATTATGTCCGCCTACAGCAGGCGCACAAGAGAATTAACTCAGCTCAAATATTAATCGCTGGTAGCTCACTTTACAAAACTAAAGGAAGCATGCCAAAAATCTAGCACCCGTCCACACACCCTAACATAGTCTGCTGTCTTCTATAGTTTCAGTGAAATAGTCAGAAGAAGGTAGCTTAGAATCACTAAAAGGCGAAGGATCTGCCACAATAACTACTCTGTATAACAGATGAAACAGAGAAGAACAAAGAACCCTACGTCGGACAATTAAAAACAGCAAAACACACTACTGGCACTCACTGTGTGAGGTTGAATTAAACCTATGGGGAGATACAGAAGTACAGGATCCAAAAAGGTCCGGCATTATGCAGAGACGCTACCACCTGTAGAAGTAGCCTGACAGACTATAACAGAGCTTCCACAGAGACCGTTTGCGGAAGATACATACCTTACCCTCAAGCCATCTCAATTCAAGAGATTAGGATCGTGGCCAAACGCAGACGGCACCCCTTTGGTATCCAGTTACGTTACTAATCGTTGGACAATCTGCGCTAGTGAAGATTTTATCTGTCTTGCAAAGGAATGCAATAAAGATACGCCACACGGCCATTGCAAGCCCGTAGGAGACGGAGGATGGTATAGAATTAAAAACAACCTTTTTTAAAAATGAGCTACCTGTAGTATAGATGGCGACTGTGCGTGACGAATTTTATTTTAAACTAGTTTTCAAACCCAAAAGCGTCTAAATTATGGCTACATTGACCAACGTTGGAAACGGTTAAAACTATTACATATATATATATATATATATATATATATATAGCTCAGCTAACCTGGAGGCATGACCTGCTCGGTCCGCACCTGCACCGACCATCGAAGGGGCTAATGAGTCGGTTACAGTTGCGTCTCAAACAAGCATGCGGCCACGCTCAAAGGGCGTCAAAGTCAGACCGTCAGGTCTTTTTCCATCATCTCTCGAAAGACCCGGGGGCTCTAGAACGCACGGAAAGCCGGCGGACCTAAGTGCGCGGCTAAAGGTGTCATTTAAAGCAGAGTGACGCGCTCGTCGGCCTGCACTCAACGCGCATGACAGACCATGATGGGCCAAGGCGTCTACGAAATCACCACAACGACATTGGTGGGGCACGACTAGGTCAACACCAAGCCGCAGCCCTGCGCTTATACGCGTCGTCTCGTCGTCTAACAGAGTCCCCATTCGCGGGCAGGGTAGGGCCTGCAACCAAGCCCCAGCCCTTTGACTGCTAACAGCTCGAAGCCTGGCTGTATCAGCAACAGAAGGTGCTCTATTAATCAGGCCTGCTAGTCGCTTTTCATGTAAGGGGGCTGTCCAACTACCCTGGTTAGACCTATCCTCCGGAGGAGAATCAAATAGCAACGACAATTCTTCGGTCAGCTTTTGAAGTTCAACGTTATAGGCATCCCAACCATCACTGTCCAACAATGTTTTAACTCTGTCCGCCGCCTGGGTAACACCAATTGTAACAACTTCACTAATTGTAACAATTAAGAAAATTATTTCGAAAATGCTATCACCCGTGTCTGCTCGCTTCAGTAAGTGTGTCAACACATTAAATATTACAAAATAGTATTTATTCGATTTTGGGAGACTCATCCAAATACACATGCTTTTATTATATCCGGTGACATAGATGCTGCATCTTACGCCCCTAGCTATTCGCACCACATGTTTACCGTCTATTTTCCCATTTTTTTCCAACAAACGTTCATATATATATATATATATTTGTTGCTATACTGTTTAGATGTGTATTAGAATTATCTACAAATGAATGCAAAACCAAACTTAAACAACAGATTTGTTTAATTTCCGGATATATTAAAATCATGAGTATTTGGATGAGTCTTTCAACACATTTAAAACATAAATAAAAAAATTCTACTAAACACCGTTATGTAATATGAAGGATGTTGACACACTCACAAGAGCGGGCAGACACGGGTCTTTTCTGCAAAATTACCTGAATAGTTATACTTGTTTGAATTCATGTAATAATGGAAATTTCAAGCTCAATGAAGAGTTATTGAACTTAAATAAATTTGCCGCCTGGAGAAGACGGTCCTATAAAAAAAAAATATATATATATATATATATATATATGGAGAGGGAGAGAGAGGCAGACAAGATCGAATAAGAAATATACTTTAGCTTCACCTCCGATCTTATACTCAACCCAGCAAATTGTGAAACTTACGTTATAGGCCCCACCCGATCTGCCATCCTTTTGCCTGACTTTCTTCGAAAATGCAAAGTAACGAGCGATCGCGGTTTCGAGACACTTGGAGTGTGCTCACGGCCCGAAGGCCTCACCCAAGTCAACAAATATTGACAAACGAAACTATGTATCGCCGCTGGTCGACTGCCTCTTCTGGGTGGCCACCAAGGACACTTCGGACGCCCAGACCTAAAGACCGATTTCGGCCAACCCACGAGCCTTCACTTAACCTATTGTTGCTGCCCGCTGCGCGACTGCATGCCTTGGTGTCTAAATCCAAGGGGGTTTTGTGGACTCGTGACATAAAGACCATATACAGACCCGCCTCACTTGTTGTATCTTTGGTTTACAGCTCTAAAGAAAAGATTGTCCCCTTACGTGACACTTCTGAGGCGCTATAATTCGGGTGTGGTTCCAGTCAAGATTTGATGCTGGACATACGCTCGACAATGCCCCGTCTGAACGCGACTGGCGCGTCCCGTTACTGGTCAGGTGTACCGCCTCCTCATCGGGAATGGGACCGATGACTCGGCTAGAGCCCGTCCCAGAGTTTTCGCCGCCAAGAGACCAAGCTCTTGGCTCTACTATTATTACTAGTATGCTTTACCCCACGCCCCGATACAAACCCTCCTCGATGTATCGCATAACATGCAGGCTTTCCACTTGGCGCAGATCTAGTCAGCCTCCACCGCTACCAATGCGGGTATCTTGTTTAGAAGTTGGGTCATTATGCTGTTATGAATATGTGCCAATATACAGAACTTTCAGCAGAAGTCTCAGATGTTTTGGTCTTCTTGTGCCTTGCATGGCCGCTCTTTATTGGTGACGGTAACAAACTCACAAAATGCTCATGAATCGAATATGTCTATAGGCTCGTAAATCGGATAACCCCATCTCCTGCTTGCATCCGAGTCCTTAGAAGTACCTGTCCACTCACCAAGCAGCCGACCTTTTAAGCCTTGTGTTCGGGTAATGCCTGGACCTCAGCATGCAAAGGTAAAGCGCAGATTTCGTCTTAACAGTTACTACAAATTGCTTTCGTGGCTTTTTGGCAGGCGTGTCATTGTTTATTGTTAGATCGTGCGGTAGCCACTTTGCTTTATTTTTTTTCGCGCACAAATGTTGGTGCAACGTTTGATTTGCTACTTCCGAAGAACGACCCTAGGCGTCAGCTTTTTGAAATCGTAGGCATTTCTTTTAAGTTTTGGATTTACCGAGTATAGAATCATTATATATATATATATATATATATATATATATATATATATATATATATATATATATATATATATATAATCAGACGTTGGACGCTGTTGCAGTGTCGTAATTGTAGTGAGAGGTTGCCGCCAGTTTGTGCTGCCTTGGTATGGACATTTTTAACTCAGTTTCCCACAGCAGCAGTGGCGTCGGTGACGACGACGGGTGTCAGTCAACCAGTCAACGAACCAACCAGCCGCCACGGTGAGACAGGCCAAGTGAGTGGTGGTAGGTGGGCGTTTGAGTCTCTGGGTGACGGTGCACAGCAGTGTCCTGCACGTCCTGCACTGCTTGGCACTGCTTCTGCAGCAAGCACAGCTGGGCGCGGCCAAACCGTCATCATCAGTATCGCGAACAACGCCACCATCACTGCCACGAATCGCGCCGCACGAAGCGCCAGGGCTTCATGATCTTCCTGCAAGACGTCAGTGGCGGGCGGCACCGACTCGAGCAGCGGGTGCGGCAGCGGCATCAAGAGAAGCACGAAGCGCCTTCGAAGACGACGCCGCCGTAGCCATAGCCGCCGTTTGTGGTGCCGGCAGGAGACGCTCGGCACAAGAGGGCGTCAGTCACTCTTCATTAGCGTTTCGTTTCATAGAGCCTTTCTGCTTCCGTACTCTTGTTCCGTACTCTCGCCGTACGGCCGTAGTACAATCTCTAAGTATCGTCGTGGTTGTTGTTGTTGTTGTTATTGTCGCTGTTGTTGCTGTGGACTTTGCTGTCGTCACTGTTGTTGTCGTTATTGCCGTCCTTCTCGAAGGGGAGCATGGAGCGGGGGTTGCCCACGAGAACTGTTTCGCGACACCTCTCTTGACGGCACGGGCTGTGGTGGTGGTGGTGGTGGTGGTCACGGAGATGGTGATGGTCCTGCCTGCCCGTTTTCTTCTATGCAGCGGAAATCAGCTAGCTCCCTGGCTGACGCTGCTGTTCTCGCTAGGTGAATCGGGGCTGAAGAACCGTCAGGAAAACCCATAAGAAGAAAAATAAGAAGAGATGAGGAAAACGAAAAAGTAGAAGACGAAAAAGAGCAAAGGGAACGAACGAATGAGGTCTGCGCCAAGACGTGTATGTGGAGCGCGCCAGGCTCCATGGGAGAACGGCATGTCGAGTCGGTTGATTGACATCGTATAGCATCGCACACCTCTGCTACGCCGTTCCGTCTCTATCTTTTTTTTTCGATTCTCGCTTGCTCGACGCGCGCTTTCGGGACAAAGCAGTCATGTCGGCGGTGAAGGCGCCTCATGAGATAGGGTCCACCGCCACGATCGGCTGCTGCAGCAAGGTGTGCTGAACTCTACTTCTGCATCATACCTTTGCCAGTTTTCACAGGCTCAGTAGTGGTCCGCGGCGACAGTTACAGCAAAGGACTCAAATAATATCGTTATTGCGAGCTATATATGTATGTATGTATATATATATATATATATACACACACCGACGGGCTTTAGGATCCCTCGAGTCGTTTAGTTCTACTTGAGCAGCCTATTATATATATATATATATATATATATATATGTCAAGCCGTGTTTTTCAAGACTTGCCGCGCTCGCCTGGGTAAACGAACGCTTCCGCTGAATACGTCAAACGAATCAGTTGACTGCTCTCTTCACCCAGTCCTATCGTCTCGCCGCAACTACGCTGATTTCGTTATGCCAGAGACCATGGAAATAAAGCGACATTGTGTGGTAGCGTTTCGTTTGACGTGCAGGCGTGTTAAGGACATTGTGAATAAGGTACCGTATCCTAAAATGTACAATATATTTGGAATACGCACTAGTCAAAGATACAGACTTGGTGACTGTGCGGTACAAAAAACGGGTCAAAACGGGTCACACTGCAACTAGGCGTGAAAATAGCAAAAAGGTACAAGCCCGACTAGAGAGAAGTTCAAAACAATGCGCTGCCGAGACTGATAGTGACTTGGAAATCTCGAACAACCGCGTGATGAGGCAGCGGAATCATCTCAAGCAATAGCTCCAATATACGACAAGTTCACAATCTTACGCATGCCGATGAAGCCCGTTCACTGTTAAACAACGTATGAAAGGAAGATCGATCGGTTATGGCTGCAGCAATGGTCCAGTGCCGTGTGACAGCACCTTCAAGCCACGAGACCGTAAGCATTAGTCTCAGTCATGGCGTGGGCAGGGCAGATAACCAATGTCGAGCGCAGGATACTCATCTTTATTTCTTTGGTAGTGAACACCGGCTGCTCGATGTATCGCCAACTAATTTAAAAGAGTCGCCAGATTCCGTGAACCAGGAAGCATTTAAAAGGGTGACAGTTTACATGTCAATAGAATTCGGCGCCATATCGTAAGGCTAAGCACCAGGGTGTAAAACATTTGAAGAACGATTACTATACTCACCGCATTCGAACCCGCTCGCTTGGCTATTCCTTATAGGGGATTTGTGACGCCAATGTTTCTACTGTCAGCTAAAGTCAACGACGTGCAGTATAAGAGTGGGTAAGATATCACTATAGATCGTTCGTGATTCATGCGAAACCTTATTCGGCGTACCTCGAGCTGTGCTTTAGAGGAGTGATACTGAAAACTGATCTAAGTACCAGAAACCAGATTAACTAGGGAGTATTTTGGTACCAATAAAGAAGATACTTGTGATGTCATTATAATTTTGTGGCCATTCTCTCAAGAGACACCTGGCCCAGCTAGCCCTGTACCCGGTATATATATATATATATATATATGCATGTACATTAATTGCTATATAAACACCTGCTGTTGGCAGAAGGTATGCTATGAATTCACCATCATTTAGCGCAGGTACATTTTCTTCCAATACGTTAATATTTAGCTATCAGTCGAATGGTTGGACAGTACGTATATGTATACATACACACTCATACATATTTAAATTTACATACGCATACATTACAAGGAAAAAACAAATTTAAAGAGAGAAAAGCGAGACAAACATGCGTGATCCGGAGGCCGGAAGCGATGAACGCAGAAGCGACAAGCTGCTACTGCAACTGCACGTCACCGCTGTAATGGGCGGCCGCCAGTTTGGTGGCCTGATATTAAAACTCATATCATGACGGCGGAGACGATGATGGTGATGATGCTGTTGGTGACAACGTGACGTTTTCAGCGACGGAACAACCGCTGTAGCTAGGCTGTACTGGCGCTGTCGGCGAGTCGTGACTTTGAAGAACGCAATGTGCGTGCACGCTGAACACGCACAAGAGCAACGACGAGAACAACAACAACAACAACAACAACAACAGCAACAACAACAACGACGACGACGACAACAACAATAGCAACAACAACACCATCTACTGCCCGTACAGACAGACGCACGACGACTGTGTGGCTGAAACGAGAAGAACGCCGTTTGCTGCGTGTCGCCAACCCACGGGGAAGAAAACGTGGCGTTGGCTGCGCGAAATGCTTCCTGTCGTGCGTTGCGCGGTGGCATTGGATGGGGCTCGAAAGAGTGCGTGGGGCACAAAGCTGTCCTCGACGATGGGGTGCAATGGGGTCGGGTAGCTAGCTGGCTGCTCGGCTGGATATCCGCTTATGAATTCTGTCAATCCTAGCTTGGCTCCAGCGCTACGAAGAGGCGCGGGCATGACTTCCCACGAGAGAGAGAGAGAGAGAGGAGTAGGGCCAAAAGAAAGCAACGAAGGAAGAGATTGGCGGCGTGACACCAGCAGGAGGGGCCAGCGTAAGCTCCCACGAGAAAGCTTGAGCGGAATAGGAAAAAGAGAAAACAATGAAGAGATGGCGGTTACGGTGGCGGCTGTGTTTGTAGCGTCGAGGACGACGACCAAAGACTGGCGCCCAAAGCAGAGCTCCCTCAGACCTTCCTTCCACCGCGTGAGGAACAAGCAGGCCGAAGCACGCTTTGCCTCGTTTCGTCCATAGACCAGGAGACCCACAAGACGAATGTAGTTGACGGCTAGCCTAAACAACGGCATCAGCAGCAACAGCCACATCAATCGCCGCCCCCGCCCACGAAGCAGAAGTAACAGATCCGTTTAAAGCACAGCATTGCGAAGAATGGTTGCGCGGGCGGGAACGGTTTGAAACCACCTTTGAACTATTGTACCAGTATCAGAAGCACCAGAGCTGTAGCGAAAAATGCGTGGGCAATAACCAGCATTCAAAGCAATGTGGTGGTGTGTGTTCAAAGCTAAGTCACAACAGTGATTTTTCGCAACTCGAAGCTCTCGAGCAGCAGCTTGGTGCGGATCACAAAGAATCATCTCAAGGTGAGAGCTTATAAGATACAGCAAGTTCGTAGTCTTACTTGCACCGTCTTCTCTGATGAGAACTGTGCTGTGTGAACTGCGTTGAGCAATGTGTAAAAGGCAGGTCGATCAGAGATGGCTGCAGCAAGGATCCAACGACGTGAGACAGCACTTGGGGACGTGGGCACTTCAAAACCAGGGGTGGGGAGAAGGAACGATATGGACGATAACAAGCTAACGATGCAAGGGCGGTAGGCGCCGTATATAATGAAAAAAATATATATTTAAATAAACGCTAAATACAAACACAAACTCTCTTTGAGGTGTGTAGCCGTAAATTGGCAGTCGCCACGTGTGCAGTCCCTCCTTGTGGCGGCCGGTGTCAATGGTCCGAGTTAAACGACTTGCGAATGCAGTGAAGATAAGAGGGATACTTGACAGGGGCTGGCTGGACAGACTTTCCTTCTCGAGCAGAGTGGGACTCGACCCTGGATGAATTTTAGCCCGCTGAGACCCATACCTACAAAACGCATCTTCCCCCTTAAGCTTCACCCTCTGATGACCCAGATCTTCATAGAACAGTACTATGGCCCATCAGGACTCGGATAGTTTGGCTAGGGTCACTTACGGGTCCCCAACGTTCGACATGCTTTGTGCCAACACGTGCCAACCCGCATCATTCAAAGTTACGTGATCTTCTAGTTGGCGGAAGTCTTGCTCTCCTGAGCTGTCTCAAACCATAGCTACTCTTAGCTTCCACCCAGAAATCTTGCCACATATGTAGTCTACGAACTCTCTAAGGATTCCTCTGGGGGGACTTGCTCCGTCCCCGTTTCCGTCATTAGTCTATCTATTGCAATTACTGAGGCTCTAGACTGTTCCACCCGGCACTTTAGTGCACAGCGTGGGTCGGGTCATTCTTCGTTCCTTCCTGGCAGTGAACCTAGCTTGCTGTGGGAGCTTTTCCAATTTAAAAGAGGTAGGTCTGAAAGTTCCCATGTGCCGTAAGGATTTGTGTAAGGTAATGGCTTAGTTCTCTCCCCGGCCGCTTAATTCATTTTATGATGCTTGGAATGTGGGATATGAGAATGTGCCCTGGTGCTTCAGAAGTAATAGAACCCCATTTGGCTTTCCATGCCTTCATTGCTTTCTGTCTCTCGACTTCTTCATTGCAGCTCAAGCTGTTGTTCCTAAGTTTTCGCCTCTACTCCACCTTTAGGTCCCAGGGAGGGGCTTCTGCCAGCACGAGAGCAGCGTTTGTGCCAACCGTGCGCCGATACGCCTGGAAAATTCTGAAAGCCGCTACTTCCTAAGTGCGGCTGCAGTGTCCTGCGCGCTACCGACAGAACCAGGGTGAAGACACAGAGGAAAATCCTAATGTCCTGCGAAGAGCACACTTGATGTCATGAGGTCCCCGCATTTAAATGGCTGAATTTTTCTATTCAATCTTCCGAACGCGTGCGCATTGCGTACAATGATATGAGGTCATGTTCTAGGACTGGCGGTGTACAGTTTCGATCCCTCTTGTTGTTGATCGAATTTTCCTCGAGCGCTGTTTATTGAGGATAGAGTATAAACTATAACGCGGAGAGTCATCAATCATGCTGCTGCCACAAGAATTGTTGGAGATCCCTAGAGAAGCTCTAGATGTGTCTTAACATGCTATGATGCCGCTCTAGGCGCCCCTGATACAAAAGGATGACATGTGTATTTAGATATGCATGTTAAACGAATAGTCTATCCATCTATCAAAGGACGCGTACAGTTTTCTAACGGGAGCTAAAGTTGAAATTGCTTTACGTTGTATACATATTGTGTTTGTATAGCTATAGAGTATTATCCTTAGAAGGGGCTACATATTTCAAACTCATCAGCTGACAGTCCCAACGACAGGAAGATAAACCTTAGACTCAGTTAAAATTATCCGTTAACCGTTTCACACAGCTAGCAGCCTTTTCGTTCTTACTTTTTTGTACTGTTTGCTCTGCCACGGATTTCCCTCGATCGACAACAATATACGTATGCAATTATGAGCTAACTATATATTAGGCTAAAAAAAATTGCCGTTGTGTTTGCAAATAAAACCTTCGAAGGAAAGGCCTACATTTCAAATGCAAACTATAAATGTGCTTTGGAGCCTCCACTCCGATAGCTGCTTTTGGCGAATAGAATGGGACAAACGTGACTGTTTTATTATATAGCAGGAACCAGTATTCAAGTCAGAAACATGCATATTAGAAAAGTTTTGCGTGCAGTGATCTTGGGTTAGGCGTTGTGTGCACAAGTGCCCGCCGGTCGCACTCACTTCCGTATTTAAACAATTCTCTCGTGTATCTATCTGTCCATTATGGTAAACAGATGAAAACATTAAACATGTAACATACGTGTATAGTTTTTATTTAGCGGTTTTATAATATACTATATATGTTTGTATTATACTTTTACTAGGCAAATTAGGGTCATCGTTACTAACCTCAACTTGCAAGAAACTATTTATCACCGTACTATTTTGAAGGCTTACCTTGCCTGCGTATACAAAGTGCCTACTTACTTGCCTGAAGGCAAATCTATCTAATTCGTTTATCTAACCTAATTTGTTGTAATTAAGTAACAGGGTGTAGAAGCGCTTCAAGCTGGCGCAAAATAAATATATATATATATATATATATATATATATATATTGTTATAACATTGTTTACTATGCACCGGCAAGCAGACCGACTTGTTCCACATTCGTACTACTGGTTCGACTGGAAGAAATGCACACACAAAGACACACACATACACATATGTATATATATATATATATATATATATATATATATATAAATAAATACATAGATATATAACCCCGGCGCAGCTGCGTAGGCCACGCTAGGCTAACTAAAGGCGGACGGCTTCACGTACAGCACATATTCCCGCCGCTCTCCAGGCGGCTATTGTTACTGCTGCCGGCTACTACCGTAGTCAAAATGTAGTCTGACTACCTGCCTCCGACTGGAGCTGCTGCTGCTGCGGAGGGCGTAGGCCTTTAACGGAGAGGTAAGGCCTGTCGGCGGCCGGCGGGCTGGAAGCTGCCGCCACCAAGGTTGGATTCGATGAATCGTCCATCATTCGACCGGCGGCCCCCCCGGATGAGGCCTGGTTCGCGCGGCTCGGCCACGGCCAGAGAGACAGGCAGGGGGAGAGAGAGAGAGGACGAGAGAGATAGAGAGATGAGGACAGGAACACACAGTATATATACACAGTAGGCCGAGATGGATCAGCTGAAAAGTCGCCACCGACAGGTGACCGACAATGTCTGGGGTCCTCGGCTTGCTGCTGCTGCTGCTGCTCGGTGCGTAGGCGACACCGTTGTGTGGTTAGAGGTCACAACACGGCTGCGTAGTTGGGCTGCAGTGGTAGACTGTAGGCAAGCATTGTTATTCGGCCGGCAGCCATTCTTGTTCTGTTTCGCTTTGCGCTGCTCCGGCTGCTGCGGCTGCGAGCGATATACTCATACAATACACAATACATATATATATATATATATATATATATATATATATATATATATAATATAGATACATCCAGTCGGAGCAGTCGGTTAGTCCATTCGTTCGACTGTACAGGTCTTCGCCACGAAACGCAACGTCTTCGAGCTTGTTCCGTTCGGCAACATTGTGACCGTATCGATGTGGACATGACACACTGCCGCCGTGAAACCTGCGTGCGTACAGACGTTTTCGAGGATTGATCATGCAGCTGTGAACTACCTTGGCCAGATCATTGTCTTTGTTGCTTTTTCTCTCTCGTTCTTGATACACCTAAAGACAAGCGTGCTTATTGTCGGTTGCGCTAAATGTCAATGAATTACAAGAAAGTTCCTAATTCATATATTCTATTCAACACAATCTTCTCTCTCTCTCACTTTCTTTATATATATATATATATATATATATATATTCGAAGAATTCTTATTACGTTATATATGTGTTATATAAACATGAATAAATATGCTTAAACTAAAAATTGTATTGACCGAAACACGGAGGGCAAGCTGTTCCATTGCGTGGAACACATTTCTGGCAATAAGCCTCAAGTGTTTGCAGTTTTTGTTGAACTTGAACAACATGAAGAGCATATTTAAAAAAGAACGTCGATGACTTGTATGGCACTCTATTCGACAATGTTGAGAGAGACCTACTTTAAATGATGGCTATTGCATTAATTGTATGCAAGCGAATTCGTTCGTGTATGCAGCAAGTTGCTAGAAGAGGCTTTACGACTTTTCAGCAAATAAAATTATGCAATTTATACTGTTTGTTTTGGAGAGCAGAGGTGGCCTCTTTAAACAGAGTACGGGCAGAACATTTGGCCACTTAGTATTGGAAGTGAGGCAAGGTAGTAATGCATGATTAAAACATCTGGCAAAGAACTGACATAAATATGCATACGCTTATATACGTCTAGCCATTTGAACATACTCATCATTGCCCTAATCGACGTTTGTTTGGCATCTTCTGTATTGCCGCAAACGCTGCGGTAAACGTTTTTGAACATCTTAAACGCGGAACTTATATACTACAAAAACCACCCTATATATATATATATATATATATATATATATATATATACACGGCTTCCATCTAAAGATATGTGCGTGCGAGAAGTTTCATGAGATCTCGGCGGAGTGATCACGTGAAGATATCACCTTCAGCGTTGTGAAAGAGCAATTCCGCTGTCTCAAATAAACCTGTAAACCAATCATTGGTTAATAAAGCTACTACAGGTATATACATATATATATATATATATATATAGTTGTGGTTATTGAGAAAAGAATACCACGTAGGCGCTGTTAATGCTAGGATGTCGTCGCACGTATTAATAGATAGAAGGTCACGGCCATAGGCATACATGTGGAGGGATGCGGCAAAGATGGCAAAACTAACAGCGACGCCTGCGGGGATAACAATACCCCCCCCCCTTCGCGCCCCCGCGGTGTACGAACTCCCAACCAAGCGACGCAACCGAGCAAGTATTTGGTCGTATAGACCAGATGAAGGTCGCCTCGGGCGGCGGACCCCTTCCTAGCACAGAGGTAGTCAGTTTTATTTGCAGTTTCTAGTCTGCTTGTCTCTGGTCGTCCGTAGCCGTCGCGCGTAACGCAGAGTTCCGCCCCGTAATTGTATCATTGTTGCCATCCAACACAACGAAGGTTTACGTCGTTGCTTGATGAGCACACACGACCTTGACTAGCTTGTGCGTCCAGAAATGTTTGTCGGGGTTGACAACGAAGAAAAAGACGAAACTGCGTGTGAGAGATATGATTTGAGAGATTGAAGTGGCGCAAGGAAACGCATAAGGAAGGTCACGCAGAGAAATAGAAAGAGAGATAAAAATAGGAGAATATATATATATATATATATATATATATATATATATGTGGACAGAGAGACGGGGAACGCCTTAGTCTTTGTGGGCGTCGATCCGATCCATCACTCACTCACTTCGGCCTTCACTCACACGCCAAGGGGTCCTAGGCCAGGACATCCGATCTACTTGTGGGGGAGAGCGGGTAGGACAGAATTACGGCAGCACTACCCAGAGCAGGACAGACACCCCCCCCCCTGGCGGCAGCGCAGAACATACAAACCTCCCCCCGTGGCAAAGCAGGACCGACGACAAAAACAGCATCGATAACCAGGTGGCCTGACCAGCAGCTAATCCATCCACTGGCGCGTATTCGTACGTTTGCCCGCTGTGTTCTGCTACTGGCCTTACTGCATGCCGTTGCTGCTGCTGAATGCTGCCTTTGCTGCTGTTGATGATGACGATGATGATAACAGCGTCAACGACACAGACGACGACGACGACGACGACGATGTTGATGACGGACCCCTGTGATGAATGGGTTCGGCGCATGTTGGTGTGACCCCTGGTCAAAGCTCGTAGCCTGAACTACTAGAGGCAAGATCGCCAGTTCCGCTGGCGACCTTCGCCGTTTCCGGCGGCAAATGCCACCGAGAGCCAGCGTGCACGTGCGCATAATTTGTATATGCATGTATGTATATCTGTATGTGTCTCGGCCTCCCATGTGTGTATCAGTCCAGGCAGCCCGCCGAAGGACGTGCCTATTCAGGATCCAGTCGTTGAATGTGTCGGCAGTTCGCTGCTCTACAAGTCGATAGAATTACGCGCCGCCACTCTGATACAGTGATGATGCCATGACGAAAATGCCGGAATAGCAGCTGTAGCCGCGGCATTGCAATACAGCGGCAACAGCAGCAGAAGCTTATACTATATAGCAGCGTATAGACTGTCTCTCCCTTGGGTTGAATAGAGACTAAGCGGCGCAAGTCGTTGACGCTCGCCTTCAGCCGCTTGGCAATCGATAAAGACACGGGTAACCCATGCATGCATATTCTCCTTTTATAATGGAAGAAAGGTGTATGCATTTATTGCATATAATTATTGCTGTTATGACTGTAGTTATACATTGTGACTGTCAAAGTGTATAAAGTCCAAAACCACGCAATTCAGGCGTGGAGGTTAATTAATTGCAGCGATATCATACGTTGCAACGGCCAACTGAGGTTTGTTAAGACTTTCCCGTATCTAGGAACTCGGGTTCATCACAAGCGTAAAAGGTTTACAGCGCACATAAACGAAACAGTACGGACGTCGCTTGCCTCTCTCTCTGTCTCTGTCTCTCTGTAAGAGCAAGTAAGTAATGTCCCAAGGCTGTCCGTTTTCATTGCTTAGGGGCTGAGGTATGCTCATGACAAGTTATTAAGAAAGGAAGATCTTAACCGCGAGTCTCCGTTCACTACACAGACGGAAAACGTCAAGACGTTGATATTTAAAAAAAAAGGGTATATTACGGCCTGAAATTTTGTTCAAGTTTGTTCGTCTTTTAGATTTGCTGTAATATCAAAAGAATACTAAAACTCTCCCACTCTGCCATTTTGCTACTGGACACCATTTGATTGTGCTCACCATACACGGACTTATTACGCCTAATTAATAGACAGTTACATTTTCAAAGGCAGCGAACAGCTCCTACGATCTGCTCAACGCAGCGCGTCCGTTGCATTTGCGGCCGCTCGCAAGTACACGGGAAGTAGACCGTTACAGGTCTCTGGTGCTCATGCTCTAGCTCCTAGCCGTTCTTCGAAAGGGTATAGCCGTTCGAAGCACAGCCATTGCGGTGATTGCGGTGTTCAAGCAGCTCCTAGCTGCTCTTCGTAAGCATATCAGTGACCATAGTATTGCCATCGTGCTTCATTATCGGTGGAGTTTAGTCCATGTAACAACGCAGCTCCCCTCGACGCGCATCGCCATAATGTCCGCAGGTCTACAGCACAAGTCCTAATTTATTTTCGCTCCTACGTCTCCTGCCGCACCCGACTCCCTACTATCAAGCTTTGCGTGCTGGTGGTTGAACTGCTACTGGCACTGCCAGGCAAAAGTCCTTGGATGTTAATGGTTCCTTAAGAACCACTACTTCCACTAGTTTGCTTAAATACGGTGCGGCGCGGGTGAGTCTTTTTTACTCCGACTTCCCCGTCATCCTGCCGAGGCTATATCGAAAATAAAAAGGAGTACAACAAAAAGAGCTGTATAACATCATCGTTCGTCTGCCACAGCTAAATGGCCTGGAACGTGACCGAAGGAAGGAGCGGAGCGGCTTGCTAAACGGGTTCGAACGAGGAACTAATGAGCTGACTGCTGTTTGATGGCGGCTACCATACGATTACCAGGCGTGGATGTGGGGGTGTGCGTGTTTGTGTCAAGTATGTCAAATGGCACGACAAGCCGGCCCACATGAGGTGGGCTACCATACCAAAACACTAGGAGGGAGTCTGTCGCTCAAGCCCTGAGCGGAATGGTGATGCGGAATCCAGGAATGCAAGACGTCGATCGCTGCCCATCGCCGGACCTGCAAACTGGTGTAAGCTATAAGCAGCAGAAAATGTGTTTTCGGTCCATCGCGGTCGCCGCTAGTGCCGCGCATCTCGTACCCGACATCAGGCTACAAGAATATCCTATTTAAACGTTACTTGGTAGGACCTGTTGTCCCTTATTCTTCCGCCTGCCCCACCCCGATGCTTTTCACTTGTTCCCTAGATTATTCTCTGTCAGTCTCTCTCCCCTTTTCCCTTGCGCCCTCTCTCTTTCTATCTCTGATTTGCTCTATCTGTGCATTTTTTTGTTTTCGCGGTTTTCTCCTCCACCTCCATGTTTTCCATCTGCCCCTACTTCCTTCTCACTCATTTTAGCGTATTCCTTTCACACCGAGTCTCGGCGTGTGCAGCCGGCCCCTTGGTGCCGATGGCTGGCCGCACTCGTTAGGCGGCGGGGAAAGAAGAAGACGTTAGACGATCGTTGCTAAAAACATGAAGAACAAATTATTCCACGAATACATGAGGCGTATCTCACCCTTAGAGCCCTCGGAGCAAGCTGAATGAATGCTGCATGTGCCATCCCACACGAAGCGCGGGCGGCCGAGAAGGGGGGATCTGTGCTGCCCTATACAATGATGGTGACAACATGATGAGGATGATGGTGATAAGAATGATAGTGATGATGCTAATGCTAATGATGCTGATGCTGACGACAACGACCACGCCTGTAGTACCGGGGGTGACTGGGATGGCGGCAACGCGTCGCCGCGAGCAACAAACTTTTCCTCCACCCCTCTATCATTCTCGTACTCAATGCGGTGGTGGTGATGGTGGTAGTGGTGCTTCTGGTGGTAGTGGGAATGATGATGGTGATGACGATGATGATGATGATGGCGCTGGCAGTAATCGCTGTAGTAGCGGGGATAGTGGTGACTTTGAGTTAATAGGGTTATTAGGCCCTCCGGCCCGTCTGGTCCGGAGAAGGAGGTTGTCCCGGCCCGGAGGCTCGACCCGGCCAAGCTCGGCTCGGCCGTCAGCCAGCCAGCCAGCCATCGAGAAGGCGACGGCGCGCCGAGACCTTTATAGAGGGCTGTAAATGTGTTTAACTCGAACACGACAGCGAGGACGCGACTCGCAGGCCGCCGTCCTGCGAGTGAAGAGCGTACCAGGGTGGGGAGAGACGTAAAACATAAACCGCTTAGAGTTCGTGTGATACCAGCACTGCTGAGACTGCTGAGACTGCCGCCGCCGTCGCGATACTGTTACAACGGCAACGACCGATAACTTGCTCATTGCGGTCAATGTCAACAACGTCTTGACGTGCAGCTTTACTTTATAGCCTGCCAGCTTCAATCTATCTATGAAGCGATCGATCGATCTGACTATCTCTCTATTTAGTGAGGTAGGCCCCGATGCTGATGAAAGAGCTGACTGCTGGTGCTGCTGCCGTTGCCTACGCTGCCGCATCTCGCAGAATCTATGTACGTCTTTTAAACGCATTAGTAACGCAAAAAACGCAGGGAAGGGCTGTGTGATGTAGCAACACGTGCATACACTACATAGCTGCACTATATATTTATTAGATGTATACAAACGTGTACGAGACAAACGATGTAGACAAAAAGTGAGTAATATAGGTTTCGACATGCACACTGTTTTGAGGCGCATAGTCTGTACTCTCGCAATAGTGAAAGAGCTTAGTTTTATGTAGGTAGCCTTTTTAATTTAAGACATTAGTGTAGTTGTGATACAGATGCGTCATTCGGGTTAATGGAATTTGACGATTGTAATACCTGCCTTGCTAGAGAGCAACGTTAGCAATAATAGCGTAAGGATACCGCCAACCTGCCGCCAAATGTCTATAAAATACTTTTCGGGCTGACTTCCAGGCAAGATTTAACGTCCACGGGACTGCTTTTTGCATTGCGTCATAGAGGGACCCCCATAAATACAAATGTGCAACGATGGGGCTCGAACCCGCGCACCCATGTGTCTCCTCCGGTCGCGAGGCGCAGGCGAATGCACCGACCACGCCGCCAGGCTCGACGCCGCCAAATGTCTTCTACCTCTACGTGCTTTTACATGAACTATTTAGCGTTATTTGCGCGTATTAATAGTGTGTGCGTGCACTCCTAATTCGGAAGACACACACACCTGTCGCAATGACCATATGTGCTTTTTAGCTGCTATCGCGGGCCATCGCTTGGCATTATGTTAACAGCCCATTTTGTTAACTTGGTAACACTATGCGATGATTTAAGACGCACTATCCCATGGCGAACAGGAAACGGAGGTAAATCGACGCGTCGCCTTCTATACCACATGGAAATTTCGCATTTGCAGACAATCGGTACAAGCATTTGGTAAAAAAAAATGTCGCACAGAGTCCCGCCACTAATACGAAATGTCTCAGAACAACACGCAAAGACGTGGCAATGCATTACCTCACGGCGGCCAGGGAAGTCGTCAATGCCGAATTCTGAAGTGCCCAAACCAACCTACTACCAGATCGTTCGCGTCGCTATGCTGCTTTTCTACTCTTCCCACTGTATATGAGTGCGTGGTGTACAGATTAAAGTCTGCTGAGATGCGCAGTCGCTGGTAGCGGGCGCTAATAGTGTACATTTTTGGCATTCAGCTTTAACAAGTAGTATTCCAGAGGTAGGTTGCGCCAGTAGTAGATGATCGTCAGTAGTAGATGCACTAGATGGTCATCAGTAGAAGATGGACTAGATGGCCAACAATCGTAGATCGGCTAGCGTATTATAAAGGCGTAAATTAGTGAACTCTCAAAAAAGTGAACAACAAAATCGAACACAACACGACTTACAACACGGCTAATGATACTTGTACGGCTGGACAAGTTTATACGAGAGTGAACGATGCGTTTCGTTTATAACTATACGTAAGGAACTAACTATACGGAATATAAATGACTATATATAAATTAAAGAAAAAAAACACTATACGTACGCGATTCAACCTCGCAGTTTCCCTGCTCCGGATACTTTGTCGTCACTTCCACGTTTTTAGCAAGCGTCGCAGTGCGAAAAGCCAATACTTAGCAAATCCATTTGTTTTGTTACTGCTACGGATTGACGCTAAAATGTCCCTAATAAACCTCATCACTTCTGCAACTTATCAATACTATTTTTGGTGGGAGGCACATTTAACAACCCAGTCCACGCAAACCGAACCTCTCTCGATCAGAGTATCGGAAATCTGCCAATCGAAAGTGGTAGTCCTGAAACGTCTGTGCGAGGTAGACAGCTTTACCCAACAGTGAAATGTGTCATTTGCGTACGAAGCCCAATTCAGTCATTCGGCCAACACTCTTCAAAACTATCCACCTAAAACCGAAAAACAATTAATGTTTGACGACACATTAATTGCTTGTCAGTTGTAGGGGAATAGTTAGACAATTTTACACCGGTCGACGGTGTAAAATAGCCTGCTATATTACTGATATTTTTATGCGTCAACTCTTGTTTTGGGCATTTGGTTTGTACAATGCTGTAATCCGTCATCGCTATAACACTACATTTTATTGTTGGGGGGTTTTTGATCGCTATGGGTAACAACACATTTATTTGTCGACTCTTTGTCAGCTGGCTTTTCTTTAAATTAAGGGCGAAGAAAGAAGAAAAAGACCGCTACAATTCGGCCGCGGCATGTAACTATTCCCAACTACTACCGCACTCAAACTGTTCGCATTTGCTACATCGCAGAATGGCGATGAATTAATCTCAAGTGCATTGTCGTATTCCGTGCTGATAATTATTAGCTCTGGCCGCGAGAACAAATCGACTGCCTAGACAGACTGCGGCGTTCTAACAGACTCTAGAATGGCCGTCCTTTGTTTTCGATGGACGGAAGCGATGAGGATTTTATCCTCATTGAGTCAGTTTCACTACTGTGTCTCCCGCAGCGCTTTGTGATGTGAACTTTTTCAGACGCACTATAAAATACCATATAGAGTACATAGGTTTATTACATAGGCCGATGTTTGAAGACGCATATCCTCTTTTCATACCTAACGGCCGCCGCCATTGTCCAGTCCTTTCTGCGCTGGCCGTCCGTCTCATTCTCCACGGCTAACTAACTGTGTGAGAAGACGTACTCTGACGTATATACGCAGTTATAGTACGCCAGATAATTAAAGCAGTTATTGCAGCGTCGTGTGTCGAAGTTCGCGTACAACCCACGTACCTGTTCCTGTGAGGCCGCTTTTAAAGTTAAGTTAGCGCGTGGTAAAGATAGACGCGTCCAAAACAAAACAGCGCGCAGTAGTACGACTTTCAAAGGTAGAAGGTGATTGTGATGTCGACATTGCTAGTCAAATGGCAGCTGCTTATGATCGGTACGCGTTTAGGGCACACAGTTCTAAGTAGTTATGGTCGTCGTGAAGGACGGACGTCAATATCGTCAATCGATCAACAACAGCAGTGTACTATTCTGTGCCGATCACGGTGTTCGCTTGACCTGGTCTGGGCTCTGGTTCCAATATTGATATTCGCTCCTCACAAAAAGTCTTACACTTTTCATTCACAACTGTTCGCTCTAAAAATGTTAACCACAAACATGACCATAACAATGTCAGCCATATTTCGACAGTAAATGTTGGCATTACGATCGCCTTTTGCCATACAAACTCGTGCGTTTGCGCGCTGTCCCGTTCTGAACGCATCCATCCATCCTTACCACCACGCGTTCAATCAACCTCAAATGCTCTCACACGAACAGACACTATAGATCGGCTATACTAACGGAGGTCGGAGACGCAATGTAGCGCCAACACTTCTTTGACTGAACCGTTATCCTCCCTGCATTTTTTGCTGCGATGAACATCCGCTCAGCTTGTTAGGAACTTCCGTAGCTCGAACGTTCTCGAGTCAAGCGAATAGCGTGGGTCGGGCAGGGGCAACACACACACAATGCGCACCCCCGTATAATCCAAAACACTTTACAAGCTTCATAGATTGGCCTCGTAATCACTGCACACGATAGATCTTCTAGTCAAAGCTTAACATCCCGCCCCATGCGATGTGCACAAAGGTAGTGAACCACAAGCCACGGTGAAAATACCTCAAGCATTTTCTACTGGTTTTGGCCAACTGAAACGTGAACACGTGTGACAGAGCCAATATCGAAGCAGCATTTTGCAGTGCCATCATTCAGGGTTGTGATAGAACGATCGAGGGGTACTATATATGGCATTATGTGTAGTGCCGAAATATCTGTTTGTCTGAGAGCATTTGAAGTTAATTTAATGCGTGGTAAAGATGGACAACAGCCGGAAGCAGCGTGCAGTAGTATTTTTTTTGGCAGGAGGCGATCGTAATTTTCTACGAACATTTAGCGTCGCATTGTAGCTGTTAATAGTAAGAACTGCGCAGAACGAACACTTGTGAACTAGTAGTGGAAGACCTTTCGTGGTGGGTGGACATCAATACCAAATCTATCCAGGCGAACACCGCAATCGGCACTGAAACAACTGCTTTTGCGCGCTGTAATCACTGCCTCAATTAGAGCGATTTTTCGAGCGTCTATTTTTCTTTTAGGCAACGAAAAAATGCTATATGGACAGTCAGCTGTTCATACAGCATTGGACGGCTGACGGCTGGACATACTGTCATAGCATCTATACGTCAAATCATGTCTAAAATGATTTACGGAATGTTCGTTGGAAGATAAAAAATCAAAGGGTTACGCGATGTCTTCGGCTGTTTTACACACGCCTTCAGATATTTAATAGTCCAAGATGGTCGGGAGATTCGTCACGCCTTGTCCATATATTCTTCCCTCATAGTTTATCGCCCTTCTTCGTATATATATTTGTATATATATATATATATATATATATATATATATATATATATATATATATATATATATATATTATATATATATATATATATATATATATATATATATATATATATATATATATATATATATATGAAAATTATAGTCGTATATTTAGAACAAGAATAGTATACTTAATCTGTTAGCAGCCAAAGCCGTTAGGATGAGACAGCTTTGCATCAGCAGTAGGGAATGATGTCTGCCGATCTCTCAAACTGCGTATGAGTGCTTTCCTTATACAGCACATTAGGAGCTAGTCAAATTAGACCAACAACGCGGAGCAAAGACTGACAACGTTGATGCTCGTATGTTCGCACGGCAACGATGCAACGAAACTGGCCCGACGCCCGCGCTGGTGGGGGCTCGCCGACTCCCGGCACACGTTCGGCTGCGACGGACGACAACGTGGCCCCATCACGTGTGCCCAAACGTGCTATAGGCGGTCACGCACTGCTCTACAGCGGCATCTCTGCGTGCTCGACAGAGAGATGCATTTCGACTACACGCATCATCGGCACTTCGGGCCGGCCTCGCTCGGCTCGAGAGAAGTGCCTAGAAAGACGACCATGGCTCTGCTGGCCAAGTGCCATGTATATATATATATATATATATATATATATACGAGAAGCACGCACTGTGACCTACAATTGTCGTGGCAGTTACAGCGGCTTTCGACCAGCTGTCCTTTTAAGTGCCGATAAGGGACGCATCACAAAGGCACTCTGGAGCACAACACCGAATCGTTGTGAGTGCGGCTCCCGTATGGCACACAACGGCTTGGCTAAGCTGGGGCGTCTGACTTTCGTGGATGAAACCTGCATGATGCACAAATGGTGTGAAATGTACGAAAGATGGTGTCAGCCAAACCAGCCAATGCAGCGGCTGCTACACGCAGAATGAGTCCGATTTCATAATCTGATGTCGAGCTCTTCTGATACTTGACGATTAGACTGTTTCGTAAACAGCTGTCATGCGTCCTGATGTTCGGATGCAAGTTGCTTAACCTGCTTAACTCGCCTGACACCGACTCCGGTCGGATAGCAAATATTGGCTAGATAGCAGTAATAGAGACAGAAATTATTACCAAGCAGTAGCATTCATCTCGTGCGACTCTGACCCACCTTATATATATATATATATATATATATATATATATATATATATACTTTTAAATACGCTGTCGCAACTTTGTTGACGGGGGTTTCCAAGCCAAATGAAAACGCTGATGATTTCGACAGCAACGGCCTAGGAAGGACTGCAGTGTCATCGTATTGCTCTGCATTGAGATCATAAAGTAGTAAATGTGACATAATTTGTACATGCTTATAAAAGTCAAAACGTGTCCGATCATGAAAAGCACAACTTGAAGGTAGCTTAGTGTAGCGGCTGTTTTGTTTGCCGGCGTCCTAGATTCCAGCGGACGGAGAAACCAACACTACTTGCTTTCTACATATTTTGGCTGCACGAACATTGAATCAACTTACAGTAATGCTGGTACGGGCTAACGAAGATGGAGGTAGGTGTCGAGAGCTCAGAGAAATTTAAAATTTTCAGTGAAAATTGACTATTTTGCAAGGTCGAACGCAGTGCAGTAACGTAGTAGGATTACAGTTCGTCCTTCACGATGCAATCTCATTTCGTGCGCGCTAGCGTGATTGCGATGTGTAGAGCTGTTGAAGCCTGAAAATAAAAAAAAAACACCTGCTGATGATCACGCAGGCCGAGCTCAACGAGATTGTACAAAAAGCCTTCGAAAAAGGTGAAAAACGACGAAGGAACCCGGTGGCTTGACCCACCGCTTTTTAGTTGTATCGCAAACTTGCTTGTTTTTAACATGAGGTGATCGATGCCCTGCACTGTGCACTAGGTACCGCAATTTGCTAAAATAAAAAACGAGCGTTGATATTTAGGACGTGAACACTTTCACTTCGCGGCAACCATTTTGGAGACTCTGGTGGTGTCAAGGCCAAAGTATCGTCAAGGCCACGGCGCGATACCGCGATGATTAACAACAGGGGCCGAACTTGCAACAACTCGGTACATGACAATCATGACTAGCGCACTAGTCCCCTAGACCACGCCGCCACAGGCATAGAATACTAACTTAAAACTAATCTTAATGATACTTGTGTTTTTTTTTCGCTTTGCCAGCTTTTGACTAAGAAGCACAGAGTCGCAGGAAGTCGGTTCGCATCTTTTTATTGTGATCCGGCTCGCGATAAACCCGTCAGCGGTTCTTTATATGTAACCGGTGTCCGTTCTAACAATTCAACGCCTGACAAGTTGGACACGTCAGTGGTGTTTTTTAAGTAGGAATCTACAATTTACTCATGAAGCTGAAGCCGTATCGGAGTTTTACCCCAGATGAGATGCCGCCTGGTTTCTACAAAAAGTTAGCGTTGTTTCTCTCTGAGCCACTTGAGTTGATTATTAATAATAATAATAATAATAATAATAATAATAATAATAATAATAATAATAATAATAATAATAATAATAATAATAATAATAATAATAATAATAATAATAATAATAATAATAATAATAATAATAATAATAATGGTACTGTTTCTAATATGTTCAGAGCGTCGTAACTAGATTCACAAGAAGAGGCAAGCACAGACGTGGGAAATTACAGACTTTTATCACAGTGCTTTTTTGCATGGCTATGACCATAAATTCACGATCCGCACTTCATTGTGTATAGTTCACCAGAAAAGTGATTTTTAGGTTAACTCAAGGGGGCTGCGCATCTCCCTTGTCATACAAATTGATTGTATATGATTTTGGTCTTATGATGTACTATCTTATGTAAAATACCTTGAATAAGCAGATGACCTGAAATTACACTGTAGAATTTAAAACCAATAAAAAAGTGTTGTCTTAAGACATTTAGATTGTGAGTATTTAATGGTGTCACACTACCTATATCAATTGTAAGTTGCAATCTGCTGCTCAAGTGTCTGCTGAGCTCTAGTTAGAGATTTATGTAACATGATTAATCACATTTTCTCTAGTCCTAATTGACATAATTCTTAGATATTTTACTGCAAAAAAACAGATGTATATAATCTTCTAGAAAAATCCCAACCCAATAAAATTATAATCAAATCTGGGGATAAAACTATTATTAATATTGATAATACAAATAACAAAATCAATAATTTAAGTATATTTTTCTCTTTATCTATATATATATGATTTTGAATATAATATAATATTACTAGAAATTATTAAAATAACTAAACAAAAAGAACAAACAATTCAATCAACTATAATATAAAAAGATATTTCTCACAACATACCAGAAAATAAAGTATATTTAATAATATAAAATTTAATATTGGCCAATATAAATAATATTCTAAATAAAAATATGAATATCAATAAAAATATTAACAAGTAAATATTAAAAAATATATATATCTATTGTGATGTCTTAGCTACTATATTGCTCTTTAGTCTGGGAAACATGTTTGACGAGATATAAAACTTAGCTGAGTGCGTACAGTCGCATTTATAAGGGGGCTCTGTTGGGGGACGAGAAAGCTTTGCAGCCTATTTTCTAGTCGAACACGTTTGATTTACTCATTTTACTTACTGGTTGGTGTACAAAACAACTCTTTGTGCTAATAAAGGCGTTTTCTAATCGATTCTGTGTTAAACATGTAGGCTACGCGAATCAGATTTTTAAATAAAGCAAACATTGTCCATACTAAAAACAATTCTCGTTATTATTACTATAATTATCATAAATATTGTAACGCCTCAGAGTATGGGGGCGACTCGTCCAGGGAACTCCGACCTGAGGAGGCATGAGCAGAGTCTTCATGACGGCCCCGGCATGTTGGTGATTTATCGTTGCTGATCGCCGCCGTCCTGACACAGTCACCGACAACAGGATTCTCTTTTGGCCCCTTTTTCCGCTCTCATGTACCGTCCCCTACGCCTATTTCCGTGCTTGCCTTGTTCTCAGCTTTTCGTCGTCCTGCCCACGACGTCGCGTAGATGATGACTGAAAATCTGCCAGATGACCACACCGTTTTCGGCCTGCCGTCCTCTTTTCTACTTGTGGGGTCACTCCTTTCGTGGAGTCTTCCCTTTTATGAGATATTCCCCTTTCAGGGTCGTCCTGCTTCTTATTGGATCCCCGCCCTGATGGGACATCGTCCCTTGAAGGTCTTTTTTTTTATTGGGGGTCTCTCTTGTCGAGCCTTTGCCCTTGTGGGGGCTCCTTCACTTATGGGGTTTCTCCGCCCCCCCCCCCCCCCCGCTCTGTAAGGTATCTCGCCGCATTGCAGAGCCTCTGCCTTTATAGAGTCTCATAGAATCTCTCGTCTTGTGAACTCCCTACCCCTGGCCGGCCTCAGTCTAGCTACTGTCACTTCCAACCAACTCTCTATGGCCCCGTCGCTCTCTTCTTGGGCCGTATCTCCTCTTGCTTTTGTTTTCTCACTCCAAAACAAACGAGCAAAAACGTTGGCGTTTGTCATCCCGTATCTTTTTATTTTTTCTTTCCTCTACCGTTCGCGTGCGTTCGGCGCTCGACGTTCATGGCCGACGACCGGTCGTTTGGCCCGGAGCGATTCCGGAAGAGCTATTGTTACCTCCCCCCCCCACCCCCCCCCCTCCAGGAAGAACGGAAGACGACAGGACGTATCCTTTCTTTGGTCTTTTTTTTTCTCGTTTATTCTCTTTCTTTTGCACGCTTTTACCTTCGCTTGAGTTTGCGCTTGGTGTTTTTCTTGATCTCTCCCTCTTTCCATCTCATTTTTTAATGTAGATATACTACGTATACCTGTGCATAGTATAAGGACCAGACGACCCCGCCTGAGCCTTTTAAAGTAAAAGTCGAAAGGTCCTCCTAGCTACCAAAACGCGACTGCAGCGATATCTGCAACTGTTACTACTATTACTACGATCACTAAGTCAACAATAACAACTGGTTATTCTGTGGACAGGATCACCGCCACGGCGGTGAAGGCACGGGTCACTCACTGGCTGCGAGAGAAGGTCGCACGCCACCGCTACGCCGCCGAGTTTGAGGAAAAACGCAAAACAACATAAGCGCAGACAAGAATACAGCCAGTCATGCAGCCAACTGTGTGTGTTCTAGTTAGGAACATGAAACGGGATTGTAGAAAAGAAAGGAGAAAGGTACTAAATTAACAACAACAACAGCAAGAACGCGACAGCTTTGGAAACTAATGTACACCTACCTGCAGAAGTTAGTTTCTTACTCCAACGGTAACCAGCAATTCAAGCAACGACGCAATGCTAAAACGTTACACAATGCTTAGAGAAGCACAAAACTGAGAAATGTTTAAGATCACGTTAAGCACTCTTTCAATCGATCAGGTTTAGTTCAGACTCAATCAGGCTCATTAATGTAAATGAATGCACGCTTTTACAATAGTGTTTTTTGTCGTACCTTCAATAATGACCGTGGTATTATTAGTATACACTTTACTCTTTATAAAATCCCACATGATAAAGTGTGGCGGCGTTGAAGAATTACAAGGTCTTAGAGGCAAATTAATGTCCCCGTTACTCAAGATTACCCGTCCTGGACACTTTATCCTCAAAAGGTCAATTATGTCGCCGTCTGTGTGGCTTGTGACACCATCGTGTTAAGACTAGAGTTCACTCGCAACGATTCCTTGCAAATTCGGCCAAAAATGTTTAATAATCATGCAAATCACAATTAAGGGCATAGGCTTACCATTTACCGTGGAGTGGAAACAATTGGGTCCCTTAATCCCTTTGGACCAGAGCCCACACCAGACTACTACATAAGGCACATGTAACAGTTTTTTGTGAATCACGCGAGGATTTTCAATTGCCCAGAAACGGCAAAAAAAAAATAAGACTTCTATTCAGATATAAATGGGCTATGTCGTAAATCGTCTCGCTTTGGAGATTATGTGGCATCACGCCGCATAATCTCCAAAGCCCGAATGGCGATGTTTATCCGCTCCTAATAGTCCGTAGGCTTAAGCTCTTGCGTCAGTTAGATATTATATAGATACATCGCTAGATAAGACCTCTACATATACCAGGTTGGCGTGCGCGAGAGACCCAGTTGTTGGGCACATCGCCGAACCGATGTTTCCGAACAGTGTTCCACACTTTTGGCTCAAGCGGCCATATTTTCAGCCGAACGAGGGCTCCGAGGTATTTCATGGCTTGGGACATTACGTACTGAACCTGTCCGGTGATACTTTTGTACAAGCTCACAATTAGTGTTCTCACAACGTAGACCGTAAATTATACTCAAAGCTCGTCGGCATGCCCGTAGAGTATTTCCGTTTCACGCAAAATTTTTGGAATGCCTATGGGTTCTTCAATTGAGGAGACGCTACGTCTTGGATTTGACAGTCCTACGGTGTTCCGCTTACAAAAGATTGCTTCTAAAAGATGTCAGCTGATTATTGGACTTCCTGTATGTATATATTTTTTTGCCACGGGAGATCGAAGTCCTACGACTAAAAACTGCCAATATCGTTTATACTTATTTAAGTAAGAAGTTTTTAAACGGTCATTAATCACGGAATAGCCCAATGGAGGTCTTGAACGAAATCGCGTTTAATGGACACGTCACTTTCTGCTGAATGTCTGAAACCGAGTCGAATAAAACAAATCATAAATTTGTTTTTTTTATTTTGAAAGTAGTCTGTCCGGGCTAAGTTGGGCGGGTAAAACGGGTGGTGCCAAAAACACTTACTTTGGTTAAAAAACAGCTGCACATAAACATTTAGTTTACTAGCTATTTATTGTTTCTCATTCAAACCCTTTACGTAATATGACACAGCTAAAGTTAATCGCAGACGTACCTGTTGTGCCTGACAATTGCACAGGGAAATTGATCATAAAGTCTAATATATATATATATATATATATATATATATATATATATATATATACATATATATATATATATGTATATATATAGATATATATATGTATATATATATATATATGTGTATATATATATGTATATATATATATATATATTTTTTTTTTTTTTTTTTGCCATTAACAGTTCCTCTACCAACCGAGAAAGGTAGCAAATTTACAAAATTCTCATTGCTTTGCATTTGAAAGGTCGTAAATTCGAATACTATCCTAAAACTTTTTCCGCAAATTAATATTCGAAAAACGACGACACTTTTTATGCCAGTAGTAGAGTAAGTCGCAAGTTGAGTTTGTAAAATGGCAGCCAGACTGTCCAATTTTATACGCTTACAGCCCTAGGTAGCTCTAGCGTAGCTTGTACAACTTGCAAAACTGAAAATGGATTTCTATTTGGACCTTTCGCGCCCTCTAAGCAGGTGATGTCGATTTGAGATGAGAAAAAAATGTGGCTTTGCTTATTTTGCAGTGAATGGAACAGCCTCTGCTCTATTCATATGCATTGCGCTCATTTTGCAGTAGGTCGCCAAAAGATCGCCTGGGGACGAGACATAGGTTACCACTGAAAGTCAGTCTATCGATGTTGTTCTCAACGTGCCTTCCTCCGGATTTCAACTAGTGCAGCCAGATGAGACTACTACATTTATACCCCGACCATTGCGAGCGAACTCAATTAGTTAGTTCCCGTTCAAATACAACATACATTAACAATCATCATCTAAGCAAAGCTAGTAAGCATATCTAATCTGGCGTTTGTTGTTATTGTGACTGTAATTATTGTTAGAATTAAAAACATTTTTTTAAGGAGGTTGTTTTTAATTGTAATTATTGTTGCCATTGTTGTTGTTGTGGCCGTTGTTCTCTAGCGCCCAATGCCTTCGTGTGAGGAGCGATAGCAGAGTCGAATTTTAAACGTCGTTGTAATGCGTGCCTGCTTCCGTCAACGCTGTGAAGCATCAGTTGTGGGTATTCCCAAAGCTAAGTTCTTGCAGCCCGCTTACACATAACCAGCTTATATATATATATATATATATGCATGGGAGAACAAGTCATTAATGCATTGCAGTGTGGAAGCGTGTGTTGTATACGTGTGTGTACGTCTGCGCATACCGTATTTCCTGCGTGCGTCGTCCTCATTGGCGCTAATGAGTAATTAGGTGTCACAGCTGAGATTGCCATTTGTCTCTGTCGAACGGTGATGAACGGGCGATGAGCGCCTCGACAAACGACGACGCACGTACCGTCCTGTCGAAGCTCCGAATGCTAGGTAGGAGCTTGCCCCATGTTAGCCCCAACCCAGCCCATTAACGGGCACACCTACACCTGGCGGCGGCGGTGGCGGCGGCCATCAATCCCTGCGAGACCACTCGAGGACCATTCTCTGCCTCGGTCCAATGCGTCGAATTTACAACGACCACGCAGAGGAGGAGAACGTAGAAGGAGAACGTAGTAGGAGAAGAAGAAGACTGAATCTCGTGGCGATGGTCATTAGCCGGGTGGGGTCGTGCGTTGTAGCCGGTGTGTAGCGTCGGTCGGCCTGCGAATGTCCCAAAGCAAACAAGACCCTCAGTCTCCACGACGACGACGACGACAACGACAACAGATCGGCCCGGTCTTGCTTCGTTGTTGTGGTACGCTGTTTATTACGATGCCAGTTGTTGTCCCTTTTCTTGTTGTTGATGTTTTTGTTGTTCCTCTTGTTGTTGTCAATGTTGTTGTTGTTCCTGCTGTTTTTGTCGATGTTATTGTTGTTGTTCCTTTTGTTGTTGTTGTTGTTGTCGATGTTGTTCTTGTTGTTCTTTTTTGTTGCTGTTGTTGTCGATGTTGTTCTTGTTGTTCTTTTTTGTTGTTGTTGTTGTCGATGTTGTTGTTATTGCAACTCTGCTGCGACTGCTCTTCTTGTAATGGTGGTTGAGGTGCTGATGTGTGCATTGCTTCGTCGCCACAATCAACACAACATGACTATGATCGTAAGCACTCTTCAGACTCAGACGCGTTTAACTGACGTAAAATAAACGTTATCTGCCGTTCGTCTATCGACTTAAATATCGAGTAGTACGTCCAAGAAATCCAAACAGTCCAGGCTATGCATGAAGGATAAGTGACTAATGTAACAATGTAACCTTGAAACAGGTAAAACAACAAAAATACTATTTGTAATGGAGAATGTCGACACCCCTGCGTTTATTCCTGCTAATCAGGTAGACGTGTTTAGTTCAGTCTGCATGAATACCGCTTCTCCTCAAATCTAGATACGTAATTGCTGTACTTGCGGCTAGATATAAACGTTGACGTACAATTGGCCGCTTACCTAGCCCGTGGAACCTAACGTAGGCAGCTGAATCGCTAAAATCTAGAACCGAATGTGATTATTATATAGCTTTTTTAATCTATCTATGTTGTCTATGACTAAAAAGCAACAATTATACAGGCGACGCTTATTTAGTATACAGTTATTAACCGGCGTATATGCTTACGTACAGAGCCCAAGCAGAAGAAGCGGGACTTTGCATGTTTATATATATATATATATATATATATATATATATATATATATAATATATATATATATATATATATATATATATATATATATATATTGCAGACACGGGCGATAGCCTTTTTATGCAAAATGCCCTAAATGGTTACAATTATTTGAATTCGTGAATTAATGGAAACTTCAAGCTCAATGAAGAATTACTAAATTTAAATAAATTTGTCGTCCGCAGAAGACGGTCCCATAAAAAAAAATATGTATATATAGTGCCTTCGGATCTGCTTCAGTCGCTTTCTCAGCGCCCAGGATGGCCGCACTCGGAGCTTCAGCGTTATATCACATGCCCACTAGTTGCCTAGCCGCAACCTCTAAGATCCTCTTCGTGACCGCGTCGGGGGCCGTAGAAGTTGGACCCGCCGTCATGACTCCCTTGTCGCCGTCTTTTCGCGTCCACCCTACACATGCGCTTTCAGGTATGGAAGTAGGTCCCCTGCCCCCGGCACGCTCTTGACCTAGGTCGCTGGCTTTTTGGCTTTTTCCTCTTGTCTCGAGGACTCGTTTAGGCTCAGCTTTATCCAAACGATCCTTCTCCCACTAGTACTACTATTTTTACGCCCGTTGAAGTGCACAAGCGTACTCGTAGGCGAAACAGCCTTAACTTCGGTTAGAAAGGGAAGACTTCCATTGGCCACACACATATGCTACGGCTGGTGCGTCTAAAAGCCATAGAAAAGCGTACAAGGAACGGCCCAGGAGAATCGAGGCCGAGGGAAGGAATGCTGAAAAGAAGAACGAATCGGATTCGGCAAACCGATGTGGAAACCAAAACATAAGAAAGACGCATAGAAAACAAGAAAACGAGGCAAAACGCGCACCAGCGAGCAAGCGAGAGAGGGAGAGAGGATAAGAAAATAAGGGACAGAGGCAGGTATAGGACAATTCACAGGATCACGCAAATCACACCGAGAATTGAAGCAAGAGAGAAACGAAAAGATGGAAAAGGGTATCTTGTTTTACCCAGAGGAGAGCTATCAAAGCTGCACGAAGGTAGTGATTAGTGTCAGGGAGGAAATGAACCAGCTCACAAGTATAAAGGAAGGCGAGGATAGGTGAGCAAGCGTTTTTAAATTCAGCGCGTCCTATGCATCACTAGCTCTATTTTTAAGCCAGCACACAGTTGCTGACTCAAGTTACGAATGCATAAAGTGCGCTAAAGAGCCCAGCCCAGCGGCGGCAGCATCGGGATAGGTAACATGGGAGAGACAACGAAGCGGCCGCTGTTTTCAGCTCTTGCTCCTAAGAACAACGCGTTCGACGTTCTAGGTGGGGTCGCGAGGACAACGCAGCTGTTTGTGAGCTGTAGCTTTGTTCTGCATCTGCTGTCATGGCTGGCAGCGTCGCCAATGCTGTGGGTGCTTCTGTTTGCTCTACTAATGCCACACTGCTCCTGTAGCTGTTGCTGCTGCTGTGAATGGCTTTTACGCACGGCATTCTGAGGGGAGTCACTCTCCTAAATCCCTCTTTTTATCTCGGTGTTTCCCTCTCGTTGTGTCTGTTTAAACTCGCTGGCTCGCTAGAACGATGTAAAGCAGGTATAGCGGGAATAGGAAGCCCGTAGGCATACTCCCCTCTCAGTCGCTAAATCCTGATTTTATCTTTCGCGCTCTAGATTTCTGTTTGTTTCTCTGTTTGTTGCCTTCTCTCTTCTTACTAGCTGTATGTGCTCCTCCTCAATCTCTCTTCGTCTTTTTTTAGTCTTTTTTTCCGTCTACTCCATTTTTGAATGACCCCATATCTGTGCTTCTGCATCTTCGTTCTTCTCCTCCTCCCCCACCCCATCTAGAGGTGGCCAAAAAGTTTGCGCCTTATTGAGAGCTGTTTTGGGGCGCGATGGCGGCTGCAGCTGCCGTCGCAACAAGAAAGAGCGCCGACGAAGGCGGAGGATCGTCTAGGTGTTAGAGAAGTAGCAGTGGGGTACCAGTAATAGTTTGTAGCGTTGATCGTAGTAAGAGTAAAACTAGGGGTCGCAGTGATTACTAGTGACAGTAGAAGCAGTAGAGATCCAAAGTGGTTCAAGTGGCTCTAGCGACGTGTTTCTTTGGCTGTCATCGGCAGCAGCAGGTTGCTCGTTTGTAGTCGTCGCAATCGTATTGTCGCTGTTGTCGTCGTCGTCGTCATCGTCGACGATGAGGTGGGACCATTTTAGGCTTTATTCATAGATTCGGTGAGCGAGCCCCCAGCACCCCACAGGCAGCCCCTAGCACCCCACAGGCAGCCCCTAGCACCCCACGGGCAGCCTCCAGCACCCCACAGCCAACCCCCAGCACCCCACAGCCAAACCCCCAGCACCCCACAGCCAACCGCCAGCACCCCACAGCCAAACCCCCAGCACCCCACAGCCAACCGCCAGCACCCCGCAGCCAAACCCCCAGCACCCCACAGCCAACCCCCAGCACCCCACAGCCAGCCCCAGCATTCCTCGCATCGACTCGCTGCTAGTGGTAATCGTAGAAGTAGCCCTAGCAGCACCACTAGTAGTCGTACTAGTGGTAGTATCACTTGCAGTACTTACTCTCGCGTAGAAGCAGTAGCAGCAGCGGCCGCCCTCGCCGCATCATTGTACGGTTTGTCGCTACGCATTTTCTCCGCCGCTCTACGCCTCGCTGCGCATTTGCGAACGGCCGGCGACGCGCTGAGAGCTTGGTGGCCGCCCAGTCACACAGTGTGCCTTGCTAGTGGCAAGGCCTACTAGTGGCTGCTTCACTGCTTGCTGCTTTGAGCCTTTTGCGACCGACTGAGCAAGCGAGCGGCCGATGGAACCGACGAAAGACAGTCCGACAGGCAGATGGACTACCCGCAGCACATTCAGCTCGCAGACCGAAGCCAGCCAGGCTGCCGTAGACAAGGAACCGTTGGTTTATACATATATATATATATATATATATACATATATATATATACATATATATATATATATATATATATATACATATATATATATATATATATATATATATATATATATATATTTGCACGCAGGTCGCCATTGAGTAACAAACAAGGAACTGCAATTACCCTGCGTTACGATCGCTTTCGCGACGTAGTCGCCATGCTGCTGAAGCGCTGCTTACACGACCAGCGGTTTAAGCTTTAACTGTTTGATCCTTTTTGGAAAAGTAGGAAGCCTCGTGGGCTTTGAAATAGGCATCTGCGGCGGCAATGATCCCTTCATCGGGCGAAAATTCCTTTCCTGTTCCCGCGACTGCTTGACCCTTCGGTGTGAGTAGATTCATTAAAGAAGATTCCTTGGGAATTCCCTAGAACACGGTGGCGGCCATTACCTTCCCTTCCCGGCCGAGTCTTTGATTTCCTTCACTCTCATTTCATTCACTTGGTGCTGTCCATTGCTATGTCTATTGCCATTGCTAACCTTTCGTGCAATATGTTGTGTATCTCACTTACTAAGGCATCTACAATCTGAGTAATTCGTGCGACTCAGCTTTCATTTGCGCAGCTAGCCACTTCTTAAAAAAACGTTTTATCACGGTTCAAGATTCGTGTTTCTCTATGTTTACGACAAATGCTGACATGTACAGTTTAAATGTCTGGCATACGCAGTCTCGCCTCTGCCTGAAATTTGAAATGATGTAAAGGGTGATATTTCTGGGTCATACATAATATATAAGTATGATGATGATTATGGCAACGTCTTGGGAAAACTCTGGTTTCAAATTGACAAGCGGTAAACGTGTATTGATATAAATATTTGCTTATAATTTAAATTGTTATATGTGCACAGAATACGTAAATGTGCAAAATTGATTAAGTTCTATGTAAGTTATAGTAATAATAGGAGACATATATATATATATATATATATATATATATATATATATAAACGCGCATTTGCATACACATTTATTGAGTTTGCATCTTTATGTATACTGTGCATATATTACAACGCTATTGTGGATATATTAATAAAAGCGAAATTGCTCTGCACAAATTATAGGATTACACACAAGGTGTTGTCTTCTTCTTAAAGAACTTTAGTAATTCTTGAGCTAGTACTGCCCAAGAGTATTTTTAAACTCCCTCGTACGAGGTTGAACAAAAATTGTTTTAGCTGCAAATGATTTAATGCTCCAGATCACCGTCCCTAGTGTATGCCTGCTGAACGATTAGAGTACAGGACACGAAGCTTAACTACATATTACAAACTGGGGGCTAGATGCAGCGGCCTATATGGTTGTCAGCCCGACGCATTTGTTAAGTTGCTTTTTTTTACTGCCTCCCCAAACTGTTTCGCACTAGCTTAAACTAAATAAATGCGATTGTACACGCAGATAAACAGACAGTAGAGTTTTGCACTCAAGTTTTTATCTTGCGATTTTTTTCAGTATACATCTCCGTGCAGGAAAATAATTAAGTTTGCTATTATGCATAACTCGTTTCCGGGTTTTTATTTGCTAAGCATTTATAAAGGTGATGTGCGTCTAAATTTACGACATAGAGACAATTTTGGTGACTTTTACAATGCTAGGTAAACCAGGCTTAAGATACTAGTCGCTATTCGCCGCGCGTCGTCCGATTCGTAATATTTATGAATAGCCTCCTAAAAACTAACCAAACACAGCCGCCAATGATTTTAAGAGCGTATATAATGGATCGGATATGTGAAAAAAAATTCCCGCTGAATCTAGTTAGCACACGGTCACTAACTAAACCCTCGAGTAAAACATTTATTGATCTACATTACAAAGTGCGATTTGTTAAAAGAACCTTTAAAAAACAATACAACTTACATTTAATTCGTGACTCTCATATATACGTGTATGGTCACAGCAATATGCATTTGTCTTTAAAAAGGCGTGGGTTATGCAAGATGAAATGACTCGCGAAATTTTTTAAAGTAGATATACATATTTAAAAGGATGGCATGTGGGACCGTTTCAAACGCCACGTCCGCCTCTAACGCTTTAGACAGTGTTTTCCTAACGTCACCTTGCTTTAAAGTGACGCTCGTTGCCTTCTTCGTGAATTCCTTCATACAAAAAGCAGCACATTTAGCACATTTGACAGGCGGCTATAGGGCTTCCAATGCGTTTAAATACACGGTTCTTATCTAAGCACAGTCAAACCTAAATATCTATATATATATATATATATATATATTTATATAGAGACAGAGAGGCTAGAGATAGCCTCGTTAAATGCGATTGCATAAGTGACAGCAACAACTGCAGTTTTACCCATAGCGTCAATATGATGCAGCCTATTGTTACTTTCGGCGACAAGTGCAGGGCAATTCGTTCAAGCTGTTCGCACAGTGATTGAACAATCACGATGATGACGACGGCTGAATGGCTACAAGGATTTCCACAAGACAACACGAATTGCACGAACGATGCCTTGCCGAGATCGGCCTACTGCATACTTACTGTAGCAGTAGCAGCAGTGAGTATGCGCCGGCTACGTTGAGTGCACAAATGCCAGTCCCTGCCCTCCCCGGTGAGTATGTATCGGTTCCCCTGTCCATTTCTGCGTCTCCAGATGTCTGGCTGCCTCCAAAGGTAAACGTGAGGTGGAGACGGATGGATCATAAACAGGCCTGCTTCGTGGCATAGAGGGGGGGGAGGGGAGACGCGATGCATCAATGGTCGATCGAGATCCTGTTGACATCGCGCTAGCTTTACGGTCGACGCATAGGGTGGAGGAAAGTGTTTTTGGGCCTGCACTAGCGCGGTGATTTGATGTGTCTGGGTTGTGCGGCGATAGGCTAGTGTACAAGGACGTGGCTGTGGGTAGGCAGGCTGGTGTCGATGGTCTATGAGGAACCATATGTGTATGTTCGTCTTCGGCCTTAGGCTTGCGGATAAGTATGTCTAGCTTGCCGTGACGATGGGAATTGTGGTAATCTAGGGCCGTCGCTATAGGTACGTATGCATGTCTACGGCTATGTATGTACATACCTACATCCATAGCTCTACCATGGCAGTGTTAGCGGCAACAGCAGCAGCAGCAGCAGCGGAACCAGAAGAGCCTGCATCGTCGCCGAGATGGGAACGCTGGAAAAAATGGTGATGACATTCGCCCGAGGGGATCGGGCGATTGTTGCCGATCATCTATCGGGCCGCCGCAGGAGCCACTGCACGAACAAACGACGGTGGGTGGCCGCGTTTGTCTTGAACAGCCGCCGCAGTATCAACAGCAGCAGCAGCAACAACAACAACAGCCGTGGTAGCGAGCTATTGGGAGAGCGCGTGTTGTACCCCCAACCCGCAACCTATAGCCCAGCCCAACTCAGCATAGTTTTGCCTAGCCCGACGCAGCTCAGGTACCACCACAAGTTCAGAGCATCACCGTTCTGAAAGGCAGTCTCGTCCGCGATTCTCCGGGGGTGGATCCGCCACAGCGACAGCAGCCGCCGTCGCCGTCAACACCCCCCCCCCCCATCGTTCCCCTGTATGACTGGGGCTGGTTGACTTGCCTTTGGCGTTGCCTTGCTGCAGCTCAAAGACGACGAGGACAACGACACCCATCTGTCTGCTTGGGCGTCCAGCTTGCATCAGCTTGGGGAACGGGGGATGGGAGGTTAAGGGGGTTGAGTGAAGGGCTGCTACCGTTCTACCGTTCAGCCGCGGTCGCAACGGGCGGCCATCAGTACTATCAGCAGCGTCAACACTACCATCACTACCGCCAACACTATCATCATTAGCATTTCTATCATCACTATCAACACAAGCAACAGCAGCAATAGCGATGCCAACAGCAGTTACCACGGCTCTACAAATTCCTTGGAGTACTTGTGCTCCCGCCCCATTGCCGAGGTGCTCACGCACGCAGAGCACCGCTCGCATTTTACAAAACAGCGTCACGGGTCAGACACCCTGTTGCTGAGATCGTCCCAGACGTCTTCAGGGTAGCGCCTGATGTCGACAAACGCCGCTTGCAACTCTTGCTTACGTCTCCTTTATATATATATATATATATATATATATATATATAAATCATTGGTTTATTAACACTTTGGTTAGCACATTATACACTTTGGACACGACTAATGTTTATGTTGCATCACATGATTTTCTGCCGTCTTGATAGTCCGACTAATGACTCAACTGCTAGACATGCTACAACACTTTTGAACCCATCCGTGCTGCACAACACGTGATGAAACTTGTGGGATGCAGACGCCGTCCGGCGCAGGAGAAATCTGGAATTTACAGAGCGTTTGATGGAAGCCATGAACAGAATCGCGTGACCAGATGACGGACCGGGTGTGAGCGACAGGGGAAAACGCGGTACTTGCTTTTCGATAAATGGCAGGATGTCAGAGAGTGCCTAGACCAGACGGTTGCGCGCGTTGCGGGGTAACCCGATAAACCTTTTGTCCGGCCAAGTCGTCCACAGTAGGGTGACGCCACATGAATCGACTGAGGACACGTTTATGTTAAACATAGGTAATGGACAATCTCTGGGGAAGTAGAATCCTTGCCATAGCCGAGATACTTTTAGCGATGCGTTCAGCAATGAGAGTTCTAAATGCTTGACCTTTGACCGGAAAGGCAACGCCCAGATAGCAGAATCGGCCTGCGTAATCTTTAGAGGATTCCTGCAGCCAAAGCCGAATGTGGATGACTAGTCGCCCTCGCGCTCGGAACTTGATCGCTTTTGCCGTGTCTAACGATGTGATCTGCACAGAGCACTGCAACAACGATGTCTTTTCTAGAAGATCACTTAAGGGAACAGAAAACAGTAGGGAGGCTAACGTTGGCTCCCTGATGGTATCTATGAACTGTTCTAATCCTACACGAATTAGCTAACCCAAAATACCAGTTTTATGAAAAAAAAATCTAACTCTGTATCATTTATGCAACATCTCAGTATGCGTTGACAGCACTTGCGGGTTTTTAATGACCGGTGCCACTCATTTTTTTCCACTCTCCATCTGCTTCTGGCGTTAGATCAAAAGCGGTCTTAAAATTTATAAATACCGCGTATAAAATTACGGTATCTTTGGTTTGGAGAGGGTTTCCCAAGCGTGCTAGTAGTTAGCGTATTGGCGACTTCTGACCCCGTTTCTATGTCTTTTCCTATAGGTATAACAATAAAGGTATCCTCTTTTCCGTCTTAGGCATTTTACCGGATATCAGGCATTTATTTTGCTTTAAATATTCGTTTCTTATCATATTATTTCCGCTCGCTGCGCCTCTATGCGGCCTTTCAATTGCTCTTACAACTCCTTTGATTGTTACGGCATGGGCCATTCATTTCCGTGCGGGTTCTGTGTCTTTGTCCCAATGCATATTGCACCATATTATCTTTTTGCGGTAGTATCAACTCAACGCTACACACTAGGACATAAAGAGTTAATCAGTCGTCTAATTTCCACTGGGCAGTCCTGTGGAGATCCGAGCTATCAGACTTCAAGGGGGAGATGCGCTTAGTGCTCGGTATGAGCCTCGTGGAGCAAAAATCCCTTCTTTGGGATTGAATCTTGCACAGCTCAGGACAAGACGAAGTATATATATATATATATATATATATATATATAGATATATATATATTTATATATATGTGTCGAGTGATGCAAACAAAAAGTGTTGCTTGCAAGCAAAGCAAGATACGAAACACAAGCCAAGCAAGAAAAAGGGAGATTTACGCATTGCAGAAAAAGGAAGAAAAATTCAGATATCGGGGCGATGGAGTCACTGAAGCGTTTTTGAGCTGTTTTGGCCCTGAACACACAGTTCGCCCAAGTCGAGCCTTAAAAAGTGATGATACGCGATTTTGGATAGGTTGACTGTCATCGGGACGGCTTTTGCACTATGGGTACGGGTGGAGCGAGTGTTTTTGAAAGCTGTTTTGGAACTGCTGCTTTCACTGACCTGTGTTGCGATATATATATATATATATATTTTTTTTTATGGGGCGTCTACTCCAGACGGCGAATTTAAATAAATTCAGTAAATTCTCATGGAGTTGCCATACCTACACATTTTCAACGATTTTAACAGTTAAGAGCATTTTGCAAAAAACTATAGACTACTATCTACTATCGCCCGTGTTTGCCCGTTCTTGTAAGTGTGTCAACATCCTATATATTACATAACGGTAAACATGTGGAAAGTAAGTCCTTACACGAGCTTCCAAAAATATCTCTCTCCCAGACATGACAAGTTTTCGGATTTTTGTTCATTATTACAATTCTATTTAACTCATAGCGGGGTGTAAACAATTGTTCCCCAGTAAACGTGACGACAAACTACATCAGCTCTAGGTCTAAGCCTGGTGTCGACCACCTGGACAAGGTGCCAAGCACCGCCGTGACGTTACAACGTTGTATATCCAATGACAGACGTTGCCGGAAAAATTCACCATCGCGTAAAACTCCCGTGGCCGATCCGAGACACTTGTATATTTTAGTAATAACTCCCTCAGTAATTTTACCTGGGCCCCTAAGGTCTCAAAGCCAAAAGGTCGAAAATCCATAGAGTCTCCAATAGATGCATACTTTCGACACTTATTTATTTCCGCCTGCGAAACAGCATAACCAGCCTGGGTAACGCCGTGACTGAACATTGAAGGTGCTAATAAGTCAGCCAAGGTAGCGCCCTAGACGAGTTTCTTCCCATCCTCAAAAAATGTTAGGGTCATCCCATCAGGTCGACGGGTGTCGCCTGTATACAAACTTGCGGGTTCGATTTCTGATTGGGCACGACATTAAGGGTCTCGAGATGGATGTGGTTGTCTGCAGTTAACATTACGGACATTCTGATTACAGTTTTTGATATGTGATTTTATGATTTTTTTTTGCCAGGCCTTAGAAAGGGAGATCGGCTGCTATATGCTTATAACATTGGCAATTGAAACGAGTTTTGGTGTCCGATGTGAAGAATAACTATGTAAGTAATAATTTTGAGTTAATATTTTTTTTTCAGTTACTTATAGCATGCAAATACGATGCACTTCTAAGAAATTCTATTAAATCTGAGCCAAGTCCGAGACCCCTGACCAAAATTGCGCGTTCTTTCCGCTCTATATAATTGGATATATGAACTGTACACCAATATATATATATATATATATATATATATATATATATATATATATATATATATATATATATATATATATATATGTATATACCTTAACAAACGCATAAGCTTGTTAATAAATATACATGCAGATACGAAGAGGATCTTAGTCAAACTATAGTCAGCGTAGCTGATATATAATGCTCTCATAAACGATATGCACCTGTTTTGTAAACCAGAACAGCGGATGTCGAGTTGTGTACGCACAATCATTTAGTATCGCAAACTTGCGGAGAGTTAAACTACGACTTTGTTCTCAGCATAATTCTGTTTCTTTGTTTACCTTACGCCAACCCCATATAAACCCTAGCAAAATGTACATCTAGTTTACACATTAATGGGAAGATTTTTGTTGCTTCACGGTGTATGCTAGACAGCTTAGCTAACGTAATATCGGTGGTTTTTTGTTTGTTGTTGTTGTTGTTGCTGCTGCTGTTGTTGTTGCTGCTCTCGTTCTTGGCCACTCTTCGCTGCTGTTTCCGCCACTTAAAAGACCGACCTCAGAGCTAGAGCGAATGTATTCGAGCAAATGCTTATAACTCCGTCTCCCTCTGTCAAATTATTATTTCTTCATTTGATTCTGTTTCTGCTTGTCTCTTAAACGTCTCCCCTCCCCTCCCTTCGATGACAAGCGCGAGCTGTGGTGGCTGGAACTCCGACCCAACAGTGGCTGCTGGTGGTGACAGGAAAGCTTTCGACAACAACAGCAACGACAGCAACGACAACAATGTTAATAACAACGACGACAACAACAACAACGACGACAATAACGACAACAACAACGCCGATGACAACGCCTCCTTTGTCTGATTGACGACGCTGCCTCATTCACGTTGCCCGGCTACAACCGGCCACCATTAATACCAAGGCTACAACTGCAACGGGCATTCTAAACGACCACAATCCTGGGCACACTACTTGGAGTCGCTTGAAGTCTGGTCTAATTTAATCTGTCACGGATCACCATTATCATCAACACCGTCACCAGCGTCAGCATTCTCCTGCACCCCCCCCTCCGCCCAACATGCGTGGTCAACTTGTCCACGATCCTGCTTGAAGGACTCCTGTTGGCGGACCGTTGAGAGCTAACCGAGTGCGAACGTTCAGGCCCCTTCAGAAGAACGCTCTCAGTTAGGATTACTGTAGGAAAACAATCACCTACAAATGACTGCCTACCACCTATTTTGCTATCTTCTCTAACTTTTGCGCCACGACACGCTGACCATTGACAGAGAGAGCAGGTGGCGTGGGGCGCAGAACCACTACTATATATATATATATATATATATATATATATATTCCACGTTATATAGTTCCACGTTAACAAGTGAGTAAGGTGGTCACCCACCTGCTCATTAGCAAGTGAACGTCCCACCCTGTTTCGTGTGCGGATACTGTACGTCGCACGGTTTCGCCCCACCTTTGCTAAAATGGTGTTCTACTCCCGCTGGGTATACTCCGCGTTCAGACTTCGTCATAGCTAAATATCGGAGAAAACGACTAGCTTAGTCACTCCTTCTCCTTGCTTGTAGCCCTGGCTTCGCTGTGACCTTACCCTAAGTTGGCATAACCAACCTAGATAGGGTTATGATCCACTTACAGAGGTGAATTTTTAGTCTCTCGAAAGGTGCTTTACAACGTGGGTACTATGTCTTGCCACAAGAGCCAGAGGCGCCGGAGCTAAGACTGCGCATGCGTACAACTCTACCGCTCCGCCAATTCGAGATGAAGTAGGGGGAAAAAATAACGCATGCGGCGGCGGAAATAAGAAAATTAGATACCTTTTTTATCTCGATTGTAGGCCGGAACTGGTAAATCGTGCATGGCTATCACCCCATTAGGTGATCGTCTAATTAATTTCACGGGTACTCTATTCCAAAGAATTGCACTAATTTCCACTCAGTCAGCTTTCCGACACTTCGGAAGAGATTGCTGCACTTTATTTCTGTCTCGCCTGTTATGTTTCATTTTAATATATATTTATTTATATATATATATATATATATATATATATATATATATATATATATATATATATATATATATATAACTTTTCTATGTAAGCACTTTGAAGTAGACAATTGTCTCCACGCGAACGTGTGATTACGGGTTCTCTAACCCAGGGTTTGCTCAGTTCAACAATGTGCCCCAAACAGACGCTGCAATCCACAAATCGCGGTCGGAACATTTTGGATTAAACAAAGGGAACCTGCGTTGTTTGTTTAAAGTGACGTAATACCCGCAAAGATAGGGGAGTGCTAACTCCACTAACTCTAACTGAGCGACAATGGCGGTATCACTATATATATATATATATATATATATATATATATGTGCCCTCTGAAAATAAAGTCTTCTACACATTGCAATAGAACAGGGGTTGCACAAAGTGAGAGCACACAATATGAAAGTTCGAACTGCAAACAGGGGTATACGTATATGTCTGGAGATTATTAGTATGGTCAATTAACTGGCAATCTGGGCAAAGGCACACCTAGGCTCGAAGCCACGGTGGTTAATGAACTCTGAAGAACATGACCTTTATTTAAAGGATCTTGCGCCGATAGAAAGTCCGCCTGATAACCTAGATTAGTAGATATGGACGATGACAACACGGGCAAGGGTGACCTCTCACCAAGCGAGTTCTACATACGGAATAGGGCTGGCTTCTATTGCTGTGGCTGTTTTCGCCGCCGCGAATATTGATCCGTTACATTACCTTGCTAACGGCGAAAGTAGAGAACAAGGAAGACAAAACAGATGACTCACGCAAACACAACAATGACAAATGAGCAAACAGAAATAGCGCAAGCTTGACCAAGGCATGAAAAACTTCACAAAGTCAAGAATTCACGAACAGAAACCGAAAGAGAGCGAGTCAACTTTTGAAGACTAACACGTCCGGATATAGTACAACTGAATCCTGAAACGAGGATCCAAACGAAACAAAGGTAAGGCAAAACGGACAAAAACGAGTGATAGAGAGGGATGAGGAAAGGTGTTATTAGACAAAAATGTCAACGTAGACACTGCAAAGGTACAACGTTGTATCTTAAGTGCCAAATATAGAGAACATCGACATAAAGCGAGACGGCAGTATAACGTAACATCGATCAACTATTTGTGTGCCATTGGCGTCACGGCTCAAACAGCTCTCCTTGGCTTGGCTCCTGATTCGATCGCGCTGAGTCTTTGCTAAGTCTCAAGATATTTGTCAAAATTCTGCGACTGTTTTGCCCGTGCTTCTACTGCAGGTCGACAGGTAGACGCATAGCACTCGGTCCGCACGACGTGATGCCAGTAAAACACTTTGCGAGGCTAGAGTATTGCTGGTAAACCTGTTGCTGATGGCAAGTCAGATTCGCCAACTAAATGTCTGTTTGTGGTTTGCGCTCTATTTCTCATCGACTAGACGGTACGCGTGCACAAAGACAGCAAAGACGCACAACAATGGCATAAAAAACAACAACAGCAGCACATCAGTATCGGCGTTAGATCCACGTAAATTCCCCATGGTTGCCGACGGAACTGGTGATGTCACTGGTGATGACATTGACCACAACTGTTTAACTAATTAGCGCAAAATGATTGTTGCTGCTGTCGTTGTTACTGAGCAGAGTTGGTAACTAGAGTCCTGGCGGTGCGCCGGCGAGAGCGGAGAGTACGGAATAGGGCGTTTTATCCACGGAAGATATCTATATCACAAAACAGCACCCTCCCACTTATAAGTTAGCCAGTCCGTCCGTCAAGGAGGCACGGCTGAATCGCCGTCGCAGCCGCTACATCTGACCCCGCCGTGGTTATTTCTCCTGCTGTTGCTGTTATGACGTCAACGTTGTGCATTAAGTAGCCTTCATAACAACAACAACAACAACAATAACAACAACAACAACGACAACAACAAAATGTAGCGTCCACAAAAATACAAGACGCCAACAACGGCGACATTGAGCAATTATGGTAATTAAATAAAAACTGCGATAACAAGAACAACAACAACAACAACAACAACGAGAGCCATAGCCAACACCAGAGTATAAATAGCAACAACATCAACAGAAACAGTAACATTTTATAATGTACGTCCATCTAACAGTAGCATTGTTGTTGTTGTTGTTGTTGTTGTTGTTGTTGTTGTTGTTGTTGTTATGGTCATTATTTTGTAATGCTGACGTGACGACAACAACGTTGTAAAAGATGACACTGTTACTCACATACGTATAATCGCACACATTGCGAAGCTTAAACAGTTAGTTCTGCTGTCGCAGCAGACGACGCCAGTGAAAATGATGATAGTAGTGATGTTGACATGTATGAAGGCGATGAATATGTTCAAAATAATAATAATAATAATAATAATAATAATACAAAATTGCAAATCAGGTAAGTCACAACGGTGTAGGGGATACACAAAGAGGAAGCGAAAAAAAGGGGAAGGACGATGAGAAACATCCATTTCATTAGGCGGCAATGACCCCCCCCCATCTCAAACTCCTCATAGCGAGCCCATTAGCCAGCCAGGCTTTTAGGTAACTAACCAAGTCGGCGTTAGCTTAGTTGGCCACCGTCCGTCGTCGTGTCGTGCTCTACCGCGGGCACCTCACTTACCTCACTTGCTCGGTTGGCCTGATAGACTCTACCTGCGACGAACTTCCTGACGCAGGTATGGACAACCGCCAGAGAGAGAGAGAGAGACGGACAAACCGACAGACAGACACACACACACACAGACAGAGACAGGTAGGCAGCCGGACGCACGGATGTACAGACGAACATCCCAGCCAGCATCTCTCACGTTGCTCTCACACACTCTCTAACGTTGTCTCTCACGTTGGATCACTTTCCCTCTTTGTTTCTATCTCTCGCTTAGTTTCTATCTTGATTCCTCTCTTTTTCTCGATGTCTGTCTCTACCGTGCGCCCGGGTTCTCTCGCCGTTGTCTCCCCGATTTTCTATCTCTTTTGTCTGTCCTCTCTCTCTCTCTCTTTTTCTCTATAGCTCCCCTTCCCTACCTTTGTCTGTGTGTCGAACATGTCCATCAGCGAATGGGATCCCCCTTCTCTCATCATAGCCCCGGCCGCTACCGCCGCCGCTGCTGCTGCCGCTGCCAACAACAACAACAACATCATGCGTGGTAGGCGTGCTGCATCAGCCGCGCGCGGCCAGACACTCCGACGACCCTACTACGTACAACTAGATGCCCCTGTAGGGTGGGGGAAGGGGGGCAACGCGCGTCACCCGCATTCAAAGGATCGTCCTTGTCGTGCCTGATCCATCTCCTCTACTCATCCCCCTCGTCTGCCCTCTTCCCCGCGGAGCTGTTTATTACTCCCCCCCCCCCTCCCCCCCCCCCACCCGCCTTACCCCCTGTCTTAATATCTCTCTCCGTTACTCTTTCGATTTACCTATTTATCTTTCGTTGCCTAAATGCTGGCTAGCATCACTTCCCGTCTTGCCTGCCGGCTTCACCCCCGATCGTCCGCCTGGCGGCTCCTCCCCCCCATCCATGTAACGAGCCCCCTCCCCCGTTAAACTTGGCAAACCCAGCAGATGACACGACAAGCTCACTAATAGTACCCTCTCTCCCTTCTCCTCTGAATACGTACACATCGCATCACGCCCGTGCGTAACGCTCTTTTAATTCTGCATATAAATATATATATATATATATATATATATATATATATATATATATATATATATTAATGGGGTGTATGCAGGGATACACGAACTGCATTACAAGGTACTTCACAAACATTGTAACACTACCCTTCAGCCAACGTTCAGCAACGAAATAGGCTTTGCTGGAACGGATTTGTGAGAGTTTGTCCCACGCCACACGCAAGCAGACAATTGGCAAACTCCAAACGAGACGGCGATTTTTTTCCTCGTTCAAGCTACATTCAAGTTACATTGTCTCAAGTGAGAGTCTAGAACGAACACAAGAACTCTCACAGTCGTGTCAAAATAGTATCTCGACCACAATCGTTTTAGATATTTAGACTACATTTTCTTACCGGTTTCCTGTAACATCTTGGCTGAGCCTCTCAGACTGGACCACAATTCGTGAACTTAGGAAATGCATGGAGTTTATGATATAGTACGAGGACCTTGGGGCCATTGAATCTACAGAATAAACAATAAACGAAACCAGCGTTAACGAGAAGATATGAGGCTTTGACTACCTGCAGAATAGGGTAACTTGAACGTTCGCTGAACAGCAGCCAAAAGGCAAACTCATTCACTGCCAAAGGACAGGATCGAATTTACACAGAATATAGTTTAGCTGAACCTGAAACTGTCGACGAACTCTGTATACCGATATTTAGTAGTGCATTTGTCTATTCAATTATTGATAGAAGCATACCCTAAAAGCTTTGAACTTGCCCATATTTTTTTTAATAACATACACATTTGTGGTATGGCTTCAGTGTATACAGGGAGCCGCTGTTGGCCTGGCTCTAGCCTGCGCTCCCTACGCCAGCTTTGTCATCGTCGTCATAACGGTGTCTATAAAATTTGCTCCAGTGTCCCAATTCGACCCAGGCATCGCTTTAATTTGCCCATCTACTCAGGACCGGTCCGTTTAGTTTGTGCCTGCGATGATTTTGCAAAGCGAAAATCATGTGGTCTTTGTCATAGAGTGGCCTGCCGGTTTTGCCCAACACATACTTATGCCCATCTGAATCTTGCCGGTATGCACCACATAAGGCACTGGGAATTGCCATGATTAGTAAGAACTTAAATTGGCTGATCTTGTATCGGTACCACTGTTTGGGAATATTGTCCTCGTCGACTATCATGGCGCTTCTCGTTCCGTTCTAGTCCCCTCAGGTTGCCACTTCTTCTAAGTGGGCACCTTCGTGCGGCAGTAATTTCTACGCAGCTACAGAGATACTTTGTACCAGATCTTCCTTCTTTGCGCTGTGACCAGTATTGCCAGATCTTCTGCATGGATGACAAACACAATTACGATAGACTTGCCCTCTAAAATCTCTAGCACGTCATTATCTTTAGTACGCTAGGTTTCCGAGTGTAGGCTCTAACACGAGCCCCTGTAACACGTAATCCGTAATCATTTCCCACTCTGCTGTCATGTCTGACGCTTTAATTTATGTTAAAACACATTTTATAATACAAACAAATGTATTGAAAGCCTCTAAGTACAAAACTGTTAGACGCCACGTGCAAACTAGTTTTACTGTTACTCTTATAAATATTTTTGAGTTTGCACACTAGTTCAATGCACTTTTGCCCAGGAGCACCAAACACGGGTAGACATTCGAAACGTTGGACTTTTCTGTTTCTCTGCCCAGCGTGGAGCACTGGCTTAGTTTTTCGGAGCCCCTTGTTGGAACGCGGATTGCGTTTTTCCTTGTACGAATGCACCTACTCCATCGGATTCGCAACCGGGTTGAGTATAATGATAGATCCAATGGGGGTGGCGGAGCCTAGATATCCCCAAAAAACACAATTGAATTCAACACAAGGAAAACAATTTGCCAGTGACATGAAAACCACCTCTTTGTTAGAATAAGACCCGTTGCCGGTTAAATATTCCTAAAGTTTCCAAGTGTGGTTGCCATTGCGAGTATGCAATCCGTTACTGCAATCGGGGGTCCATCTTTCTCTACTTGTGCTATGAAACGAGGAGCCAAAGCTTGTTCGTTCTAATTGTGGTCTTCAGATCAGAATGCTCTGTTTTGTACATACAGCAGACATTTTCTACCCTTCTTCTCTGTTCATATTGCGCTAGTTCTATCTTAGCGCTACCTGCGCTCCACTGTGTAAGCGCGTCTTTTCATTCTGGGGACCACTAGTAAGTACATCGGCGTAGCAGTTCTTTGCCTGCAGGTGCACTGAAGCCGTTGTTGCTGTTATGAGGGCCTTTCGAAAGATCTCGCCCAGGCGTTTCTAATTGGAGATGTCTCTCAGTACGATATTTCCTTCCCTGCTGGCGTTGCTTTTTCTTGGAATTTGTTTTGTTTAATGAAGGCGGCTGGCTGGCGAGCCACAGTCCTGGATAGCGTATCCGCGACAGCATAGGTTTGACGATAAACAATCGCCCGGAGCATTGCGCAGTCCATTGTGATGAACTTATCCTTCTCATATATATTCGTTAGCCTTCTTACAGGACGAAGTGAACTGCGGGATGGTGACGACGCCGAGAGCTGAATATAGTCTTTATTCCTGGAGTCGTTTTGACAGTGGCCCTACTGCTGGAACCTACTAGTGGGCTCCAGCTCCATGCATTCGTTATATCCATAATGAACTACAATGCTGATTAATCTGAAGTTCTCCTGACTGAATAGGTCGATACGGCTACTGTTTACTTAGCTGAATGACTCGAACCAATACCGATTTACTTAGCTTGACTGACATCGGTTGATCGACCGTTATATTCTGCTTCATTTGTGAAAGGTACCGATCGGTCAGCGTTAGTCCTAAATGCCGCTAGCTCTGCCTCCAAGGCCCGCATTCTTTTGGACGGTAAGATATACCGCTTACAACTAGAGTGCTGACATCAACTATGCTATCAATCGATGTAATAAAGTTTGTATAGTCGAATCTAGTTGTTTCGGCATTCATGCAAATAAATCAAATGTATACATAACGACATTCCGAGTTTGTACCACACGCCATGTGATACAGGATTCTTTCTGCTAAAGCAGCAGGCTTGCTTCTTACATATATTGAACGCTTATATCCAGTTTGTTAGATTTGATGAAGATAGGCTGGATTAAGATGGGACGGCATTAGGGAGATGTTCGCTTGGGACCATGCAGTGTCCTTATTTATGACTATATATATTTATATATATATATATATATATATATATACATAAGCGGCTGCCCTAAAAATAAAAATGGTTGCTGTCTCGAAAGTGGTACCAGTTGTTGATGGCCACCTTGTAGAGTGTACGTTCTCCGACCGAAGATAGTTCACCACAAGTAGAGCAGGCTGGTAATCAAAAAGGACGGTTTTGCGCATGACATGAGCTGCGTAAGTGCTACAGAGACCGAGACAAATGTTCGGTTCTCATCTGGATTTTTCTGAAAAAAATTTAAATTGTGATTATTGAACGGCAGGTTACTAGGTGTGAGCCTTTTGGAGACAAATCTCTGCCGCTTTCTTGCGAGTTTTACCGTCTCTGCCCCTCTCGGAACCAGATTATACGTATGGTCTCACTTACGTTTGGCTGAACACGTCGAAAAAAAAATTCCAATCAAGGTAACGTATAGGCATTCAAAAAACGTTGGTATACTCTTAGCAACGAGTAAAATGTTTTTACAAAAACGACTCTCACTGCTGTACCCACCGACGGTGTACCTCTCCAGTCCGCGCATACAGCTTCCAGAGGCATTCCTAACATTCCTAACGCGTAAAATGACAATGTATTTAGAAGCTCCCATTATATGCTATACCGTTTCATAATGCATTTTTTGCACCATATGCATGATATATAACGTTCTGTTTTTAGTATAATCGCCCTGAAGCTTAACACGTATAATCCAACGATCCTTAATATTTTATTTGTACAGAACAAAATATTCGGTATCTTTCAACCCACTTGTTTACGGCGCATATCACATCATTGTTGCTCTGACGTCTCTCTGCGGAGAGGTACTTCTTTAAGTTTCCAAACAGATACTAGTCGTATAGGGCCAGGTCCGGAGAATATGGGTGAGAATCTGGAGAATATAAAGCTACGATTTGAAACATTATTTTTCAAACTTCCCGGCTTTCCGGGAAACTAAATTTAGCAACTAGATTTGACTCTTGATTTTTCCTCACTCTTTTGGCGATGTTGTATCCGAAGCATGTGCTCTTCAACGAAACGTAAATCCCATGGTAGCAGACGAGCAAGCGATCCTCCATCATCGGCTAACTTGATGGCTTGGGATTTCTCGGCGTTAACCTGAAGGTCGTAACTTTCACGCATGCTTTGCTGAAAACCTAACTTGACACGACAGAACATAACGATATAGTCGGCATCCAATATGGTGTCGGCCGTATCGTGTTCTTTGCGAGTTATTAACGGTATATCGCTGAGCAGTGTAGGGAAAAGCAAAGAGAAAGGCATAACCGGTGGCTGGATAGCAGGCTTATACTCACAAACCGTGTCGTCAAAGGAATCTGGTTTGCCTGGAAAATGCTGGCGATCTGCGTTCCGGCAAGTTCCTGGAGTACATAAATACATTTTTTGTAGCGATGGTGGCTCTGGCGGCTAAGACGTCATTCGAAACAAGGCGTTGTCGTAGCACCCGTGATTAACAAACAATTGCATGTTCGAGTCCCAACCTTGCCGGTTATATCTGCCTCCGTGTTTTCGAAGCATAAGTTTAATCTAATCATCTGTTGAAGATTGCAAGAAGAATAAGTCAAATATGGGGAGCGCATTTTGAGTTAATTTCGAACAAAGTCGGGACCAAAGGTTTTATTCTCTTTCGCACTACAAATAGCCTCGACAATCTCGCTAGAACAGATGGGGTGGCCCTATAGATGCTACTAGAGCCTTCTCAGATTCCTCATCAGGTTCTAATGTAATTGGGATTTTTTAAGAAACTGCAATGTTGGAGGCAAACATTCCTTTAAAGTGTTTACAAAAACATTTCCAAGAATTCTGCTACTGGTAAGCTTCCGCGTTATCTATGCGGCGAGGTAGGGTCGCCTCTGTGCTTTCATCATCAACCGTTGTTCCGGTTTTATTGAAAATTCGTTCTTTTTTTATAAGTGCTGAAAAACGGTCCTCTTGAGCAAATCTAACTACTGATCAACCGTTACGGCAGATCTTTGTTTGAAATGCTGGGTTTGCGGTTAAGAGGAAGTCAACGACATGACATCAACAGCTGGGACTCAATCGGATTTTATATCATCGGCTTCCGTTCGAGCAGTATGACTTGTAACGAATATCTGCTCAATATGTTAAACTAGATCTTTTCTAGAGGCACGTTTTTTCATACAGAATTTATATAAGAGGAACGTCAACTTAATTACCGCCCGTTCCCTTCTGATTATACTTCATTATTTTTCATCAGAAAGTGTTGTCATTAAATGGATCGCGTCCCTAGACCATCATTGAATACATGTATTGTCTACATTGGCGTGGGATACTTTTGCATGTTTTTTTTTAATTAAATGTGCTGCTTTCAAAACTATGTTACTCTCAAACAATTTATATTATCGTCTCACATTCAGAAAACAAAGAAATTTGTCGTTCGGCGCATGGAAAATCCCCGCAACGGTGCCGGGATCATGAAAACTCTAGCTTCGAAATCTTTCTGGATCGATTTTACACAAGACTTGCTTATTTGTGTTAAAAAAAACTTGGTTTAGCTCTGGAATTTTATCAGTAAAACCGCGGGAGGCAAAACATTCAGTGCATCTATCATCTACATTGACTGTTGCTCCCAACCATGTCATGAGCAATCCAAGGGATATCGGCGACGCACGGCGTTTTGCTACTACCAACACAATTTCCCCCGATCGATATAAGAAGACCCCTGATTTCTAAATTATAGGCCAACAAAAAACCCTTATTCGTGTGTCAGTCTCCGATGTTCTTTCATCTCTTTCTAAAACAAGAGCCATATGGAGCTCTCACGCCATATGCCCACCACTAGCGGCTCTTTCCATTGTAGGCTCCTTAACTAAGGTTTTTAACCTGTCGTTTTTCGAGTCCTTTCCCACCCATCTAACACAATCGTTTTATTACTCCGATTTAGAAAGAACGTGGCGAAACATAGATGTCGAGCTGCTGCTTAAGAGCCTTGGTCAATTACGTTTTGAAGGGCGTAATTGAAGGGATTCGTTAGGAAAGCCGAATTCTAAAAATTCGGCTTCCGGCGCAGTCGATCGACTGAGCTTGCACTTGCGCCATTATGTCAATCTTTGTCAGATTCAGTCGAAACGATCTAAACCTATCTGGGGGCATTTCTTGACGTGGCTGCGGCTTTTAGTTTTCCTAACCATCTCAACAGCTAGCCAATCCTTTAAGTAAAAAGCGGCTCTTATGAAGACCACGAGGTAGTCTCGGTCTTGTTCTGCACGATTCGCATTGAAATTTTATTATGCCATAGTGCTACGTAATTATCTTTTCTCTGCATTGGATCTACAGGCTGTCTCACCAGACGACCTACATTTACGATCTAATACGATTACTTATCTATATCTAGGTTGTGCATAAGCTTCTTCAGGTTGACTCATTTTATATACTTCGGGTTGCAATCCTCGGTTTTGACATTGCTCGTGGAAGCATTTCTGTTGACGGTTCACTTACCCTAGATGCCGTTAGAGGTCACGTCGTGCTACACGATTTAAAGTGGCACTTGTCTATAAGAAATCTATCGACCATCGTGTTGGCGCCTCGCTTTCTGACCACCTGACAAAGCACTCGTCAGGATAGTTGCCGGATTACTTGCCCAAAGCCTCTTGATCGCAGAGTTAGGGAATGGCTCTTTAGTTTGCGCTTACAAAAACCTCAATAATAAATTGCTGCGATATGGCCCAACTTGTTATTTATTGTAAACTTAAGATAAAACCTCTTTTTACTAATAGATAGATTAATATTTGCAATATAATTCTGTTATCTGCAAAATGTATTATTAGATTAACAGATTAGGTTCTTAATCTGGACACTCTGTATTTTTTTTATTTTCAGTGAGAATATTTATGGAAGAGCGTTTTATATCGGAGTGGGACGCTATGTAAGGGTAGATACAGACAAAATATTATGAGAGCAAGCTTATACATAGAGTGCATATTATGCTCAATTAAAAAAAAAAATATATATATATATATATATATATATATATATATGACTATCTTAATTGTCTACGCTAGGTTTTCACAAAATCGATAAGAAGCGTCTATGTTTAAGCTTCACCTATCTCTCTACAAATGATTGTCTTAAGCCAAAAAATATGCACTTATGGGATATCTAATCTTCAAGTGAATGAGAAGTTAAAACTAATAACTGGAGTTTGTAGCTCATTGATCGTAAATACGACACGGCGTAAATGTCTTCTCTTGACTCCATCTAGATCTTTCAGTATGTAGCTTGCTCAACGCCTTTATGTCACTCGCACTGGCCACTCAAACTGGATACATTAAACACACATTTATATCTCTCTCCCTCTTTATATATATATATATATATATATATATATATATGGACCTTGCTGGCATCAAGATCTTAGCGGTAGTACGATCAGAAGCAGTGCTTGCGTTAGCAGTTCCAATAATAGTATAGTTACCGATTGAGACTATAGTGGCAAACATACGTAGTTTGGGCCCACGGTTAGTTTACCTATGATGTGCGCCTTAGGCCCTTCGTCCCGTCGAGGTGTGGCCGAAGCTGTTTCTTGATATTCGAGAAACGGTGGTCCCGAAGGTCTTCCGCATCCACCTATGGTGCAGAAAATGTGCTAAAGTTCTTATGTTATCGCCCCTTTGTTTTCGCCGTTTCGCGGGTTCCCTTTCTGCGTTCTCCTAGCACAACCGTTTCCCATTGAATAACAAACTAGGAATTTCATTCAGCTGTATCGTTTTTCTTCGTCCACTCTCAAAGAACGAGCTAAGATGGCTGATACGAGAGAGAAAATTACACGTTCGCATTGCATTAGCTTTATTAATTGGTAGCATTGCTGAGCAGCCAACTCCCTGAGCAAGAGCAGTATATCACCCCCCTCACCCCCCCCCCCCTTGCCGTCCTTAGGTTAATAACTACCACTTCTTGAGGGAAATATCTGTAACATACTCTAGTTAGAGTATATACGTGTAAGCGTATATATATATATATATATATATATATATATATATGCATTTAAAGAAACAATAATTCCAAAACTAAAAGCGTTTTTTATAATATTTTGTAGTATTAAAGCTTCACTTCTTTTCGAAAATGGTGGGTAATAAAACATGCGTAGTGAAGGTATATATTTGTAAGTGTCTAGAACCTATTTGTATGAATTAGACGTTTTGCATACGTGGCTCCATGCCGTAAAGTCTTTTACGGGGCCATTTATCGGTCTCGTCTCTGTTCAGCTATTTGTTTGTGCGCATATGAAGGAATATACGTTTTGTAACCCTGCTTTGTGCACTTGCATAACTTAGACCATGAATATCTACAGCCACACGCGCAGCTGCTCACCCTAAACAAAAACTCAAGTTTATTTGTGCACGAACTCATAATGAATGAGTCTAGCAAACAGGAATATGGTCAAGAACCCTTTTCTTAGTCAATGTACGGACGCGCCGGCTACCAACCGATGTCCATTATCTCAAACACGGTTGACTTCTAATAATACCTGTCCATGAAATAAGGTTTGCAACGTCACGATTATAATGACGTGCTTCAATCATTTATAGATGCATTTTTTGTTAGACAATCTATACCTAAATTACATGTCACCCTTTTATATCAGGGATCATATCTCTCGCTATTGATTCCGCTATTGACTTCTGGTTGCATAATCAACTTATCTAGATCGGGCCAGCGCATATAACGTCGCATCTATTTTGAACTCGCAGCGACCTTTCTATAATTCAATTTTTGATACACGGCAGTAACAAGTATATATATATATATATACGTCGGAAGCCGAAAGCTGATGCCAGTAGTCATCGGAAACCGATCCCGATCGACGTGCAGTTTTGAAACTTGTAGAAAGCGACATATCCTGCGGAACCCGCACCTCCTGTTTGATAAACTCCTGAATCTCTGACCCTAAATGTAAAGACAGTGTTAACAAGAAACATGCGCCAGCCTCAAGAGATTTTAAAATTGCTGTCTCCGGAGAGAACATTTTTGGGGCTCTAGCTTCCTTCCCCAGCTGGTTAAGACCAGCTGCACCCGTGGCGTCTCCGAGACCGTACTCGTTGCTGGCCACAAGAGGTGAAAAACCGGCCGTCTTGGTCAAACTGGGTGTTTGCAGTATCGTCGATACTCATCGAGCTCGGACATGTTTAACCATTTGAAACTGGCTTACGGAAAGCTTTGGAAGCAATTATTTTACGGGAAACCATACTGCTGTCATTTAACAGGACGACTCACTGGGCCTAGCTCTGTTTTAGCTGAGCGTGTGCTCGTTGATTAACTCTGGCACTCCAGCCACTTAAAGGACTATTTCTTTGCAGGAAGCCCATAGATAATTAATAAGGACGTTTACCTGCGTTCTGAACATTACTATCGTGAGCGGTCTTCATCAGAACCCCAGAAAATGCAAATTATTTATACCCGCCGGGGCAAGAGGGCAGAGAAGTACAAATACCAGAAACGTACCTGTATAATTCTTTCTGCCCTGATCAAGGCAAACTAGAGCCTCTATTGGTTCGCTTCTTTCTAGAAGACACTAGAACGGCTCTTTGGCAGGTGTGTGAGCATCTTTTGCTTTACGGCTATAATTTAACTTCCCCGACGGCTTTTCTGGGATCCTCGGATGAACTAACCACGAACTCGCTCACAGTGGTGGCCCTCTCCAATGGCTAGTAACCTGGACACCGTTTCCGACGACACGCGTATCTGCGTAAACTTGCGCCTGGGGATCCTATAGTGGAGGAGCTCTGGGTCGGCACGGAGTTTCCTGCTCTCGGACCGCAGGCCTTGGTCCCAGACGTGCGGCCGTCAATAACAATTGCAGCCGCGTTTCGATTTGCGGAGGCTCCATGCATTCGTGAGCCGCCAAACCTCAAACGCTCTGAAGAAAGAAGAACGCCCATGTCCTTGGTGACCTTGGTGCCATTCAAAAACAGACTAGGCCGTTTTGGACGCAAAAGTGACCAACTCTCTGAAACTCTTAAGCCTTTGGGCATTGTCGTGCTGAGGCAGAACAAGCTATATTTCGAAACTATTCGAGCCTCGCCAAAAACTGCTACTTCTTGCCGATCGCGTTCGAGACATTCGACGGCTCTCGTTTTCTAACGACAAATCTCTTAACGAAACAAATTGACCGCTTGAATACTGCTACTAGAGACCGTAAGGCCGGCACGTTTTTCCGCCAAAGGCTGTGTCTAGACTTACAGAGGGGGACCGCTGTATTTTAGCTTGGGGCGCTCAGATAGATTGCCGCGGGACTGAGGCTCTTTCCGTCATCATGCGCATCAAGGTCGTAATTCGGAATGAACTCTGATTCTCTATCTGAAGACGAAGCCTCGGCAAGCTAATCCTTTCCCTTATGCTAACCTTTTGGTTCACCTGCCTGCCGTTGTCTGGTATACCTTCAGAAAAAAACCGAAACATACTCGAAGCCCGCACATTGCAACTGTCAGCCCTGCCTGTAGACATCACGCGTACTTATTCTGCCAAGATGTCTAGCCTACTTATGCCAGGGTTATCCGCGGGTTCTCTCAGTCACCGGATGAACCCATTCCGCGTCAGCTACTCCCGACTCCTTTAATAACCAATATTAGAAAAGGCGGTTTATTCACAGAAGGACGTTCGTTGTAAGAAGTCGCCGAATCAGCCGCACCAGGCAAAGAAATGCACAGTTTTAGAAATGTCTTAGATCCTTTTAGGCATCATTCCGGATTTCTCAGTCACAGCTAAATTTTAGTATCGCTCTCGAAGCCGCTGTTACAGCTTCTACCGACCGTGAACAGTCTACGACGGATTGTGCAAACATAACGGATCATGAATAAACAGCTCATGGTGGAACAGCAACGTCACACGCCCACCTTTGACTAAATGCCGTCTGTGCGACAAGCTATATACGAAGCGTAGCGCAACAAGGAAAGTATCAGCCAAGCATCGCACGCCCAGTGCGTCTGCCTCTTGCTCTTTCATACGTACCTCTAGCTTCCTTGTTTGGCGCATATTATAGGGGGCATTCAGGTTGTTGTGTAGCGGGCCAGACTTATTCGAGTGGTGGCAAGGTAGGTCAGGAAGCAAATGGCCGAGGCTCTTACGCAGACCCCTCTGCAGTCCTATCCGATAAATACATTGAGGCACGGTATGGCTTTTTCTTTTGTTTCGGTGGGCCTTCGTTTCCATCGCGCCCGCAACAATGCTTCAATCGCAACAATAAGCGTCTTTTCGCCCAAGGCATGCGTCTGCCACGTATAACTTTCGCTTCTCACTATTGCGTCCCAACCCCCTAAACCATTTAAAACGAATACCATGCGCCAGTCCATTCTCAAACTCTCCGAAGGAGATCTTCAAGGTCCCGCCAGACCTATTGCATCGATCGATACTTTGAGGTCCGATATTAATCGCGTAGAGACCTTGCTGGAGATACACCTGTCAGCCCCAAGGACCTAGGATAGTAAGCATCGGCTGGAATGCCCTCGTCCTTTATTGCGTCCAAAAAAGACATTTAGGCGGTCATTTAAAGCTTATCCACTTCGTGGGGCTCGACTTTATCAGACCGTTAATAGGCGTTATCTCTCTTTCGCTCAAAGACATTGCCGTCAGCCTGATTTTCGTGTTGTAAAAGATTGCAGACATCATTCTGAGCGGTGCCTCTTCTTCCCTTTCACAGTGGATATTTATCGCAACTTTAGAAAAGGACGGATCCGTACGCTGTTGTCACTGCGTGTTTGCCTGCGCTCCGCAGGCTCGCCGCGAGGATTGGATGCAACCACAACAAGGCCGCTCTTTCTGACAACACTTGTGCACACAACTGGGATTCGCAATGCCGGCCGGTGCCGAGACAGCCATTCCCCCTTCTCGATACGCGCAAACCTTCGGGGTTCTTGTGAAGCTCGATATTAAAAACGCTTTAAAAGGTGTAAGGGATCAACTGATGAGGATCGTTGCATTTCACACCTTTTCACCAATTTTACCGCGCCGGATTAACATCGGCACCGTTCTCATCTGGTCCGGCCTGAGAAAGCAATTTTGTCCGCCAGCGGACTGCAGCAGCGGGATTCCTCAGGCCTTCCCTATATGGGAATCCGGGATTTGGCAGATTCCTTCAGGAACCCACTAAGGCTATTATGGTTTATTGGAGAAAGTGTTTCCATAGAAGGCGAGGATATTTGACGGCTTCTTGATTTTAGCGTCGGGGAGGCCCCATCGGGGATTTTTGTTACACAGGTCCTTCTTCTCGTTCTCAAAACTTATTATTTTTCTTGCATGCAAACGTTTAACGAGTCTACACTGTGGCCCCGAGGTCTGCTAAATTTATCGCTGCCGTATGGTGCATGGCCACAGGCTTTACTATCCATTTTCAGAGGGAACTTCGGGGTTCTAATCCCTAGCATTATATTATCAATACTGAGAGAAGAGAACAGGACAATCCCCTCCTAGATACGACGGGAGTCGGCGAGTTCAGAAATCGCACGGTCCACTTCCAGGAGAACCTTGAGACCTGGTGCGGAGGTAAGCCTGACAACGTACGATTCCAGCCTTAGAAGACTGCTTCTTTGCACGACGAGGCGCAACGACGCCTTCTTCACGAAGTTTCCGACGACACGACTAGAACACGCCTAAACTCCACATCCGCGCATGATTCAGGCGCATAGTTACACGTGATGCCCAGTGCACTCGCGAGTACACCGCTTCATGAGGAGACGACTCGCATAGCCCTAAGCCTACGACTAAAAGCAAATCTAGTTAGCCCTTATCGTGCTAATGTTGTCACCCCGTCCACAAGCTGGGGCATCACGCCGCCTTAGGCATGCCTATATTAATTAGACCTTTAGCAGATTCCTTAGGCCATGCAGTCTTCCATGCATTTTAGAATCGCCTGACCTCTGCGGAGGAAGGCGAGAGTCTAAGCGGGAAATTTGGTCAACAACATGGATTGCACCGGCAACACTCCGCTAGATGGCAACTAGGACTAGCGCGCTATCCCATAAACCATACCTTAGAGTCGACCAGATTTACAGCTCCTGGACACTTCTGGGTACACCTTTGATAATGGAAAGCACATATCAGCGCTAGAGCAAGAAACCCTATCTCTACATAACCTTTTCGGTGACGTTCACTTCCTTCCAGGCCATTCTTCACCCAACAGCAACGCTTTGCCAGGGTAAATTATACCTGCCAACGGAAAGCGTTATGGAAGAAAAAAATCCTTCTCATTAAACACTTGCCGGTACAAATCTCTGCTTTGCTAGAGGAAGTCTGCCAAAAATCCAGCTTCAATCCAAATCATAAGATAGCCAGTCGCCGCCCGTGCTACGAGTGGAATGCCCAGATCGCCGGAAAGCGAAGGTCCACCATGGCTTGTCATAAATATGCACGCACCGTAGAGCGAGGCAACAGCCAGAACATCCCTAATTATAGGAGTACTGAGAAGCACTAAGAACCATATATAAGGCACCTAAGAATAGCAAGGTAGGCCACTGGAACTCATTGTGCAAGGCTCCATGCATGGCCGGCACTACCAGTAGAAGCAGCCTGAGCGGCTTTAACTGCGCGTCTACGGCATAAACCCTGATCGCAGCTGCTGTCCTTTGAGGGGAACGCAGGCCTTATCTTTCAGCCAATCTCAATCTAAAATATCTGAATTGTGAAAAGATCACCAGGCGCACATACAGTCTTCTACAAGCAGTACAGAGGCCCTTAAAGAACTACATAAGGGTGCTCAAACGCATAAATAGTAATATCCCGACAGCGAAGACTATTGTAATCATTGGAAAATGGTCTGGCCCTTATACCAAACCCGAGGAAACGCAAGAAACCCTCTTCTGCTTCCGTTCTATATTTTTGGCGGCTGCTCAAAAATACTTTAGCATATTCGCTGGATTGCGTCCATTGTGGGGTGAAGCACTTACTTTTTACCAGGAAAGGTGGCGCCTAAATGGAGTTATAGAAATATGACTATTTTGATGCTATATATATATATATATATATATATATATATATATATATATATATATATATATATATATATATATATATAGCAACCGTTCTTCCGTTTTATACGATAACAGACTTTAGATCTGCACGTGCGCATTGCCACACACATTAGACAAATTTGGTTACATATATTCAAACTGATTTAAAGAGATAGATACAATTTTTTTATGTTTATTTCACTCAAATTAAGTATATTATACATTCCAAAATATTTCTTCATGAAGCTCTATCTTCTTCACGCTTCCGACGAGTGAAGTAGTGCAACGATTTTCGGTCCAGCGCTGTGCATTCCACTGCATAGTATTTGGCACACCTCTGCAGGCAGAACCGGCAGGTGCACAACTTGTACTCCTCGTGAAAAGTTGCGTTTGAACATACCAGGTAATGATAACCATAGCGTCAAAACGCATTATTTTTTTCATTTTCGCGTGCTATTAGCTCTCCCGTGACTAAGGTGCTAACTCGAAATTAGAGAATATAGATCCAGTATAACAAAAACGCGAGATCGGTTTGAAATGCTGCGATTAGTTTTAGTGATTATTACAAATTGAGCACATTCGGTTGAGAAAAGTGAAACATAGTTTATGTAAAACAGTTCGGAGAAGTAATACGACATTACAGTGCCAGTTAGTAAATTGCTAATTTCAGTAATTTTGTTTTAGGTTGTAGTTCATTTGTAATAAAACCTATTAGGCGTCTGGTCCTTATGTTTTTTTTTTGCTTAAAGCAATTCTTACTGAAATAGCCATGGTTTAAATTAAGCTCATCCTGATATATATATATATATATATATATATATATATTTATAGCTGTATTTAACACCTTAAACCAATGGCATGTGTCAATATTATTATGTACAATTCGTCATTATTAAAACGAGATCTTTAATCAGTTATAACCCTGTCACACCACATGAGCACCAGTTGGGATCTATCTCTACTTCTAAGTCTCTACGAAATGCCAAAAGCATGGATTGCAAGAATATCTATATAATCTTTTATCTGTATATATATATATATATATATATATGTATATATATATATATATATATATATATATATATATATATATATATATATATATGTATATATATATATATGTATATACATATATATATGTATATGTATATATATATATATATACATATATTTACGCTATTACTACGAGTTACTTCATTCTTGCTCTGTGCCACCATTACCATGAACAAATATATCGCATTTTTATCGTGTTCCGAATCTTCCTGATGTCGGAGGTACTCGGAGAATTACTTGTTCGAAGATGATCGCGCGTTCCGCAATCCGAGCCATACTCAACGGGAGTGCTGGGCTTTTTTCAACACGACTAAGATAAATTAGCATTACAACTTCAGGCATGCATATTCTTTTGCCGTACAACTTTTGGCGGACTTCTGCCTTGAATTTTTGCGCGCAGCGACTATTCGTTGCGTTGCATACGCACGTGTGGGTCTGCGTGCGTGCGTTTGCATCAGGACCGGAAGCTCTGGCTTCGGTTGCTTTGCTTGCATCAGTACGGCGCGTCGCTTCCAAAACTTTGCCAAACAGAGTCTACCCGCTGCAGCTGCAACCCAGCAACGGTCCGCGACTGTCTGTTCAGTGCGAGAGAGCGACAGTTGCTGGTGCTCGGCCTCGGCCGGTTTCCATCCACGATCAACGTGCGACAACGCCTGCTCGCGTCAGGGACAGTGCTGTGTGTGGTGTCTAAACTGTGCGACCTTTTTGTTCTAGAAAGGGCGTATTCTTCTCAAAACCTCGTCGACCCATTCCTCCCACGCTTTCTACCCTTCCTCCCGCTCTTCCCTGCTCTACCCCGCCCCTCCCCGCCCCTCCAATTTGTTTTCCCATCACGGGGCATGTGTGTGGATAATATACTGCGATGCTGTCTAGTCGAACACGTGACAGCAACGGCGGCTAGCATTTCTATGGCACCATTGTTCGCCCATTGTACCGGCTGCGGCGAAGCGATCACTCCCACCACCCTCTACCTCCCTATCCATGTCCTGCCACGCTACCCTTAATTCACTGAGCTCTACTCAGTCCATCGAGCTGAGGCAATGGCCCAGCGGTCGTATCCGAACCGGCCCTGCGTTACGGCGTTATAGTTGCGAGACGTTTCGCGCACGTTTGCAAATAACGCCTACCGCTCTCGGAGAGCAGCGCACACCGCCTTGCCCTTCTACTAGTCGCCTGTGTCCGGCTCCTTCTTTAGTTGTTCCCAGCAGCAGCAGCACACTAGCGATGCGTTCTCCCTCTGTTGCCCCGTACCTGCCCTACAAGCCAAACCTGGCCTGCTCGTGTCTCGTCGTGGTCTGCTCTCCAGACTGCTATCTCGTGTTATGCCGTTCGCCATAATATATTCCATTGTCCTTAATGCATTACGGGCGAGCAAGGAAAGAGGGTAAGGGCTCTGGTAAAGGTGAACCCTGGTCCAGGGGGTCCGGTCCGCAGTCGGGCGGATGTCCGCTGCAACTCCTTTCATGTCTTGCTTTGTCGGGCGGTAGCCAAAGCTCGGCCGGATCTATTTGGGGCACCGATTGTCTGAACGTAGTCCGCAGAACAAAGCTTTTTCCATCTGAAACACGGGCAGAACGAAGTTTAGCCCGTTCAGACTGATTGTATAAGGCGAAGTGTGGTGTCGCGCGAGGAGGTGCATGCAACCGATCTGAACGCGACTCATTGGCTCATCTGGTGGTTGGCTCATTATAGTGTCTAGATATGGCAGAACTGTAACAAGAATGAGACTGTATGCCTAAAAAGCGATGATGAGCCAGATGAGATGAGATGAACGACTTGCGCCAGCCGCTTACCAAGCTGACATTTAAATACAAAAATAAGAGCAACAAAGACTGAAATTGCAGAAACGATGACGGAAACAACGGCAACAATTACAGCAACAACGATAACAACAACAAATACGCGCTCACTTTCAACTATGATTATTGCCACTGACAATCACTGCTTTTAAGTCTCAAAAAGGGTTATAGTAATGAAATTTGCTAAAAGCTAACACAATGATGGACCAAGCTGTGTTCGGATTTAATAATTTTGTTCTACCTAAACGGCAATTCTAAGTATTAGATTGGGCCTTAAAGTTACTTATAAGAAGATCAATGCTAATTCGTTTATTGTAATAAGATGTTTCATGTCTTCAACCGACCTTCATTTTACCCCGCTTTGACCGCTTTGTCGTAATGACATTGGCTTTAGTTAATATTTGACATTAGCCGAATAAAGTACGTGTGGGCCTGCGCATCAACGCACGAACAAGTTTTAAACTATAAAGTGATAAACATGTTGCGGAGTACTGTCTTACTATAAAGCCGAAGATAACGGCGTCAGCGGAACAAGCCGTTACGAATCGTGTGGAAATAAGTCTACAAGCGGTATTCAAACCTTGGAGTTGCGCTGCAGAGAATAAACAGAATAGCCTTACGTAGCCGCGAGCTGTTTTTATCTTTATGCTTGGCATCTGTATTTGAAAATTCACTCTTCAAAGTATATGTAGGGAAAATATAACTCTGTCCGTAAAATATAAGTCCGTAACAAAACTCTGTTACTAATCTCCGCAAATTAACACAGTCTTATATGCAATACTATTTTAGCATTGTTTGCTTTTGCGTGTATCTATCACAGAATCACGGTGAAGGCTGGTGACTATACCAACTGTACGCAATGCAGTGTCACACAAGTTCAGCATGCAAATAAATGTGTTTTTGATGGACAATGTAATTAGAACGGCTTAAAACGACACTGATATACAAATACACAAAAGACAGAACTTACAAGTAGAAAGTAAACCAGAAAACGTGTCCTGAACCGTAGGAACCGACTTAGAGTCACTTAAGAGGGCAAAGCGCGTAGACAAGTAATTATCTATAACGTGTTTTTGTTCTTCAAGGAGGGACTGTATCTTTGTACTACGTATACTTATCGAAACCAACATACACAAAGTTGAAATAAGCAGCAACGTAGAATAAATGGATAGAATAGAACTAATGGGACGTAGTTGGGAATCAAAATAATCTCAAATATGGTAGGTAAAAGCGGTGTGCATCTATCAATAAATTGACTTTACAATGATAACTTTACCGACAAATCCCTCGCAATATATATATATATATATATATATATATATATATACCAAACGTTAAAGCTAGTCAGGCCCAGACGCGGTCGTTATTAATTGCATTTCACTTTCGTATCGGCATACTTTGTACGCTTCAGTAGATCAGCGTATAGGCGGCAAGCTATTTCGTGATTATCACCAATGATTTCCCATATATATATATAGAAGTAGAGTATAATACCCAGTGCATACGTAATAAATAAACTCCGTCTTAGCTTTCAAGTAGTCGATCGACCGAACTTGGTCAAGTAGGCTTCTACTTGCGCACTTATGGAAATGTATATTGTAATTGTTTTTCTCTAAAATAAATTATGACCTATTATCAATGCTAATAGGACACACCAAATCTTAATCCGATCGCCTCAAATATAGCTTCATTGACGAACTGGTCCTTGCCGGTAAAAGTGGCTCTTGTGGAGACCACGAGGTGTCTTGGTATTATGCTCTTCCACAGTGTATGAAGTGGCATCAGCACCGACGCTAGAGTATGTCCTAACGCTACGTTATAATTGCGTCTCTGCGTTATATGAGGCGTACGTATGCTACGTAAGATGTTTACATTGATGGCTTGATTATGGTTTATAGAACTTCATTTTTATGAGGGGAGATAGATACGGGATAATTCTTCACAGGGCCAGTTATTTCAGAATGATACTCGATAAGTTCGGATGAATCGCGCTGACATCGCATCCATAGTCGATTGAATAAAGCGTTGCGAGCTGGTTAAATAAATGTGTGGCAAACTAGTTGAATCAAGTATTGCAAAGTAGGCGACGTACAGACTCACCTTGCGACCTCTACGTGGCGCGCAAGTATCTTCAGAGTGACTCGCTTGACACGCTTCTGGTTGCAAATATAGGTTTTAACTTGGCAGGTAAGGATAGATCCCTATTAAGGTTTATTTTCTTCTGGTTCCTAGGTAGCGTAAAACGTTGTGTCATGCCATAAAGCTCGAAGTGCCTTTATTCTATAAGAAATGTAGTGACCATGACGTCTTGCTTACAGGTCATCATCTCGGGAAGCACTCCTCAAGATATTCATCGGACCATATTCCCGATGGTTTAATTATTGTTTCTTTATTCGCGAAATCAGGAAATGTTGATTTTTAATTTATTATGGTTTTTAGATTTACTATTATAAATGAAGAAAATGGCTTTCTAATTACTTTACTCGTCAATACTGAGTTACATCCGTGTGTTGGCGTTTACAGAAAACAACGGTAATGATTAAATTATGGCGATATGGCGTATAGTCAAATTTGTGATTTGTTGATAACGTGGTACTACTAGGGTAAAACCTGATTTTACTGGCAGGTTAAGATTCACAATACAATTGTGTTCCTGTGAATTTTATGACCTCTATCGGAGTAATTTGTATTTATTGTATTCAAAGAAAAGCTCAGCTTTCTGTCAATAATCTACGTTTTGAACCTTGCACATATGCGTTGTGCCGATAATACGTATTGATAGCCCATTGATCTGCATGATGGAGAAACGTTTAACTGAAAAGATGGCAGGCATAGAGGGAAATAAATTTCGCTGCCTCGTTTAAAAGACAGACCCTTAAAGGGAAGCGAATCGCGCTGCGTCCGAGAGAACTACGAGGGCAAGCCGGCTACAAAAAGAGCCACCCAGGTCTATGCAGTCGCCCGGAGACGGCCGCCGTTAAGCGAACGCTCCAGGATTCTTCAAAACAACGCGTAGGCCGCCAGGACAGTACGCGACAAGCTTGCCCGAAACCGGCTGCGCGATGTCTAGACGACAGGCCAAATTACGCTGGTGGTCGTCGGCGTCGTCCAGCCGTAGAGTACGACTGTTGATACCGCGATTGATATTTGACTGTACTCAGTAGCGTAACGTTGGCTACATAGAGCAGCGTCGATGGCAGCGTAACCAGCAGCGCCTGGTTCAACTAAAAACAATCCAGTGTCCAAAATTCGACTCGACCGTCGCGTATTCGGCTGCGCAAAACAACGAGCGGACGCTTTGTCACGCCGTTTCCATCCTCAGGCGGCCCGGCCCGCCTGATAACCTCTTGACCAGACCTAGTTCAATCACCCTGTTGTTCCGCAGTGCGGCGCCGAAGGCGGCGCGGTGGCGGCATTAAGGCACTACTAGAAAGAAGAGGATCTTGTCACAGGCACGTTGCCGAAGAAACCCATGAAGGAAAAACAATGAACAAGATAAAATAAAGAGTCGTCTATCAGACCGACGGGAAGATCAACGGAGGAACGGACAGATCACACAATCCAATGTGTTGCAAGTTATTCTTGAACGACCATTGAACGCACGCGTAATCAATCGCCTTGGCCGACAGGTTAAAGTGCTGTCGTTTGACATACGAAAAGCACGGTAAAGCCACTACAATAGAGTTTCTTTATATAACGTTTTTTATGTTACCACTTTTGAACCATTGTCTTCGCGTGAACGTGTACGGGTTCTCTAACCTAAGAGATATAACCCTAGTAAAGCCACTTAAAAATGCTCGTCATACCTACGCAGCCACCAGCGATGCCATACCAAGCAGCGTCCCTATGCGTGCCCGCTCTGCGACAAACAAAACACGATATTACAGGTTTTGATAAGACCGCGCTGGCATCGCACCCGTTGTCCGTTGAGATGACCCGCTATCCGCTACTGTTTAAAATGGCCCAGACACCTACGTAGTCGAGCCCGGTGGCGCGGTGGTCTGCGCCTTCTCCTGCACCTCGCAACCGGAGGAAACACATAAGTGCGCGGGTTCGAGCCCCACCGTTGCATTGTCGTATTTATGGGGATCCGTCTGTGAAGTAATGCGAAAAGCTGTCCCGTGGACGTTAAATCTTGGCTGAGGGTCAGTCCAAAAAGTTTATTTAGGCACCTACGTTGGAACCTAGCTAACGATTGACCTCTCCCGTCTATCCGCAAATTAACTGCGCTGTACTGTAAGTACCCATCTAGCTACTGGTGTTGTTACAGACATTGTTGTTAATAACCTGTTAAATAAATGAGCAGAGATCGTAAAACAAGTTTGCTATTTACAACCCGAATTATATGCATGAAGCTACGACGTTAAAGTGGGAACGAATAGCCAATTGAATGTGGGCTTAAAGCGCTGTTATGAATTTCTCAAGAATCTTCTCGACGCACTACGACGTGTTTGAGATATAATTGACTGCATAAACCGAATATTCTTAAAAGTCGTGCGCGTTGGTGATTATTATTGATTACAGTTAGATGCTAGTTATATGTGTGAGTTGCCGAGACATAGATAGTTATTCAAGGTTTTTTAATTATTTGTCAGTATGTGAGAAATCAACACGAGTTTTTTAATCAACACGCTTTATTACCAATTATGTACGTATGGTTAGGTAGAAAAACCAAGGATATCACAATTTCACTGCTTCCAGCGGAAACCTGTACCCGTAATTTCTGTCGACATTCATCCGCTGTTCAATCAACAATCTCACACGGAGGCACACTTCGCGCAGCCTGCGAGATTATTCCGTAAATGCGACTATCCGCGGGTTACTACTATCATGCACTATCTAAACACTCATATTTGTGTACTGGCTGTTTGCGCCGCCTGACCTGCTATAGCCCAATAGCAACTCCCTGGCGGTTGCAGTGCCGGGAACCGATTTCTTTGCGTTCGTCTCGGAACACAATAGCCTTATCGCAGCATTGCTTTAAACATGCGAGGATGTTCATTCCTTCTGATGCCCAAGCTCAAACTGCTGCTACTGGAGAGCGAGCGCAATTTTTCTTACATTTTTCGATGGACTCGTTCGCCGGAAACTCTCTAAGACGGTAGACGGGGGAAAGAACAAATGAGTTAACGATTTATCTTGCCCGCGAATTAACCCTATAAATGTCAAGTGTTCTAAATATGTCGTATAAGGTATGCGATGGGACGGAATGGAATGGGTGGCTTGGACTAGGAGTCCCAGCGTATAAGAATTTTAAAGCGATACACTTTAAGACTTGCAAATGTGAATGAAAGCTCGTGTAACTAATAAAAAATATACCCTTAAAAGGTAACCAAAAAACAAACGATTCGCGCCGCACAAATGCTTGATTTTCATACTATGGAAAATAAGCCATTGCTGCACATTTCAGGTCCTTATTTGTAAACAGCGTCACTGCTGGCAACACCATGATAGTGTATTATGCAAACAAGAAGTTGTGTATTTAAGTGCGCGAGATATAAGGATTACTTGTAATGAAATAACTGCTAAAACGTCTCTATCATAAACAAACGGTGGTCTGCCCCTCTATAGCCGGACTGCTAAGACACAGACAGTTAAAATAAGGTCAAGTAAACACAGCCATGGCACGGCCAAATTACGCACATAGAGCAGAGACAATCCTAAGGACACTCGCACATATCCTGTGCCAATTTCGCAAACTTACGCAAGCTATAAGCAGACAATTTTAAGTTTCGAGACAATGGTTAAACCGGCATTTTATACATTTATGCTATCCATATAAGCCCTGGACCGGACACTTTACAAGAAGAGATGAACGGGTCTAGACTTTGCCAATACAAGACTAAGTTATTCACACCCCCTAAAAGGCGATATAATTTTTTTTTCGAAAGTATTTGAGGTTTAAGGAGGCTCCGACCGGTTTTAAGCAGGATAAGCGTAATAACAAATCCGCTACCAAAGCAACAAAAAACAAACTTGGATCTAATTGTATATTCAAACTATGTTAAAGTAACTCGACGTATACGTAATATCGACATGATATCTGCATGCATTACCCCTTTTCCATATTTTACAAACAACAGAAAAACTTAAGAAGAGTGAGTTTAAAGTTTAAGTAACGTTTCAAAGAAAAATTGGTATCCTCCAGCCGTCAGAGATGTGTGTAATGTTATCAGCAAGGGGTATGTGTAATTATCTGAGCGAGGGTAGACCTACAATGATCTATCGTCAATTTTCGTTACCAATAAACTAATTTCTCCGACTTGTGCAAACATTTACTGTCGTAACCCCTTTCAGGTTAAATAAAATGACTGTACTAATAACACTGGTTAGTGCTATTATACACAACAGCAACAACAACAACCGGAGTGCTCCAACAGTTTCGGACTTACGGTCTAAACATGTGAGGGTCCCCGGTAACACCAGGGATAATCGAACAAGCCTTGGCTACAAAAACAGAGCTCTTGTAAAAATTATGTTTCGTTTGACAAGTATGCACCCACAGGCGGCCCTCTGAAATTGACAACACAGTCGTGGATCACCGAGGTTTATTCACGTTTTTTAAGGAATAATTGTTCTACAATATATATGAGAAGGACTTGTGCTTATAGTAGAAGGGCCACTAGTTCTGCCCTTGGTTCACTGTTTTGCTAAGTCATGTTGGCTCCTACTGGATTTAACTGCGGGTAAAAGTTAAGGGCGAAATAGAGGAGGCAGCGATCTTCCTTGAGAGAGAAGATTCTCAGCAATTAACTTGACCCTTGCTTTCTAAAGAAATACCTAAGCCAGAATACGCTTGACTTATACAATCACAGGAAAACTACAGCAAAAAAGAACATTGTGCTTTTGGCGGCATAGAATCCCGTTAACGGAAGCTAGCTTCAAACCTTGCGTTCACATCCGATCGGCACCATTCTGAACCTAAACTCCTTCTACAGAATGTCATCTCTATGCGCCACTCTCCACATAAGGACGCCCATGAACTTTTCCCGTGTGCACCGTGTAGTACACTGCTCTTGTAGTACAATACTAAGTGCCTGCATCTATTAATTTATCTTAAAAGTTTAGACAAAGCGAAAATAGCTTACCAGCGGGAATCAAGGGGTCTTACTGGTAATGGCACGCTTCGATCCGATGAGAACTTCAAATCAACCAAGGGGGTCTTAGCGGTTATGACGGAATTTCTAATCCTTTATGTTCACACAGTAAGAGTTTAGTTTGGAACGTTACGGTCTGATGAACTGCAACGACGTTTTATATTCGGCACAGCTTAGCTGACTCTAAATGAGTCTGAACGTGCGGATCCGACGAAGCAACAAAATTATTATGAGCTGTCAAGGATCAACTGCTTTGTATCTCTAGGTTACTTCGGTACTTTCAGTGTAGGCACTGGTAAATTTCTGAAGAATATCGCAAGATGTATAGAGGCATTCACAAGTGGTTGATGCAAGGCACGGGATCTAAAGCCATGATGAGTCAGTCATCTACCAAAGCCAAGCAAACGTTTACATTTCAGAAACAATAGTCTAGTTTGTTTATTATAATTTGATTTTAATTATATGGTTATTATAATCTAACTATAGAATTATAAGTTATTGAAATTTTAAAATGTTAGAGTACTTAAGACCGTCCTTCAAAGATTTTCTAACAAACGTTCCTTCTCCCTTCGCTCCGTCCCCGCCTCTTTTGTGTCGTCCCGCTGTTGAAATACCTGCGCTCATCTTTGAAGGGTCTCTTAGCGAGCTTGTATCTTCTATCTTTGGACGCTTCTCGACGCACACGTTCCATGGCACTGTACGTTCAATAGGCGGAACTAGAAGGGCCGCGATGCGTAATTAGTACATGCTACCTGACTGAAGTGTACGAGCTTAGCCAAATGCATGCACCCTATATGTATACACGAGTATATATGTCAAAGTAATGATATGCCGGATCTTTATGTCACAAAGTCTACATTCACTGTGATGTTATATATATATATATATATATATATATATATATATATATATATATATGAATATATTTATACATATATAACATAACACAGAACTTGATGCATCTCTGTCAATCTCGAAATTTGGCCCTTGTGTAGCTAATTAATGGCGTTTTAGAGCAAAACAAACCAGAATACCTTGGTGGGTTCGGTTCAATTTTTAGAATGCAAGGCACTAGAACTTGTCGTTCCGCATATATATATATATATATATATATATATAGTCTGTTAGCAACCAAATCGTATGTTCTAAAGTGGTGAAATTGTTACGAGCTGCTTACGGTGGTCAAGCAGTGTTTAAGATACTACGTATATGCGTTTTTGCGACAAACGTGAAGATTTTGGAATTAACTTCTGTTCGGAAAGGCCGTCCACGTCAACACCAGAAGATAACATTAAAAAGTTAACAATTTCACACTCAAGAATCGCCAAGTTATTGTCAGGGAGATGGCTGAGAAAATCGCGATACCTTATAGGTCAATTGTAACAATCTGAACCGATATTTTATGCGTTAAAAGACTAGCAGCGAAGTTCGTTTCAAATACATGAATCTTCCAGCAAATTAACGCTCTTTGGGAAATGCCTGAGTTCAACTTTTAGGCGGTAGCATAACATTCTGGATTACTTTATGGGAGGTGATTACAGGAAACGAGTCATAGGTATATGGTTACGACATCGAAACCAAAGCTCCATCCTCCCAGTGGTGCTTTCAATGACAGAGCCGATCATGACCAATGACAGAAGGTTTTTTGACTATTTTTTCGACTACAAGAGAATCACCTTACGCATTTCGCCGCCTGGTTGTGCGGTCAATAAGGAATTACAGCGCGAATTTCAAGAAGATTGCGCGAGCTAGTCCAACGCAAGAGGCCTGAGCTCAGGAAAGCAATCTTTGGATCCTCTATCATCACAACGCGCGAACGCGGACATCGTGACTGATTTAAAATTATTTGATAAGCATTTAAATGTTATTCTCTCCGGAACCTCCCTACTCACCGAATCTGGCTCCGTGCAATTTTTCCTGTTTCCGCGGGTAAATGATTGAAGAAACAACGCTTTGAGACTATGAAGGAGATAAAGAGAGATTAGCAACTTTACTAGATTCCGAAAGGCGGGTTTAAAAAATGTTTTGAAAGGTGGAAAAGAAGGTGGCACAAGTGTGTTGCAGCTGGCGGCAACTATTTAATAATATACTTTGAAAAAATAAATAAATATGTATTTTTTATGTGTATTAGAAATGTTTGATGTGCCCTTGTGTATATATATGTATATATATATATATATATATATATATATATATATATATATATATATATATGTATATATATATATATATATATATATATATATGTATATCGACGCACACATATATCAACAGCAGAAGTAACTCCACCACGTTATATGGCAAAATGACAATAGAAGTGGCTCAGACTGTGCAGTGGCGCGCGGTTTGCCTAAGGCATAGGGCCAAACGCAGGTTAATAGACGTTCCGACTTTGGCCGAGATAGCTTGAAAGAGATCCTTGTATATACTAGTTGCCATGCGAACCTCCGCCAATGAATGGGACGCTGCGCAGAATGAAACGAAGTCAATCAGTGCACCGTTCTTTGGAGGGTCTTTTCTATATTTCTTAGTATGGCGGCCGAAAGCCTCTGGATCTTGGCCGGCAAAAAGATGTATCTAAGCCCGCCTGGAGACACCCGGGAAGACACGAGGCTCCTGACCGCCTAGTTGATAGACAGGTCAACAGACTCCTGTCAGTCAACTGGCTTGGCCAGCAACGCCTGTCATGCATAGGGGTCAAACAGTGATGGAGAGTAAGTGAGCGACTGGATGAGGGACAAAAAAGATGCACGCATAAACAGACTTGTCAAAATGACCGCACGATGCCAGCAGTACACAGCTAAGCCTTGCAACAATAATAATAATAATAATAATAATAATAATAATAATAATAATAATAATCTGGTCACCAGGCAGAAGAGGCAGGACCAAATCGCCACTCAGGCTACCCAGTTAACCCTTCTGTCGGTCTGCGAGTCAGACGTGGAAGACATTAGGCTGAAAGCGGTCTCATCGAACGCCGCCGAAGCGTGGCCTAATGTCGTTCCGTTTGAGCTCATCGGCAATAAGTTGGTCGACGAGTTGGCAGACTTGGCATTCCCATGTTTGAAAGAAAAAATGTCCCTGTTGTGGAACGGTGGATAAGCGCGGCCTGCATCATCTTAGTCGCACTACGCTGGCCGGGTCCACGCAAAGCTGCCACAACGTCATCAATGGCATCTTCGGACATGTTTTTGATGACGCTGTGGCGGCTACCGCGTTACACTAGAGCCCGATGGACTGTAGAGAGACGACAAGCGTGGGCCGGATAGACCTAACAGCCGGGACTGAGATAATCGGCCGCTGGAATGGGACGTTACTGTTTCCGTGGACTACCCAGCGCGGGCGTCGGCCACATCATTTACCAATGGAAAATGCACGAACGGCGCCTATATGGACATCTTCGTGAAGACCACGTTGTGTTGATCACGGTGTTTGGTCCCGAGTAATTTGGCGTTTAAAACAAGGATGCACTCAAACTGACAAGGAGCTTGGGAATAAGCTCCCTCAGACCACAGCGGAACCAAGGTTGACGCGTTCCACCGACAGAAGTATAGTTGAGACTACACAGAAGCAACGCCAAGATGATGTTGAGTGGTCACCAGCACTAAAGTAATAATAATATAAACTATATTGTAAATATTATATAATTAATATATTATTTATTGCAACACCTGTACAGATTAAGAACAATAAAAATTTGTTTAAATATTATTATTGCAGCTTTATCAACAGGAAGCCTCAGAATGGAGCCACGGAAATCAACTGACAATCAGCTTTGTCAGAACAAAAGTGCTACAATTTAGTCAGGGCGGATCGTACGCCGCAGACGACCGGTTCAATAAGATTGGGGGAATAAATATTGAACTCCTTAATCACTCTTGCTACTAAAGAGACTAGAACTAAAATTCGCACTAAAGTTGATTAGAAAAAAATGATCCCTATAGTAAGACACTTTTTTTTAGAAGGTTTTAGGAATGCAGAATGCACATGCGTTACAAAAAGCCTGCGTAACTGGTGTGGGGCTCACAAACCCACTAAACCCGGATTTCTTCTCAACCTCCCAGGCTCGGTAATAGTTGGCATTTCTTCGAAGCCGCGGGAGAGGCGTCCCTGCCATTTCTTTTTAATTCAGATATGTCTTTGTCTACCTTGCTGCATATTTGCATGCATCCAGATAGGAGGCTCATGTCAAGATATACACCGTCTTCAAGGAGTGCATCACAAGTTGAGGGCCTGATTGCACTATCCTTCCACCTCTCTCGGCTCCTCGTCCATTCTCCCGAGGCTACCGGTTTCCCGCCTTAGCTAGTGTCCTGCCTAGCGGTTTCCTTAGCTGTCTGGGGATGGGGCGGCTCCCCACGGCCGTGGAGCCCGTGTACTTTGCTTCCAGAACATTCTGTCCACGACGTTCGACTCTCCAGATCCACATAGCACACAAGTGTCACTGGTGGCCATTTTTATCTTAACCATGTAGCTCTGGAACTGACCGTGATCAGTCAGAACCTGAGCTATGTAGTAGGTCAACCTATTTCTTCTGCCAAACCGCTTCTGGCTCTGGTAAGGTTCAGATTTTTCTCCAGAAATATCTTCCTTCTTTCTTCCGCCAGTAGTTCCCATGGCAGCATCTTAGCCAAAACCAGGAGGGTTTCCGTCGAGACCGTCCGGTACGCCTAGCTAACCCTAATTGCTATTGTCCGTTGGATTAACCTTAGTGCTCTCCTATTTTTTGCCGTCCGTAGTGCCATGTCGTCCCAGACGGGGCCGCGTAGAGAGCGATGATTCGGCAACCGCACCTAGTAGCCGTCGGTTTTCCCGTGATACACCCCAACTCCTTGGCCTAATCCGTACTGGGTTTAAGGCGGTCCGCTGCGCCTTTGCCGCGACATATTTTGCATGTGCCGCTTTGGTTAACCTTGTTTTGAGAGTCATCTCAACCCGGCAGTAGCCCTGTATCCTTACACCTCTGCAACCAGACTTCGTTAATCTGGGTAGGATAAATTCATTCGGCAGAGGTACGTAGGTATTGATTATCTCCTCAGCGCGTGTACCACTATTTTCCAGTTCATCGTGTTGACGGCATTTTTGACATCCAAGATGATTAAAAGCACGAATTTTCTTGTTGTGGGAGCATTTGCGGTCTCCCCTATCAAGCTCTAATTGTAGATATAGTAAACCTAAACATAGATAAGATAAGCGTTTACTCCGTAAAGAGCATGTTGGGCGTACCAAAGCACGCATTGGAGACGCTTGCACTAGAACTATATCATGAACGCACAATAGTAGAACTTACCGTTGAGGACACAAAATGGGCATCTATATCAAAGGCCTGCTTTTTGTAGTGAAACAATAAACTTGCCATCACAGAAAAACACATCTATATTATGCCGAACAATATGGTCTAGTCCCCAGCACTGCATAAGCTTGAAAGAAAATTGTTATGAAATTGACGAGTGCATATGTACATATTGTGGAGAGTGCAATATCGGACGGTACCGCATACTCAACAGTTCGTTTATCGAAACGTCGTCACTACAGTCAAGTGTCAACGATACTGTTTGACTACAGTATGATATATGAACGATTGTACTACACACCCAAGTAATGGTGAATAAACCTAAAACCAACAACTATTGTTATACAAACTACGGCTATACCAGTTCTTGCATGTGATGCACACAACCTCTACCCGTTGCGCAAAGGTGCAACTCAATTACGATGCAACTCCTTTAGGGCAAACAAGGATCTGAGAATGAGGAACAAGCAGTCTCTTTTTTGGGCCTATTATTTGTGAAATGCTAAAGGAAGACTGTAAAACTGCTACTATCAACGTTCCTAGAAGCAAATCACGTCATCAAACGTGTTGTCTTATATCTAGAGCTGAGAGAACAAGCTTTTAATTAGTATAGGTGGAATAGACTTATGACTCTTACATTTTTTATTCTAACCCTGTCCCGAGAAAACGTCCCTTTATAGCAGAATCAATAATAAAACCATTGACGAACTTGACCAGAACACGCAAAAGCATCTTTTACATGACACCACACCCATCCTGGTGTGAAACTCTGGCAAATCAAAGGAAGATCATTATCGTGAGTGGGGTAAGAGAAAACTAGCCGAAAGTGACGCGACGTTGAGTATGCCTCACTGCTCATTTGCCGGGAATGCCTGAAATTCGTTCTGTAGCCTAAGGCTGGAAGCGACTAAAATGTCCCAACTTTGATAATTTTTGGTTCCGTTTGTATATTCTCTGCGAGTGGAGCGGGTTTGGACGGTTTGCGGTCACGTTACTCGTGTGACATGCTTGATCACGCTATTTGTTATTAAACATTCTGCCCGCGGTTTTACTTCATTAGGTCCGAGTAGCCGTAAATGACGGCTCAGAAACTACGTACTCGTACTCTTATAAGAATAAAAGGTTCAACAAGTATACTGGTCAAATTGAACTTCCATGGGGTTACTAATGCCATTTGGTGACATAATACTAAAAAAGGTGAAAAAAATGCCAGACCTTCTACCCTTGGTATGGCAGAGTTATAAAACTGCCTCACATCTAACGTGGGGCATAAAATCAATACAAATATCGGATGCAGGCGTTTAGTAGGGTGGCCCGTTAAGCCTTGGACGGTCTCTGCTATCTCAGCATGGCAGTCGGGGGCCTCCGGTCTCCCCCCTCCCTGCTACAATTTGAAGAAGAAAGGGGCTTGGTTCTAAATGCATAAAAATGAGAGATCGTCGGTTTCGACGCCAAAGGGATCAAGGAGAAGATATTTAAATAGTTACGGACACACTCCGTGGTATATTACAGATATAAATAACCTAGGCGACTTTGTGGGTCTGTGCACAACACCATACATGTCATCATCAGCGAAGAAAGACGCTCGTCTGAATTCAAGACAGATAAGCATGCACCCACAACTAGCACCCTGCGTATGAAAATAGAGCCTGAGCTCTTCAAAATTTAGTTACACGCTACGAGCATCTCGCGTGTCATGCTCAGAAGAACTGAAGACCCGCAACGAAGCTGGCAAAAGTACACAAAACAAAGCTCTGCACATCTTTTAGCAGGGGTACACCTGAATAGGAGCAATCTCCTATACGCGAGCGCGGCCTCGGGATAAAAATGAATTAATTGGTCCCGGTCTGCTACACCGCTTCACAAATATACGTTGACACTCTCGTAAACTTACTTGTTGAGGAAGCTACGCGGTCAGAAATTAAGAACAAGACAAGCATAACAAATCGCGGCATTACAGACGCGGTATGAAGTCCAATAGCCTACACCCACTATGTTGGCAGGCTTACAAGACGTGCAAATATCAACAAAGTGATCCGAAGAGCTCTTATAATCGCCTGACTCAAATGGCTTGGCAGCTGCTGATAAAGCCATGTTTTGTGGAGTAAATATTCCATGATGGCCAAATGGCAATGGTGTCATGCAGAGCGACCGAAATTCCACTTGCACGATCGTTCAGTCAAGTCAAATTAGATGGCGGGCCATAAGGAAACCTTGAGTCAATATTGTGAACCGGCTAAAAGATAAATTTTTGTATCGTTTGCTAGAGGGAACCTAGGACCTATCTGTAAAGAAACTGACTTGCTCCCGAATGATTTAGGTTACAGAAGCATTTGTAATCTCACTCATTGAGGTTACAGAGGATCCACGCGAAGCATAGATATTTTTATTTGACTGTCTTTGTTATCTGTAGGGGTTAAGCTGTGCAGCTTTATTGTAAGTGCCATGGGCTGATTTAGTGAACAATAAAAGCCGGACAGACATTTTGATTTCACAAATGTACTAGTTGAGCAAAAATTCAAATAGTGTATTAATAGTAGTAATGATGGTGATGCCCTTAAATGGCAGTGACTCTTATTTCCAAACACGTATAAATCTAAACCGACGTATAGCAACGCTGAAGGATGATACGTCAAATTTAATATGTTTGGCTATTAAAAATAGCACAATATTGACATACGTAAAGACAAACGAAGTGGAAAAGGAGGACGATCGACGGCTACGGAGCTTTTTATTGAGGCGGTATGATAACGTTTATAATGGCAATAATAAAAAGCGCCGTCACACCGGTATTGAGTTCGAGTTTGGAAGTGTCCATGTCCAACACAGTAGCAATTTGGCAGCGTATGCTACTTGTTTAGTAGCCGTTGTCCGTTTGCCACTTATTTTTGATTCGGCCTAGACTCATGCCGATTTAAATATTAATTCGAAAGTTTGTTGTGTTTGTTTGCGTTTTAAAATTAAGATAAATTAAAGAAATTGAATTTAGTGCTCCGTCGCGTTACTGACCAGATGGCAGCCCCGTGCAAAGATCACACACGTGTCCGTATTTGATCAGCATCCGACACGTAGAATAGCTGAACTGTACGGCTATGCAGGAAACGCTCCTACTAGTGAAAGGGTTGGCCGATAGTGGGTCTAACCGAGTGAAAGTTATCTCATTCCTAACAACGTCCGGTACGAATGCCTGTGGCGGAGAGAGACTTTAATATACTCGTTTTTGCGTGTCCCGATTATACGTTTGTGGCGTATAGTAAGACGCATAATGTTTAGTGGATAGTCCTTGTATATGGTAGTAAATGTAATAGCTAAAGAGTACTGAAGAGAAGTGAGTTTTGGAGGACGCTAAAACATCGGCGATGACACCAGAGAAGAGTGCATTCACAGCAAGAATTACAGCATCAACCCAAACAACGTTTTCTACGCACGTGCTGGACGTGCTGTTTCGGCACAGCAGTTGTTTACTACAGCAGCTTAACGGTACAACAGCGGGATGGAGGAACGCATGGCTCAGCACATTTACACACATTTGCAGCGGTATGCGTATAACCGAGAAGCCAAAACACCTGAGCCCGTCCAACAAGGCAATCGAGAATTACACCGCCGATACAGCAAGGCAGTACGTGCGAGTAAATTAGCGCTGACGGAGTGCTGTGTAGCGTGCAGTGCATCTGTATACGAGTGCGTGCACCATCACTACGCCTGTAGTGCTGCACCGCTAGCTTCCAAACCCATTTCCATCCCCCGACCACGCTGGGACACTGTTCAGCGAATGTCGAACGAGATTAAGCATAACGGATCAGATACTGGGGATTAGACATATAGGAGCTAATAGGATAGGATTGGCGCGCGCTGGAACACACGTGCTAAAAGCACATTGACAATGGCCATGTAAAGCGTATTCAGAAAACCGGACAGTAGATATTAGTTCAGATGTGAAAATCTTAGAACGGGTATTTTGCACTCTTACTCATCAAATTTCTCTTTAGGAAAGGATTACCGCACAAAGGTAGGTTAACCAGGTCTGTCTATATGAGTGTATATGAGAGAACCTCTTCTTCTCTTCTTTCTTCCTTCGATCTTTCGAGTCTACGAGATGGACTGTCTGATAGTTAAATTATGGAGCTAGTTTTGCAGCGAATGCTGTGGTTGCTGCTACGATAAATAATTTGTAGTTGTATTTGTTGTTGATAACCAAGCTGTTTAGGTTTTCGTTACTGTTACTGGCGCTGATAATCGGTCGTTGTTATAACAAGTCATCTTATAAATAAGACTGATTGTATCGAGTAGAGAATGTATCGAGTTGAGAATATAACAGTTCATAAAATGTGTCTGCTTCAGGGCACAACGTACTACTTACTATTAGTAGTCTTCGCGTAATATGTAGAACTTCCTAGGCAATCAAACAAACGCTTTCTATATGGGAGGCTTAGAAAACGTAAAATATCCTTTAAATATAATTTTAATTTATCTAATTGTTATGCGAGGATCTCGTCAAAGAGTTTGTGAATGAGAAGTTGTGAGCGTAACGTTTATATATATATATATATATATATATATACCGCTTCGCACCGAGTCCATAAGAGCGGGGGCTGCCATCAACCAAGGACACGGACAGCTGATTCTTAACTCCACGTGACAACTTTTTACCACCATTTTTATTAAGGCGAGTACTGCCGAGTGTGCAAATGTATTGTAAATGATTAATAAATCATCGCAATATTTTCTATATAAAACACGACAAAAATGACACGGAAAATTATATGCTCGCCACGACTTTTGTCAGTACTAGCCTGTGTAATTAGTACAAGTAGTTACAGCAGTAAATCAGCAACCCGGCTTAAACAACGGTTGTGCTAGAAATACATTTTGAATAATCGGCAGGCTTCGTCGTCGTGTGCACAGCCTTGACATGTACGGCCTTTAATTCTCGGTAGCGTCAGTTCAGGAACGTTCTCGTACACTTCTAACATATTCTGACTATCCGTATAGAGGCTTGTCTGAGCCACTACTTAAGACGCGAACGAATGGCATCATCAGGCCTGCCTCCTAAATCACTATTGATCAATATTGACTATTAAGAAACCGACGACGCAATCAATGACATTATTTGCAGCGCATATCTAATTTGCCTAGCAGTATATGCAGTTAACGTACGTAGTATACTAACCATAGCTTATGCCTGTAGTAGACAAATTATTAGAGACAGGAATAGAAACGAAAATTGTACCTAGAATCGGTACGGTACGTTGCAGTTGTTTTAGCGGAATTAGTAGATGAAGTAACAATAGTACTAACAGTGATAGTAGTAATGGCGTCCGTGGCAGTCGAAAGCTAGCAATGTGCCTAGCCTGTAGACGCTATAGTGGTAAGCAAGCCCGAGACTAGACACACAAATGACTAAGAGGGAACTCATTAACCAGTAGTAGTTACCCCAGCGCTATCCCTACAAGCTACAAGCAGGCATTCAGCCATACCGAGAATCGTGTGTTTCTCAACCCCTGTTGTCAATAAAGATGTTTTTTGTAGACGCCGCACACTGTAGTACCACGGATCAACAAAGGTTCGACAAAGTGCATGTCTGGTTACTAAACCCAGCTACCATATGTGTGGCGTTATATACATATATATATATATATATATATATATATATATATATAATATATACATAGGCGAGCACTGCCGAGTGTGCAAACGTATTGAAATTGATAATTGAATCATCACAATATTTCCTATATATATATACGTAAATATATGTGTGTGCGTCAAATATTTATATATTTATTATTGTACATGGAGCTCATCACAAGGTATACAACCACTCTGGCATCTGTGGACTAAACACGATTTGCCTGGTGTAAGTTCGGCAGCGAGGCCTATTATAGCTCAAGGTATAATACAATTATGTGATGCATAAGATAATACATATCTCCGCGTTTAGTTGATTGCCATTCGTTTAGTCGCTCGCACACGAAAACTCATTATACCTCTTATTCTTGCAAGCCTTCCTTTGATTCTCTCTCGTGCGCCAATACTTATGGGCGTCCTGCAGAGCGACTGTAAGTATTTCTTATAGGTCCGCTGAAGAACGCTCCTCTGGCCGCTTTAGGCCCATTATGCTTTTCATTTCAACCATTAATTAGCACGATGCATGGCTGACAAGATCTACCATTCGTTATGCATCCTTCTGCAAGGTTAGCCTAACCAGTATGTTTGGAAGATTTTTTTCGTGTTTGGTACGACGATCACATATCGTCTGTTCATTTAAATCACCTGTACGTAAATGCGTCCGCTAGCACTTGACGCGTTAGCGTAGCGTAAATACACAAGTTGTCTATAATAATAATACACATATTGCTATTATAACTTATGTAGCCTTATAACTATTCTAGTCTATGCGACCCTAAACGATCTGGGAATGACAGCAATAAGCTGATGAACTACCAGCAGCGCCAAAAGTGGGTTTAACTACAACGTTACGGTTAATATCGTAGGATTCGACCGTACCGCCAACGGAAATATGGCGGATTCTATTTGGCCATATTTCCGTGTATATGCTGCACATAGTGATGATACGGTTCTCTTTATCTCTCTTTTCTCCCCGTTACTGTGTTATTCTCGCTCTCTTTTGGTCCAATCCTATTATGTATCAAATTCGTGCTGGACATGTCATTTCGCCACGACTTACTAGATCAAGCAAACCAGGGCAACCAGACAGAAGAAGAACTGCGCGATATGAGGTAATTTGATTTTCCGTAGAAGGAGAATCACCGACGGGTCTAACTAAATTAATTTCTAAACCCGATCAGAATGCTGAGGCGATCCAACGCCCCCCCCCCCTTCCGTCCCCCATTCTCAACCTTTTAAAGCAGTGAACTAGAAAAATGCTCGCATGTGCGGCTGAGTCACTTCCGTTCTAATTGCAGGTATGTCATATCAAGCGCATATTGAAGTATCTGCTAAAATGATTTGTCTCAGTGTCAGACAGTGATATTGATCAGTGAATGAGTACCACGGTATATAGAGTAATTGTGTCAGCGGTATCAGCTGACGGGCAGCTTCCATCGGAGGACGGGTATGGACAGGTCTCGAGCTACAACTAATCAGGACGGCCGCTTCCTTTTAATGAGTACTTTGCGAAATCGCCAATCTTCACCGGTGTCCAGTTAGGCCAACAGCCCGTAGCTCTGTGTAATGTTTGGTACGCGTACGGTGAGGCGACGACAGCATTACACGAATGCTAGACTCTACAGTCTCGCTGTATGTTCACAACTGAGCGTAGCCCTCACCGACAATTGGCACGAAGCCAATTTGCACGAGATTTCGAAAATTGGGCCGTTGCTGATGACCAACATTAGTAGAGCGGATTTTATTCTTGGATGAATCCAGAATGTTTCTTTATCGCAACGAAACATAGCAAAGTCCAACCACAAGGCACATCATATTTACGATGGCACCACTATGCCAGGCCGCACACCGCTGTACCGTTGTTCGAGGGACCTCGCAGAATCTGGAATTCATTTAATAGAGTGGTTAGCCTGTTCTTCCAACCTGAATCCCATCGAACATGTGAGAAACGACCTGGAACGACAAGTTAGAGCCAGAACTCTAGCTACTAAAAAACACTTCCGGAGCTCAGGAATGAAGCTACACGCGAAGAATGGAAGATATCCTACGGCAATTCATTGATAAGTTGATTGGATCAACGCCAAGTCGCATGGCGGCCGCTATCGGGACACGCGAGGAGATAATGCACACTATTCAATTAAATGTACTTTACAGTTAAAGTAAACAATCCAATTGTTTAGAAAAAAAAACACCCACACATTCAGACGAAACATTCTCGCCGTGTAGAGTAAAGCCGGCATAATTGTCTTTCTAATACTGTAGTACTTTTTAATGTGGTTTTACTAGACTTCTATATTCCTTGAATTTCGATCTAAAAGGTAGCTTGATAGATAAATGGACCGACAGACTCAGCTAGAATAGATAAAGACAGATAGATATCGATCCATCGTCAAAAAAAAGAGCTGATGGCCATTTTCTCTCTTTGAGTGTTCTTCTCCCTTTGCTGGCTGAGCTTTACTTGCGGCTCTCGCCGTCTTTGCCTCGATTCATTCAAGGACAGAAGGACAGAGTGACGGTAGTGTGAAGCCGTAAGAGTCGCAGCGGCGCATACACATTTATGTTCATTCGTACCACGCCAACTATGCACAGTAAAATGGCGAGGTGTAACCGAGAGAAACAGGGGTAGAAGCATAAAGCGCAGAGGAAAGAGATCAATATATGTGAATCGAGAGAGAGAGCGAGAGATAAAGAGAAAAGCAGAGAGAGGGGGAGAGAGAAATAGAGTATGGGGTAGAAAGACCACGGATAGTATAGTCCGTAAAGCGTACGTGATATTTCACCAGGTGGCTTCGTCATGTCCTCCGGCCGCCGCCGGCCTGCCCAAAGAAGAAGGACTGCTTCCGTACTTTGTCATCTGGCCTCTATAGCGTGGTAGAAGGTTCTCCTGTGTCCTTATTCCTCTCTCTCTCTCTCACTTACGCCTCTTCCCTCTATCTTGCTTTCTCTCGCTCTCTCTATGTCGCAATCTCGTTTGCTCTCCCAATTCACCTCACTCCCTATCTCTCTGATAGCAGTCCATATTTCGCCCCTCCCGTACGCAGCGGCTACCGAGAGGCTTTTACCGTACACGGTGGTCCTCTTCCTAGACTGCTCCGTCTACTGCGTCGGCGACGATTACGGGTTGCCTTTGGCCGAGCGTCGCCTACTGAATTCAAATCGAGATCGATGTGATCCAATAATTGAGCGCATTGCTAGGTCTGACGTTGTGCAATCTTGATTAACTAGCACCAAGACCATCACATAGCGATTATTGTCGTCACTAATCAATTTTAATATATATATATATATATATATATATATATATATATATATATATATATATTTATATATTTAAGTACATTCGTTATATATACCGAGCCGAGTGAGGCCGAAATGACGCAGCGCAAGAGTGACATATCACGATCATTACACAGCATATAGAAAATAGAGCTTGTCCGCCGTCCCAATCGAAGAGCGGCCAACCTTGAATGGTGGCTGTCGGCCATGATTTGGACTCCAAACACATCGAGTGTCACATAAATAGGCGGGTGTGATCAACGCGTCAAAAGAGAAGGTGAACGTTGTCGATTTCCAAATACTGATACCGTAGTTGAAATAGTACTAGTAATAGTAGTAGTGAGGAACCGTGTTGGAAACGTACAACCTGCGTCAGCCGCAATGGATTTGTCTTTTTGACATAACTGTCAAATCAATCGGAATCAACGTTCTTCTTTGTGTAATATCGGTAAACATAATAATGAGATAGCACGTTTATTGGTGTTTCGTATTACATGGACGCAGCTTCAATCGTAACATCTGTATAGCTCGCGTACATGCTTAACACTGCAAATTTGATCGCCACAGAAATTACAATGGAAAACCTGGGCGAAGCTATCAATTGCTAAAGAACGAATACGCCTCTATCTATGGTTAACTTTTTATTAAGAGTACAAATGGAGCTACAATTGTCTTTCGAGAACGTATGCACTAGAAATATTACTCTATCTCGTATAGAGTGGGTTTAACTTCAGCAGCGTGCTCCGGACGCCGCGTTCCCGCGTTGGACGTCGAGGCGCTGTCTCAAGAAAGCCGCATATCTCTTGTCTCCGGTTACACCTCTAATATCATATCATAATCACACTCCTTTACTCCGGGTCCCTAAGCAGAACTAAATTGGCAGTGGCCGCTTTGTTTGAGAACAGTACGAGTATGTATGCGTTTTGCTGCCTTCAGACGGTTACTTGAATTTATGGGCAATTAGGTCATAGGTTATAGGGTCGGCTATCAAAATATATATGCCTGGAACGTTATATACGATGCAGTATATTCTACAAATCGTTTACTCGTTTGCATTGTCTGCAGCGCTCGTGGCCATTACCACTTAAACCCTAAATCCCAGGCATTAGCCAGGATATATACAAAAATATATATAGGCTATATAAATTGTGAAAAATATGAACTGCAGTCAGGCATGGCACGCTCACAGTATCTGGTGAACAGAGGTCAGACCTTTCCGGTCGGAGGCAACAGCAGTGAATTTTCTCTCATAAATTAAATACGTTATAGGCGAAATACCGTGCTTGGTACATTTACGCGAACAAATATCTTTTACCTTAGGCTGCAGCTTGCAATTTATCTTTATATAAGTGTATATACTACCACGATTCAGTGCTCTTAAACTAAGTGTCCGCCTTCTTGTTAAACCTCTCCAACGGGCGTTTAGACCAATTGACATTAAGGCATGCACGACACTTAATATGACTGTATGGCGAAAGAAGGATTCAGTGCAGGTCGGATAGCGTTACTAGAAGATATTTTTAGGAAACGCGCAGTAATAACCAAGCGAGAGGAAAAACAGACGAGTAAATATGGTGTTGCTGAAGTTCCTGTTTTTCATGGGCTGTTTAGAACTCATGTTTTGCTTTTTGCAGATGATATGATGATTTTCGGGGAAGCTCAATTGGAGGAGAAATTAGGGTTACAGTGGAGTTATAGTATCTGGATTCATATCAGTATTTAGGAGTGACTATACGGTCGAAGGACAATCTGCCGGGGATTCAAAAGATATTTGGGTACAGGAGCGGTTGAAAGGCAATGTTTGTGACAAGGGTAACAATTGCAATATAGCTAGATCGGGACAACGTCTTGAGAGTTGTCCCTTTAAAAGCTCTTTATCCACGGGGACCGGAAATGTCGAGGAAGCAGGTCTCGGGAATAGGAAAGTTGCAGAAGTATATAACTCAAGTCTTTCATCGAATACTCCTAAATCAGTAACGATGTGCGCATCGGTGCGTTGTCTTTGTGGAGTATACAAGAGTTGTTTGCCCAGTGTTCAGGCCTTTTGCGCCGGACGTTCTCACGCTCAATCTTCTTAAAATTGGCCTAGTCAGTCGAGTCTATGGTGTTTTTGGGTTCAACGTTAATATGCAGCCAGTCTTCCAGAGCAAATAACAGCGATCACAGTCTTAAAACACGCACACATGTTGTCTAGTTAGCTTAGCTGCCCTGTCGACGGACGCGATCGATTCTGGGTGAAAACTGGAGCCGCTAGTTTCCCGATGAACAACCATGCGTGTAGAAAGTTGCGTACAATGCATGCATGCTAGTCACTATATGCATTGCATGCACCTTCGTGCACCTGCATGCTCGTGTATACCAGTCAAAATCGAAGCAGCCTTGGCTGAACTACAGTCGGGTGTGTTTGGGCAATCATACATAGCCAGCCAACAGTCAAAACTAAGTATACCTGACGCTAACTTATGTCATGTCTCTCTCAACCTCTACTACCGGAACGAAACCCTGCCTCGGTCATTGGCAATATATATATATATATATATATATATATATATATATATATATATATATATATATATATATATATATACGAAGGCAAGTTGGCAAGTTCTAGGACTTTAAAATAAAACAAACTGAACCGAAACCACAAGGTCTTCTGGTTTGCTTTCGTAGAAGCGCTATTTATCAGCCATACACAGGCCAACATTCGGGTCCATCGTTGGCGGCGGCATTTCTTGTTTGAGTTTGGTCCAAGGAATGATGAAGAAAACAATGTTCAGTGATTTTTAAGGAGCCTAAAATAGGGAAGAGGAACGAATCTGCATTAAGTTATGCGTTGAAAACCAAATAATATAATTTAGGACCATGTATGAATCAAGAAAGAGAGACCGGCCTGTCTAAGAAAAAAATAATCGAATTCGATGTCTCAACGAACTGCAGAAGCGCATGTCGAGTGTGCGACCCACTCTGAAACTGTTTCCGGCGACTAAGTTCAGTTTTTGGTATATGTGTCGTTATCCACAACATAATTGGCGCCGAACGGCCTCTCGTGAACTGTTCAGCTTGTAAGAGCAAAAACAGCTACAGGCGCCTAGCCATCCGGCACACGGAAATATTGGTCGTCGAGACCAATTGCGTGCCAATACTGGCAACTTCGATAAATTATACAGCACGGTGAGCAACTTAGCATTTGCTGCTATCTCTGTTGACCACATCGTAGGCTCTTTCAGATTAGAAAGTTTAGATTTTTTTAGAGATTTAACTTAGAAAAAAACAATACAACCCGCATCCTATAAATCTCAACTAATTAATTAAAAAAAAATATGATATCGTTCTTAAGGCTACTTTGTCGTTCCTTAGGTTTGCTGTACGACTCTAACATACTCCGTACTCGGTTCTTAAAAGTCTGCATGAAAATGCCATAAGTATAATATTTGATGTGATAGTTTTGCCTGGTATTTTCAAGTCATCGTTCTCCTTCCCGTAACCTTTACCTAATCATGGTTGCTGCCAACCTTCAATTCCTCTTTTAATCTTTAATCATCTCTCCTACACTTCTCCTACCTACGTTTCGTATGTTCCGCTTAACCATAATAAATACCACATAATTTCTTATGCGCGCATATTTTTTAACCCGTTCATAATGTTGTTGCTTGCGTTCAACCGATATAGCTATAAAGGCAAAATCCCTGTGAAGATTGCTGCTCTTGTAGCAAGAGGACTTAAACTTTTTTTAGAAGTGAAGATTGTGAAGACTGAAACAAATGTGAACCGTAATCTGGCAGATGCAAGACCGTGGAGTTGACAAATCCCCGTGGATCTTCGAATCAGCGCCACTTGAGCGAACAGACCTTGTATGACCAGATGAGCTCAACACGTTCAGAGTTTGCTCTACACGCTGAGAGAGGGTACTCACATCATCAGGTTGCAAATCCCAGTTACAATAGAACTTCAGCTATAATTTATAGTGTCGTTCAACAAGAAAGAGAAGCAGTTGCTACGAAACCTGAGTAGGAAGGCGCTCTACCAGCGCATCCGTGAGGTTATACACTGCCAGTATCTCTTGAGGATGAGGCGTATGCTCAACATCTCGCGGACATAATAAGTCCTCAGCCACCCCAATGCAGCTCAGAACGGACTCACGTCCGTAGTACGATCGACTCTGTCTCTTAGAAAAACGGGCTCAAAATGTCGCGAGGCGCCTGGCGAGGGCTTACCCCGCTTGGCAAGCGTGGCTGTCTACCACAAGACCGTATGTAGGAAAACCTTTGCCGTTCAACGAATAAAGTACCAGAGTCGGAGCGTCCACTCCAACGCTCGCAGTGGCATCACCCCCCGCCCGCTTAATTTGTCGCAATCAATCAGTAACTTTGGGGTTACATGTTTGGGGTCAGCGATTCTACACCCAGAGAGCCCTGCTTGACATATGCGGTCTGGGATGAAGTCACTCGTAGTGGACGGCACTGTTCAACGAATGCATCCGCGCTGGCACGATCCCGTCTCAATTGATCGAAGCAGCACTGATCGTCTACCCTTAAGGCAAAGGTGACCCAACCCAGCCGCCATGACCTTCTAGTGCGGTATAGCGAGAAAGAGCACGTTACAGGTTGCTCTCATCGCTACTCACTAAGAGACTAAATCGGTTCATAGAGATAAGTGACGCCATCCCTACTGAACAGCACAGTTTCTGTCAAAATCACTCTACGTTTCCAATCTGTTGGAGACCAGCAGGAAGGCTCTAGCGAAGTCCTAACCCCGTACGCTGTATTCCCGGATTTCAAAACCGCCTTTGACTCAGCGTCCAGATACAGTATTCATTCTGGCCGAAGTTAATGTCTGTCCTGCCGTTCTCAACCTAATAATGGCTGTCTCGCAAAGCAACAGAATCGGAATAGATGACGGTGTATCCGAACTCCCCCCTTTTCTTCACACTACGGGTGTTGCGCAGGGCGACAACTTGAGCCCGTTTCTTTTTCTCAGGACCTACTGGGGAAAATCTGGGCTCTGAGAAATCTGGTAGGCGTAAAATTGTACACAGATTATTTCGTCATCTACGGGAAGAGTCGCTTACAGATTAGAAGGTTGCCACGTCTGAGCTTAGACTAACCGTAAATGTGATGAAGACAGTAGCTATGAAGTTAGAAGAGGTGAGCGCGTAGCTGCTAACGATGGACTTCGTATGGCCGGCTCCCACCTACCTTACATTAGTAAATTTCTCTACTTGGGGCTGCTTCTAACGCCGAAGGGCCGCTGTTTCAAGCAACTTATCAAGAAAGGATGTGGAAAAGCGCTGGCAGCAACGACCACAATCTAATAAGTTGTTCTCTATTCCAACTGCATTACGGCTGCTCGATCTACAGATTGCTCGAATGGCCGCCTACGGTATCAAAATAATCTGGAACGATCTCACCGCAACCTGCCTTGAGCATCTAAATGACCTGAAGGCGGCGTACCTCTAGTCGTAGTAGTAGCGAGTCTTGGTCCTCCAATACTCAGCCCGCAACCGACTTGTCTATCTCCCCACAGACACCCCCTATTCGTCGAAAAGCTAAGACAACGCTTCGTTCTGCCGGCATCTCCCAATTACGTTAACGTCCTCAAAACGTGGGAGTGCAAGTTTGCTGAAATCGATGCAAATTTCTTCAGCACCGGAACAATGAAAAACCAAACATGAAAAGGGCTAAGCTTTTTTTTTGTTTTTTTTTCTGGGAGGTTTTGGGAATGCATGATGCACATGCGCCACTAGCAGCCTGCGTGACTAGTATGAGACTCGCAAACCCACTAAACCCGGATTCCTTCCCACCCCCCCCCCGGCTCGGTATTACTTTGGCATTACATCGAAGGAAAGGGCTAAGCTAACCGCCACGTGGTGACTAGGTTCGCCGTCCACGGTTTTCTTTACGTGCTCACCACGTTTTCACCCCAGGTTCCGTGATCATTCGGTCTCATGTATGTCTCTACGTTATATGTAAACTACCATGCAGTAGATACCTCTTGTACTCCTAGTCCGTCTCTAGGCGATGCAGATAACCAGACTCATGTCCCAACTTCATTGTTTTTTATATCTATTATTTTATATGTCCAATTATGTGTATGTAGTATGATATGTAGATGTAGTGTATGTGTGATAATAAACAATTCATGTATTTTATACCTCTATTTTATACACCTTTTTTTTTTAACTCTGTCGACTCACTTTAATAGCATTGTCCCCTCAATATTCTTCCTTGTGTGTAACTGAGGAGTGTGGGCGCTCAAGTCTCTAGGCCATATAGCCTCCACCCCTACCTGTTAACCCACTACACAATGTTCGACTTGTCGCAGTTGTATTACTCGGCGCCCTGTATACTTCTGTAATAAAAATTACCCCACTAAACCCTTTAATATTACTCACCACTAAATCTATTATTTTCTCTGTCGTACTTGCGTACATGCTATATAGAAAAATGACAAGAGTGAAAATAATTTGAACACACATACCTAATCCCCTAAACCTATTGTTTCCTCCCCCCCCCCCAAATTGTAGTCCTGAAGCCCAGGTGGAACGTCTGCTTTACACAAATGTATCTTGCTTACTACCGTTATATGTATTCCATTTTTTTGAGCAGCCTACACAATTCCTTCCACTTACTTCTCCTCCTACGACCTCGAATGCTTAGAAATGCCATCCGTCCGAAAGGTGCTCGCTACTTCTTTTCCTCTTCGAGCTCTCTGCTGGCCTCTATTTAACACACGTTTTCTACTAGGTTGCTCATGGTATATCTCCGGATCACGTCCGACTCTGGGAGCTTCCAGCCTCGTCCTAAATTTGCACTCTGCGGGTGCCTTAATCTCTGCTCAAATATCTGCCGGTGTCCCCGCTGTGCCATTGTCTCTTGTAGCCGCTGCCACCTCCCCGTTTCCCGCCTCATTTTGTACCGATGCCCCTGTCCTTCCACCTGATCGTTTGGTGCGTTTTCCTTTGTAGGATTCCTCTCTGTTGATATATCCATTTCTCGACTCCAAATTATTCCCTCGTTAAACTACTCTCGTGATATTTATATAATGCGGCTGCCTCTGATCTACAAATTGTGGTGGATATTCCCCTTGGCCTTTCTCTCTATATCTGCGACTCTCCTAATTACTTTCTGAGTTGCCACTTGCACTCCAGGTCATTTGCAGGCCCTCCGGCCAATTGGGCGGGCCGTCCTCTGAAAACCGGGCTCACCTTAGTGAACACCATCCGGTGCCTTGCCAGCAGTGTTCCGAATGGGAAGGTGCTCAAAGTTGGCAGCCCGCAGCAAAGGAGCTATCCGCTCCTTTAAAATCTCGGCCTGCCTTTTTTATCAATTGTCGTGGGCGAAGAGCATATCGTCAAAGTTATGTTACGCTCAATGCGATTAATTTTTCTACTTTGTCACAAACCTCCCTAACCGCTTTGTCTTCATTGCTCTACAGCTATTTACATCCTATTAAGCATCAACCCGTACTCTACACTATTACGTATAGCCATCTCACCCTCAGTCAATTTTGCAATAGCCCTAGATGCCCCTGATCTCCCCCGCTTTCCGATAACTGTCACTCTCATTGCACCCCCTTCCCCGGAATAGCCCTCCTCAGCTGTTCTTCTACTCTCAATATGTTTGGGTCACCAGCAATTACGACCGCTGCCTTTATTGTACTCTTTTCTAGTTGTCGCTTTCGGTGTGAGTATATATGCATATATAACGTACTATTTATACGAACTTTGGCACTGACTCTCGGACCAGAAATAGGTGAGGACCAATTACCGATCGATATCCAGAATCGATTGTTATATATGCGGGCGGGGCCATCAGGTGATTTCTTGCGTCTTTTATAAATTATTGTCCGTATTATATATATTCACATATATATATATATATATATATATATATATATATATATATATATATATATATATATATATATATATATATATAGAAATGTAAAGGTATTATGTTATTCACGAGAGACCTGGACGTGCTCATAACTATCTATACATTTGTTGTTCGATAATAGGAAATCCGGATGTTTATAAGCAACAGTGTATTCTAGTATCTCTGATCTCGTAGGTCTATCATCCGGCGCTCGCACGCATGCAAGCCAATGTATTAATAAACAATTACGTGTTTTTCTTGGAGCACATATTAACTGATGAACGTTTAACTGGAAAATGCTTTGATCGAAGAATGTCTTACGTGAAAGATGCCGCTACGACTTTGTTCAGAAAAATAACCTGACTGCGTCAAGTTATAATTGCACTTCACTAAATGCATACTAGAAACGACGCCATAGAAGTTTAGGTAATGGACAGCGCTCTTAACGTCATGGTAAATCCCGCGCACCACGTCCCCGTGCCGTATGTTGTACACGAAAACTAGGATGATACATTGTTGTTTTTCGAACAATTGTTATATTTAATTTTGCTCTTATAAACAAATTCCCTTTATTCACGGATATGGCCCGTATTTATATGCGCACAATTACACACACGTGACTGAGAATATATATATATATATATATATATATATATATATCTATATATATATATATATATATATATATATATATATATATATATATATATATATATATATATATATCTATATATATATATATATATATATATCTATATAGACGTGCGTATATGCATATATGCAGAAACGGTTACCTAGATTATTTCATGGTAGTCGGTTGGCTTGGGCCGACTTCTATCGGCGCAGCGATCTGGTAAGCAGAGCGAAAGCAGTGAATAATAGAATCGACCGTGCTCATTCCCTAAGTTGAAGGACCTTTCTGGGCGGTGAGCTCAATTTGAATAGAAAATTCGGTTATAGTGTAAGCATATATACAACAGAGCGATATTTTTTTTCTTTATGTGTATATATATTCATAAAGTATATATATATATACGATATATGACATGAAGACAGGTCTATATCTCCGACCCCTCCTCTCCAATATATGTATATATATATATATATATATATATATGTTATCGGGGAGGAGGGATCGGAGATATAGGCCTGTCGGAGACACTAGCTTTAGGATCAAGTGCAAGATAGGGCCATGTTGATATTCAAGAGAAGAAAAGGTTGTTCCAATGGAAGGCACTTACTTAGCAGGTATTGAAAGAGGACACGGAGTGTCTAGATATGGATGCTTAGGTAACATATATATGCTATCGCTCTTAGGGCCCCTAATATAAAATCATATATGGTACGTGTATTTGAGCACGCATGTTAAACGAATTTTAAATCTATAAATCAACTAATACTAACTTCATTGTATATTTAAACAACTAAATGTCCCGTACATTTCAATATCTTGTGTGGTTTACACAAACACAATTAGTTACGCCGACACCGTGGAAAGCAATTCTCTCCACTCTCATTGTCTAGAATGATTATTGTCGGTTACATTTGACGTCTTGACAGTATGTTCGGCTGTCCCTGCATACCTTTGACAATGTACGTAAGTGTGCTGTTACTCGACGCAGTAGGCTTAGTTACCTACATTTTAAGCGGCCCGCTGAATAGTACTTGATTGACTCGCGTCGGCGACTTCTGACGCCTCTAATAACGGAACAAATGGCGTTCTTAAATAAATTTAATTTTTTATTAAATTGTTATGAGTATAGGTGTACAAATAGGGGCCAATTGAACACTTGCCTAGTAGGTAGTTGCTACTCAAATGTTGCCCGCTACGGTCATTTGTTAAATAAATAATAACAACAACAACAACAACAACAACAACCACCACCACCACCGCAATAGTAATACGCACGCCGCAACGAAAACAACAATGATAAGTTGCCCCTTGGCGCAGAGCAATTACATTTTAAATGAATTTGCATTGTGTTATAACGCATCGTTACCGGCCCGAAACCTATAATGTCTGATTGTAAACGTACTTTTTAAAAAACGACACCGCTTGTTAAACCTGGCAATGTTCTAGGTCTTATTTAGACAGTCACCTTTACATCATACAGCGCGTAGACTGCTCAGAACTAATCTGATTGACAACTACTACCACAATTTGCTACCCATTATACAGCGCAACAATTTGTATATCGCTGTCAGTGACAGAAAGCTCGTACCGAGAGGGTCACAAGAAAAAAACTGTTTGTCGGTTCAATCGATCGCGAAACTTGATTGGCACTGTAGGCTAATACAAAGTGTATTACATAGATATTTTAATGTTCTACGCTTTAACTAATTGATTTTAATTCCCGCTCAACTGTGCTGAGGTGATTCAGGTTTTGTGTAACTTATCTGCCCAATGTCCCTATGGATTTGATTTATTTGTAGGTGAATGCTATAGGGCTTTTCGCATCTGTTCGTCTCGTTGCAAAGTTGCTAGCGCACGAGTCAGGCAGCTACGTGGCTGATAAACTGCGAAAACCGTTGACTAGGTCCCGGTTGTTCGACAAAATGCAATTTGTTTTTTTTTTATATATAAGTGCGTTTTATTAATAACATGTGCGATGACCATAACTTCATTTGTTTTTCCATAAGACTAATGCCCGTGTACGGTTTTGCACTGATACATCCAAGCATGATTGTCGAAGGAAGAAAGTATTGTGCGTAGACACACGTATCTCACATGTTTCTACCAAAATATACCTAAGTAAGCCAAAATTGTGACACTTAATTTAAATTGTCAGAAGTCTCATATTATGCTAACCCCAATAATAAATAAGAAAACATTCTTTGTACTTATTTTATATATCTAGTGCGTAATGATACGTTTTTTTTTCAAATGTGCAACATTTGCTCTTCATAATCATATGACAATGTGCTAACAAACAACTTCTAGTTTCATTTTCTCAGCTGAGCTTGGCAATACTTCATCTAGTCAGTTTAGTGCATGTTTAGAAGCGTACACATGCTTCTGCACACGTGGCCCACGTGCATCGGCAGTTTGGGTATCCCTTTCTGTTCACACACACATTCATTCATGCCTCCCGCTGAACATCCCCATACGGCAGCAGCAGCACCATCGTTGTCGTGGCAGCGGCGGTGGTCGCCAGGAGTTTCTATTCAAGGAGAGGAATTATGTCAGTGTTACTTAGCGTTGCGATGTGCTTTCGTATGGCAAGTTTTAACAGTCGGTGGTTTTCATTTGGTGGTTCACGGATGTTTGTGGGGCAGGTGTTTAATAGTTTTATGAAGTGGTGAATCGCTGTTCGGCGCACTGTTTCCGTTCGTGTGTATTCTATGTTAATTTTGTCATTTTGCCGTCTTCTCGTTGAATAGCTATGTGTAGGTCTATTTCTATTTTGAATTTCACACCCGGTTTCTGTTTCTTTAAGAACAAAGAAAATAAGTACGGATTCGGCGTAGAGCTGACGAAAAGGATTTATTTTGAGTGTTTGCATCAGGGGAGCTGCACTAGCTATGGCGCTAACGCCGGCGATTAGTCGCACCGCTTTTTTTTTGCAAGATCATCAGCGGTTTCAGTATAGTAGGGAAGGTTCCACCAAACACGACGATTGCGTATCTAAAATAGGCTTCAATAATTGCTTTATATAATTCTAGTTTGAAATTTGTCGTAGCAGACGAACGTAATTGACTGAGGACTGCAATGCCTTTTCGGATTTCGCGAGCGGTGTAGTCTACATGTGAGTTCCATGTTAAATTACTGCTTATTATCACTCCAAAATATTTAATTGTGTCTGTTTTTTGTATAAAGGGGCAGTTGCATGTTGTGTTTGGTATATGATTATGTAGTTGGATTTTGTCAGGTACGGCCAGGTTGCGGCGACATTTTAATTCAAAGTGTATACATTTTGTCTTGTTGTGGTTTATTACAAGCCAGTTTGTTTTCATCCAGTTTCCTACATGCCTCTTGTAGGATTGCCTCTTGCCTACTACGAACAATTCCATGTTCAACATGGTGTTGGTCGTGGTAAAGGTTTTGTCTATATACGAGTGCAGTATCGTCTGCGAACATATATTTGGTTGATCCGTCGTGTAAATGAAAAATATCATTACAGTACGTATAGTAGTGGCCCGATCATGCTTCTCTGGGGGACCCCGAAGGGTTTTAGATCTATCTCTGAAAAATCACTATTATATGAATAAGTTTATTTCCTGCAGTGATGATACGTGGCGATTACGTTTAATGCTCGTGAAGTGATTCCCATATTTGACATCCTTTTTTAGGAGACGATTGTGCAGTAAGGTATCAAATGCACGTGAGAAATCGAGAAATACTGCCACGGGTCGGTTTCCTTTGTCTACTTCCGAAGCTATCATTTCCTGTATTTCTGTTAGTGCTGATTGTGTACTCTTGCCAGTTCTAAAGCCGAACTGATTTTTGTGTAATATGTTGTTTTCATGCAGGTGCTGTTTTATCCGCTTGGCTAATAGCTTCTCAATTAACTTACCAATAGTGCTTAATAGATATATGGGTCTAAAGTTGTCGATATCTTGTTTGTTACCTTGTTTGTGTACGAGCACCAATTCCAATCGCTTTAAGGCCAAATTGCCCTTGTGAGAATACAGCGTTTGTTAGGTTCAAGACGATATATGTGAATGTCTCGTTTTGCTGTTTAATGATGTTGTTTGTTACGTAGTCGTATCCTGGTGCCTTATCCATTTTTAGGTGTTGTAATTCTTCATGTACTTCTTTCTTGGTTACCGGTGCAAAAGAGCGCAATGGCTCGTTGAAGGTGTATGTAGGCAGGCTGTTGTTGGCCGATGTTTGTCCGGTTGACAAGCTCAGAAGTGCAGGTTGAATTTTTCTACTTTCGCTTTCATTGTCGGTAGGCTTTCACACACCGACAGTGTATTTGGGTCAAGTTTGTCGGCGCGACGGTGGCCCTTTATGTAATCGTTCTAACGTTTTGCATTTGCGAATTCGCATTTGCTCTAATTCCAAGTAAAACAAACGCCCAGAAAGTCACAAAATATCCCTGCATCTATCTATCGTTGGCAAGCGAACAGCCTTTGCAAAGGTTTCTATAAAATGGGAGCCTTTATTTGTTAGTTTATTTTAGCTCTCTTTTAGGCTAAGCCGTCTTTGGAAAACTGTTGGTCAACATACGCACAGGAGTTAATGGCCAGACGTGAGCATATGCGCATGATTTATCACGATTCTATTGCGTAGTTAAACTCTTGATGAATACGAAACTTAGTGTAGTTTAATCTTAAGCGATTGCCTAATTGTGTTAAAGTAGGGTGTCATTTATTTTGCTAATACCGACTTGAATCTCAAAATGCCCAAAACCTAAGGCAGATAGTCTATAAATTACTATGTCATCACCGGAAAGGGCCGTGTACTTTTTCAGCTTTTGTACATCTCTTGCTATGCTATTTTTCGTCCACTCAGGTTGTATAGCAAGACTTCTCAGTTATGCACACTTAGGCTTCTGGCTCTTCAATATTTCAGTACTCGCGGTTAATGTGATAACACACTATTCACTCAGTATTCGAAGCTATTTCAAGAACTGTGCCCTAATCTAATCTGCGTCGTGCAGGCCCATCAATGTTGCCACAACAAGTGGCTATCTGGCCAAACATGACAACATTGTGCTTATCTCACTTCTAAGCCCTGTGATGGTCTTACTACGCGTTCTCGCTTTTGACTCGAACTGAAGTCGCTCAGCACTCGTTAGCTAGATCTATCTAGCCTGTAATGTCGTTGACAGAGACTAAGGAGAAGACGAGGACTCCGAAGAAAACTTTCCCTTTGTCGGGACAAGCCGCCCCCGTAACAACTCTTTATAACCGTACCGTTTTGAGCCAACGCCAAGCCAGGACGAATGGCCTGAAGTAGCCGTGGAAGGTGGATCGCGTAGTGGTGTAATCTTCAGTTCTTGTCTGCATTGCCGGCATAGTTCAATCGTGGCGTTTCGGAACCAACTCTAACACAATCCGAGTTTTAGCTGTCATCGTTGAGGTTCATGAAGGAGGAGCTGGAATGAAGATTAACCGTCTGAAGGTCTCGTGTGCATCCCGGACTTGCACCGTTGGACTTCTCGGACCCTATAGACATCAAGCCAACAAATTTGTTAGCCAAGGATGATGTTGTTTCAAGAGCGGGGAAAAGACAAAGCCGTTTTTAATTGTAGATACATTTATTTGTATTATTTAATTTCAGGTATGTATTTTATTTTAATAAGCAATTGTTTTCTCAGAGATCACATATATTCATGACTGTTTAACAAAAGCCAAGGGTTTACGCGGAATTCTATCCGTTTCTACGAAAATCGAAACTTGCGCTTGCTGACTGGTCAACTATAGCGGCCGTTCAACGTGTATCATTTTTGTTTTTATCAACAACACCTAACTTACTTTAATAAATTTGATAAATTTCACGCAACGTTCTAACAGCACTTCCCCAATAATAAAGCTAAATAAGTTTCGCTTGTTTTCATAGCGAATATTTACTCCATACGACAAATCCGTAGGATACAGCCATACGTATTTTGCACATATAGGAAAAAACGCATTATATCCGACCATTGTCCATTATATTGCTTGTTCGTCCATTATATTGCTCCTTGAATTTAGCACTTTGTCTATTTACAAGATTGCACTTTTGCAACGTCCACGTTCAATCTTCTCTACTAATACTGGCGTCAGTATAATTATTTATTTTCCACATATAAACGCACTTTCTGAATGTTTGTCTTTGTTTTTGCAGCTAGCATTGGGAACTAGTGCGGGACTCACAAACTTTACAAACTCTGAAAATCTTCTCCATCCTCACCGGCTAAGAGAATATCATACAAGGAAAGCTCATAGGCGTGTCTAACTGACGCCAGAGTGTGTACGCAATCTACCTGGTGTGCAGGTGGTACCTGATGGGTAAGGACGCACGTAGCAGCGGACGATGTCCGACCTGCGACACTATGCATCTCTGCGACACTCAATTGACGCCGCGATTAGAATCTCGACCATCTCGCGTGACAATGGCCGCGCGGCGTTGACTGGTCATGCAGCGTTGTACTGCACGGTTGTATAGCGTCTACGACGTCGTTCCGGCGCTTGACAACGCTACCGGCCCTCGCGTTGGTCTCTAACGCTGGTACCGCTGGTGCTGACCGGGCACCCTCTGTCCGCACACCCCAAGGTCGTCTGAAGGTTGCTGTGCAGAAAACACAATGGCGTCCACCGTGTCAGGTTCCCTGTCAGATCCGTCTGCTCGGGTGCGCTCGGCCGCCCGGCGTCCTACTTGCGTCGGCTTTCACATTCGAACCGGCAAATCGACCAGTCACCATGTCAAGGCACTCACCGCTTGTGCTCGCCGCTTGAAGAGAACCCGACGACATGGTTGATGTATTCGTGGCGTTGGCCAGCAATTGTGGCATGTGGAAGTGTGGACTATTGGCAGTCAGTTCACTAATCAAGGGCGGAAAAAGCGGGCCGCCAACGCAAAGTTTCAATAGACGGAAACCAAGCAATTGATGGGAAAGGCGGCGGCGGGTCGCGGGGCATGTATGTATGTACACATGTCCATAAATATACATAGGCTAATTGGGATTGATATGCATTAGCGCCTCGACCCTTCCTTCCCCCCTCAAAAAAAAGCAGACGGAAAAGACATTGTGAGTGCGCTTTCTCTCATGCCTGCGGCATTGTCAATGTACGAGACAGGCAGGTACATTGAGGACAACGAATGCCTCAGCGGCAGTCTTTCCAGCGATAGCACAAACTATTGGAGCAGCCAGAAACCGCCGCACTTGTTAACACCAATAGCGCAGTGCGCGCAGATACAGAGCCCCACCGGAACGGGTTCTCCCCTACGTACAACCACAGTTTGGCAAGCCAACTATACTATCTTTCTCATATTGTTGTTTGCGCGTCCAGTAGATTTGCGGCCGGCTGTGCATAACAGCACGGTACTGGTCCGGTGTCCGCTCGTTCGTCCGTCCCTCTAATAGCCATATTGGGGCCTTGAACCACACCTGAAGACAAAACTCAAGTATCCATCATGCAAACGTCCACACGTGCACTAACTAGACATTAAATTCAGAAAGTGCATATTTTTCGCAATGAGAACGCAGTAGTTGCTGAAGCAGTACCGTTGACGCCGCTGCCCCTTGGCAACCACCTATCGCTTTCGTAACCCAGGCATCAGCAATAAAGAGAAGAGATACGACATTCTAAATCATCCGTAGCGGTAGCAGCAGCGGCCTTGTAAGTACCAACACAAACGTCACAGTCATAAAGAAATAACTACCAATAAACAACATCGTCTCTAGCATCACTGCTTCGAAGAAAACATTGCCGCTCAGTACCGCCAACCTTTGTGATGGGCACATTGTATTGCTTTGATTAAGATGACGACGACGACGACCACAACGACGACGACCATGATAATGATGGTCGGCTGGCTTTTGCTTCCGCAGATGACAATCAGGTCTGGCTAGTCCGTTATTCTAAACGCGGAATGACGTCCTGCCCAACGAAGAAGATCGTTTAGCGGACCCGGGGGTGGTGGGCCGGGGGTGGGCTGGTTGGTGTGTGGGCTGAAGATAAACCTTCAATTCTTCCGGCCAGCTCTAATCTAAGATTTGGAGAGCCCGTGGAGGCGTTGTGTTGCCGACGTGACAGACAGACCAAGTTTGCCTTAACACTCCTCCGCCAAAACATGTCACGCGAGCGAGTACGCTGCCGTGCGCTGCTGACCAACTGCTGGATGTCTCCAGCGACGCTGCCGCGATCTTGACAAAAGCCGGAAAAAAAAACCAGGTCCCCCGGCGGAACCTAGGCTCTCCATTATATCTGCTCCATGCGCTCCGCCGTCCAAAGGCGCGTACGTGTGTCGAACGCAAATGCCGTGTGATAGGTAAGTTCAGCGCAGAGCGCCGAACCGAGCTATTCCGGTTAGAGTAGCCGGCGTTGTTGTGGTTGTCGTTGTTGTCGTTGGGCGGCCACGGTGACGCTGCCAACGCCCACTTAGATAATCCTCTTAGATTCAATTAAAGACACGCCGGCAGACCGCCTAGCCGTCCAGGTGGTGTATTTGATCCTCTTTCTTTTTTTTTCTTTTTCTTCTTCTTATTCTTCTTCTCCACCTTCGCTTTTCTTGACCGCTAGGCGTAACGGAGGCTGACTGAGTCGTTCGCGCTCGAACCAAGCACAGACACGTTGTTCACGCCAGACGCTGACTCCTCAAACAACAGAAGCAGCAGCAACAGCAGCAGCAGCACTCCTCGGCCCGCTTTGTTTGCTCTTTTCGCCTGCGACAGCGAGCGGTTCGATTGATATTCGAAGTGGTTTGCCAACGTCAAGACATCATAGCACATCATAGCTGCCTGCGCGCTGTCCGATGTGAAGCAGCGATGAGAGCTTGTTGTCGAAGCGAAGAAGTGCCTATCGGACGTAAATCGGAGGCATCGATATGTTGATGACACTATATATGTATATATATATATATATATATATATATATATATATATATATATATATATATATATATATATATATATATATATATATATATATATAGCGCAACGCAAAAGGGAAGCAAGTATATGCCAGTAATAATAGGAAATCACACGCCGTATCTTACTGATTTGGATTAGTTTTGCGCCCAATGAACGCAATGAATGCCCTAGTTAATATAGGGTATCATTTAGTATAAATTAATTTAGGTAAATTCAATGTCACTTTATTTGAAAAAAAAATGTATACTTTATTTAAATAAATGCTTGATTATGTCGATAAATACGTCACGGAGACAGCATACTGCTTTCAACATCGGTGGGTCAAACGTGTTTAAAGCGCACATGAGTTTTTCCCCTCAGTCCAATAACGAACATTTTTAAAATCGGTCCTTCGAGGAATTTGAATAACATGGAGCAAATAATACAGATTTAAGGATGATGCAGACAGCTTCTCCAAGATGCTAATGCTCAAAAAAGTAACAGTTTGAGTATCATCACCGTTAGACATTTAGCACACGATAAAGTATCCTTACGTGTCCCGCTTCTATGTATATACTTGGCGCAAAAAATAGGAGCGGATAAGGTCATATTTTCCCATATATATATATATATATATATATATATATATATATATATATATACAGGGTGTCCGGAAATGTTTTGAACATTTTTATAGAACATTGTAGAGCTCGTTAAAGCAAACATTGTTTACAATGGAACATGGTTTCTGAGAAGTTTTGGAGTGAGAGTGTAACTACTAAAATCTATGACACTGGTGTTGTTGCTAGATATGCGATTACTAGACAACCAATTAACCTTCACAGAAACAAAGTACGTCGTTGTATTTGTGAGGAAATACTTTTCTAAAGTACATACAACGCCGGCTAGAAAATGCGACATGATGGTTAAAAAGAGAATTCGCAAAAATATAGTTATTTTATGATTTTTTTACGTCCAATACTTCACAATCATAATCATAGGTGCATAGGTCAAGGTGCACCTACTCTATCAAATCAATCCCTAGTCATAGCTCTAGAAGCACACAAAGCTATTACCAAATTTGCAGTAGCTGCTTGAAGCCCCTGCGAACCATCGGCAGATCCCTTAGCGTTTGCAGAGGCTTCGCTGGACGTCTTGGAATATACTAGGAATTGCTTGAACGACCTCAACAGCGGAGTTAGTCTTAGCGACCAGCTTTTCACAAGACTTGACCGCAGTCTCGTAGACGAGATTCTGAGATCTGACCCCAAAGCTAAAAATCTAGACTTGTTAAATCCGACGATTGCTGTGGCCAAACAATCGGCCCGCCTCGGCCAATCCATCGATCCTCGAAGGTCACGTTGAGGTATCGCGTACCGCAGGAGTAGATTGCGGTGGCGCTTCGTCGTGCTAGAACCACATGCTGAAATACCTTCTGGAACGCCTTCTAACAGTCACCTGGTAACGATTTAATAAAAAGTGTATGGTATGCTCCTCCATTCAACCTGTTAAAAAGTATGTGCGGGCCAATGCTCCTCCATTCAACCTGTTGAGAAGTATATTCACGGAGAAACGACTTTGGCGTCCACGCTGGTGAATCATATGCGGATTATCACTTGTCTAACAATGGGTGTTGTGCCCATTAAGCACACCGTATTGTGTAAAGCAGGCTCCATCCGTGACAATCACAAGGGCAGAGAACTCCGCATTAGCTTTTACTTGCCGCACAATCCAGCTACAATAGTCAACGCGTTGCTCGTAATCCGGGTCCACCAGAGCTTGAGCTTGCTGCCGCCACGGTACGGATCTAGTCGTTCGGCTCTTAGCACACTGTGGGCGGTACTGTGACTCGCACCAACTTTTTTGGGCCACTTCCCTCGTGCTTGCTGAAGTACGTTCGGCTACAGCCTAAAGGATGCGCTCTGTCATAGTTCGTGTTCTTGCTACCAAATCTGCCGAATGGTTTGCAAAGGCACCTTTAAGCAGCTATTGTGAGATAATTACTAGTTGTGTGTGCTTTTCGAGCTATGACTGGTTATTGGTCTAATGAAGTAAGTACAATAATTTATGCATGCACTTAATCTTGACATGCCTTCTGGAAAATCTTAATTACTCCGCAACCACGGATCGGATTGCCATATATTTGGTGCCGAAATGATGGACATGAAATGCGCATTTGTGTATATATTTGCGCAAAATGTATTTGTTCTGAACAGATTCAATGATCGTATGACTATGATTTTGCGGAATTTTAAGCTAATAAAATACATCTTTTTTGCGCGGATTTTCTTCTAAACGCCCATGTCGCTTCTCCTATTAGGCGCTGTAAGTTCTTCAGAAAAAAAAAAACTGGATTTTCTTATAATTGTGCTTAGTTGTTTTGTAGTTGCACATCTGGTGCGCCTATGTGAGGCAACAACAGCAGTGGATATTAATAATTTTGCTCTCACTCCGAAACAAGACTTCTCAGGTATCATATTCTATTGGAAAACATATGTGTATCATAATACACATCACACGTAGAAGAACCGGGAACATTTTGCTGAAAATTGTTGCTTGTGAATGCGACTTTTATAGCGAACTAGGGTAATGGCTGGTCATGGTTTTAGCATCCCGTAGCGAGAGTGAATTTACGACACCGGCTAGGTTTGCTACGCTGCTTACATCAGCCTGACACTGCATGACAGTGTTTGTGGAAAATGCTTGGGGACGTGCCGTTATGCCATGGAAGTCTACTCAACATAGACAAGACGTGGCGTCCTGTATTAGGAAGCGTTTAGTAGCCGTGCGTTGTTGGCTACGAGACACCACAAAGAAGAGAGCATCCTAGTTTTGAAAATACCTAGCAATGCGAACAGCAGAAACTGCAACATTCAGGCACAACGTTCGCAACACTAGTAGCAGTCGGCCAGATCGGAAAATGTTTTCAAACGAATGTCTTATTTCTGATCCACTCATAAATACGTTTTACTTAGCTAAAACAAATAATGGTCGACAATCAACGAAGAGGCAGCTAAGTCAACTCAAGAGAGGCCAACGAGTACAACTAATAAAAATTGTAATTTTTGCTGAGGAGACTATTTTAGTTTGAAGCGGAGAAAAACTATCGATATGTTCTTTTAAGTTTTAGCGGCCGTTTATTAAACACAGGCGCAACTTGCAGGTTAGAAGCGACCCGTCGTGGTAGGGAAAGGTGTCGAGACAAAATGGTAGCAGGAAAGAATGAACGAGGGAAAAAGGACAAGGGAATGGCTGATTTTTAGCGATACTAGAGGCAAACAATAGAGGATGCGTAATCAACACCGTAAGCTTTTTGGGCTGCGCATTGCCCTAATATAAATCCAAGTAAAACAAATCCAAGAAACGTATATGAGTGGGTTTACACAAAAGGACAAAAAAGTTTTAATATATATATATATATATATATATATATATATATATATATATATTGATACAGTAATAACAGAAAACCGATAGGGCCTTGCCTTTTTGTGTTGTCTACGCTACTGCAAAAACAGGCCATTACTGGGGTACTGGAATGACACCAGTTATAGTTTCATGTAGAGTCGATGCCTATATATATATATATATATATATATATATATATATAATGAAATGAATCTACAAGGTTTTGCGTATGGCTTTGAGCCGACTCCGAGGTGACAATCGTGCACTTGCTAGGAACTAAAAGGTTCCTCAGAGGATTTTACACGTAGCCATTTGAGCAGCGTCAATATTTCATTGGGAATTCGGTTCTTCTGGCCAAATCGAAGTAGCTGTTATTGGTGTAAACATCACGATCAGATTGACTTGTGACGTTTCTGTTTCATGTCTCACTAGATTCAGTGGGAAATCTGTCGGCCAGCACACTGTACACGCTCATATATATTAATTCTATATCACAACTAACCGTTTCGAAAGTCAACGCTCCTCAAATGGTTGTCAGTCGCATGCAAAATGTAGACAGGTTACAGAATAAACGTATAGACAACCTACATATTTTGAAAGAAACTCGTTTGGGATTTTTGACGGCTACAAAAAAAGTTTCACTTATATATATATATATATATATATATATATATATATATATATATAAATATATATATTTATATATAAATATATATATTTATATATAAATATATATATACGGAATAGACATTTATTACTGGTATTACAGGGGCCTACTAGCAGCTTAGTTAACGGAAGACAGAATAGATTTTGAGCCAACGCTGTTCATGAGCTCCATCTCAAGTTAGAGTCTTTGAGGGCGGAGACCAACAACAACAAAGGGTAACAACTCCCCAGTGATGTGCGAACTACCCACTCATGACAGCGGTCGCCCTCATATAACAGTCACCTACTTGCCTATGCCTGCCTACCTGTTCAGGTGCAACCCCCTCCCCGAAAGATAGCCTCCACAGGCATAGACTTGAAGAGGCGTCAGATTATGCATGATTGCTGACGTCGTCCGGCAACAGCAGCAGCAGCGTAACATCACTGAGCAGTGTTGCGCATGTTCTGCATGTCATGCTGTTTGCCCCCTCGCCCACGTCACCCCCCCCTTCTGCGCCCTCACCCCCCCCCTTCTGTGCCCCCGCTCCTTTGCTAGCTTGCAGAAAGGCAGCGTTCCTTACACCCATTAGCGGAAAGGATTCACCACCCATCCAGCCAGCCACCCACCGGTTACGCGCCGGTCAATGCAATGCAAGCCGCGGCAATGGCACACCGCGTAGGGATGGTGGTGTTGGCAGGTGACCGCATACATAACCGCGTGAAGCGTGGATAGCCAAGCGAAAACACGCACGCACGCACACAACCTTCTTCCTCCTCCTCGAGGCCACGCCGCCAGAGGCCAGAGAGACCTGGCCGTGCGTGACGGCCGCCCGGGCGCCCGGCCGCCCGGTCGCCCGGCCGCTAGGTAAGCTAGCTCCCAATGGCGGCCGTGCATACATTGTCCATGTCCACGTACCGAGCACGTACCGTCACCGTAGAGTGGTGGTAGAGGCGGAACGTTGTAGCCGAACGTTGTTATAATAGTGGTACTTATTATAGCGATTGTTGCCGTTCTCGCTTTTGTTGCTGTTGCTACTGTTGTTGTTTTGTTATTATTATTATTATTATTATTGCTGTTGTTGTTGTTGTTGTTGTTGCTCGATGCCAAAATAAGCTCTTGTGTCGTTTCCGTGATGATGTGACAAAGCATCAAATTAGGTCCTTCGGCTAGCAGAGCGCAGGTGTTGTTCTATGGATGCAATATATATATATATATATATATATAATAAACTTGTTGTTGCCATCACGCTATTTATCGTCAAGCAGTTTCAACAACGTAATAGGTGGAGCCTGAAAGCGAACGAACAGGACGTTGTGAAGCTAACATAGAGGTAGAGCCTTGTGGTGATGGTAAATTGCATCCGCATCTCGTGGCGGTATTTGCTCTGTCCTCTTAATGAGTAAAAGGAGTTCGCGCATTTTACTTGTCGTCGACAACAACGAATATGCGTCGAACTCTAGACGTCAAGTTTCAAAGTACGTCCATCGTAAGCTTACTTCTTCTCACTGGTGCCGACCGTACTATTGTTATCTTGACAACTCGCAGATCGACTCTTTAATTATTTCTTTTTCTATATATCTATATACACACACCTACCGCTTTTACCGAAGTACGTCGGGAGCAAAAGATAGTCGGGAATACAAATAATGCCATTTGTCGATGAGAATACGCAGAAATGCTAGCCTTGAAAAAGTTAAACGGCTAGATTATCTTACATGAGTAGCAAAATATTTTGTAATCTACTAAGTGTATGTATACTATATAATTAATGTAGCAGAATAGTCTATAGTGTTATACATATATATATATATATATATATATATATATATATATATATATATATATATATATATAGCACCAGAGCGCTGACATAGCAACATTATATAAATAAACACACACATATATATATATATATATATATATATATACAGAAAATGAGAACACATTTTGTTTTAATTTCTCCAAAATTAGTTTTCGTCTTCTTTATTCATAGGTGTATGCGTGTATGTATTCATCATGTATGTAGGCCATGTGAGTGGGTGGTCGGTGAGATGATCGGGTGACACGTTTTACATTTGTCCCATGTGTCATTGTTGTAGTTGTCATTTCATCTCTCTCTCTCTCTCTATCTCTCTTTCCCTCGTCGTGTTGCCTCGTCCACCAGACAGACACTGGGGGCGCGTTCCTCGTGTTTTGCGGCGACCGCCATTGCGGTTATCCTCATATGTTCGTTCTATTTCGATAGCAAATCATCTCGACGACGGCCACAGCAAGGGCGTGATGCTGTGGCCGATTTCTTACGTACAGTTAGTTGTTGCTTACACAACATCAGTCTCTCTCTCTCTCTCTATCTCTCGTCACGCGTTTAATCAACAGACTCCTTTTTGCGATTCTTTCTTTCATTGCTTGTTGTTGTTGTTGTTGTTGTTGTTGTTGTTGGTGTTGTTGTTGTTGTTGGTGGTGGTGTTGTTAAACTGCGATGCCGCAATGTCTATGTGTATCCTGATGTACTGATGTCTGCGTCTCGTGCCAGTAGTGCATACGTGTGTGCGCTCGTGTTGACCTCACCGTTGGTTCGGTGTCGAAGTTTGTGCTTTATGTGCTTTGTGTGCACGTGAGGTCGACGAAGCGTTCACCCGTGTGTGACCAGCTGCCTGGCTGGCTGGATGGTTTAGGTCTAGGTGAGGTGTCTGTACAGTGTTGCATGTATGATGTCTGGTGGTTTTGTGGGCAATTGACAACAAATTGGCCAAAGCGTCTTGCTATCTGTGGATATAAATATTTATGTGTGTGTGTGTGTGCGTATGGATATGTGTTAATGCCGCCCGTTCTTACCTACCCCCTTAACAGACACCTGCGTAGTTGACGTTTGCTATGCTAACCCGAGGTCACAATATGGGGTGGCGCTGCTGGCGTGAACAATGTTTGTGCGCCCTCAAATCGCTGTGGCAGCGTGGCTGCATCACCGGTCTGTCATGTCGTTCTTATCTTTCTACGCCTATTCTACGAGGCGCCTGCGTACAGACTATCGTAGGCCTCTCCTGAGGCAGACAGCGAGGCAGAATGTTTGTCCTGCGTGTCAACGCCCTATCAACGAATGTACTGCCGGTTTGCCACAATTTCACGTGCGTGGCGAATTTCTGCATCAGCTGCTTTCCCCTCTCTCGAAGCGAAGTAATCTCAACATTCAAGCCTATTGGTTGGACGTCCGACGACCGACGTAGTCCTGATGACGAGCAAACCTACTTACTATAGTGGCGATTTTGTCATGTGAAGACGACGGTATCCTGACCACAACGACGACGACGACAACGACATTTATCCTAAAATTACGGTTTTTGGTGACGTTACTTAACCGAAATATTAACGTGTTAGTGCTGCATCCTCCTACCTTGTCTTCAATTACTATTAGAAATTATACAAACATAAGCATTTACATTTGCCAGTCATCTGTGTTGTATTGCTGACCTGACATGATTTCGGTCCTAACTCAAACTTAGTTCTGAGAACAGACATGATGAGATACCAAACAAGAAGCATGCATTTGCATTGAAATTGCTACTCATCCTTGGTAGTCTCAAGGTTTACCGATTGATTTTCTATTGTGGCTCTTGTTTATAACAAAAAGTCTTGTTGTTGACGTTAATGCTGACGACGATAGTTTGATTAACAAAGGGCAATACTGATTCTTACAGCCTCTCTCTTCTAGCACAGCGGCCGTTGGTGGGGACGTTTGCTCACTTGAGTCCGGACTCTTTAGGTTCGGTGAAAATACACAAATACGCTGCCATATTGGCAGAGCGACGGTGGGCCGCCGCCACCTCCACCTCCGTTTGAGTCTGTGGTCGGTCTGCCCCATTTGGAGGCATCTTCTTTTCCATCTGTCCGTCTCTCTGCTTCTCTCTGTTTTTACTTAGATTTTCCAGCCAGCCGATCGTTACTTCAAGTTCAGCTGCAGTAAAACAAAGTATGCTAGAAAAAGCAGCAGAAAAACAAAAGACAGAGACGAAACGTACTACGGGAGTTTTATATATACAGTGAGAGTTAGAGAGAGAGAGGGAGAAAGAGAGGGAGAGATAGAGGGAGAGAAAGGGAGATAACAAAACAACTTGAGAAAGAGAGAAACAGAAAGCTAGGTGGGGCAAGAGGAGAAAATAAACTAAGAAAAATATTGAAACAGCAGTAACTGCCGGCAGCGTGCGAGAGCGGACGCAAGCGGTCGAGGACGCAAAGACTATCCGATGTGCACTCACTTCAGAACGCAATGAAGGCGGCCGACCTTAAACTCAACAGAAGACGTCTGGTGGTGTGGCAGAGTAACGAAACCGGAGGATGGATACAGCTGGACAGAATACGTACCGGAGCCGCTTCGTTTGCCGTCGATCTCATCTCTCGACGCCGGCCGGCCGGGACCGCATGTTGATTCAAGCGCGTAGCAACCACGTTCAGCCCAGTGACGACGTGGCGTGTGCTGCTGTGGCGACTGCACTGTTTTGCTATGCTACGCGGGCGTTTCTTTTTGCAGGTGAGCATTTTCACTATCGTGATGTTCCCAAGATTGTTTGTTGTTTTTAGTTCTGAGTTTTTGTTGTTGTTGTCTGGGTTGTTGTTGCCTGGGTTGATGTTGTTGTCTGGGTTGATGTTGTTGTCTGGGTTGTTGTTGTTGTTGTTGTCTGGGTTGTTGTTGTCTGGGTTGTTGTTGTTAATGTTATTATTGTTGTTGTTGTCTAAGCTGTTGTTCGTTTCTACCGTCGTCAAAGTTGTTGCTGTTGTTGTTCTTATAAGTGCTAATGTTGTTGTTGTTGTTCTTTATTGTGTAGCTATTTCATTTGCTGTTGTCGGTATTGTTGATATTGTCGGTGCTGTTATTGTCGATGTTATTATTGTAGTTGCGATTGCCATTGACCTTAATATTAGCAGGACTATGATTACTATCAGTTTCGATTACTTCTGTGGTAAATTGCCAAGTGTAGTTGCTACCGTGCTTGTGTTCTTGTCGTTAACGCTACCATTCTTGGTGTCGCTACAGCTGTTGATTTCTTGTAGTATTCGGTTGTTGATATCGTTGTTTATTATTGTTAATGTGACTACTGCCTCCACTATGTCTGTCCACAATTGCACTCGTTATTTTGCACTCGTTACATTTGCTGTTCTCGTCTTTGTCGTCATTGGTCTCAGCTGTGGCTAATTTTGCCCCGAAGCTGCTTTTGCCATTAATGTTGTACCCCCGGCCCCATCCTTGTCACTGCGGAAAAATACGATTTTCTGCCCCGTATCATTAGTATTAATACTACCATAAAAAAAGTATCGGATGTTTATCGGAAACGAACGTCGTGTCATGTCAAACGAGCCGACGGGTCTTTTGTCGTCTATCGCACACTCTCACTCAGGCACACATAAACTAGCGTGACCATCAAACTGCCATTGATACTCATTACTGCGACGTACTGTGGGTCGTACAGTGGCCACGTTGCCGCGGCGTTAATAAACGAGCAGCGTCAAGAACAAAGCGTCAATAAACGGGCAGATTTCTATCTCGTCGTCTCTCAGAAAAATCAAATGCAGCAAAGCTGTGCCTATACACGCACTTACGCAAGAAAGAGCGCTAGAGAGAGAAAGAGGGGGGGTGCGTTGACTCTTTTACCCGTAGCTTCTCTCTCACAAGTATCGGGTAATGACAATCTGTTTGTGACGTAACATGTGCTTTACCTGAACGCCAGTTGGTTTCGCCCCGCGGGTTGGTGTTGTTGTTCTTTCAAACATCTTTACATATATATATATATAATGTTGGTGGCATTGTCGTTATGAATGGTGTTGTGGTTGTTGATGTCTTTGTTATTGTCATTGTTGTAATTGGTGTTGTTGCTGTTGTTAATGCTAATATAAGTTACATTTTGCCGTAAACACTATTTGTCCTCCCTAGTGTCTTAGCCTAGTCGAATGCCTACGAACATACACAATTCATCACTCAACTACACAATTCAGTCTCCCTATGAACTCGGAGCGATGGCCCCATGCCTAAACATCGCCCACCGTGGTACTGGAAATACCCTCGCTCCTCTTTCCCTTCTCCCTATCCGAAGTGGACTGCTTCTGACTAGTCCATGACTCTAGGTAATAACGCATGGCTTGTCCTATACAATGTGATCATCCCACTACATTCTGCATTATCATTTGGCTTTGTGCCGGTTGACACTATATATATATATATATATATATATATATATATATAATTCGCGTGTATTACATCACTTTCTCATCATATCTGTGACAAAGTCCATTGGTTAATATGTACACATCAAGCGGTTCATGGGGGGAAGGCGAATGTACAGGTGCTCACGAAGAGAACATTGACAATTGGTACGGCAATCGACAACGTGTCGGCCGGATGCCGGAATTGCAGTGTTGTTGCTGTTGATGATGAGACTGATGAGGGTGGTGATAATGATGCCAACAATGATCCGTTGCTGTTGTTGCTCTTCCCGTTATTGGACATGCACGGCCTGACGACGCTGATCAGCTTCGGCGCGTCGTAGAGCCAAATGCGCCCCCCAGTGGTAATCACTGGGGTCGTAGGGGAGAATGCGTTAGTTTACGTTTCGATATGGTCGTATCAGCAAGGCTTTGCTCTGTCGTCTCGGGTGGCCCGGTTAGTCTGGCCATTTATTCATATGTCCTCCGTCCTTGATCCGTCGGATAGATCAGCTGACCCCGCTCCATACGGAGCGAGGAAGGGGTTCGGAAGGCGCCCTGGTCTGGCAAAACCAGAATCACTCCTGAACCAGAACAACGACTCTGACGATTATGATCGGCAATGATGATGATGATGATAATGATGAAGATGAAGGTGGCGCGACGAAGGTGATGCTCGTCCCGATGATACCTCTGCTACTGTTGCCGCTGCTGCTGCTGCTGGTAATGATGTTGTTTCTCACGAGTGCGTGATGAAAAACAGGCAATGCCGAATCCTGCCGTCCACTGTCAAGACATCAATCATATGTACGACTCAGCGTCACCCTGTTGAAGGCGCCTCGCCCGCCCTGTACGCACGCAAGTGCTGGTGGAAGAAAAATTTACAAAGAACAGGACAGGACGGCTTTCACCGTCACACTCACTAGCAGCAACAGCTGCAGTTGCAGGACCTAGACGACTTATCATCTGTGTGCGCGGCTGGTTACCCGAAACGACGTCTCGTAACGGCGACGTTGCTCCGCTGGTCGTCGGCGAAGTGCGCGCGGCGACATCGGTTTCAGGACAGACGATGCAGCAACAACAGCAGGACGCATGGCAACGTCACCAGGTCGAAGTTCGATATCGAACGGAATGCGCCTGAAAGGAAAACGTTTGCAGACAACAGCGCGCAGCAGCAGCAGCAACACCAACGACAACAACAACAACAACGACAAACGATGTTGCACAGTGCAGATGGCATCTGTTAGATTGGGCAGGGTTAGAGTTGAACAAGCAAATGTCCTAAAGCGGCGGCAGCCCCTTTAATATCAAATAGTCTTTGCGTTATGATTAATAATAACGAGCTATCTTTTAAACGATGTGAATACAAAGTTTTAACAGTGAGAGACACACAACGGCTGCAATATTAGTGGCCGCCACGTGGCCTGTGTCTGTGTTTTTTTCATATGGTTTCACACATATATATATATATATATATATGTGTGTGTATGGAGATATACATTTGTGATGTAAGAACATGTGCACAGCCCGCTTGGGGCATATATATATATATATATATATATATATATATATATATATATATATTATTAGTTTAAAAACAATATCACAGCAATAAAGCTAGTCAGGCTATGACAAAAGTGAACAACAGGCTTCTCCTTATTCGACACAGGTTGGAGTTGATGCTAGGGGTTAGTCTCTGTAAAAGCTAGAAATAACTACCATTACGTTTACAGCGAGTACATTGACAACAACAACAACACGATCAACGGCAAACGTATAACCCCACACTATCAATATGATTAAACTAAAAAATATATTTTGAGCGACAATAGCTGGCGCGTAACATACGCTAGAATATCGATGTTCGCCTGAATATAACCTGCAAGTGTTTCAATGAAGAAAGATTATTTGCTTGCAAGATTAGCAAGGCAATAGCAAGCAGCAGGATCGACGAACGTACAAGCTACACGCAATCAAACGTGTGCACTTCTACACAGCAGACCAGGAAAAGGGACGAAGACGACGACGACGACATGAAGAGCAAAGGAGTAAGAACAGAAGTAAGGCACACACACCTAACAAAACTGATATTACCTCACCAGGATTATGTCTGGGGATTTCCATGGAGTGGAGCTCTAGAATAGTTGGAGGAGGCGGCGGCGGCAGATTCGCCTGGCTAGGAATGAAGGGGAGTGCTCTAGCCCGCTGATCCTAGAGCTTCAGGATCAGGGACTGAGACGCACAGCGGCGGCGGGCGGCGCGCGCCAACACACACACAAGGAAAAGCTAGCTGCTTGAGCAAGAACGAGAGTATTGAGTTACTCGACGTGTCCGTCCTCCGAAGGGCGTGCGTCCCTCGAGCTGCTCCGCCGAGTGTGTTGCCGGGACGGATGGCCGGATCGTGTCTTGTCATCGGTCTGGTCGGGTCCTGGTCTGAGGCTCGTCGGCTGTTGCCACTTGTTAAGTCCCCACACCGCGCCTTCTCCAGCGCCCCCCCCGCCCCTCGCCCTCTAACTGTTCCCTGCCCAACTGCCTGTGAGAGAAGTGTCGCGATGTAGAGAGCAAAGGGACTAGGATAGAAGGACAAGGAGGATGGATCATTCACTAGAGTAGACGGCAGGACACGGCCCTACGTTGGACGTCGGATGGCTCATATCTATGGAGACGCCACTGAAGCAGCTGGCAGCGGTGGTGGTGGCGGCGGCGGCAAGGCGGCAAAGGGAGCCACCACCGATCGGCAGACCGCCAGCCCACCCGTCTGCCCGTCCGCGCGCGTGAACAAGCTTTCTTCTCAGATGGACAGACTGTTGTGCGTGTCAACACAGGCTCAGCAGCAGGCGGCTCAGCAGCCCAGCCACGAGAGACACAAGAACACCGCGGCTACACCAGCAACAAAGAGTAGCAAATGGGAAGAACTGGGAAGGAAACGAAGAGGAAACTGAAGGGGGCGACAGAGAACAAGAGTATGAAAGAGAAAGAGAGAAAGACAGACAAACAGAAAGAAAGGAAGGGAGAGAGAGAGAGAAAGAGAGAAATAGTATCTAGGTAGGAGAAGCGACTTGAGGAGGATCGTTGACAAGAGCTCTCAGGTGGGCCCCTCGTCGTAGTAGCTCTGCGCCTACGAGGCGGCGGTGGCCCAGGCCGAGAAACCAATGTGGGCCCAGTTGGACAAAAAGAGGGCCGTAGTTGTCACACTTTCACGGCTACCACTACCAACGCCTCAGCCACCTTCTCCACCACCTCCACTATCACCGCCACCACTTGTTGTCGGGAGGGGGGGAGAGGGGGTGACCAAACACTTCAGTGTAGCAGCAATGTCGCCGATGACAGGCGGTACATCTTCTCGTTTCGGTCTTCATCGGTACAACAGTCGTTGTTGGTCGATATTGTTGTATCGCTTTTCGCTCGCACGCTTGCATCAACTCCTTGTCCACTGATCGAGGCTCTACCTTATGGCACCTAGAACCACCGCCGCCGCTGCTGCTGCTACTGCAAAGCGTTTGTAAGAAGACATATGCAATCGAACACATAAAGCTAGCTGGCTACAATGCCAGCTAAGGCGAACAAATAGGAGCTCCACAAACACGCAGAATGATACATGATGCCGTGCATAGGAATTGCCTGCACGCCGATGTATAGATGACAAGACGTTTTTATAGATCAACGGACGCATCGAGGACGCAACAAGAGATAACCGGTTAATGATTGTCCACAATTATATCAGTAGTTGTAGTAGTAGTAGTTGTTGTTGTTGTAGTTGTAGTAGTAGTAAAACTAGTGGAATGTAGAAGCAAATGTTATCCTAGTAATACTCGTATGAAAGTGGTTGTATATCTAATTGTAGGAGCGATGCTAAAACTGGTACGATCTTAGAAATGCAAGTATGCATTGAGTGGGTGGAAGTACAGGTTGACAAATTCTAGTAGTACACAGGATGCTTCGCACGGAGTGAATCTCGCACGTTCAAGTGCCACTCTCTATAATCAGCCATCGAATATAGCAGCAAAGACGACAGGTTAGAAGAGGGAAAACAGAAGAGGAAGATGAACAAGAACTGTAACAATAACAACAGCATCAACAACCACAAGCCCAGATCGAGGACAGCTTGGTCCATGCAAACAGAGCTAGCAGCCGCCGACGTTGACAAGCATACGCTGACGCTACTGGGTGACACTGCTGACTCGCGGTTGAAGTGGCCACACGTTGTAGTCTATATATATATATATATATATATATATATATATACATAAGACTTATTTATTCTTTCAAAGCGTTTCTTTCCCTTAAAAATAGCTCCCGCCCACTGCAGTGCACATGTGCCACCTTCTTTGCTACTTCTTCGACATATCTTTCAACGCGTCTTTTGAATTTTTATATATCTCATCCATAGTCCTGAAACGATGTACAAAATTCGAGCAGATAAGGTATTTACAAATATCAGCTATCTGACTGAAAGTAAATTAGATATCACAAATTTTGCCAACGGTTACTTCTGTTATTGACGCCAAGGGCCGTTCCGAACGGAGATCATCTTCGGTCTCTCCAGGTCCGTCGCAAAATCGACGGTAACACGGATACACAGTGTTTCGGAACACTGTTTGATCAACGTACGCAGTCCATAACCTTTCCACCACTTAAAAACGTATGATCTGGTTTTTAACACACAACTGGTGCAGATTCAATGCCCGAAATCACTGAGCCTTGTTTTCTTACTTCTGTGAACCACACTGAAACACTAGAAGCGATTTTGATTCGATCTCAAACGAAAATTGCCTGTGTATAGCTGACGAATGGCGCTTTCAAGCAACACAAACCGGAAAACTTTGGTGGCTTCAGTTACATTTTTAAAATTCAAAGTTTTAGAACTTGCCGATCCGGCCTCGTATATACGTATACGAGAGCCGTGCGTTGAATGTTTGGTTAAAGATGCAGGTGATGGTGCTCGACCAAGAATAGTGGTTAATCGGCAATAAAAAATGTGGTGACAGTGGCGCCGTCTCAACGCAAGACTGTCATGTAAGACTTGACCAACGATCTCCAGGTTGGTATCCTTCTGTGTCCTTCTTAACAGCCTTAGCTCAAGAAAGAACAAAACAGAGTAAAAATTACTTACAGGGGAAACGAGAGAGATAGACTACGGGTTTGTAAGGGCCTGGTTAGCAGAAAGCCGACCAAAGATGACTAAATTTACAACGACGAATAGTCAGGTTAGGCCTACAATTTTCAATCAACAATTTTAGAACAGGATCGCTTTGAACGAGTATGCGTTGTGCCGAGATCGCACTCACGAACTCGGCACAACGCATCCTGTTGTTCGAGTCGCCGTACGGCGCCTCCACTTTGTCCCCGCTCTCAATATAAACGTTGGGTAATACAGAGAGTATAAAAGCAAACGCTTTGCGCACGTATACATCATAATAATAACTTTCATAGAGCGCCAACAGAGACGTCATTTCCTGACCGCAGAAAAGGAACTTCTTCAGTCACAGATGTGTGTTTGCACGTGCTTCGTCACAGGGATGGCGTGAGATTCTTCGGCACCACGTCACAGCTCCAATGAGAACGAACACTAGAGTCGGCCGCCGCCAAGAAAGGCGTGTCATCCGTTGAGCGCATTCATCAATGACAAAACTGCACTACCGTCATACGCGTCCATCACACGTAATAGGGTTCCTCCACACGGCCCGAAGGGGCTGTACTGTATTGCTGAGCCTGAACTCCGTGTAGCCGCCGTCGGTATGTCCGTTCGTTCCGAGCGAAAAATACGCCCCGGCGATAGGTTGGTAGCAAGACCACACACACAAAAGGAAAGCGATGGGAACGAGCGCGAGTTGCCTAATATGTAGCATGTGCGCACAGAAACTACGCCGTACAAGCTCGACTTTCGAATCGTGTTGTCTTTACGAGACGTTGTTAAGCGACCATATTCAACAGAAGGGTTGTAAACGTGTTGGTTGTAACAAGGGTATTAATACGTTCAGTTGCGGCAACACGCAGTTCCCCGCTACCTCAATTGATGGAGCGTTATGCGCGAGCTTTCTCTCTCTTTCTATCTCGTCTGTCTACGAGTATATATATATATATATATATATATCGACGTAACCGACAAGAAAAAGAAGTTGACAACAAAAACTGACAAGACTCCAACCAAGTATTTGTTTTAGGCAACCGAAAACGACGGAGTGGCGAAATGGCGATGTCCGCCATCATAGCACAGCCTAGGCAATAACAACGGGTGAGAATACTGACAGAAAATGTTCTTTTTTTTTAGCAAAGACATTTCTGTTGTTTCGTTGCTGCTGCTGCTTTTTTTCTGAGGACCAACTGTCGATCTGTCTGTCGAGAGAGAGTCTGTCGCGTTATTTATTGAGTTGCTTGCGCTAACGAGCAGATCGGGAAACGGCAAATGGGGTGGCGTCAGTCCTACGAACATGACGTGGGCACGACCTTTCCAACCAGCAGCAGCAGCAGCAGGCGCCAACAGGTCTGGCAAGCCCTGTCGTTCTGCCAAATCAGACAAGGTCTCCTCGGTTGGCTTCGTCTCGTAGTTCTTCACTTTGTCAGTAGCGGCCGCGTCTTGCGAGCTTAGTCGCGGCAGCCTTGCGCAATGCGAGTCGTGCCGCTCTGCTCAACAACGTTCGAACGGAATCGATGGCCCGTATTAGGAGGAGCCTGTCCACGCATTTTGTCACGTCACCGTGTTTCAATGCAATTTGTTGTTGCTGTTGTTACTGTTGTTGTTTTTGTCAATGCAATTTGTTGTCGTTGTTGTTGTTTTCTTGTCAATGCAATTTGTTGTTGTTGTTGATGCTGATGTCGTTGTTTGTTGCCGCTGCTGCTGCCGTCGTTGCTGTTATGCTAGTTTTTTGTGTCCATTATCGCCAGAGGCATCATCATCATTAGAGAAAGAAGCCCTACAATAATTGTTACCGTGGTCGTTACCATTGTTCCTTGTCATCAATATCATCATCATAGTAATAATCAAGAATACGATGATCGTTGCCGTGTGGTTGTTGTTGTTGTTGTTGCTATTATTGTTGATGGCGCCGTCGCAAGCACCCACCAACTTAGACATAGCTGTCAATTTTGAATTTCCCATTAGCATCCCGTGATTTGACAGGTGACAGGTGGCGCCTTCCCGTCGACAATCGGTGGTCCTTGCAAGCACCCCCAGGACTCACCCGCGTGCCCGTGTTACATCTGTCTCTACGACCCTACCGCAGGTGGGCGCGGCGGAACAATCTAATTCTGGCGACGACAACGACGCTTAAACGAGGAAAAGGGGAGCGGGCAACAGATGGATTATGCTTAAAATTGAAACGAATCACCCTGTGTGATTATGTGGTCGGGTTTGGATGACAATCTTTTTATTATATATATATATATATATATATATATATATATATATATATATATATATATATAAAAAGAGATGTAAAAAGCCTTAAAAGTTTGGCTATTTACTTGGGCACTGAGTCTTAAGCGTCATATATAATGAAATCGATGCTACAGACTTTTATCAGTTGGAAGCTGGCTCAGGGAGGTATATACGATATATGCACAGTAAGTTAACACAATGAGATATATATATATATATATATATATATATATGGCCTATCAGTTAGGGCCTTGGCCTCTTACGAGCGAACACTAGGTATGGCTTACCGTTCCCGAGCTAAACTGCTAGTAGCTGGCTTATGCCCCCTCGGACCCACGGCGGACTATGAAAGCGCCCCGGGTATACGGGAACCATATAATAATGCTAAAGATGATGATGATGGTGATGACGACGTGGCCTCTAGAAATCATTTATGGATGACGAAGCCGGCGGGGAGAGGAGTAACACTGGTGTTCACGAAAGGCCAGAGAAGCGACGGGAGAGAACAAACCGAGAAGGAGAGACGTATTTGCAAAGAAAGGTATCGAGAGAAGATGAGCTACGATGTTATGAGGTGTCGGACAACCACGGCTGGCCGTCGACGTATGAATGACCCGATTGGCGGTTGGCTGTTACTAAACAGCGGAGGTTAATGAGCGGTGTGCGCAAAGCCTGCCTTCGCCGTGTAACTCTCTCTTTCTCTCGCGACCTCTCTATTTCTATCTATCTCTCTCTCTCTCTCTCTCTGCACCACTACTGCTAATACTCTACGACCCGACCCGTAGCTCGACATCACGTCGTCTATGAGCCTGAGTTCCAATAACTGCGTTCGCTGACCTTCCAATCCCCAACCGCCGGAGCCACCATCATCATAGCCGCTTGTGCAAACGGCGTGGGCACTTTATTGCTCACGTGGCCCGAAGATTGACTCCTGTCCTGGACTACCTGCTTCCCCATAGGCTAGAACGGCACCAGCAACAACAACAACAACGAAAATAACAGCCGCCGTAGCAACAGCAACCACTACAATAGCGGCACCACCAACAACAGCAACAGCAGCAGCTGTAGCAACAATGACTGTAGCGGAAGCAACAGTTGAAACAGTACAAAATGTATGAGCCAATGGCTGGCGGTCTGTTTTGGTGGCCTTCATTATTGTCATCATCATCATCGTCATTGTCGTCGTCATCATCATCATCACCACCACCACCACACACCACTTGACTGCCATGAAGTATCACAATGTTTACCACATTGTGATACTCCGTCAGTAACGGCGAGGCTGCCGAACAGCCAGTGGCTCTCCACTTGGACGAGGGCGAAGCGTTCGATTGCGAACATCGTCAGTTGGAGTGCGCGCGCTAAATGCGGCGAAGTAATGACGCATAAAGACATAATGGCATACGCCAGCGTCGAGATCGCGCCTCGGCACTATTGGGTCGCGTCTAGCAGGGCTAGGCTCCGAAAACACAACGGCAACAGTTCCGAAGGGCTGGACGGTCTAGTTTGCGGAGGATCGTAGTCGCGTCAGCGCTCACCTTTGACGTACGATATTCAGGTTAGTAGGCGCGCGTCAGCTTTGTCGACAGGCAAGGCTAGATTAGTTCTATCTAGTTCCTGGTTTTATGCGAGGCCAACTCGTTCCGTTCCGTATAGCCCTGGCGGCTCCCTTTGCTGGCGAGCGGCCGGCCGGACTGGCTCTATGCCAGCGTACTCGAGCGTCATCTGAGTTTGCCATCATTATTATTTTATTATTGTGGGCTTAGCAACAGTGTACCGCCTCGAATCCATTGGCAGCGCCAACCTGAAAGAGTGCCATGTCTTGATCCCGACACACGCCGTCATGATCCCAACGCACACCAATCTTGATCCCACCCACGTATTCCACACGATTCTCGACTCACGTATGAAGCAAGGTCGACCGCGTGTGGCGCCCCTTTGCCAAAGCACAATTTGTTCTTGATGGAAAACCAACATTGAAAATTATTTGTATCCCTCCCTGTCGAAAAGTTGGCAGTTGTGAAGAGCCCGAAGTTGTGACTCTTACCATTAGATGGGTTATAATATAATAGCTTACCAACTACATCAAATCTTTCCCTTTGTCTACTGTGAGTTAAGAGGCACAAGCGCATGCAGCTGTAGCAAGAGCACGGCGACATTTAAGACATGCGTTTATGCAGCACGCAGCACGCTTCTACGAGCGCCTATGTTCAACGACTAGTCTAGGTCTGAGTGTGGCAAGCCGGCATGACGTTTTAGCCCCTAATCAAAGCCCAATCGTGAAAGATGTACACGCGGTGCCTATGCTATGAGTCACTTAACTTTATTACGGTTGGTCTATAGCTTTATAGCCCGTGCAACAGACGAGCGCTCACAATGTATGATTCTCTGTGGCGTTGTTTTGTACGCGGACACGTTCTTCAAGATGGCACGGACGGGCTGAAATCCGACAGACAAGGAGCGTGGTACGCGAGGCCGTGTGTGTCCTGCAATCTGCAATATGGCGCCGGCGTCACCTGCCCAATCAGTGCTGACGCTCGTAGGATGTTGTAGCTCGCTGGAATGCTGATGTGGGTCGTGGTCATAAAGAAAGTAGCTGCCAGTCTTTGCAAGAAAATCTCACGCAGCCTCGACGTGCGGCGGCGGCGGCGTATTTCGACAATAGAGTACGTCCACTCGGTGTACGTATACACGCGCCTGTTCAGAGAAACAAGCCTCCGACGACGACGGCAAAGAAAAAGGATCGTCAAAGGAAAAAACGACCGCCGAAGGAAAGTGTACCGCCGAAGGAACAAGAAGGCCACCAACAAGAAGAGGTGGGCGTACAGAGCTTGCCTCTGCAGTTGATGCGGTTCGGCACACGGTCGGCCAACTACGATACGCGTCGCCAGTTGATAAATGAGTGCTGCTGCTGCAGCAGCGCCGCCGCCGTCACCACCACCGTTACCGCTGTTTCGGTCGTGTCCTGAAAACGTCACGCAATGAGAACCACCCCAAACAGGGCGGGCTGCAAGCAGCCATCAGCGACGACCTGGCGGCCTGCGTGTCTGGCGTTCCTGCATCTCGCATCTCCTGTCTGTCTGCCTGTTTGGCTATCGCCCGACGCCCGTACCAAAACGGAGGATACTCCCAGACACTTTGGTAGTACGTAGGTATGTTGTGTGTAGCGTCCTCTGTTACGGCTCCCTCTCCGGTGGCGCGAGCGTGCGTGTCGATGATAGCTGAGAGTTCGTCTTGGTTGCCGTCTCGAGGTACAGCGGCTGGCGTACGCGCGGCAGAGCAGGGTACGATGCCCTTTTTGGTCTGCCTTTTCTCCTTTTTCATCCTTTTTTTGTTCTTCTTCGTCGTCGTCTTCTTCTTCTTCTTTTCTGTGCTGATATACACCACGCCGACGCTCCGCCACGTGGAAGCTGAGTAACCTTAGTGGTAGCAACACGTCCTGCCAGTCAGTGTCTGATTCTCCTTTCGCAGCGACGTCGGGTCACGGTGTGGCATCGGCAAACTGAAGACTACGAAGAATGGTATCAGCAGCCGCAGCAGGAGACAGTCGCGACAACACCGCTTTCTGTTTGCCACTAATGCTAGCCCCACTCCTACTACTATTGCCACGACGACGACCACTGCGATGACTGCTTCTTCTGCAAGATCTACTACCCAACAAAAGACAACAGGCAGAACACGGTTGGCGATCGGAAGTTTGCCACCAACTACAAGATTCTCCGCACATAGGAAGCCCATGATTGCCAATCGCTATTACACACACACACATCTTTCAAATGCGTGCAGCCAAACGCGAATCACGCCAAAGATCCTTCCCCTCCTCACCTACTTCGTCCTTTCTGAGTACATGTTCCTACCCTGCGTCTCTCATCCATTGTTCGAATATATATATATATATATATATATATATATATATATATATATATATATATATATATATATTTAATTAATTCATGTACTCGCTTCCTTTGTTTAGCGCGTTTGCCATTCCAGCATATCTTTTTGTGAGCATGCTCTACACGTGTTTCACACGGTGTTGAGTCTCCTCACCGTTACCTTGAAATGGCGGTGTTGTAGTGGCGATAGTAGCGACTACAACGCATTGTATGAGCTAGCCAACTACCCCCTTTGCACGTTCCTGACTAATATGGCAAAACGAGTGACAAACTAACAAACTAGGGGCTTCACTGGCAGAGGTTTCGCTGATAGCGTGGCGGCAACAGCAGCGACGTTCAAATACCTCAGCAAGCCAAAGCCACGAAAGACGTAGATAGCAGATGGCGAGTTCAGTCACTCGCTCCTCGTCTTCAGGTCCCGCTATATCCTTCGAAGTGTGTGTTCACAAGTACATTGGTGACGTTAGTGATGGGAGTCATGGTGATGCTGACGATAATGCCGTACGGTGCCCTCACCCCCCATCTCGTTGCATCTCCTTAAAGCGTGTGAGGAAGTAAAACGCCGCCGATGTGCTGCTGCTGTTGCCGTACAGAAACTAAGGATTACTACTACTGCTACAACCAGATCACTACGACTACAACTAGACGATGGGTCGGTCGTTGACGTCAACACGGTTACATGATAAATAGACTATTCTCACTGGAACTGCTTCCGCCTCTTCGAAGCCCCACTCCCCCCCCCCCCCCGTGCCCTCGAAGTAAGCTTCGAAGCGCATAACCCGCTCAGCGCATCTCTTCCGTGCTCGTGGCGGCCGCTGCCTCGGGCTCGGGGGCCTCCCGTAAACGCGACCGCTACGTACAGACAACCCGTGTTGGTTTTTGTTGTTGCTCGTGGTGGCTGCAGCCGCCGCCGTCGTTGTCGTCGCCACCGCCCGCTGCTCGTTGGTTGTAGATCTCGGTTTTGCCACTTGGACAAGCGCCCGCCCGACCGCCCGACCGCACTGGGGCGTCGAGCACGTGTCGAAGATCCTATCCACCGTTTCACAAAGATCCCTTCGCCGAGCCGTGTACGAAGTAGCAGTAGTGGAGTAGGAGCAGTTGTCGTAGTAGCCCTGGAGATTTATTCAAGGTGCCGAGGCGCAGCCGAGCGTCGTTGGCAAACGACGGAAAAATAGGTGTGTGCAACGTAGTAGTCCTCTATGGAATGGCCCATCTTTACTCCTTCGCTGCTACCAACTCCTCCGCGTCCTCGTTTGTTCCCACCGACACAACCGGTACCTGCTTGCCGAAAGTCGACCTAAGAAAACGGCAGACAGCGATCGAGGGCACGATATGCAAAATTTGATCTGTATAGCAGCAGCAGCAACAACAACAACAAAAACCAAACGGCTACGAAGCCCCTGTCTCCGCGCCGTATGAGGTTGATATCTTGTCGCGCAGCCAAGCCGTTGTGTTCTAAATAATATACACATTTACGCGTATCCATATATATATATATATATATATATATATATATGTATATATATATATATATATATATATATTGGGATGCTTCAATCTGCCTTTGCCGTCGTCTATAAATCAATTTGCTACGAGAAGCTTGCCTGTTTCAAACGGTTCTGGGCGGTCGAGATCCAAACGAGAAGTGGCTTAGCACAAAATCGCACATGCTGTTCGCGTGTAGCTCTTAAAAAGATTTACCTAGGCACTGATCGTTGCCTGGCGACATGCAGTGAGGGTGACACGGTAAAACAACCGTCGCAGAGAGCGGCAAAATCACCACCAACAACAACAGAAAACACGCTGTTATCTAGCTGGTGTGGTGGTGGTGGTGGTGCTGCTGCTAGCAGCGTGTGTTTTCGCTATCTTAGCGCTGCTTCACTATCTAGGGGGGAGACATTCGTACTCGAGCGAAGAGTCCGTCTGAGCGCGTATGAATCACAAGACATGTCAGTGACTTTGAAGCCGCCTTAGTTTTAGTACAGGAAGTTTGCGTGTATATATACCAGAATATACGCTCGGTTCTATATATATATATATATATATACATATATATATATATATATATATATATATATATATATATATATATATATATATATATATACACGGCATCTACGCATTATGTAGAACACCGATAGCTACGATAGAGTGAGACACGATAAATGATGATCCGATGTGCCTCGTATTTTGCACTCCCTAACTCGGGGGGCAGTTTGGTCTCCAAACACTCGTCAATTCCACCGTTTCTCACCTCATTGTACTACTGAAGCGAACGAAGAAAACGAAGAACGAGTACAGTAGCTCTCGGCCGCTGAGTCGCCGCTGCTTTGTCTGTACATTGCGGTATTTGTTTGAATTAATTGGCTGACTACTTTAGCCGTTGTTAGCTCCAAACGCAACACTGCCCAGCGGGTGTTAGCGAGTTTATCGGGTGCCCGTACTGTTATTGCTGCTTCACCGTCGCTGCCAGATGCGAGCCGCTGCAGCAGCCTTAGAAGTCGATGGGTCGGTGGAGTTAAATGACCCATAAAACCAGCAATTTACTGCACGTTCCCATAGGCACACGACGCCACTAACGCGTTGGTGTTGGCAGCAGAAATTCACACGCTAAATTCCTGTTCATATATATATATATATATATATATATATATATATATATATATATATATATATGTGTATATGAGCGCGTATGCATAAAATAGTTGCATATAGTAGAACAGGATGCGTTGCCTGACTAACAGTTCCTAGTAACGAAGTCAGATAAAGCCAATCATTGTTTCTCCTATTATATGGGCATTTGGAACAGATCAAGGACTTTGCCAACGGTCGATGCTTTTCGATAAAGTCGAAGGATTATCTCGCTCTTTTCTGAAAAAAAAAGACACTTAGAAACTGCGACAAGTTTGTAGAAGGTAGCATTGTAATACATGCACACTATTCTGGTGACAAAGTATTGTGTTTGTTCTTGGGTTTGTCCTATCCAGACAAATAGCTTGCTTATGCAGCCGGTTGAATATCAGGCAATGCTGTAATTGTTATCCTGCTCTCGTTTAGTCGTAATTTCCGTTACTTGGTGTAGCTTATTTTGCTACCAACATGTTAGTCCACTGCTCTACAATAACTATAATCACTACGTTCCGAATCTCCGCCATGCCTAGTGTCAAGCGTTACCGCAGTTATAATAAATGCTGTACGAAAGTGAGATATCGTAACCACTTTTGATGCGTGTATCGTTGTCGCACAGCCTCGGCACGGCCATTGCTTATTCCTAAGACTTCGAGTTGTTTGTCACACGTGAGTCATCGCAGCTGACGAGCTAATGGTAGAGACTTTGTGATGACATATAATAGCCTCAAACTAGTCAACAACTAAGGTCAAGTGGGCCTAGTTATGTCAGAACCTTGAAATAAGGTGGGATAACGCCGCCCAGCCGGAGGGGGGGCGGGAAGGAGTGGTGTACGAGCAGAGGCTGCGGAAGTTTCAGCTGCAGGTTGAAGAACGCTTGCATTGTTAAAACAGCGCTACCAAGCTGTTACTTTCGCGACGTACGCGTTCAAATCTCACGCACGTCATCTGTGTCGAAATGTCCTGCTCGGTGAAGGATTGCTAGCGCTGCTCGATCGATCGACAGGACCGGTCGAAGTTTCACTGCTGAGCTTCCACGGCCACAAGTTCCAAAACAAAACCGGAGAATCGGAACCCACATGAGAACATTAGGAGGACTCGCGGGCGGTACCGAGGTGTCAACTTGTCTCGTCGGAGATTTTTCCTCCTCCGAGTTCGCCTGCCTGTATGGCCACAGGCCGCACCAACAACAAGCTGTCGTGCCACGCACGGGGCGCCCACCACGACTTCCGAACCAACGTGACGACCGCGACGGTAGGCTGGTCTTGCGCCCGTTGGTGGCGCCAAAGAAATCAGGTCACAGCGCGGCGGTCAAATCGGCAACCATCGGCCATTTGCAGCTGCTCTTGACAGTCTGTGACAGCAGCCCACGCGTATGTTATATATATATATATATATAGAGAGAGAGAGAGAAAGAGAAGCAGCAGAAGTTAAGTCTCTATGGCGTCACCATTCAGACGACGCACATGCCGCGTCTATTTGGCACTCCGCGTAGCCGTACACTTGACTGCGTGGGCTTTGCGGCATAATCGGATGTCCTTCAAACAGGAACACGCATCAAACAAGAGGAGGCTACGACGCACTTTTTGCGTTGCGTTGAGATGCATTAAGAATAGAGCGTTGCGGCGTTTCCAAAATCTTCTTTCGTTCCATTGCATGGAAGCCCTAACTCCAAGTGAGGTCCTGGCTATAGAACTAACAGGGCACAACGCCATGTATGCGACGTTCTCTGGGTACGTCTCTGGGCGCAGTTCCCCTACAGGGCGGACATGTGAGGAGAAGGCTGCAGGAAGCGGTGGCGGAGCACACATTGATAAGGGCGCAGCAATCTTTCTCACTGCAAGTCTGCAGTGAGCAGGACACGAGCCAGACACCAACGGGCCCTCTGGTGGGCCCATTGGTGGAAGCCCGTTGCTCACTCGGTCCTGCGCGCGTCTGGTTCACCAGAAACAACAACATCAACGGAAACGGTGTTTGTCTGCTCACGCAGCCAGAGAGCCATACCCGGCCGACAAAAGCTTTTTGCAGCATCCACAGTGACGTGCGCCTTGTCTGGGTTTGTTCATTTCATGCTCATGTATCAGTAATGAGAGTAGTACTAAGGCAGTAGCCGGGTAGTAGTAGAAATATTTGTACGAGTAGACATTTTGCCGGCAAGACATAGCTCGTAGTAGTAGTAATAGACGACAATTCCGCTATCAGAGAAGACTGACCGCACACTATCACGGCACGCATCATTGTCGCGTTGTTGTTGTTGTTCTCGTTGTTCTCTCTCTCTATCTGTATCTATCTTTTCGATGTTGCTCTTAATCAGCCTCTTGCCAAGCGACGCCCGAGTATGAATCGTTGCATAAGCATTACAGCAACGCCGGCGCCGGGAATGCACGCCGTAATGCTGATGATGATTAGGATAACGTCTGTGATTAAGACTAATGAACACATAGACGAATGCATAATAAACACGTGGTTGTCGTCTTCTAGCGGCGGGGGCGGCTCCTCCATCTTAGGCAGGAGACTGCTGGCTCGCTGGCAGGCAGCACCTGCTAACTGCTGTTCAGCATCTACTAATTAAGAGTGAGCGCGCAGAGGCTAGCGAGCCCGCTCTTGCGGTTACACGCATGCTCGCGGCCCTCCAGTCCCCCCTTTCCCCTCCCCCTTGTCCAAACGGGGGCGTCCATCCTTGCGTAGGCGCGAGCGCTGGGCGCTTTGACCACCATTGCCGCCCCTGCTGCCGTCGCCGCCGTCGTCGCCTCCATCACCGGATGACCGAACAGCTTCAAAGAAACAGCTGGCTGCAGCTGCTGTGGCGGCGGGCGATATCCGTAGTAAGCAGACGCAACGCCAATAGAAAGAGAAGGAGACAGAAGGCAAAATAAATCGATAGCTAGAGAAATAAAGAAAATGAGAGAGAGAGAGAAAGACACCACGGCTCATGACGATCGGGCATCGACAACCTGTCATACAGGCAAAGAGAAAACAAAAGGAAAAGAAAAGGAAGAAAAGTGGCAGGCAGAGCAGGGAAAGCTAGAAAAAGATATATATATATATATATATATATATATATATATATATATATAAAGAGAGACAGAGAGAGAGAACGAGAGGAGATAAAGAGACAGAGAAACACATACTCGTACCTAGAAGGAGACGACACAGTAATGCAAGTCGAAACACAGTAGAATAGACGAACAACGAGGAAATCATTTGCGACATGTATTAATTACAATGCTTTTCTCTCCACTACCCTCCCTTCTCGCTTCAGCTTCCCGGACCCGCTGTCGGCGACCACAATGACCCGCCGTACCGCCGACTGTGCGAAACGGCGGGGCCACCGCTTGCCCATCTCAAAGGAGGCTGATTAAGGCCCACATACGCAGAACCGCAGAATCTATGAGCGACATGTAACAGGGCTATGGGACGCGTGCGTATGTCCATGTACGAATGTGACTGTTGACGCTGCCATCTGTTGTTTTCCTCGTTGGCTTCTCAAAGAATACATACACAGCCAGATTTGCTCTACTAACTTAATTTTCCCTACTTTCCCCCAGAACACTGACTGACTGGCTGACTGGCTAAGTAAGGGGGTGAGTAACTAGCGGTGTCCATTGTAGGAGGCAAAGTTTGTCAAGTTACGCCCTTAAGCCACCGGCTTTATTACGCGTGCGCACACTGAATATAATATAATATTACGCGTACACACACTGAATGCCGCCGACCCCGTGATGACGGCGCCCCGTCTAAACCTGCGTTTGTGTTTCGAAAAACCCCTGTTGCAACTGGGTGAGTGTGCAGGCATCGTGGCGCTGGCTGGTCGTTCGCTCGAACAATGCAGGGATCCTCGGCCCGCGCTGTATTCACTCGTGTTTGCTGTCGATATTCTCCGTCAATTCGACGCCCTCAGTGTCCACCGCTGTGTGCGCACGTGTATTCTGCTATTCGGAGGCTCTCCTTCTAGTTTACTCTTATTGATCTCCCCTCCCGCGCTCTCTTTATTTATCTTTGCGTCTTCTAGAGCCGTTTACTGATGCACGCGTAGAAATGTGACATATACAGGTAGTTCAATAAGTTCTTAGAATGAAAACCGAGAATGTATATGCCAATACTGATCGAAACTCGAGGAACACGTACTAGCCATGTAAAATCAAGAACACGTTACCAAATGATGTCTCGCTTAGTGTCTACATTGTACGCAGTTAAGTTCAAACATTATATATATATATATATATATATATATATATATATATATATATATATATATTAAATGTATATATATATATATATTTACTACGCTACTACAGAATATGAACGCATCAGCGCTTAGCATGTATGCGCTATGATAGACATAAATGTATTATTACATATTGAGCGAAATGAAGGGGACGAACGGCGGCTCTGTTACCTCGAGCCGCGGCTTCGACAACGATGCGACACAACTTTTCGATGTGATAGTTCTTCAAATCTGCAGGTCTGGATCAGACTTGTTATAGATAAATAACATTTACTAACTACTAAATAACATATAACTAGATCAGACTTGTTATAAATATATATATATATATATATATATATATATATACATATATACAAGACATACACTCAAGGTTTGTGTGTGGGTGTAAGTGTGTGCGTGACTGGCGTTCTATGAAACCTACCCGATGCTTTGTTCGTGAGCTCCTTTGGTCTCAGGACTTCCTCCGAAAAGTACTTACCATCTGAAAAATGAAATCATGATAGTTAAATTCGTACTCGTTACTTAACATGAGCGAGTTACATTAGCAATTTAAATAGTTAGTGGCATGATTGCGAGTATTGGTGTGAGTGCTCATTACTGGTTGTAATGACGCGAAAATCACATAAATTCAGGTCACATTAATTCAGGAGTAAGGCGAATTAACGTGACATTAACGACATGGTTAACGGCTTAACATGAAAGCAGCTTCTGCTCGTATTAACATGTAGCCCTAAATCGAGCTACATATTTTTTTCGCATAACCTTTTCAACTTGTGGATTCTACGGACTTGAACACAAATGCAGTGTCGACATGTGGTGGCCACACCAGCAACAGAACCAGAATCATAGTTATAATTAAGATAATAATAATAATATTGGTCATCATAACGATAGATGTGACTGTAGCAACGCCAGCAGCAACAACAAAGGCAAAAACAATACCAATAACGAGGCCGTAGGATAATACTATCTGCAAAACTCAGCCATTGCAACAACGTCAACAAGAACACCAATAACATCCATAAAAACTCTCAGAGAGAAAATAATGCCAGCCGTACTAAGAGCAAAGACAGCAATATTAAAAAAAAGTAGGTAGGGCCGCTCACCAGCAGCGGAAAACTATCACAAAAAATAGACTAAAGGGTAACATATATATATATATATATATATATATATATATATATATATACTCAGTACGAAGGCCTACTCGGTGGAATTTCATTACTCTTTTAATCCCGCGTCACAGGCCACCGATTTCCAGCAATTCAATTAAAAAGCAGCTGTATATTTGCACAAAAGTCGACCTCTGACGGAACAGAATAGGCGAAGTTGTTCTCTATCGACAATGCCGAAAGAGTTTTTGTTGTTCACCGCACGACAATGTCGTATTCGTATGCATACGAATAGGAGTGCGCCGAAGAGGCTATAGACCGACTCTTGTCAACAGCAATAGGTAAATAACAAGAGACGCAGTACAGATATATATATATATATATATATATATATATATACAATACTAAATATTAAAGAACTATTTTATGTGCAAAGACTGGTTTTGGAACATTTGGCCCTCGCGTGTATGAACCGATGCGACTAGGAGTTAATAGACATTGCGAGAAAACGTCCTCGCCGACCTCTCGCGTCCATCACAGACATTGCCAAGATTAGAGAAGTCTGCTCTCGCCTTCACACGAATCCTATCCAAGACAGTAAGGCCATACATGGCAAACTCGCTGTTGAAGGTTTTAAGATACATGGTCACTGACAACAGTATTAAAGCACGTTACGCAATATATTCCTTCGTGCCAGTGACGTTACATTGTCAATCGAATGCCAACAGGGACAGAGAAGAATCGCTAGCCAGCATAGTCTGCAAATATAGCTTGATTTGCCTGATCATAGCCAAGCAAATCGCTAACTTACGACGAAGACACTATCGCATATTGGACCTGGCCACCACGAAGGAAGACATCATCAGAGCGTTACCCACGGGCATTCGTTAGCGAATATATACGTACATACATAAAATTGGGCTTCAGAAACGCCTTCAACACGATGCAGATAGACAACTTGTTGGATCTGGAGGACCAGAAGACTCCTCACATATAAGCTACGTCTGAGCGGCCTACCAGGAGGTCTCAATGTTAACGGCGTCGGGTAAGATCATTATGTCAGAGACAAGGGTGCAGCAAGGGTATCTACTTTTCGAGCTGAATCTCAGCCAAGAATTAACGTCCACGGGTCTGCTTTTCGCAATGCTTTATAGACGGACCCCCAAAAATACAAATGTGCAACGGTGGGGCTCGAACCCGCGCACCTATGTGTCTCATCCGGTCGCTAAACGCAGGCAGAATGCACCACGCCAACGGGCTCGACAGTAAGGGTATCTGTTAAGGCTGCCTCTGTTCTGCCATATCGTTAATAACCTACTCGCATCTCTAAGACGTCTACACATTTTATGGTAACTAGACGACGAAGTCCCCGGTGGTCCCTGGAAGACATCTCAGAAAATATCCGTAAGGTTTATTCACATATTTAGAGGAGTAAGCCTAGGCGACTGGGCTGATAAACTACACTCCTACCAGGTGTGCAAAGGTAGATTGGCCGACGTTGTAACCCTGATTCGCACAGCGCTAGAGGCATCAATATCGCAGGTGGACAACTGCACCTGGTCAAGTACCTGGCCTTAGACGGAGCCGGACTAGAAAGGCTCAAAATGACCTCCCAAGAGAAAAGGAGGATTTCTCATCTGCGACAGGCACAACACCGAAGACTATGTGTTTTCAGCGTGAATGGGCAACTTTCCTGTTCCAGAAGCAGTTAGAGGATTTATTCCGCTCGTTTTTTAGAGATTGGATCTTGGAGGTCGTATAGTTTGTTTTTGCTCCGCGGTGAAGCGAAGATTCAGTGCTGGCCGATTTCTCAGGGTTGTTGGCCAAGGAGCGGGTTCCCGAACCTCCTCTCCTGGCGGCACAATGATGCTCTCAGTCAATTTGGTCACTTTTTCCATTTTTGCGAGATCCCTGTTTGGAAAATCCTTTTTTAAAACGGTTTCTCCGACTTCGAGTCAAAAAAGCGTGCGACGCTTCTGTTAGTCTCTTCTGCAATGCTTCTGGTGAAAAATCTCTCAAAGCTCCCAAGAGGTTTTTCCCTGAGGCTCTTAATGAGCCGTTTAGTCTAAATGGAGTCAATCTTGCCCTTATTCGTATAACGCGGCATTCGGGTCAGATCCTGGGAGCAATAAACACCTTCGGCAGAGACATCATTTCGTGCCCATATGGCACTCTCTTTTTAACAGATGCCTATCTGAGGGCGCTCTGCCAGCTAAGTTGTATGAATGCCTTCTCAAGGTGATTCCAAATGAAAAAGAGGACCCTTCGGACCCTCCCGCGTGGCGGCCGATATAAAAAAAAGCGTTGTGTCTACAAACTACTCTCAAGCATACTAACAAGACGCCTCATGGATTTTCTGACAGCATTGGCGTTTCTTCCAGATGAGCAGCATGGCTTCAGGACTGGGCGTTCCACTATATCAGCTTACGAAGTACTTCTTGAGGATATCACAATCACATTAAACCCTAAAAAACTTTCCTTGTTTGCGGTTTTATATTATTTTGAAATCTGCTTTCGGCATCGCACCCCGTGATATTGTCTTGCAGAATTTAGAACAAGCTGGAGTTGTCCACGAATGCTTACTTTACTTAGCGCACTTCCGAGGGCTAACCAGATTATCATTGATGATGGTGTGTGCGAGCATAACACGTTTGATCAAACGACTTGGTATCCGCAAGGCGACAATTTCAGCCCATTGCTATTCATAACGGTACTCAGCGATCTGCCACGCATCATGAAAGAGCGGCACTTAACAGTCATGATTCTGCTCTACGCAGATAATTTGGTAATATTCAGCAGAATTCGTACTGACCTGCAGGTTGCGCTTTGCACACTTAATGAAGATTTCTCGTAGACTATATAGTAAATGCGTTTTTCAAAAGAACAAAGGCTTCGGCGTGGCGGGCAACAAGCCCGCGCAAATAAACTGCGTTTTCACGGTGAAGTGCAGTTCATAGAAACCTTTTGCTACATCGGGGTAATTTTCTCGTCGCGAGGTAGTCCCCTCTTCACAACATGTTTTTGAGCGTTGTAGAAAAACGCTTATCGCGGTGGTAGCTGGTGTCAGAAACCCCACACAATTGTCCGTTCGAACGGCCATAATATCAATCACGCTCAAAATGGCATCCGTAACTGCTTACGGTATCCAAGTGGCATGGAAAATCTTAGCACTTTGCACGTATGGCAGTTGGATAGGGCGTTACTGCATTTAGCCCGTTTCCAAAAGCGAGTATGTGGCCTTTTGTCGAATTTGCGCAACAGATCAGTATACATGCTCGCGGGCTCAATATCATTTATTGATGAACTCGCATGAATTTACCGCAGACAGTCGCCCTGGAAATGTTTTTATCATCACGAGTAATCTCAAAAAATGTCTCTAATTCCTAGACACTTTCATTTATCACCAGCTATGACTAGCCAGGCCTGGAAGGAGATTCTCCGCCAATGTCGTCGCCTCACCATTCGTTACAGTGTTCACGGATTTCATCATCTTTTATGCCGGTCTGCTGGGTTTCATGGACCCAAAGCGGACTGCAAATGCCGTCGGTGTGGCAGTCCCCTGTATCAGCTATCATACTGTACTGAATCCATGTTACTCTATCAGCTCCAGCGGGAATACTCATAAACTAATTTTACCATGCACATCTTACATATTATGTCCATACTGACATACCCATACCCAAACAGTGTGCACTTTCAATAAATAAATAAATCATATGTAATCCTCTCGTCTGATAATGACACTGCAAGAACGGGCCTGAGAGCAGTTTCACTTAAAGGCACGGGGGCCTGGCTAATGTCGGTTTTCGACTAGGCGCAATGTTCGTGTGAAACCATTCGCGAAGACCCGAGAAGACGGTGGAGGCTATGACACATAACCTACTCTCATGCATCCATAACGTTGGCTGCGGCGAAACATGCTGGCATCAAGGACACTGTATGCACAGCCCTTCGGTCGGCTTAATTCCCAGCTATGTTTAAGTCACAGGGCTTATTCCGGTAGGACGGAAAACGGCCTCACGGTATGTCCATGATCTTGTGTCGGACTAACACACACACTATGTGGTTCGATGCTGCACATTTCAAGGAGAGGATGTCGCAAAGAAGACTGAGAAGAGGAAATGTCGTAAGTACTCAAATCTAGGGTGCCGGCCCAACCTGACACCGTTCGATTTTGAGACGCTCATGTAGGACATATCGTTTGATCTCATGCGTACATTACAGATAGTGTCAGGTCGGGCCAAGTTTTTTGGCGAAGAATCTCAATCTGACCCAACGAGGTGACGCAACGTCGATAACACTGCCGTTCGTCGTGAAATATGCCAGTCCAGAACTGAACCTGTCCGGCGACTGTCACATGAGTGATAAACAAACATTGTCTAAAATTGTGAAGGACAATGTAGTTAAACAAATTGACCAACGGTTTTTTTGCTCAACGCTATATATTGTATACGAATATAAATACATTAGCTTATAGAAAACGCTAGAGAAATGCGTGTATACTGCGCTTGGCTAGTTATAAACCGAACTTACTCACTGCTCGTTAACCTTCGTATCGTATATATATATATATATATATATATATATATATAGTAGCGCTGCTTATGCTCGAATAGTAGTATATTCAGGGAAGAATATATAGCGCTACGTCCACGTGTTTCTTTTTCTCAGCAATCCCAAATCAAGTGCCGCCGAGTTACGATCATTGAGAGTTTTCTAGAAGTTGGTATGGCCATTCAAAGTAGTCAAAATAGTACGTGGGTCCGGGAACTATCTAAACTTCTTAAGTACAAATGCCTGCTGTGTGCTCGGGATGGACCCTATTAGTGAGAGATTCGCTAGTTCAATCCAACTGTGTCCACTTGAGAACGCTTGAAAACTAGGAGGGCGCCCGTCGGGCCCTAGCATCGCGTTGTGAGATCCAGCGCCAGAAGATCGTCTTTTTTTTCCCGCTTCGTTATTTTCGTGCATACGACGGACGACGTAATGCGGTGATGTTTGCGTCTAGACGTACGAAGGGAACCAACGCAGCTGCCGCGTGTCAAGGATCCCCCTGGCTGCCTCCTCCTCCTCCGAGCAGAAGAGATAGTAGCCCCCGTGACCGAATGAATACGTTGTGTAGGCACGCTTGAAGGTGCACCATGCTGCACACATCACATTTATAATTGCATTTTTCTGCTCCCGCTTGAGCCGACAGCTCGCCGGGCAGCCTGGCGAGCTTCCACTCGCCGGACGTACAAGCGACGTCCACACAAACGGATACGGCAATACGACTGTACTGTTCAGGCTACGGTATTAGTAATCACTTTAGCGGTAGAAGCTCATAGAAATAATAGAGTTTTAATAATAGCAAGACGAGCGAAACACAAAAACACATCCACGTGGAGAAAATAAAGCACGCTTACCCATGTTTACACCCAAAAAAAACGCTTCAAGGTCTTGAAGCCGGTCTTGAAGCGGAAACCAGCAATTGAATTATTTGGCATGTTATTTGATTTCATCAAATATCTAGTCGGTAACAATTATGCAGCGACGTCTGTATTATATTATTTCAATAACTTCTCTAACATGAACCAAAGGAAAGACAATGACCCGCACGTACTGCTTAAATATACTATATACGATATTGCAGAATTACCCGAACTAATTATGCCATAGTAAGCTTGATATGCGAATGTAATTCTAATTGCCAATGATAGTGATATGCGTCACCGTAATGTTGCGCAATCCTCCTTAGTTACATAAGCTTACAATTCATTATTGTGTAAAAGTAATTATCGATATATAAACAAATAATATATATATATATATATATATATATATATATATATATATATATATATATATATATATATATATATATATATATTAATTACGGTTCCTGCGTCATCGAGTTGTTTGACCAATGTATGCAAATTAATATTTAACAAAAATAATATATCAAGAGTATGAATAGTTTTCCACATCGCCAGAGTGTGTGGTTGGGGCAGGACGTGGCAGATGGGTCGATACTCAGTAAAGTACCCAAAACGCAATATCTACCCATACATTAAGTTATATGATACCGTTTAACTGTATGCATACAATGTATGCATAACTTCCTCGAACTTGGCACTCAATGCACATTATTATAATAAACCCGGAGTCTACAACACGTTCTTCATGTCCGCGTAGACCACTGATACTAATGCAGTTGACATTATAATGCATATCAAACAGCCGGTGACAGTCGATATAATATCTATATATAACTAACTAAAAGATTTTTCGAAGGGACACAACTACCTTTCTCCGTTTACTTTTACAATCAAGTCTATTAAACGATATCAGCGTTTGCTTTTATTAACAATTAGCCTCGGACATTATACGTTTACATGCCGTTCCGCATTGTAATCAAACCAAATTCTAGGATTCTAGAAAAAGTTTATGTTGCACAAGTTAATACTTTCAGCCAACTCAGCAGTACATGCCCTATTGCAAGTGAGAACCACGTCAAGCCAATTAAAATCTGTGGGCCAGCCCGGCACATAACTATTCGAAAGAAAAGAGTCCTCATTATGCCTATTACCCAAGGCAGCAGGGTATAAACGGTTCCGCACGTGAGAAATGCAGCGCTTTCTGACAGCTATGGTCATTACATACGCCGTATTATATCTTCAGTGTTTCAGGCGGTTGCTTCTATCGGGTCGCAATATAGTCAAAACTGGCGTCCGCTTTCAAAAGGTATTATTATTCTCCGGTCGTATTTATTGTATACATGTATAAGCATACAATTCATTGAAATACATACTATAGAAGTAAAGTATAGAGTGAGAAGTTAACAAGTGCAAGAATGAGGAATTTCACTCACTCAAAAATCAATAATAAAAATACGGCGCGTTGCTGATAAAAAAAAAAGAGTAGCAATGCTAGCCGCACTATTTGCGCATTAAAATCGGATCACGGACAGAAATGCTCAAATAGTATTGAGCAAGACATGTTGTAATACGAGGCGTAACTACGGACTTGCTGCAATTGCAGAGCATTGAAAATGGAAGGCCGCTAACGAATGAATTCTATGTTTATACTCGCTACGGTTGTTGTAGAGTAAGCGGCAGAAATTAGATGGACAATAAGATAGTCTCGCTGGCAGTAAAAACTGAATGAACTAAACTAGCCGCAGTGCCCACTCTTATAATTAGGTGTTGGCTTTTGCTCAAGATAAGCTCGGCTTAGAGATCAATTTGTTTGTGGTATTTATTTTTATTCGAACGGTCCGACACTGAGTTACTACCTCTACCCACATCCCGGAAGTGAGTTCGCCAGCATAGTTTGGCACTACTTCAACCTATCGTTCCTGGCACGGCTTTTTCTTTGGATGTCAATTGCGGGAATTATCTTATTCATCTAGACCCGGGTGCGTTCTCTGACTTGCCCGAGCCAGTGCTCGGGGGGCACTGGATCGTGACGAATAACTACAAAAGTTCGAAGCAAGCCGAACCAACGTTACGTGAGGCAGAAGGTTTCCAGTATCTTAAGACGTACTCTTTAAACTATAAAGATATAGAGGCAAGGGGGTATCGTGGAAGTGGCCTGTGTCCTCAGTGCCATGACGTGTAGCTTCAGTCCCGACAAGACACGCGGTGAGACATATTGCTCATTCCGATTTTCTTATTAAAGTATAAATACTACTACCACTACCCATTCTACCATGGTTTACCACGATGATGGTTTACCACCATCGGAACCCGTCAAAAAGATTGGCAGAAGTTCAGCAGAAACATGCATGTATGTGTATGTGTATGATATGTTTGTACATATGTGTCTGCTAGCAGCGTGTTGGGCATGTCTCAGAATTTTCACACATGGACAACATGTAGCATTGTCGATGCAGAAGTGGGAACTCCTTAAGCACACTGTTCGAATGATATAGGTCGTATGTGTTCGCTGTTAGCCGCGGCAACTGACGGATAGTAATAGTGTTATGTCTTGTAGTCATAGTCAGCCATCTCATCCTCTTCCAACCAGGCCAATCAAGTTAGAGTAAATATAGTTCGTGGCCGAACGGAACGAACGTTATCCTCGTAACGCGACACATCGTTAACATGTCCTTGTCCTGCCAAAGCGTGTCAAAGTGCAGAAGCCACTTCTAGAGCGTCTAGTACGTCAATTCCAGTAAACAGTTTTATAACTTTAGCTTACCTAATGACCAATTCTAATAATAATATAGTCATCAATTATCAATATCTATAATAACAACTAGGTATGTATGTATCAATAGTATCGGCTAGTCAATACCAGATACTGTTATCAAAACCAACATTACACCTTCAAGTATACTAATGATAATAATAATAATAATAATAATAAAAATTCATTATGTACCATCTTGAAATACAAAGTTATTGCGTAATAAGCAGTATGTAAAAATAACGAAATTAACGACTTGTAAAAGCTAAACTCTTAGGCTAGACAGATCACCCCAGCGCGGCTCGGTTCAAGGCGTCTGGTCAGATCATACAGCATTACAAAGCGATGTGTTTCTTTCAACCGACCCATGGTACTGGACTGGAAGTCGAGCCGGCTCTCAGCCGCCTGACATTACAAGTAGACACGTTTTGGTATGGCTACACATCGTGAAGACACGCAGTGCGCACAGCGACACACTGTAGCTTGTGGCTGACTACATAAATAGCACAAGTATTAGTGGTTCGCGTGTGTCCAAGACGCTCGTTATTGGCTCAGCTTCGTCGACCTCTGAATCTCTAAAGGGCTGAGGGGTATGTGTCACGGCGGGCAAGTTTTTTTGCCAGCCCAAGCTCAACTACGCCGATCTCTTCGTGTGTGGTGTCGCCAGCGTTCGTGTATGTACGTTCGAGCGACGAAAGTCACGTTCACAACAATAACAGCAAAAACAAAAACGTCAATATGTCAACAACCAGAAAAGAATTACTATACAATTACAATACGGCGAAGTAACATCACAGCAAACAAACAAACAAGAAAAAATAAACGGAAACACACAGATAAACCGACAGACTAGCCATCTCGATCAATCAACCGATGAACGACCAGGAGTTAGTCAAACGGTTTGCATGTAAACAGCGGCAATGGCAGATATATTTAACTAACCATCACCGTAACCAATCGCATTGACGCCATCGTCGTCCTCATAGCTATTGTATGTATGATGCTATAAAAATGCATTGTTATTGACCTAATCGTCGTTGTGGTCGTGTTTGATTTTTTTATTGTTCTTGTTGCCAGTGTCGTTTTTATGGTGATTGTTGTTGTTGTTGTGGCCGTTGTCATTTTTGTTGTTGTTGTTGTGGCCGTTGCCATTTTTGTTGTTGTTGTTGTTGTCGGCGCCATCCACATCATCATCAACACCTTCATCATGATAACCAGTCAGCATCTCTCATTCAATCAATCAATACTTAATACATTTTACGTTTAGCCATCAGTTCGTGACAGCAGACTCGACAAGGAGACCGACAGACAATCACAGTCGCACAGACAAAGAGACGCAAAAACATTATTGACTTCAAGCTCCTCGCCCAATGGCTCGATGCGGCGGCCCGATCACCGTAGACTCGGCATTCACAGAGTCTCCCCACCCTTTCTCTCACTTTATATATATATATATATATATATATAAAGAAAATATTATTCACGGAACTGTAATCTCACCCACAACTAACCGAAGCAGCTGTTCAAGGCGGCCGTAAATCGAGGAAGGAACATAAAGCGGACGCAAGGGAGCGTAAAGCAAGAGAAATGAACTAATGACAACTCACTGTAGTATAAAAGTAACCACGTTTCGATTTTTCAATTGAGTAAAGAGTCATACTAATAATATTCATCATCATCATTATCATTAAGATCATGATGATGAAAACAACAATAGTAATAATGATGGTATTAATAAAAATAAAATACATCTCTTATACGACTACCAATGACAACATCGATGGTATCATACGCAACATGAGAACGATCAAAGAGGGCCGAAAACCAGCCGGAGATGCCGCCCGCAGCGTCTAGCTAAATGAACTGTACTGTTTCGCTTTTTCGACCCTCTCTCGGGTTGACTCAAAACACGATTGTGTGTGCGATTTTTGATCAGGTGAGGTCACGCCAAGTGGTCTTAGATCGGAAGTAGAAGTGAGGAAGATCATTTAGGGTGGGATCGGTTCGTATCGTATGAATGGATGCAATGACGGTTGGATGGATAAACGAATCGTTGCCGATCTACGGAGTCGAGCCGCCGTTTGTCGAGGCGGCATGTGCGGGCGCCGATGTCAAGCGTTGTCGATTGAGCAGACACATTTACATGGGACGAGCCGAGATCCTACGCTGTCAATGGTGCCCAGTCCACTCGGTTCTTCACCGTTGCTTACGACGCCACTACCTCCGCCAACAACGACAACTATGCACCAGCGGTGGTTGTTGTATATGTCCTTTAGGACGACGCGCTAGTGCCAGGTGGTAGAGTAGCAACAACAACAACAGCGACAACAACAGAACAAACAACAATAACAACAACTACAACACCAACAACAGAACAAACAACAACAACAACAACAACAACAACAACAACAACAACAACAACAACAACAGCAGCAACAACAACAACAACAACAACAACAACAACGACAATAGCAACAACAACAACGACGACGACAAGAACAGCAACGACAACAACAACAGCAACAACAACAACGACGACAACAAGAACAGCAACGACAACAACAGCAACAACAACAACAACAATAATAACAAAAAACAACGACAACAACAACAACAAACTAACAACAACAAACGGCCACCACACCACGTCACCACTCAAGCAGCAACGACAATCGATCTATTCGTGCTATTTCACTACTAGATTACACTAGATTCACAAACTACTACTACTACTGTTGTTGCAGCTTATATTTACTCGTACAAACAACAACTTCATCTCTGCCCGCAAAAGATACGCAGTCGTAGATCGTATGCGTAATCGTATGTTAAGTAAGTGAGTTTACTTAAAGAGTTACTTGGTTGGTTGATGGTGTACTGTGCCGTAATAAATTTGCGCGTGTCGTGGCCTGATGAGCATATGATGAGCATTATTACTATTCATACGGGTAATAATAGCATTTGTGTCTATTATTGTCGAATGCAATCGCAGATAGCAGACTCATAGACGTGTAGAGCAACGAAAGGCAATAGTGGCATCGTCGGCGGTGAGAACCGTTAGTGGTAGTGGGCGACCATGACATCGGCTTCAGAGGCAACATCCCAGGTAAACAACCCAAGCCACGAGCATAACCGTCGCGGCCGGCGGAGCACGGACGGACGGGTTGGCTGGCTGGCTAGCTAGGATTGGGAAGATTTCGGGACCGGGATTGTACCGGTTCACGGGGGGACGGATAAAAAAAAAAGGCGCGGAGGCATGAGGTGATGAGGGACCCCCGGCGGGCGGTGGACATGAGAGGGAAGGCGGGGGGACGAGACTAACGGAACAACTGGCTGTCGCCGCTAAACTTGCAGATGCGTACCACTGTAGGATTTCTCCGGGGTGCCCATGCCGTACGGAGAGTCGTCTTCCTCCTCGTCGTCTTCCACCATGCTCTCTTGCGTCGATGAAGACCTCGCTGGAGACACCTCTGCAAGAGAATACATTGCATTCATTTGTCTATTTGTATTTACTGATACGAATTTGTATATAAATGTATACAAACGTGCATGCGTCTACAAGCCTGAATTGTCGCTTCGATGAAACGGGTTTATGCTATCAATTTGTCGTCCGACAACGATGAATGGTTTGTTTTTTTTATATCAACAAGCGTGAATCAATGACTAGCGGTCTCTCTCTCACTATATATACATATATATATATACGAGGTGTGTTCAAAAAGTATCGCGACTTTTGAATTTTCGCGGGTTACGTATATTCGAATTTCGATTTTTTGTGGCGTTATGTTGGTACTCATGTCTCTCACTTATGCCGACAAGCTCGGCCATTTTGAATGTTCACTTAATTGTTGACAGCTGCTTTGCTTGCACGTGTTTTGGATCGTCTTCGATTTTTACCTATTCAAAAAAATGGATCAAAGAACCTGTATCAAATTTTGTGTGAAAAACGAAATTAAGTGCGCGGATGCATTCCGAATGTTGACTGTGGCATACGGAGAAGCTACCTTGGACCGAAGCAACATTTATCGGTGGTACAAAATGTTCTCAGAAGGCCGAGAAGATGTGAACGACGAAGAGCGTGCCGGACGCCCGAGCACTTCAACAACAGACGAAAAAATTAATGAAGTGGAGAAAATGGTATTGGCCAATCGTCGAATCACCGTTAGAGAAGTTGCTGAGGACCTAAACATATCGATTGGCTCGTGCCATTCGATTTTTATCAATGATTTGGGCATGAGACGGGTCGCCGCGAAATTCGTACTAAAATTGCTCAATTGCGGCCAAAAACAGCATCGCATGAACATTGCTAATGAGATGTTGGACTCTGTCCGCGACGACCCAAATTTGCTCCAGAGGGTCATAACTGGTGACGAATCGTGGGTTTATGGTTATGACGTGGAAACCAAAGCTCAATCATCTCAATGGAAGCTGCCGCACGAACCAAGACCGAAAAAAGCGCGCCAAGTTCGGTCGAATGTGAAAGTTTTGCTGACAGTTTTCTTCGATTGCAGGGGCGTGGTGCATCATGAGTTCTTGCCACAGGGTAGAACGGTCAATAAGGAATATTACCTGCAAGTTATGCGCAATTTGCGCGAAGCAATCCGCCAGAAACGCCCGGATTTGTGGAAGAACAAAAATTGGCTTTTGCACCACGATAACGCCCCTGCTCACACATCGTTGCTTGTGCGTGAGTTTTTGGCCAAAAACAACACACTAATGATGCCGCAGCCACCGTATTCCCCAGATCTGGCCCCCTGTGACTTTTTCTTGTTCCCTAAACTGAAGAGGCCCATGAAAGGACGACGTTACGCTACGCTTGACGAGATAAAGACGGCATCGAAGGAGGAGCTGAACAAGATAAAAAAAATGGTTTTTTGAAGTGCTTCGAAGATTGGAAAAACCGTTGGCACAAGTGTATAATATCTCATGGGGATTACTTTGAAGGGGACAAAATAGATATTCATGAATAAATGAATAATTTTAAAAAAACACAAAAGTCGCGATACTTTTTGAACACACCTCGTATATATATATATATATATATATAGACACTGCTTAGTTCATACAGAAATAACCTCCTAAGGCGCAGAAACCATACAAACAAGATAATATCTTCTCCTTGAAAGATTACTTGCTCAACCTAGATACAGATAGGCATATAATTTAGTATAGCTTTCCGCTTAGTCACCTGCCTAGTCTCTACGCTTCGATAAAATGGTTTCTTGGTGTTCGCAATGCGCCATTAACTTACCGTATATCTGGGCGGAGTTCTCGGTAAAGCCGAGAATATTCTCCGAGACGCATTTGTAGAAACCATAGTCTCCAGGCTGTGTGTCGCGGATGGTAAGCACGGACCGGATCTTGTAGGATGAAATCCGTTTTGCTTCTATGTGATACTTCCCACCTGTACATCAAAGTGCGCCGCAGCCTTTAGCAAACATCTGCTATGTGCGTAAGTAGTGATACCTATCATATTGTACTCATAGATAAACAAATGGGATTAAGGTACATACTACGATGGTGTGCGGTATAGACAGAAAGGTAGAAATGACATATGACCGACAAAAGATGCCCATAGAGCAAATTGCTGCTGTCAGTTGTATCGACCAGAGCACTCATTTCTATAAATGCAGTGAAGTGCGTAGCACGGACCACAAATCGTTGCACTACTTCTTTCGCCGGAAATGAGAACAAAGGCCGGAAAAAAGAGACGATTATAAGGATAGCCATATACATGAGTGTATATTATATCCATTTAAAATGAAATAGATAGTATTGAGTGTGGTAATACGTTCATACGTATTCAACTTGCGGTCAAAATCAGTGCCTATGTAGAGAGACCGCTTACGCGTGTGCCGATCAGTGTCTAAAGTGACCGCAAATGGACAATGAATGACTGGTTAGGGAAATCGGGTTATCTGCAGGGCAAGTAGATAAATGGGCAATGTTTGGATTTTTGCTCTATCGACCATCAGTCGCTATAGCAGTACGAATGATGTACGGTACGCACGCCGAACTGCCGGACTTGCCTGTTAAAGGGCTGGAAGACTGGAGACTTTGTCCGAACGCCGGGAGCCGGGATCGCGTCTCCGAGCTACCGCTAAGCCTCGTGCCGTCTTTCGACCAGTGTATGGTGGCGAGTGGGTATGCCTCGCTGTGGCAGTCTAGCGAGACGTTGTGACGTGGCGCGACGCCCACTAGCTGCTGGGGGATCCAGATCATTGGTGAGACTGCGCGCGTGCCAGCGCCAGGGCGGCGAAGTAGAACAGAAGAAGGCGATATCGGCCAGCATGCCGGCAATGGCGGTCACCGACGAGAGAAAGGCCCGAGGTTTTGTCAGATTGCGTCCCAGCCCGGCGGTATGGTGTCGACGACCGCCGTTCGTTGTAGAGTCGTGACATTTGCCCATTGGCGGAGAAGGCGGTGGCCGGTGGCCGGCGGCGTCAGTCGATGGCGGACACAGCGCGAACATAGAAGGCACCGATGAAGCGTAAAAATGACGACCCAACTGGTTAGAAGAAGATGTTTCACTACATTGTGCGAGGCGCAGCCAATATAATGTCGTGCAGCAGCGCGCCCCTGTAAGGAGTGACCCCTAAGCATGTTGTGGCACACTTGCACATACACACACACACACATAGAAACACTTGTCGACTACTTGAAGCTGTTTCGCTCAACACATTAGAAATAAATAGTTTGCTTCTACGACGGCAAAGTTCAAGACGCAGCCCCTAAGATGTTTTATCAACGCGTCAATAGAGTGCAAGAGAACCTCTGCCCACACAGAACAGAGCGTTGAAACCTGTACTCTCGGTGGCGAAGTTAGCTTTATTCGAACTCGAAGGGCAATTACACCAAAAATGCGTTACTAGTTTGATCGTACCAGATAGGTCTTGAAGTAGTCAGTCGCGCGCAATAATGAATTTAACGGTAGCAGTCAAGAAACGTGTGCTGCATACGTACTTCTGGTGCTAGAGTTACTTAATTGCATTGCTAAAACCAACGCTGAGAGCGACACAAATTGTGCAAATTTTGCAATTTCCAAATAAACGTAGCCTATTGACCGATTTGTACCTGTAGTGCAGACGCATACATTAGAGCTGACACACAGCACAAACTCAGTCTTCGTTTTAAGAAATATTTTGTCCTTTACGTCTGTTAGATTTACTTGTAACTGAACGAAGCTGGCTTTGGGCGTTATGAACTGAAGAGCTAAATGCAATCAAATGGCGCAGCAGCCGCCACTAATCCGCGGGCCTCTGTAAAACTGAGCTTACAGCACTGAATAGCAAATGCTGAGGACATAAAGGGCTCGATTAAAAAAAACCTTACCCGCAGCGAACAAGCAGTTAAGAGAAATGAAGAGAAAGACAAGAGCGTCCGGTTTCAACTTGGAGCAGTTCCAAGTAGTATTCGTTTTTGAACTGTTCTTACTCACTACCTTCTTAGCTCCTTATCTTGCAAACACACGACGAGCCAGACACAGAGACATTAGATCAAGGACAACAACATCGTGAACAAGGACATTCTACTACGGAATGTAGTTAGTGGTGAACATGGCGTCTACCGCCCCAGGACATTCGTAATCGACAAGCTTGTTGGGTTTCGAAGGGACAAACAAGGAAATGGCAGTAGACAAGTCGTTGTTGAGAAGGAGCTCGCCTCGGCTACCGGTTTAGAACATTTTGATCTGTCGTAGTCCATTCGCAGAATCCGCTGAAGAAAACCTGCTCTATCCAGGCGCATGTTTTCTCAACGAGAAAGGTCTTCTGTGCAGTAATTCTTAACGAGTGCACAAAATGCAGGGCACACCGAAAAAAAAACAGCAGAACGGGTCATGTATGTATTGTATATGAGAACGCATAGATGGGTCACAAACACCTAAACTGGCACAAAGCTGTTTGAGTTAACGTTGTCTAAGACATTGACGTTGATACCTAAGAGATATCTGCTTGTTTGCGTGTCGAAGCCTAAAGGTCTGATAAAATTGTTCTTATGAAGCAACGGCACAATATACCAACTCAGGAAAGCAAAGCCCGAGGTCATCGACAACCCGTTAAATGAGGTCGAAGAGTTTATGATTAAGTTCTGTCGGCAAACTGCGTTTGCAAAGTTGAGTCGTAGGGCGGGCGGCTTCGTATAGCAAGCGTTCCAGAACTATACGAAGTGTTTGCAGAATATATTGCAGCAGAGGGCATTCCGAGTCGACACATGCTTGCGCGTTCAAACGGGTATGAGACACAGGCAAAGTAGTAATGACGTGGATGCTTAGATTGCTACCCTGTGCCTGGAGGGTCAAAGACTTGACATGTCTATAGTGATGAGAACTGTGGCTATGATCATCGTGGGACACAAGCTCATATTATGCGTAATAGGCGTTAACTCAAAGTTGTCATTAACTAGTCGTACAAAAGAGCAAAGCAGGACGGCCCTGCAGGACCTAAACGTGGCTAGTAGTATTGTCTTCTCCTGTATTAGGTTTAAGAGTACAACGGCACAGTTTCGAAAACCTATAGTTTGTGCACTATGGCTTATACGATTAGTCGCAATGTACAGATAAATTCAGTAAATTATTTGCAGACATAATTCAACTCAATGGTAAGCAGAATAATTCAGTCAAATCGTTGGAGTGATTAAAGCTTGCTCTATCCATTGTAGTAGTGTCCTTCGAGTTATGGATCTACCGCACCTTTGGGCCGGTGACCACCCGCGGATAAGTACTAGTGGCAATCGGTCTGACTTTTCATTATTCGGAATGTTTTTCAATTTAAATTTTTTTCGGTGTTTGCGTGTAGTGCACCCCACACCACGGTTAAAATACATAACCTATAGCAGCGTTTAGGTGTTGGGCTAAAAACGTGAGATTCAACCATAAAACTCTGATTCGGGAGGGAACGGCGAGCTTGTTGATATTCTCGTGTCATTGGTCATATCTCACAATATACACGCAGGCCGAAATACAAACACACTGTCTCCTATATTACTTACTACTATTGTGTAGCCTTTCAGCGGAGGAGCGCCTAAGTCACACCCTATGGGTAAATATGAGAAAACAGACTGATAGGCAGATTTAGCCAATCAAGACATATAATCGTTTGGTTGAAACTTAGTATGTTATGGATGGTGGTAATGTGTGTCCTCTCGCAAACATTAACTGACATATAACAGAGCTGGCATATTCGTATATGATGCCAATTCTTTCGCCGCGTAACGAGATAAACGCCAACCATGCAGTGGCCGTAGAGTGGTCGAGATCGCCCAAAAAAATGGAAACGGTTGGTTTCCACCCAGAGGTTTTGTTAAGTCTAACAAAGACGATAAAGAGTTAGATCACAGACAGGAACCCAAGACGGAAAAATACGTGAGTAATTTCATGGGCCTGTGCAATTTTTCGATGTTTTCGGCTCCTGCATAGCCTACAACGACACGTTCCCCCCCCATCGAGTTATGAGTCTCCTTCTGGAGGCATTTCTTGCAAACGAGTGGTTGCAAACGCGGACAAATAGATACGCCTGCAGCTGACTCCCTCCCCGTGTCGAGCCCGGTGGCGTGGTGGCATGCGTCTGCGCTTCGCGACCGGAGAAGACACTTAGCAGGTGCGCGGGTTCGAGCCCCACCGTTGCCCACTTGTATTTATGGGGGTATTCCGTCTATGAAGCAATGCAAAAAACTGTCCCATGGACGTTAAATCTTGGCCGAGAGTCAGCCCCGGAAAGATTTTTTTGACTCCCTCCCCGTGCTCGAGAGGCATGGGAACAAGCAGCGGCACCGCGCAAACTAAGTTGACTCGGGGCAACTAAAGGCAACAGCAGCGCCAATCTCGTAGTTGTAGTAGCTGTAGTCGTGGTAGTGATGATAAAAACAAGTAGTAGTAGTAGTAGTAGTAGTGATAGCGGTCATGCCGGTGGTTGTCGTAGTAAAATCACGACATACAAACACCGGCTACCGGCCTATAGAAGTCAGTATATTGGCAGAGATGAAGGGGCGAAACGTGCGCGGGCACTGATGAGGTTTCTAGCGAGCGACCTTTAACTGCTGCTGCCCAGCCACGAGCTGTACGAGCGGTGTTCACCGCTAGTGTGGCTTGCCTTCTCCTCCTCCCCCACCTCTCGTTAAACGTTTGCAGATCAATTGAGACGCCACTTATACACCCACGGGAGAACGGATATAGGGAGAGAGAGCGGGAAAGAGAAAAACTACTTGGCAGTTTTTACCCATTCGATTTAACTATGCTCACTTCCTAGCGTATGTGACAGTACATCGTATATATGCATATATATATATATATATATATATGGGGGCCAGTCAAATTAAAAAGTGAGTCCGACGTCGTCACAACCAAACCGGTCGAAATTTAAATATGTCTCTTTGGGTTGATCAGATTTCTGACTGCAGGAGGTGTTTAACCGGTCGATATTCATCGCCGAATAGTGGCGTAAATAATCTGTGAAAAACATGTCAAGGCGCTTCAACTCAGACGACGAACTGAAGGGCACAGTATAGGACTGACTCTTGTCACAGCCGCAGAAATGCTAGGAATAGGAAATCTTTCGGTTCGTGAAGCAGTGGGATAGTTGTGTGTTCAGGTTTCTAGTGATTACATTTGAATGCAGAATTTAACTATACTCACAGCGTCGTTTCGTACAATTTCATTTGAACGTCCTATGTTTATATATTTATATATATATATATATATATATATATATATTAGATCGGTTTTATTCCGATATACACTTCAACGCGCGTAAACGACCTACATCAATGACATTAATCGATCTAACGAAACAACTAACTTCAGTGGATGTTTTGGGTTTGAGTTTATTGGATATGTTGTTCAGCAAAGGTTAATTAGGTATTTTATGTTTTAGTAATGATATCAGCTAACGAAAAGGTCTCGTGTCTGGGCATTTATGCCTAACACAGCCAAAAGTGATGCCTCTAAGCAAATACAAAACGAAACGAAAACCACAGCGGAGAATTGCGCGTCTATACAGAAGAACCTTGAATAATCACTACAGACGGCAGAGTAGAATAGCCCAGATTAAGAAAAGGCTACGGCGACGTGGTCTAGGGGGGCTTAAATTCATTTGGAAATCGGGCACGCATTACGTTCTCATTGCCGATCTCGTCGTCGGCGTTGGCCTTTCGAAGCCTCGCCAGACACCAGCTGGCGGCCCTGGCACGGGCTGATCGCCGACTTGGCCAGTCCCCTCGGCAGGCAGCAAGAGCAGCATGAATGGTAATTTGACTGGCAGTGAAGCTCCCAAACCCAGAACACATTTAAAGACAGAGACAGGCTGATAGAGCTACCCTACCCTGGCCACAAAGTGTCTCGTTTGGGCTTTTGCTCTCCTGGAAGCTGCTGGGCTGCTGGGTCGATCGTGCGGCTTGACAGTATAACAAAAACCTGTGAGGGCCGACGGCATGCCACCAATATGACCAACCTCGAAGGCGGAATAGATACATGTAGATCATAGGTAGCAAAGTCGACACTCTGTCAATGAAGGCGGGGGGCGCAGGGGTACGGGGAGAGAACAAGAGCGAGCGAGCGAGAGAGAGAGATAGAGAGCAAACGCATAAAAAGATAATCGAAATAACTCGCTTCAAGAAAGAGGAGCCCATGGGACATCACCGCACGAAATGAAACACCGTCAGTGGTCGGGGTTCATTTCCATTGCCTTAATTTTTCGGTGCAAAATGAAAACAAGGAAGAAGCATTGCAGCGTGACGAAGACAGAGGCGAACACTTGGGTCAGTCGGGCTTACTATTCGTTGTACGGTAGAAAGTTATGACAGCCTCGGCTCGTACTACTCCGCCATGTTGTTAAATTGGGTGCGGTGCAGCCACGACGTGCGGTGATCCAGTGCGTGGCCAGCGGCAATTTGAATAAAAGCCAAACCTGGAAAGGAATTAGAGGGTCTGGTGGTGTCGGAGCACGCAGCTTGTGCCAGCTCGGCTAGACAGTCAGCATTCTAACTCTGCCTCCTAACGCTAAACAGCTTTTTGACGGCATTTAGTGGCAAGTGAAAAGAAGAAAAAAAAAAAACATGTACACCCTTCTTCTACGCATCGCACGCGACCAAACTTCCTTCCCGTGCTGACTAGGTTTTCCACTACGAGAAAATGCAGCACGTATGGAATTCCCGAAATGCAGCATAGACTAGCACAAAACGAGCTGGTTTAAAAACAACAACAACAACAACAACAAAGACGAGCTTGCAACAAGGACTGGCAACTTCCCATTGCAGCACGTTTTGCTACTTTCCCTCTCCAAGGTAGGATAGACACGCTTGCATACGTTGTCTTATTTTTAACCGAGCTCTCACTCACATTGTTTCGCACTCACATTTGCATGGCGGCGAACACCAAAGTATGTCGCTCACAAATTGGCCCGTCTAAAAATGACTCGGAACTCTCGGAACCACGAAGCGACGTGTATCGTACCCACGCTCGATTATATTTCACAATTGAATTATTTAAGTATATAGTTGAAGATACCTGATGAAACAAGTTAAACCGTGAAATAGATCATTCGATTGACGTTTTAGCGTTGCGTTTAATTAGGATATCACATTATATATAAATTATATGCATCAGGCTATCACATTATATATAAATTATATGCATCAGGCTATCACATTATATATAAATTATATGCATCAGGCTATCACATTATATATAAATTATATGCATATATGTGTAAAATATATGAAACTGTCATTTCCATAATGAGGCGTGATTATTTGTTCACCTTTCAGTGGTTTCTCATTTAGGGTTTAATAGTACAATTCACTTATTACAGAAGACACGCAGGCAGGCAGACAGAGACAGACAGACAGACAGAAGGATATAGACGAAGAGACAACAGATTACAGGCGTTATTAGCAGGTCGGCGTATACTCACAGTGCACGTGTAGGATGATCCGGCGCGAAACCGGCGAGGGCACATTGTTGTTGGCTATGCAGAGATAGGCGCCCATGTGTATACGCGACACCCGGGTGATGGTGAGCGTCTCGCCCGTATACGAATGCACTGCATTGCCGTGATCGCCGGGTCGCAGCAAAGGCGTCAAAAGATCGCGTCATGACGGTCACGGATACGAGGATGACGAGAGAGCAACGTTCAACCACCAACCACAACAGCAGCAAATAGAAACGTCATTTAGTAGTAAGCGTTACACTTGTTTGTTATTTCAGCCCTTAATTCATATACATATATACCCACCTCTGTTAGCATTAGAATCTATGGAAATCTAACATTAAAGCTTTGCCGTAATCCCCCCTCCCCCCCCCCCCCAATCAAAACGGCTGTCCAAACGTATCCAGAATGCGTTAGTGCGTCCGGTCTGGTGGACAACTAAAACCAGATTCAAGTAAAACGTACATAAGCAGACGCCAACTGTAGTCGGCCAAGCAACTTCGTCTAGGAAATGTCGACAAGGTCAACTGCTGTGCTCGCTCTTCGCGCCGAATGGACCTCTAATGAGATGGCTAAGTTCTTTCATTTTTCGAAAACAATGGTCTATACATGATAGGCTAAGTACCACTAGTCGGAATGCTCACGAACATTTTAGGTATCAGTCGTACACTATAAAAGTCAGATATGAAATCTCTAAGATTTGCAAAATTCGTGACAGATCATTTGCTGGAGATAATTATGCGTTTAAAATGAAGGCGAGAAAGTCCCATCGTGGAGAACGCCTTGCAGCGGTTGAGAATATAACTCTAAACTAGATTAGCTTGTAAAACTTGTAAAAAAATTCACACGAGAACATGCCCAGCCTACGTGCCTGTCTTGAGTTTGAAGGAACGCAATGGCATCATAGTTTTTTTTCGAAAAAGTCAAACTGTAACGCAGGACGACATTTGTATATTTTTGAAGTAATTCTGTGTTTGCTTTGCGTTACCCGTATAATGACGCACTCGGTTATACCAATGTTCGGTGCTAAGGTGACTGGCGAAGCGGATTCGCAAGTTTTAGGATAAGTACTCGTTGCCTCATTCGAGATTTAGATCCTCTGGATTGCAATGTATGGGATGTTACTGATGGAGAGTCCAACAAAACTCAACATAGAAACATAAATTCGCTCACCGCCACTATTTAGCAGACATTTGTCAATCTTGATATGCAGGTTTTTTTTTGCAAGATGCCTGTAAGTACTGTGGGTCGGCGATTGTATTGAATAGCTACGTCGCTAGAAAGTTGCTTATCGGCACGATCAAAGGACGTTCACTTAAATAATAGTTTGGATACATTTGGATACAGCATTTGAGTCAAACAACAGCAGTTAATTTTTATGTATGTGCTATTTGTATATATATATATATATATATATATATAGGGAGAGAGAGAGAGAGCGAGAGATTATTCACATGTAACATTAGTATATATACTTAGTATTAGATATACTAATATTACATGTAAATACGTACATACATAGGACATGCATATACGTACATATACATAGTTTCGTCATAAACTACAAAGCTGTCAGACAATCGGGCGAGCCTTGGCCCGAGTCAGGCCAAGTGCAAAAAGTTTAGTGAAAAACCACCGAAAAACTTTCCGCCACTGAAAACGTAAACCCTGCCAAGTGACATGAGCAGCGCCTACCGTCGAATCTGCCGTACACAGAGAGAGAGCGAACGAGAGAGAGAGACACGGTGGTGTTTTCAGAGCAAACAGCGACACGACCCGCATCCTGCGTACAGGCGACGCTGCTTCTTGGTTTTTCCACGCCGGGCAACTGGCGTGTTGCCCTTTCTCGGCCCCATTTTTCTATGTATCTATCTATCTCTTTGTTGCGACCGACGGTAAAACGATGCGCTCACCCCCCCCCTCCCCTCCAAAGGATGCTTACTCGCTCAGGGCGCAGAGAGACGCAGCTTCTTTCTGCTTGCCGAGACTCGGTACTCGGGCTTGTGCGTACGCAGTCACGTCCGGTGCCCGTCGCAGAACCTCGATGAGCCTATGCCCACGGCAACGGCAAGCGCACGCAGTTGGCTCACTACACACTGAGTACTGCACTGAAGCTGACTTTAGCCACGATACGTCGCGCCCTCTACGATCTCCATGCCTGCCTGCTGTCCTGTATCAGGTACTCAGGCGGCTGCCCTGCTGAGCCAAGAACGACGACGATGATGCGTGGTAGTGGTGGTGGCGGCAACGGACGGTCGGCCCGAAGCAAGCAGACGCCGCTTGTGTTGCTGTTGTTGTTGTTGTTGTTGTTGTTGTTGTTTGAATTGCTTCCTTTTTGCAGCCATTCGGCAGCACCAGAAACAAAGAACGAACTCCTCATCTTCCTCTTTCACATCCTTTTCCACTGAAGAGGCATTGCACCTAATACCGATGCTGTCCCGTGCCTCCATCAAACGAACCTTGCCGCGTACACAGTTCGTTCTCAGGCGCGACCGTCGATGAGCCGTGTGTATTGTGGCCGCGGCGACAAAATTCGTATGTGTGACCCGAGAACGTCGTTGTCGTCGTCGTTGTCGGCGGCGGACGGCGATATTGCGAGAGCAAAAACGAACTAGGTTACCCTGTACTGCAGCAGCAGCAGCACGATTCAAATCGTCACAAGAAAAGAAAGAAACCGACGAAGGAGAAGAAGATCAAAAACAAGAAGAAGGAACCCAGCAACCAACCGTTCTCCATCTACGCCTGCTAGCCCAGGGTCGCACTTTTCAACCGACCGAATAAAACCACCACGACCGTTCGACAACACGCCGTGTAAAAGACGATAGAAACAGAAACGGTAAGGCGCCTTGCTTCGCCTCTCATCGGCCATTGTTGCTGTTGTCGTTGTTGTTATTGTCGTCGTCCCCGAAAACTAGGATAGAGCACACCAGAAACAAAGTAAGTGCAGGAAGGACACAATGCGCCGACAACGACTGCTCGAGAAACAATCGCTGGTTGATGAAGAGTAAGAACGCAAGTGAAAAACGAAGCCAAGCCTGCAGCTTCTGACGAATGAAACAAAACGAACCAGCGAACGGGAGAAAATACGGAGGGACAGATAGGGAAAGAAGGGCAAGAGGAATACCCGGCTGAAGCAGGACTTCCGCCTACGTCTCCTCCCGTAGTCGTGATGAACAGAGGCCGCGTGCCTAATGGTTGTTTAATTCAATACTGCTACACCCTTCTGATGCTAGCAGGAGCAATGAAAGGAAATGAATGAAAAATAAGGTAGTGTCTGTATATTTGTATAAAGCGCGCAATGTTGCGCATCCTACGTTTGATCACAAATCGAGTAGAATCGCAACGTTAGTTCATGGCATCGACGCAAACAGGAAAAATATCAGTCGTACGCTTAAGTCGTGTAAGTGCGTGTATGTGGCGATATTATCTAGATGGTTTATACTGTACTACGCATCATTTCACTGCTATGGGAGGGGGGGGGGGGCTTTGTTTATGTGCCATGTAAAGAGCACATATTTCTATGTGTTGGGAAATGTCGCCGTTGCTAGCAGCTACTGCTGCTGTACATCTACAATTTCATAGCATGACTGGAAACACACTGCCACGGTCTTCTTCCTAAGGTAGCTTAGTCTACTCAGCATCTTTGACAAGAAAACTAGGCTCGAAGATGAAATATGCTACATGGAGAAGTCGGTGCATGGCCGACAGCATTTGAATCGGGACTGCATGTGAAGTAACGCGGAGTGGTCGCGGAGTGGCTTCTTCGATCAGTTCGATACAGTTCAAATTCCCCATTGCATTAGATCGCCAGTCAACGTCTCTCCAGCTTGGTGTGGCATGGGGATGGGAGATGGGGAGGGGTGTTGATGTGTGGAGGCTTCACAACTCGTATGGAGTTAACGAAGCTGTAGCTGCTGCTACCGCTAAAAGCGTTCTGCTAGCAAAGAGCAGAAAACAGCGTTCGTGCATTGAGCATACGATCACAACAACGAACGCCCTTTAGCAGATGAGTAGATATCGCTGAAGACACAAGCAGCCACGTTAGCCGCAACAAGCGCGCCATTATCTCGTCGACGTTCCATTGAGCGAGACGATGAGTCTGGATAGGCTCAGAGTCTTTGATGGAGGTACTTAGGCCTCGAAAAATCGAAATGCCGCGGTGGCGGTGCTGGCGGCGGCCCCCGCAGCATCAAGCCCCATGTCCTTATTTCCTGCTCCTCGTAGCTTTCTCATTTGATCATTCGTTCTCTCTACGAAGAGTGACAGCCGTATACCAGCGCCGAGCGCGGAGATGACCTCGTTTGTGCTATTGCCACTGAAACGCAAGACGCACCCAGCCGAAGTGGTGGCCCGCCGGGGTCATGGAACTACGGCGTGGAGCTGGTAACTCGCGTCCATTGAATGGCCAGGCCTGCAACTAGGTCGACAGTCGATGTGGCTAATAATCTACCCGAATACACAAGTATCGAGGCCGGATAAACTACAGTTATATCTCACAGCAAATTTCGGCATACAAATATCTACAAGTGCTATGCAACTTACGAACTTACTTAATATTTAGTTATCCGTCGTCGGAAGGTGTTTAGTTAATTGTGCGCTGTTGTCCACAGTACTTATCGGACCTAACCGACAAGTTCGAGACGACTCCTCGTTATGTTTATGCTGTCTAACCCAGATGATAGGGAAACACCAGTTCGCCTTTATGCAGCACATCCAGTTTGCGCGTGGCACGGGTATACCAGGCCTGCCAGTAACAAATCAGTTCGCCTGTGGTAGAACTGATTAATACCTTCATTGGCTGGCTGATATACTGAAATTGCGTTGGGAATAGGCCCGACCTAGTCATCCTATACCACCTATATATGCAGTGTTTTTATTCCGACTGTTGGTTGTACACAAGGTTGTACGCATCCTGGACACAGCTAGCGCGTGTCTGGGATGTCTGGCCGCCTGCGGTACGTTCGGATAGCTCGATGCGAGCACATCCGATGTCGGAAAACTGCCTCCTGCGAGCAGCAACTAGCCGTACTATCAGATGCATTTGCAAAGCCAATACAGTCGCCGCCGCCGTCGTTGTCGTTATGTGTCTGCTGTCACGGCGTCACAGCCGGGCAGCGAAATTTGTCGCTGCGACGAACTTGTCCGCGCCTAAGCACGAATAAACGAATTGATAGATTGGCTGGGGCGGGCCACTGCGTGAAGGGACGAATCAATGAGTGAACGAGCTGCACTGGCATTGCGAGTTGGGCTTTCATCAAAGGCCAATACGCCATCGCCCAATATAACTGTCAAGCGTGTAGAGCAGAACGTCGTCTGCGGTAGCGGAATCGACCAAAGATACGAGAGACGTTCGTTGAACGCACGTAAGCCGTTGCTGTGGTGCCATAAGAAAGAGCCGGCCACAAGGAGGATGACAGATAATAGAGCCAAGTTCTTTCGTGGGTTGACGCCCTGCGCCAGGCTCGTAGTGATACATTGAGTAACAGTGCAGGCTGCTAAACTGGCATACTGTACGCAAAGCGCGAGATAGATGATAGCAACTGTGGTGGTTGTTGCAGCAGCAGCATCACGAGGACAACAAAAGGTTGGCAAGCGAGAATGGCGCAAGCGTCGAACTTCAACTCGAGACTCGGAAACCGCAAATGGAGACAGAGAGAGAAAGACAACGTTGGCGAGAACGAGTCAATACATTTACACACACGATACATACACTTGCAAACGTGAGTCAAGCAACCACAGATGATTAAACGCAGTTAAAAAATCTCTCGATAATCGGGCGAGTGGTATCTAAAAGTATACCTTAGATACTATATATATTGACTAACGTAGACAAAACTTCACGATTCGCTTTTTAGTTTGCAAGCAAGTATGTATTACGTGCTAGGTATCCTAGTAAAAATAACAATTGCAAAACCTGTAGATATGCTTTTGGAAGTATCAGTGCCAAACTTGTCCATACTGCGATGGAAAACAAGTTTCGGTCGACCCTCCTGTTTAGAATCACTCACATAATGTTAATTCCGCCGTACGTAGATTTTTTTATAAACTCTTTCACTTTATTATAATTAAGACATGAGTGGAATAGCTGATACAAGGCCAGACCAGAACTTCCACTATAACTCTTGAATACTTGAACAGTAGACAAACGCCACTCCAAAAGCCCTTCACTTTTAGCATACTAAACGGATTAATTACGTGACAGTCTGCACAAGCTACGCCGGGATACCATTGAGCCAGGTTTGCCTGTGGATTGGACACTGGCTGGCTATAGCACCTAGCACCGATCGACAAACGTACCCCACACCGGGAGTATCTACCAAGACCCACCACTTGCATGAAGATTGAATTGTCTACTGAAAGTATAGTAGCCAAGTAGTCTAAGTAGGCCGAGTGGTCAGGATTAACTAGACGAATGAATACTCGCCATCACCCCATATACAGAATATGGGGTAACGGCGGGGATTCACTAGCCTTGTCTTAAGCCTACCCTAGATAATCCTGCCCACTGTCACTATTTGGTGACTCGACTGCCAACATGTTTCGTCTCGGTGGTGTTGTTCCGGGAAGAACAAATGCTCCATTAGGTTATCAAAGATACGACAGCACCGGCGGCACATGACCGAACGTTTGTGTTTTTCGACAGTTAAAAGCAAAACAAAATGAATGTTTTGCATTTTCTGCAGCGCGACGCTGGCCGGACGATCCACCAACCCAAGAGACTGGCAACGACATACAGGGTAGAGACCTAATGAGCATGAGCAGCTTCGCCGACCCCGCTCCAGTCCCTGCTGAAGCGAACTCATACGGAAACATGAGAAAAGGAAGGGCAAACGAATCGTGAGGAAGAGGAGAAGGAGGAGAACGAAAAGAGGAAGAAGAAAACGAAGAACAAAAGAAGGAAGCATGATAGGGAGAATAACAAGAAGAATAAGACTATGGTCCCGGGTCCGCCAAGGACGGGCGCCGGATGGCCGGCCAAACCATGGGCGGACGTCAATAGAACGATCGACCGACTACTACCGGTCTGCCGGCGAGCAACCAAGGGATTAATTATCTCAGTGAAGTCAGTGCCTTAGCTGCTCCCATGCGGCGGTCGAGCATGGCAACAGGGGCGCCAACAGTAGCGTTATCCGGCGGACACGGATCTGGGAACGAGAGGTCGCAATGAAAGAAACAGGGAGTAAATGTTGAGAAGGAGCAGGGCTGGGCGAAGGAAATAGATGAGATAAATATATACATGTATAGACGGCGACGTTGGTAGTGGGGATAGTGGCAGCGATGGAGACCCATAACGACAAGTGACGCTTAGATGGAGACGACCCGGCAACGGGATGTGGCAGCGGTAGAAAGCAGGCCAAGAAAGAGAGAGAGAATATATATATATATATATATATATATATATAGAGAGAGAGAGAGAGAGAGAGAGAGAGAGAAGAGAGTTACAGAGAGCAAGACGCATAAAGGCGACAGGGCGAGAAGCTACTACGACGGCTACGCCTATGACAGATGCAGCAGCGGTGGCGGCCTGCGACGAGATGTAAAGTCTGTTTAGGAGCGGAGAGTAACGGTGGTATCCTATGACCCTCTTGTATGACTGAATTGTGCAAGGCAAGTTCTCATCCTAATCTGCAAGTCTTCCGCAAGCGTCCATCCGTTTCTCTCTTAGCGTCCTTCTCTCTGCGGCGCGCGCGCTCTCTCTCTCTATCTCGCTCTATCTCTCTCTGTCTTTCTATGCCTCAATGGCTTTCTGCCTTTCGGGTGCGTTGCGTCGGGGCAACGCCGACAGGTGGCAACAAAACGCGCAAACGGCTGGCGCATGGCGACCACGGGAGACAACAACAACAAAGCGATAACGCTATGCAAAGTTACACTCCAAATACACCCCCAAACTTAACCCGATGGCGATCACCGACTGACTAGCGCCTTTGCCAGCCCACTACCACCCGTTATCACCCGTTCATTCATCGGCAGCAAGTACTTATGCTGACGAGACCAACTGCTAAGATTAGCATGACCAGATGCGTCCACTGTGGCTAGGTGCGAAATACAGAGGGGCAAGAAAGCAAATCCGCTCGTCTGACTTACCAACTGGAAGTCGCCGCCGGCTCGACACATAGCGAAAAGCAACCGGAGCAAATTGTCAACGCTCGTGCGACGCGTCAACGGCCGAGCAACAGCGAGATAGAGTAGTGGACCACCCTCTTTTGGTGTTCTCGGTGGGCACCGGCGGTGCGGCCGTAGTCCATGTTGTTTGCGGCGGGTCGTTTTGGTCAACGGAAAGTTGGCGCCAGGTTGACCAAATTGCCAAGATCGTCGTTCAAAGATTCGTTCGCTCACACGTCGGGCCGTTTCAGCATCTACGGCTATCGATACCCGACCAGCGGTCTTCGCTGTCTTCCTCTCGTGACTCTGGTTTGCTAAAAAGGCACTTGCCTGCCCTTCTTTGGCCACAGCTCGAACCGCTTCTCCCTTCTTCTTGGACACTGCTGCGTCCTGCGACCGTTGCTTTGGAGAGTCCTGCGCTAGCCTTGCGAGAATCTACGAGAAGCTGCCATGCGCCTGCGTTTGTCGCTTGACTTCAGCAGCTGCCACTACTTTGACAAACAGCACATCAGTGTCGTTGTTGCTGAAGGGAGTTGATGTTCTTCCCGGCGACCACAGCTGTTGCATCCTGTCCCGACTGGCAAGGGCCGTCCTGTGTTGTCGCGTTGTCTAAATTGCTAGTGCTACACTCAAAGTGCACTAACACTCAATCGCGTAGTGGGTTTCGCGCTGCCTTGCACACGTCGTTCAATATCGCAACGTTCTGCGTTCTATCGCTAATTATTTCCAGCTTGCTTTTGTTGTTGTATCTATCTCGGGCATGATTGCTTTCGGAAAACCGCTAAATCGGATTCGTATGTGCTATACGTTATTTTGCGGTCTACCAGAGAAGAGCAGGCAGATGAGGCAGCTATACCTTAAATATACACCTGCACGCCAACGCCACTTAGATCATCACATTTGCCACGGAATTCACGCATACGAAAATACGGAAGCCATAGTTATTGACATAAGGGGTGCCATAACGATACTATAATTACACTATTTGGAAGGAAAGTTACGTACCCCTGATTGCACCATAATTTAACACCTGATAAGGCGAGAACCCGGACAAATTAGTTTTGTGTTTCTCATTAACAAGCAAAGCGTTTCGACAAAAATCAATAAACGTCACATTGGTAAAATCGAAGTTACAATTGGAATTCTACTAGTGACTGTACGCATAACTGTTTAAGCACTTAACCTAACTAAAGAGAAAACAAAGAACCTTGAACATTTACTGTATAGTTGTAAACATAATTCAATATATAGCATAAACCAATATATTTTCGTCGTATTTTTGTCGCTGTTTGTTTATACCTACTATAAAGAAATAAATCAGTTGAGACAGCTGGTAATGTCGAAGAAGTCTTAAATCGTAGACAAGTATGGCAACATAGTTTGGGTCTGCCTTGCTTGCGAGTTTGCTTAGCTAAGTTCCCCAGGCCTATGCAGTTATACTTAGATAAAGTTTGTGTCGTATTTTCGTACTTCTGCTCGCCAGCTGCGACGGTCCGCAAGAAAATTTATATGTTTAGGCAAAGCCTCAGTCTATACGCATCTCGAACTAGCAGGCACTTAACAGCAAAGTGTCTACTACAAGAAGGTCTATTGCCCGCACTGGCTATGCCAAAATAGAACCCACTAGCAAACTTGTGAGCGCGCATGGCAATCATGGTAACTAGTGTTTACCCCCCACATCAGTTTGCGCGTGTCTTCCTAATCAGAAGCAGACTTTTTCATTTGAATACTCTTTTGCTAAAACAAGCGCACCTGTTCGTCCTTGATGCCTTATATGAGGGAAACTTACGAAGTACTACTTATTTGTATGGCTATTACTGTATTTTGCCTTTTAATCGAGGCGCAATGCAGGGCCAGCTACTTCTGACACATGATACAAGGTCAAGAAGCTTCATCAAGTAACGAAAAAAATATTGTGTATTGCTAGCACTGTTAATAGCAAGTGTGATTTTGACAATATATTAAATTAAAATCCGGATGATAACATTTTTGAAAACGTTGTTTCGCTAGCTAATATTATAGATAGCAAATCTAAAGAAAGATGCTTTTATTGCTGGCATTTGGGCATGGGGATGCGTATAGCAGAGTCGCCGACGTAGTAGAACAGAGGTGCCCGCAAGCGACCTCCAACTCTCCCGAGCATAATGGCGAAATACCGGACCGGTGATGACGGAACTGTAGACAGAACCATGGACAAGGCATGAAAGACACCCGCTACGAACCCCCAACTACCAGCAGAACGCCGGGCCAGCGGACGCATACGGCGAAGACGAGAGCTACTCAAAGCGACCGTTCACTCAACACTAGACGCAGTGGACAGCCGTCGATGGATGCATGGCTGGTTCATGGCTTCTCGCATACTACTGCCACGGGCTGCAATGAGAACTCGGCGCTCGGAAAACTCGGGCAACGCGAGATCCTCACAGATCATGCGAAAATGTGACATGTCATCACGCCAGTAGTACGACTCAGTCATGGCTCACTTAGCTCTTCATGTGTGTATATATATATATATATATATATATATAATGTGGTTATAATTGTATATATATATATATATATATATATATATATATATATATAATGTGGTTATAATTGACCCCACTGTAGTTACTTAATGTGGGATTCGTCTTATGTTTTGCACATAAGCCGAATTTAATGTTGTACACTCCCTAAACTGGCATCAACATTTACGCTGAAGCGGCTTTGCCGTTTTGCGCTGCTCGCAAACGTACGAAACTATTTTGCACTCAACTGAGTAACGCAGGCCCCAACTGCTCTGGGAGATTCCATTCGTTTCAGGTGGAGAGAAGACGCGACCCGGCTGTCTAATGCAAAAAATTGTAGGAAAAGCCAAAATAATTTGTTTTGTCTCGAGCCTTGCGTTGCTCTCAATGATCATAGTCGAGACAATTCTTTCTACGGTAGAGCACTCGCAAGGCGAGCGACTGGGGCTTGACCAAGGTCCTACTTGTGCCAATGCGCTGTACAAGTGGAGCCGCCCAAACAATGTTGGTGTATCGGGCATTAATCGCGCTACACTTCAACATATGGCAATACAGCGAAAAGCAGCACAACATTAAACTACAGCTATGCTATTTAATTAAAATACCTGTTCTAAAGTGTGGACACTACAAAACACTCGAGTTACACACCGTGCCAAGGAGCAAATTAACTTTACTCATATGTTGACGTAAAGTATGTGGTTTTATGCGTCAATATGGTAAACGATGCAGTGTTGGCCCCTAACGACATCATACGCCCTAGCTTAGCTATATTAGCGTAACTAAATAGCGTTAGGACTTTGTTGTATTTTGTAATCCGCTGTTCGCCTCGCTAGGCTGACTTCAGCATCATCATCCTAATCATTAACACACACATTTTCCTCCCATCGTATTAGCAGCTAAAGACGAGCCACCCATACGCGCTTTGGAAGTCAGGCACATATGCACATATAATAAGGTGAGCGTCGAGTGCTTAAACAACCGTTAAGTGAAGTCGTCGTCCCCTTGAGGCAAGGCCACCGCCACACTATCTCAACACGACGTTTACACAAAAGCTGAGTCGCTAGCATGATTATCGTTCGTCCGACAACAACGACGAGGCTTCTTCGACGCTCAAAAGATGCCCTGATGTGAAAGACACACGGCCAGAGTGGCTGGCGCACGCAATTCGAGGACTGCTGGCAGGACCCACTATTCTTGCTAAAAGGTGGTGCGAGGGTAGCGATGGCTTCGATCGGCGCCTTCAGGCCTTCAGGACCGAGCCTGAACCCGCGGCCCAGTTTGGCGTCGAAATTCGTCGTAGCCCGTCGTGGGAGTCGCGCAAGAAAATTGACCGGGAGACGCCCGGATAACGAAGTCAGCCAGACACTGCAGCAGCAGCATTACTAATTAGCTCTTTGTATTTGTTTCAACCGCATCCACGGCGGCATCTGGGCAAACGGTTTAGCGAGCAGAAGAAGAAGATGAAAAAGACAAGAAAAAAAACCAAGAAGAACACGAACGCCATTGGACAAAGGTACGAACGAGAGAACAAAACGACGAAGCAACGGTCAGCAGTGGCGCTGTCCACACAGCGATGCCGCAGAAGGCAGTTAGTTATCGAGCGGCAGCATCTCGAGGTACTGGAGGCGGAGAAGAAGGACAACGTGGAGGAAAACGATAACTTGTCAGCACCAACGACGCCCTAGCCACCAAGCTACGTGCTGGAACGAAGTACAGACGCCCCTTCCGCTCGCCGGTAAATCGCTCGGTTCTTTTCGCTTTTTTCCTCTTTTTCTCCCGTGTCTTGTCTTCCTACGTGTTGTTAGGCGAGGCCCATTTTTTACATCGCCCGTGTCTCATTTTTCACGAAGCACCGGATCAACGATCGTCATCTCATCAGTACCATTTGAACGGACCCTTAGAAGAACTTGCAAACGCCAGGTATACACTCTGCGAGCCTGAAAACTTACGTCTGGAATGTTCGCTAGGTTTGCCTTAGCCATCGTAAATCGGTCAAATAGCAGGCAACCCACTTTCAGTTAGCAGCCCTAAAGAAGCCTTTGTTTTAATGCTCTGCCTTCGCAGCTGCTGCAGCAACTGGTCAAACTTTTTCCTGCACATTGATCGTCGACCAAACGCAACCAGAGCATTGCGCAGGCTTGCTTGTTTAGCGACAATCGCCACTTAGTTAAGCTAAGTACATACTTTTCTAAAACGGAAATTATGTGCACACACAGGTTTTTGCGAGCAACGAGTATGAACTCCTGCCTACTATAACGTTGTTCTTCTTTATCCGCGCACTAGGGTCAGACGCATTCTCACATTACACACATCGAAAGAAGATGCTTGTCAACTATGCGGCACAATGTGAGTAAATCACCTACAATTGGGCTTAGACGGCTCAGGCGGCACTAGTCAGAGCTAAAGTCCTCATCTTTGCGGGAACACAGAAGACCTACAAAGGTACTCCTTACTAGTTTATCCCATGTAGGGAGTTTACCAACTAGTCTGATGATGTACTCGGCCGTACGACGTTACGCTTACGTTTGCTTCGCTGCAACAGGGATGTAGTCAAAGTACCCAAGGTACCACCAACATGGACGTGACGCGGAATCGAGAACGAATAGAACGCTCCAGGAATAGGCTCCTGGGGCGATTTGGCTGTGTGAATTGCCCGCGGGCTCCGAGGCGGAGAGTACCAATTTCTCTGATCTGAGATGGGCTGCGACTAGTTTTATACACACACACAGTGTCATCGAATGCTCTATCCACAAACCACGTAGCAGCATTTAAACTGAGCCACATCAGCAGACATATCACCGCAGTTAGGCACACAGGGCACTAACAAGGTTCGAGCGAACGCGAAGCGTGTACAACGTTCAAACGTGTGCTCTGTTTCCTTTCTAGCCTTGGATAACGACTAATCTGCTACCACCGCAAGCATTACTGCGATCACTAGTCCTTTAATACTCTCGACTACGACACCTGGAACTGCTTGCTATAAGATGTTCGCGACGACCGACTAGAAACGGAAACGGACGACCCGTGGACGTCGGGCAAGAACTTCCGGCAGGAGGCGTGTACGTACGAGGAGAACTCACCCGCAATGGAGCGGCAATAAACAAGGGAGGACGCTGGCAGTTTACTGACATGAGGCTGATATAATCCAATACGAGACAAGCAAATAAAGCCGTAACTATATAAGAAAAAAATGATCAAATACTATCGATATACATGTATATATACATATTGTGTATATATATATATATATATATATATATATATATGTATGTAAACATGCGGCAATAAACAAGAGAGGACGCTGGCAGTTTACTGACATGAGTTTGATATAATCAAATACTATATATAAGCAAATAAAGCTGTAACTATATATAAAGTCAAATACTATATTAGTATTGATATACATGTATTTATACATAATATAAGTAAGTATATATATATATATGCTCACGTATAATATGCATATAAAAATATGTATTTGTATACATATGCAGGTATATGCAGGTATATATATATATATATATATATATATATATATATTAAAATTAGAAAACTATAAGCTATATCTCCGTTTCAAAAACATGTTTGGACCTGCAAACCCAGTATTATGGTAGAGTCCTAAACGACTATATACATACATACATAGATGTGCGTGCGCATATAAATATATATATATATATATATATATGAATTACACTATTGTGTCTGCGTAATACGCTCTACAGTTTAGCCGCAGCAGCAGGCCGGAGCCGGAGGCTACCGACTGCCACGATAAAGGCATCTCGAAACGAACTTTTCTATGATGACAACTGTTTAGCGAATTGCGTGTGTGTGTCTGCGTGTTTCATCGTTTCACCACTCACCTAGCGTGTGGAGTTTGTTATTGGACGCCTGCTGCTGTTGGGTGAGCTGTTTGTATCCGCCGAGCGGGATCGGCTCACCGTCTTCGCGTCGCCACGATATCGACGGCGTGGGATAGCCACGAGCTTTACATGCCAACGAAACGTTGGCGCCCTCGCGAACCACGACATCGGCCGACGATTGCTCGACAAGGATGTCCGGTGGGACTGGCTCACAAGAAAGCAGGTTATTGTCACCACCGGCGTCGCCGTTAACATGGGCGGCGGCAATGGTGGTAGTGAATGGTCGTCGTCGTTGTTGATGTTGTTGTTGATGAGAGTAGTGGTGGTGGTGGTGGGGGCAAAAGATATCACCACCCCATGGTCACGCAATGGGCGGTCCCCCGGCCGTTTCCCACAAGTCCCGAGTCCGTTGAAACGGATGTCATCGGAACGGCCAGGGTTGGGTACCGTGTTAGCGAACCAACGGACGAACGAACGTGAAGCGTGCCCAATATCGCCACGTTAATGGACGGGCAATGACCATCGGAAAGAAGTTCGCAGGTTTGAGACCAGTTCGAGATCGGCATTTAGTGCCCATCGATACGGCGAGGAGCAGATCCGCCATGGGCAAACCAGTCAACCAACCCAGCAACCAACCAACCGACATAGTGAAAGAAACAAGGGCGAACACAAAAAGCAAGATAGACAGACAGATCGAGATAGGTATACAGGTGAACGCGATCTCACGATCTCGAAAAAATCGAAGCTGGCAATGAAATGCAGAATGTAGGCGACACTTTTGAGATCACTCTCTACGCACATTAAACGCTGTGGAAATTTAACCACTGTCTGTTGCGACGTGCGATCTAATAGGTGTTGTGGAGTCAGATGAAGCTCTTGCATGAACACGGAAATTCGTCGCTGCCTTGCATAGGCACTTGGCACAAAGTGATTCAGAACGTTCAAAATCTACTAGACACATGACAGACAAATACGTGACAATGTTCTACGTACGAGAAAAGCGTTCGCTAGGATACTCAAGCTGATGGCGTAATTTGCTCTTCTATTTCGAGCCGATAAGAGCAAACAGTTTGCAGACATCCTGTCACAAGACGCTAATGCAAGGCATCGTAGAGGATATATAGTGATCGGGGCGAATCTAGCTTGAATAGATTTTTTTTGTTATTTGTTGGCTCACAACTGCTACAAGTTTGAGTGAGTTTAAAAGCTGCTGTTGGTAGATTCTAATAGAATGATCACTGTTAGATCACTGTGATATCGAACTACCTCGTACATATCCAGCACAATAGGAATGCTGTCGTGATTGCGACTCATTCGTCCTAACCTCGACATTAGCACCTAGGTTTACAACTTCACTATAATTTTATTTTGTTTACGTGTGGCAAGTTCACTATAATCTTATTTTGTTTACGTGAAGCAAGAAATCCGCTTCCTGTCGCGTGAGTCGGCGCTGTCATACACACATTTGCTGGACACGAGAGATAAAATGAGTTAGTATGCCAACGAGTCTTCTGGCTTCCTGCTGAGATGCACAACCTGTGAAGAGAAGCGTTTCGCGCTCGTGCAATACGGCGTTTATACGACATTAGAAAACATGTTAGTTAGTTTACAAATACTTGATTGAAATTGAAAAAAAGTTGCTTATAAAGCTCTGTAGAGAAGTGGCTGTTATAGAGTTGTATATATATATATATATACATATATACATATCGTCTACCTTATATATATATATATATATATAAGGCACACAATGAAACCGCAACAGAGATTGTTAGTAGTTCCAGATAAAATCGAGACAGTGCAAAAGCAGGCAGAAAGAGAAGAACCAGTGACCAGGAAAGACAGAGAGGAACAGAGAAGAGAAAAGAGAGAATAGGGTAGAAGTAAAAGGCCAATAAGCCAGTCGAATGAAACGAATCAGTTCCAAGAGTAGTGGTATCATGTAGAGGCATACAGTACAAGCGACAGAGCTGGTCCGAGAGAGGGAAGGAGGCGGATGGAGACAGATAAAGTCAGCCAGACACGTCCAACAGCGGTCCAACATCATTAGGTAAGCAGCGTGATGATAGGCGTGAATCAGTTGCTAGGGCATGCTAGAACGCACGGTACATACACTATGCACTATGTGAGGCTCTCTTTAATGTACAATTGGCTGGCTCGCGTATATACCAAAACGGCGAAGGGAAACCACGGCGAAGGGAAACGAGTTGCCAAGCCGCAGACGCATGGCAGCAAGCAGAATAAAGCACACACCGAGAAAAACACAGGAGCGACAGGGAGTGGGTGAGAGCGACAACGAGAGGTGGGTAACGAAAAATACGTATGGCTTTGGCAGAGAAGGAGAAAGGGATTAATATATATATATATATATATATATATAAAGAGAGAGGGGGGCTTTCTTAACAGGCAAGTACAGTGTATTAGGTAGGAGAATCGGGGAAGAGAGGAGAGACATACAGACCGAAATACGAAAGCGAAGAATTATAAAGCTTTTCTGCTATTTACTCTGTCTATGGGGAGGCAAAAAAGGTACGCTGGATGAACTTGCTTCTACGATTATTTTGTTGATGATTTTTGAAGTTGGAATAACCCTGTCTTCGTATGAACGACGTATGACTACGAGCGGAACATCCTGACTAAATCATCAAGCTAACTCAGCTTTCAATAAATAAAGATCTGCGTGGCGCTGTTGGTCGTCGGCGTTGACGACATAATTGTAGTAGTAGTAGTGTCGAGCCCGGTGGCGTAGTGCAATTGTTTGCACCTCGTAACCGGAGGAGACACATAGGTGCGCGGGTTCGAGCCCCACCGTTGCACTTTTGTATTTATGGGGGTCCGTCTATGAAGCAATGCAAAAAGCAGTCCCGTGGACGTTAAACCTTGGCTGAGGCTCAGCTCGAAAACTTTACATTTTAGTAGTAGTATAACAATACGCGTAGTTAATAGCCATCGCCATAATAATACGTGCCCTTTCGAAAAAGTTAGAACTTATGGTAAGAGCTAGTAGGATGGAAGGGATCGAGGAATAGGGCATACAACCACAGCCAACGGGGCCGACTGAAGGGTTCACTGTGTGCAGAGATAGAATATAGATAAAGCTACAGAGACCTGTGCCGTCGACCGTACAGCAAGACAGGCAGACAGGGGGACGGGTTCAGCGCGAAGCACGAGCGGGCGTTGGGATTGTTCTCCTCAACTCACTGCTCTGTTTGTGGGCAGAAGCGGTGACACAGGGTTTTGGCGCTAGTAGATGGGTAGGTGGGGGTGGCGGCGGTGGAAGCATTGGCGCCCAGTGGCGTTTATTACTTTCCCGCCGACAGGCGAGAGGAAGTGGAACAGCAAGCGACCAATTGAACCAACAGGCGGGCGATAATGCAGGCGATAGTACGCGCACAAGACGCACAAGAACGGACAACAATGAGGACATGATCAGAAAGGGGCAGATCAAGTTCGAGAGGATGGTTATATATGGTCTTGGAAGGACGGATGTTGCCTGGTGAAGAAGAATGACTGGTGGAGGTCGTCGTAGTCGATCATGTGGGCCAGAGTTATGGTAACAATGACGCTCTAATGGTGATGACGATGATGATGGTCATAATGACAAATGTGATGATGATGATGATGATGATAATGATGGTCTTGATTGATGCATAATGTCAATGTTGATGATTAGTATGAGGGTGACAATGTTGATGGGGCTGCGGGGGTAGTTGGGGATGGTTGATGATGATGAAGGTGAGGGTTAATCGTGGTTCATGATGTTATGTTCATGAGTTAGTGATGATGATGATGATGACGCTATAAAGGCATTGCCAATGACAGCAACGATGTCGTTATGGTATCTGTGTGGGATGGTAGTGGTGAGTGACCAGTGGTGGTGGTGGTGGTGGTGATGGTGAAGATGGCGCCGCCTGTCGGATTGGTTGTGATACACGGATGCATTGGTCGAGATCGATTGTCGTCAAGCGACTGACAACCTCAACAAGAACAATAAACTAATAATTGGATAAAATGTAACTAGGTCAACCACTCATTCACACGTCTCACACACACATATTATGTTAAATAATAGCAATGGTAATAAAAGTAACAAAAATAAATAGCTGTTGTTGTCGACGTTTGTTGTTGTTGATGTTGTTGTTGCAGTAGTACGTGTTGTTGTTCTCGGTTGTTGTTGTTGTTGTGATCATTGTCGCTGGTCATTACTTCTGAATGGTTGCAGCCAACGTGGTTATTGTTGGCTGGGCTGGGCGGGGGGGGGGGGGCGGAAGGAGGCCGGGGCGGGAAGGGGGGTAGGATGGCAATCAACGGTGGTGGTTTTTTTGGGGGGTATGGACAGGCCAGGGGTGGTCAGAAAGGGAATGCAGTCAGGCAAATGGCGGTGTAAGTCTACAATGGGGGGCGAGGTAGAAGAAAGGAACATGATGACAAGGTCAAGAAGCTCTTGTGGAGAGAAGGGCCCTTCCGTCGTATGCCTCTCTGTATGTGCAACGGCGGCGCAGCAGCACCGCCACGCTGTGTATAGCGTGTACGAGAACCCTACGAGAACACCGCTCGATCAGCCGGTCGGTGATGGCGGCTTGATAGCAGTTGATTGTTTAGTCAACGTACGGAACGGTGCGGTACACACCAACAATAGTTGGGAAAAGGTTGGCTAGGTATGGAGGTTCGGAGAATATGGTAAGGAGTTGAAGGATGCCGCGTGTCGGTGGACGAGGTCGACAGAAGAATCAAGGTCAGGGTCGATAGGACATGATGGTGGTTCGAGGTGAGCGGATGCAAAGATGCTCCGAGTCGCTGGCTGAGAGTGGAAAACGGTTGTGAATAAAGTAATCGGTTGATGTGGTAGCAGTAGTAATAGCGGTAGTGGTAGTAGTAGTAGTAGTAGAAATAGTGGCCGTAGAATTAATTAATTCGTAGTCGCAGCAGTAGACATCGATGAGCTGAGCGGCAGTAAGAGCGTTATTATATACAGTTGTAACAGACTGGCAGTAGTGGTACTAGTGAGTAACACTCCGGGGCCGTTCTATTGCAAAATAACCATCGTAACAACTAGCTAACCGAACAAAAAAATAAAACTAAAAGACATGAAAATGCGACAAATATCGGGGTTAATTTTCATTTTTCTATTTCATCATATGCGCGTCGCTAGAGTGTAGACTCGGCTTTGGTGTTGGTGGCAGAAAAACATATGGTGCGGTGACCATACACGAATGAGGCGTGACGCGCCAACAATTAAGAGCCACGATAAACGTCAGCTCGTACGGAGGAGCAAGTTTGTCATCAGCTATTTAGCCAATATTCGGTAATTGTTTTTGTGAACCGTTTCTGGAATTAACTACTGGTGTATCACTAACGGAGAGTTTTAGCAAAAAAACATTCGTACGTGACTTTCCACTTGCCACGTGTTATTGCCTAAAGTACGCATGTGCACAATTTACCTATTTCTAAACTGAACTCTACGATGAGTAACAACGAAATGGAGACACTTGGATGGTGAAAGATTAAGAGAGAGAGAGAGAGAGAGCAAGTGCGAGCGCCAAATAGGCTTCGTGCATTGACGGGGATAACATAACCGAAATAATAATGCTAATGCCCCGGAGCCAGGAAAGCGACAGCGAATCAATAGTTATATGTAGGATCTCCCGTGGTGCTTCACTTTGTTTGTAGATATATAAATATATATGTTGCGGAGGTCAATTGTTGACAACCTGTTTTGCTGCACATGAGCCTTGTTTCGCTGGTTCAAGACTAGGGTGTTCATAAGGTGTTCCTGTAGTTTCGCCTATAGTTCTAGTGGAGTGATGATCGTAATGGCTGAACAAGTTCTGTAGCTTTTCCTCTTCGATCAGCAGCTCTTCGACTAGCAGCAGGAATGCATGATGAACCCTGATGCAGCGTTCTTACCGGTTTAGCTCGGGTGCTTTCAAACACTCTTTCCGCCGAAACCCGAAGATGCATTGATGAAAAGCCACTTGCTTCGTTGGCTCTTTCCATTTACAACTAACTACTACTGGCTATTTACGCTAGCCAACAGACTAAGCGTGTCCTTGGGTGTATGAATTCAGTAGGAGTTCGTCACCCACACTTACAGCGTATCTGCAATTGCGTGCGTCCTTGCCCAGTTCAATCAAGTGTGCCGAGTAGTGCCTGGTGTAGCTGACAAGAACTAGAACAGCATTTCTGGCACCCTTTGCGTAGCATTTGCAATAGAGATAATAACAATAATAAGCTCACGCATGGCAATGCTATAATAATTACAATGCGTTTACTATATCAAGCAGGTAACAAGAACACATATGATGAAATGCATTACAATTGTCGAACAACGAACGAATGGTGTTGTCGAGAGCCTATGGGTTATTGACAATCAACAGAAGATTTCGCCGCTTTTCTGATTACCTCACTCATGGGCCGGCCGAGGTCCTGCAACACAATGATACTATCGCCTCTGCTAGGGCCGTACTAATTGGCCAAACGATGTCATCATGTCGTGTCGAAGGTCGCCACCACCGTGAACTGCTGTCGAAAGCTTGAAGAAGAACTGACAACGCTTCGACGGTGAGGACGCCGAACCGTGACGAACCTAACCTGCGAACTGCTTGACAGCTATCCTCCTCTTTTTCCCATTTATTCGCCCCTGCAGTGTTCGTACTTACCCAAAACGTCCAGGTATCCTGTTGAGCTTTTGACCGGCGAGGTATTTATCTGGCACATGTACCCGCCTCGGTCGCTTTCCTGGACGTTCCGGATGTGCAAGGTAAAAATTCGGTTGTCTGACGTTGACAGGCTGATCCGATAGTTTCGACTGATGATCTGTTGGTGCATCGTGAGGATCGCCTTGTCTTCTTCCTTGATCCATGCCGGCTGCACGTGAAAAGCGAAAGCGGATAGTTGTTGTTGTCGTTGTCCATTGCACAGATGCCGAGTTCCACGTAAGGCGGTGCCGGATCGATGCGTGGACACATGATTGAATAAATCAGCAGTAAACGAAGTTTTCCATTGAGCAGAGCAAGTTGCCATGAAATTGCGCACAAATATAGACGAACAATTGACCACTTTTTCAAAGCAAACTAGCCATCTAGTCAGCAGAGCCCATTTGTGGCGTAGGTTTGAGCGCAACTGCGAATCGGCGTTCAGCACAAGAGAACCAACGCTATTGCGTCAGGACCTTTTTACTCAAGAATAATTTTGGATTAGTATTATTTTCTTAAAATTTAATCCTATTGACACAACCCACTACTCTAGCGAAACTGACTATCAAATCTTGTAAAGCTTAAGCGCAAGTGGTCTTGCAATGGCAATGAAACTGGCGCCAATAGCTTTCATATATATATATATATATATATATATATATATATATATATATATATATATATATATATATATATATATATTATTATAAATTCGACATGGGCTAGGGGAGCACGCGAGGAGTTATATAGCGTCGTACTGAGGCTTTTAAATGCTATTTCAAATCTAAAAATAGACAGAAAATTTGAATTTCATCGCACATAGTTAAACACTCGATGAGTGGTAGCGTCTGCCACACCCCACATACATAATAAACACGCCCATTTTCGTTTTGATATGCTTACGGGCGGGCATTCGGCTGTATTATTGCAGACGGTTGCCACACTCTGTTGTTTTAGTCTGTTCTACCCAAATGTACGACGAGCACGGGCGAATTACTTGAAAGACGTTTTACTTTTAGATGCACAAAGCACGATTTTCGCTGCACTCTAATCCCTCAGAATGAAGCTTATATATATATATATATATATATATATATATATATATATATATATATATATATATATATATATATATATATATAACGGATTTTACTATATTGCACACGTAATCAATCATCAGCTTCGTCCATCATGAGTACATGAATACTAGACTCGCTAACTTAATGCGAAATTGTCCAGATCGACTATCGATTACTAATTATAAGGTCGTTGACCAAAAACACTGACGCCGTAGACACACAGATTTACACACGCACTCATATATATATATATATATATATATATGTGTTTGTGCACTAAAGTGCACGGCAGCGGATGCAGCTGGGTGTAAACGAACCCGAAAATCGCCGAGGTTGTCGATGATGCAAGCTATTTTGGCGTCACGGCCTCTCGGCACGGTGATGTTCTGGACCGGCTCGGCGAACTGTGGAATGACTTCACCATCATCGGTGTAGTCTGCGCCTACTTCGCCTCCGAGCATCTGATGGCCGTGACCTCCCCCAGCTGCTGCTGATGAACTTTGATGATACCCACCGCCTGTAATCCGCAAATACGCAAAACACTGTTAGAACCTCAGTCTTTGCAATTGCTATATATATATATATATATATATATATATATATATATATATAGATAGCAATAGCAGCAATATTGATGGAGTGCACCAGGTGCCGTCTAATTGGCGAGCTGTGTCGGTCCATTCCTATCTATCTAATATCTGCTACGCCTGCGTAAAAATTACGCATTGCTCTTATGAGAACTATTATTATTATTATTATTATTATTATTATTATTATTATTATTATTATTATTATTACTATTATTAGTATTATTATTATTATTATTATTATTATTATTATTATTATTATTATTATTATTATTATTATTATTATTATTATTAATAATAAGGCCATATATACTTTTAAATATATCAGCTTCCATTCTTCTCCCTTTCTAAGCACAGCCGAAGTACGGTAGGCTGTCTCTGCTGGTTTCACGGCACAATTAGACGATTAAACTAAATCTAGACCACCTTTACGTTCTGTTTATCCAGAGTTCCCAAACACGATCATATCAAAAACTTAGCAATAAGTTACAGCAATCAGCCGACCAAATGCAGAGGCAGAATTCTTAGAGTAAAAATAAAAAAGTAGAACAAATCGTCGGTGGCGTCCACAAGTATATTTCATTAAAAATCTCACTACAAGATTGCAATGGATCCTACCTAAAACGTGATGCATACGACAGTCACAGTATGTGTCATCACAGATGCATATACAAATTTACTCACATATATATATATATATATATATATATATATGTGGAGAGAGAGAGAGTAATTGCAACACCGTATAATTTTACAATTAGTACTACCACATCACCATCCATGCAAGCAACTCTGGCATAGTTTACACATTCGTCTGCTTTAGTGTCTTTACCCCGATAAGGACAGATCACTTGCAGAAGGATACTCTGTAAGTCAGCGGCGATACAGTTCGTCGACCTTAGCGCTTTACTATCTGAACGACGACGGTTGACTCCTATCGACAACGAGGCAACGTCGGCCGCACTGACACCCCCCCCCCCCGTGGGGTCTGTGTCTGTCTATGTGTGTGTTTTCCGTTGCCGGTGGGTGCCGTAGAGATCCGCTTGGCGTGTTTGTCTGTCTTGGCAGCCATGATCCACGACTTCCTCCATTAATTCGACATTTTCTATTGCCCTGCGCTCTGCCACCCGTATCTCTTACTCCCTATTTCCCCCGCCTATTTCCCGGCCAAATCACTCTCCCGTCCGCCCCCCGCTCCTCCCATCGTCTTCGACTCCTCTCTATTACCCAATCTTTTACTCCTGTTCCGCTCGCTTTTTCAGTGAGCCGCGCTCCGATCGTGTACACGTCGTGGCCATAACTTCCGTGGCGAGGCATTGCCCGTCGCTTTGCTTGACGCGGTCTTTTGCTTCCGCTGATTTCCCACTCACCGCTCCACCTTGCTTAGCCTGCCTGCCTGTCTGCCTCTACCCTGCGGGCTGTATCGTGCCAGATATTACCGAAACTTTTCTAACGTCCCACCGCCGCCGCCGCCGCCGTCTTCCTTCGCCTACTCATTCGCATCCTCTATCGTTCCGTTGGACGGTCCGTTTCCTCTCGAGCACCTGGTGTTGTTCCGTCTCGACTCTGCCGTTTGCTTTGCCTTCTGTCGTGAATCGCGACGGTTCCGTTCGGATGCGATTTTCGTTCTTTTCTGGTTCCCGCAATGTTCCCTTTTGCGCTATATGTATCCTTCTATTGCTGATCATCTCCAGTCGTTTAGTTACCTGTCGTTCGTTCTATTTTTTTCTGGTTTTGTTTTGCAGGCTCATTATCCCTATACAGGCCCACAGAATAGTTGTAGGCATCAGACCATTAATCTAGGGCACTGTCTAAAAGTTGTAGCTGCGGTTGCCCCGTCTTTGACAAGAGTGGCGCTTTTTGTTCCTTTTCCGATAGTGTCGTCAAAAGGTATTATTTTAGATACTAAGCTCTGTCAAGCCCGGTGGCGTGCTGGATTCGTCTGCGCCTCGCAACCGGAGAAGACACGTAGGTGCGCGGGTTCGAGCCCCACCGTTGTACATTTGTATCTATGGGGGTCCGTCTATGAAGTAAGGCAAAAAGCAGTCCCGTGGACGTTAAATCTTGGCTGAGGACCAACTTTACGAGATACTGAGCTCTATTTAATTATGGGACGAGGAGTATCATCTTCATAGAATATTCCATACTTGCTAGTCATCGCTCTTGTATTGAAATAGACATGGTAATCTAAGGGTAAGAGTGATGTAATCCAGATAACGGCTACGACGCATCTAAGACATGCGCGATGCCGTAGGATTAGAGCGACCGATCTCGGAGCGGAGGGTTTTGCTGCAGATGGGCGTCGTTGGAATAGGGCAATCGGTTCCCGTACTATACATGTATGGTTGACAGGGCGGTGGCTAAAACGTAATAGTTGTAAAAAAGGCGTACAAGAAAGGCTTAAGGGAAAATACAGTCGATTAGAAGCTAGAGCTAGAGATTGTACATCTCTTGTCCTTACAGCCTACGAAAAATTGCATTCAAGTGTAACCTGGATCAAGTGTGCATTGTTTTTTTATAAATTTCAGAGCAGAGAGGAAGGACAGTAGCTCTTAGAAACCCTTAAAATAATGCATACTTTATTTTAGCAGATACATTTAACTTCAACAGAGCAAGCACATGTAGAGTAATTAGTCGAACTTTGATAACTGACTTACAACCTAGCAAACGAGGCATGAACAGTGATAATGATATATTTACTAATCGATGAATGAATTTAAGTAGTTTAGTTGGACGGTTAGACACCGAAGAGGTAGCAGAAATAGAAAAAACATTTACTAAGATGCTAGCGATTTGATGCCGATCAATAAGCATTTAGCTACTGAAGGGCAGCTTGAGAGGGCTTATGCTAGATGAACGTTAGTCAAATTAAGAACTACTAAACTACTACATTTTGAATCGAATCTAGAGGACGGTTTTCATTTTTATCCATCTAGAAACCATCGATTGTAGCAAGGCACGATATGACTTTAGTGTCAAACTATCGTGCCAGACGTAACATAGCGGTATAGCCAACTAACTCGAGGTGGCATAGACTGACACTCAAATTACGGGTTGCTTAAGCCTTTGATAGACCAACGTACATCGGAGAACGGTGGTGACTCGAGACGTTTGAATTGAGCCAAATTGAGCGTACGTCGCCGCTTGCTCTTGATTTGCAAAACTCGACTCTGCGCGGATGTATCAGAAAGCGTTCAAAAATCCACTGCAGTTTAGTAAGCTCTGCAGACTATAAGTTGCTTAGTCGTGTTGCTAAGAAGATACTAGAGGGTACTAAACTACCGGCTGGCGCCAACAAAACGCTAGTAATATATCATTTATAAAATTTGTTTTACTGACCGCGCGTAAAAACTATTTTGTAAAAATTGGGCAACACATTAGTGATACGTTGTCCGGCAGACATAAGACTGTGCGCCAAGCATTTTACCCCAAGCCGATACAAGCGGTTTAACTTCTAGCAAGGGGAAACAAGCACACATGCTAGTTATATTACGATTTTAAAAATTAAACAAATGGGCAGCACTAAATTGCTGAGAACAGTATCGGGCATTTTGTACACTTAGGGAGATATCAAGGTCATATAAAGCTTGGGTTGTAGAAAGCCGCATTTCTGTAAATTTTAATAGCTTACAAGTACGTTCTTCTCCATGCCATGAGCCTTCTCCGATGACATGAAGCTTTTCGAAAGCCAATAGCTGGATTGTGGATATATTCATAAAAGTGCGGCATTTCCGACCAAAGTAGAAAAAAGTTCGCGTAAAAAGTCTTAAACGGCAATGTACGAAAAATATCTTCTCTGGCCCGTTAAAATAATTACTTAAGATGCAATTCTATAACTAATTCGTGAAGTAAATTTTATAACTAATTCGTGAAGTAAAAAAAACCTGTTATGAATACATATACTCGTACATATAACTTGAGTTTTCGAATTGCCTACGATCTTTACTGTAACCCTGAATTCCCTCTGATGTCAAGGGAAGTACCCGTCTTGTTCGAAGGCTATATACTCTGTATTGTAACATTGTTACAGCGCTATCGAGACTAAACGAAGGCTAAGAACGGCAGTTGGTGTATTATTGCGATCCAACGTCTAGCAGATTGCTAGCATGGATTGCCGACCTTGAGGACATCTCCGATCTTCCAGCAGAGAAGACGTTGGGTGGCGACGGTGCGGAAGTTAGGGGGTTGTCGGCTGGACGGGGGCTATCTCGGCGCCTCTGGTGGCCGACGGCCGAAGTCGGGCTGGCCTTCTAGCGACATTGGCGAGCCCGATTACTGGCGATGGGTCGATTACTCGAATTACCACTCCGCCACGCCTTACCGTGCACACCTCCTTTGGCTCCGTCATCTGCTCATCTTTCCGTCGCCTCGATTTTTCTTTTATCGCGCCTGTTTGTCCCCTTCATCGTTTCCCTTCATTGCCGTTCTTACGGGCGCGCGCGCACATTGTCTGTCAAACTCAACCAAAGTCCACCACCAGAGGCCGCGGACGGCAATGCCTAACGTTCGAACGTGCTATGAATACAGTTGTTCCGTGCAGCAGAAGAACGCCGTAAGCGCAGCACGAGGGATCATTCAGGCAATCAATATCGGGCAGCCGCTTCTCGGCATCGTTTCAACTAGAGTCGAACCGATCCAAAGGCCGCCACTTTTGCTGCCCCCAGAAACGACGCGTTGCCATATCCTGCCGCCATAGCCCCGATGGACGGGTGTCAAGGCAGTGGTTGGAGCCACCACACGTATCTGCTTCGTCTTAGCAGGTCGGCGTCGTCATCAAATCGGTTAGTGGATTCATCTCATCTACTTGTACGTCCGATCAGCGGGGTGAAGGGATCTGTTGAGACCGCTGGTGTTCGGGGCGCCGTCCCCCTATGACTGCTGCTGCTGAGTACAAGACCTCACTCAGCTCGTAAAGCATTGGCGCTGCTTGGAATGGTGGGGCTCTTTGGGGATGTCGTTGTCGCTGTTGTTGTTGTTGTTGTTGCTGCAGTAGTTGTTGTCGTCTCGCCGCCGTCGTTTCGTAGTCGCGATGGAGCAGGGAGGGGGGGGATACCTCAAGGTGGCCAGCAACGCGATCTCCACCCAATTCTAGCGTGCAAGAAGCAGACTTCTTGGCTGCCTCTTTGCCTAGCTCGTGCGTTAGCTTGACCCGATTTGGCTAAGACAGGAAAGGAGGACGACGACGTCGATGATGATGATGATGATGATGACAGCGATGACGGAGCAAAAGCAAGGAGGAAGATAAAGCGACAACAGCGGAAAACCCCTGATCAAGAAAAAGAAAGAGAATACTTACGAGCAGGGCAACAAGAACAAGAAGACGGAGAAGAGGAAGACGAAAAATAAAGAGATGTAAGGGTAAGTAGAACGTCAGATGACGAAAAAATGGTACTGTGTAGAAATAGAAGTAGAGGAGTAATAGGGAGGTGAGAAAGAGGGACGATAAAGCATGTAACGGCAATGCCCTTAGCTACCCCGCGGTGTCAGTCGTTGGGTCAGTCGCAGTTCGCTCTGCCTCCAAACGGCGATGGTGGTCACCGCCCAACTAAGCGCTGGCCTGCCGACTTCACAGGTAGGTTCGTCATAGTATGGTCAGCGAACACCGTACACCTATCAGGAGAATGCGGCGAGGAACACTGATATAGATCAAGAACGAGAGAGAGAGAGATAGAAAGAAAGAAAAAACTGGGAAAGAAAAGGGCAATGCAAAATAAGGGTATGGCGATAGAGAGGCGAACATAAAAGAGAGCGCGGTTTAGGCCACCAGCCGTAACGTTCGTTGTTTGCCGTCGTTCTCGCGGTTGTCGTTGTTGTCGTTGTTGTTACTGTAGCCGTCGATTTGCCAGACACCTAGTCAGCCGGTCTTCAACAGGGCGTGGTGGAGATGAGCCAGGCCGAGCCACGAGATGATCCCCTTTGGGAAGCCTTTAGCTACGTCCAGTGCCTACGTTCAGGTTCTACAACCGCCAATACTCCTACTGCTACATGAACAACCACTACAACTACTGCTACTACTACTAACACGACACCACCACCACCACGACGACGACGACGACGACCGCTTCGACTTGTACCGCTTGCTATCTTTGACTAGACGTTCTACGCCCCTTGCTTTGCGCCATGATCTCATCATGCCCCGCCATCACGACCTCCACCGCCGATTTCGCCTACGACGACGCTGCCGTTGGCAGCGGCGCCGGCGGCGGCCGTTTTTCCCGGCAACAGACACGAAACAGAGAAGCAGCGATTGCGATGATCTATAGATAGATAGATAGGTCGTTCGTTCGGCGTCGGATCTTGATAGCCCTTCAGCTACGAAACCAGCCGTTGCTTCGACACTAAGTTAATGATGATTATAATTATGATGATGATCACGACGATGCTGATGATTATATGCACTCTCGCATACACACAAACGAACGCACGCACGCCCGATTGACATTGCATGCCCATCCACACTGGAAAAATCGGTTTATCAGACTAACAGCCAGACGGACGGACAGACGGACGTTCTTTCCACGTTCTCTCTAAGTCACAGGACCTGCCGGAAGCACCGCCGCTGCTGCTGCCATCGTCGTCGTCGTCGGTGTTGTTGTCGTTGCGGTTGTTGGCGGCTATCCTTATTAAAGTCAGCACCACCGTTCGATGCATAGATAGCATTATGCATCGCAACGTCGCCCGCTCACTCGCCCGAGCTACGTACATACGTATGAACGACCTATGACAGCCTAGCGAGTGGCGCGCCTAGACGCAGGCAACATTTGGCCAGCCCACAAACGCGGCAAAGGACCAACGGCCAGGCATCTAACTACTCCACCACCACCACCACCATCATAATTCCCTTACATGGCTCAGGCGCCAGCTTACCGGTTCGCGCTTAGCAGATAGATAGATAGATAGATACCCACCCACCCATTTCCTCAGTCAGGCGTTTACTCATACACCTCCGCTGCTGCTGCATCAGATGACATGCAGCCGGCCGAAAGCAGTCGTCGTCGTGTCCGTGCCTGTGGTTGGTCGCCGCGCAGGTCACTGCTAGAGGTGCGGCAAAGGGAAGGGAGGCGTCCTGAGTGGCGGCCCTGAGTCCTGAACTCCCAACCCCTACAACCCACCGCCCGTCCGCCCCCCGTGTGGGCCAGAACAACAACAACAACGATCACAAATGCAACAACCGCAAGAAAAATAGCACCAGCAACAACAGCAACAACAACAACCATAACAGCCCAGCAAGCGTAGGAGCGGCGGCGAATCGACAAGCCTTTTTCAGCAGCACTCAGGATCACAATCTGATAATGCCGGTTAGTTGGGTCGAAACATAAATAATTGGGCCAAATTGGGTTAATTTATGTGACAGACGTTTAATATCACCTGCAGTAGAAATCTTTGACGAGCAAGCATTGCATGTCAGCAGTTATTTCTGTTCGCTTGCAGCTGACAACAGAAGAGGTGATGATAAAGATGCCTCAGTGGATTATAATTCGAGTGCAGGCTTTATATGCATATGCGTGCTGAGCGCGCATCTAATAGTGCCTGCGTTTACACAATCTCCATCTAAAGTTCTCTGAAATTATACTGCCTTGTGCCTTATTTTTTTGCTGATATCAGCGCGGAGGTTTCTATGTTATCCACCTGTTTCAAACTTCGAAATCGCTTTGTTGACAAGCGGGGCGATCTCGAAGTACAGGGATCTGTGTGCTTCTGCTCTGCTGCCGGGTCTCACTATAGTTGCTTACCCTTTTGGGTAGCTGCTTGGCCGCGAGAGGCGAGCAGCTGTCATCCGTTACTTGCCCGATCGATAGAACAAGATTACAGAAAATCACCGCATTGTTCTTCTACGAAGGGAGGGGCATACGATGCCTCCTCAGACGCTGCTAACCCCATAACACAGCTACAACTATTAAGGCTTACTACGACAACAACAGCAACAAGGCTAGTGATAAAAAAGCGACAACGGGTACTCTTACGGCTACTTCTACTACAATCTTAGGTGGGGCAAAGAGCCCATGGCGGGGCGAATAGGGACGAGATTAGGGCCGCCACGGCCAGGTGGGAGAGGCTAGGGGATGGGCGACTTCAGCTCAGTGCGGGTAGTCGAAGTATTCCTAGTCGAAGCACAGGGGATAATCCCCGATAATGGACTGCTTATGCTGTCCATCGATAGAGTAGAGGGTAGGCGATTTTTGAGTGCCGCTACATCGCCGAGGCTCTCTAGCAGCCGAATTTACCTGTGTGAGACCATTGAAGCCGCTTCAATGGCCCGAATAATATTATAGTCATCGTTTCCGTTAGGCCAATCTGATGACACTGTAGTAAAAACTCATATATATATATATATATATATATATATATATATATATATTTTTTTTTTTTTTTTTTTTTTTTTTATATGAGTTTTTACTATAGCGTCATCAGATATATATATATATATATATATACACACATAAAATTAGAGTGGCCTCACATAGAAATCTATTAACGGCGCCACGTATAGAATCCCAGGGATCGGGGCGGTGGGATTTATTTTACTCACGCGCTTACACACTCTCTCTCTCTCCCCCCACTCTCTCGCTTTCTCAGTCTCAACGTATCGCTCTGTCTCTTGTCCTTTCGCTCGCTCACACCCTATCATTTCCCCTACTTAGCCTGCATGTGTCTGCCTTGATCCACATACTAGTATATGTCATTATTTCAATGTACGATCCCTCTGCTTGGCCAGTTGCTTTAGTATAGCCGCCTCAGTGACGACACGCATACATGGTGGAAGTGCAATCAATGAGAGGGGAAGAGAGAGATCATCCGCGACAACTGCGAGGAACAGCAGACGCGACAGAAAGCACAAACGGAGTGGAAGGAAAGGGGGGAGAGAGATAGGCAAACTCATAAGAAGGCCCCAGCAGCAGCGGCGGGCACGCATGGGCGTGCACACGGCTTACGGTACCACCGACCACCACCACCATCACGCATGCATGAGTGCGTGCGTGCATACCTAAAGATGATCCGACATCAGCTAGTAGTAGGAATGTCAACAACCATCGTCGTTGCGTCTCTTGTGCGACCGTACCAACACCAGGACTCGAGCTGTAAGACTGAGTCGTCCAGGACGATGCCGTACGGTGCCTGTCTACGGCGACGACGCGGACACCGCCATCCGTCGCCCGCGTCAGAAAACGCTGCTGCTGGCGCATTTCGACAGCTATGGGCCACGTTGGGCATTGAGCATCATCATCTTCATTATCATTTCCGTCAACCAGGCAGGCGATGTACGAACTCCAGGCAGACGAGGTACGAGCTCCAGGCAGAGCTAGCTCCGTCCGCCAAGGTTACGATGCCGAATTAGCCGATGCTCAGCGAGCCGATTACGTACACCTGAGTCGACTGCGGTCGGTTACAGTCGTTGCAGCGTGTTGTGGCCGATAACACACAAGCTCGTTGTCGTCGAAGACAGCGATGCTGATTAAAAGCAACTGTGCAACTGTCGTCAACGGCAGCGGAAGTGATCATCGCGTCCGTCGGGTAGCTTAATGATAGCAGCCCTAATCACAGACGCAGCAAGACCGGTCATCGGCATATCGGCCCGCAGGTGTAATGGCCCGTCACGCTGGTTCGTTTGTGTATATATATATGAGAAACGACAAATAATAGCGGACTTATCCGTATAACCAATAATCGGCGCATTGCTGCCTCTGCAAGCACAATAGGGCGTATATGAAAAAGTACCACCAAATATCACATGTCGAGACAAAACAAAAACTAGATAAAAGGGAACGAGAGGGAACAAATGGCATAACGAGAAGAAGAAAGGCGGCAAGAAAAAGAAATGTGGAAACTATTGTGATGAAAGAGGCAAATAGCAACTTTTAGAAGCTACATTGGATAGAGGTGTTCGTTTCTCTACAGGCTACACAGCTGGTTAAAGACCTGGTTTGCTGGTTGGTCACAGCACCAGCAGTTGTTGTAGTACTAGTCGAAGAGGTCCTGGATCAGGTGGCTGGTGTTTGTAACTATGCCAGCAGCAGCAGCACCACCACCACCACCACCACTACCAGTGCCGGGTGGCGGCCATAGAGGCATGTTTTAATTCCGCTCCGGTGATCCGGTACACCGTCATCTATTCCGAGGACAGGTCGGCGAGAGCGGCGAGGGGTTTGTGGGGTGTGGCAAAGAGCCACCTGAGTGGCACTTGCCTTTGACGTTGTCGTCACCACAGGAAGGCTAGCTAAGGTAGAATAGACAGGCCAACGTATATAGCAGTACAGACGACCGGCACACCACTGATACACAAATAAACAACAGTGTGACGTGGAACATCAGATATTGCCTGCAAGCATAAAGCATACGCCCACCTGTCGGTGTCGTTTCTGTCGTTGTTGTTGTTGTTGTTGTTGCTGTTGCTGCTGCCGGCACTAATGCTGTGGCACCAGCGCATATGATAATCCAAAGGTCCGAAGCAGGACCATCCCGACCCGAACACGAAAAAGGACCCTTGGAGGGCCCAGACTCCGTCGGCAGGCGAGCCCGCCCTCCGTGCCGCCGAACTGCCGCAGCAGCAGCAGCTCCTTTTCTTCCTCTATTTGTACATGACTGCTGCTACGTCGACCACCGCCGCCGCCCCAAGTTTGCCCTGAGGCGAGATCACCAGATAACGTATTGGCCATGCGACTCTGCGCGCTGGCTGATGGCTTTGAAGACGTCTCTCGGCGGGTTTGTCGGTCAACTGCTCGTCACCATCTCGCTGGGCGAGCACTCGAGCGAGCAACCGCTCAGCGGCCAACCGTTGAACGGACCAAAGGCGTCGGACCAGGCCAAGGCCAACACACTCAGAGCCTCAGGACGGCCCTCAGAGCCTAGTGGCAACAACGACCGTCTACGGTCCATCGAGCACGAAAAAGTATGGCAGCCGACAGCGCGAGGGCACATCATGTAGTCACGTTGACGCAGCTAAACTTTGCCGGGGGTTGTCCGATCCCCTCCGCCAGTCCTCTCTATGTGCTGCCATCTTGTCATCATGATCGTCTTCGTCGTCGTCGTCGTCTGGCCACACAAAAAGGAAGCCACTCTAACAGCTAGCAGCCACCAACGCGTCTGTCAACAACCTCAACAAGTTCAAAAAGCTCATAAACAGACGGACAGATGAAACCGCAGACACTGGTTGCACAAAGAATGAGCCAGTATGTATATATATATATATATATATATATATAGTGTGCCTACCGAATATGCACATATGTTTATTTAGGGTGTTCACAAAACAGTCTGAACAAAGTTTGAAACTAATTGCATACATTTCATCCAAAATCACGCTACATTATCTTAGAAGCACAATTGCCAAAGTTTGCCCCGTCCTGATGGGCTGAGCTCTTGCGCCAGTTGGCTCTTATAGAGATGCATCGCTAGATCCGGCCTCAAAATTCACCACGTGCTGGAAAGGCCCAGTTGTTGGGCACGTCGCCGAACCGACGTTTCCGTACATTGTTCTACACTGTCGGCCACATCGGGGGGGGGGGGGGGGGGAGGGGGGGATTTTCAGCTGAAGGAGTTCTCCGTGGTCTTTCCTGCGTGGCACATCACGTACCAAGCCCGTCCTATGAAACTTTTGCACAAGTTCGCAAATGGTGTTCTCACAAGGCCGGTTTACGTCGACCGTAGACTGCACGAGAAGCTCACCAGCATGTTCGCACAGAGTTTCCCCTTCCATGGTAAATTTTCACAATCACTACGCTTGTTCCATTGAGTAACGTCATCCTCTTGGATTTGGCAGCTCTACCTTGTTCTGTTTACGGAGAGAGCATGATGCGGAAAGGGCACGCGAGAGTATTGGAAAGATACTGGCTGCTAATGATTATTCGGACAACTTAGATTAATAATATATGCATTTGGACGGAATTTTTCGTATGGCCTAGCGAGAAACTCGATTGCGTTGGCCACCGCTTGCTGTTAGATCGGCAGCGGCTGCTTGAGTGTCCGCCCTCACGCACGCGCACAAATGTCGGTTTACCCACGGTTTAAATCGATCAACGAAGCTTCAGACGCACCCGTTAACAAGCACATAGCAGGAGACTGAGGGAGCTCAACAGTGCAAGCGAGAAACATCGATAGAGAGGAATTAATTTACGTTGCCGCCGAGGACGGGACAGTGGCGGTCGGACTGATAGGCACGATGATGGCAGTGATTGTAATGTACTGCACGTGTACCGCACGACAACAGAAAAACACAGCCGGCACATCATCGTAGAGAAATACAAAGGTAGGACTGGGCCGGATAGGTCACAACTCTTTGCCGCTAGTCGCTGGCAACTATGTACAAAATATATATATATATATATATATGCAGCACAACGAAATGACCATACAGCGCCATACCACGTGACCCTGACGAAAGGAGACTTTGGAGTCAGCATCTTCGTCTTTGTCGTCTTCGTCACTCGTGGGCACCCAACGAAGATTAGACCGGGATCGATTGACATTACGACCTCCATAGCCATCATCATTGCTATTATTCTGGTCACCACGGTTATCATCATCATCATCATTATCAGCATAGAACAATTCTTAGTTAAGCGACCAAGAAGGGACACCTGCTGAAACAGAGACCAGTTGGCTACCGGTAGCGTGAGATCAGAGGGTTTTTGGCAGCCCATCAAATATCGTCGCTGCCCGCGTCACCACTGATGCTGCTACTGTGCCCAGCTCACCGGCACCCACCGCAGGCCGGCTATTACAGCGACAAAAAACAACTCTGTTTACCTGTGCGTTTACGACGACGATGCTTTGATTACTACCACAACCGTTATCATCACTAGAACTAGATAACAACACTTTCCCGATATCTTCACACCGGCCTCCCCACATGCCTGACGTGTAGAAAGGTTCGCCTTTATGAATCTCTGCTTCTTTCCAAACTCTCACATATTGCTCGGCTGCTGGCGGGACGCTTGGGGATTTGGCTAAATATAGCACCTAAGTGGGACGCGTTTAGGACACGTTCCTGAGGCACCGGTGTGGTCCACGTGTCCTGACAGCGTGACGGCTGACGTTTTGCTGACGTTGCTGTTCCTCGTATAGAATCACCCTTCGAGCGCTGTAACATATCCAGACCCGCTTGACGTCAACTCGCACATAAAGTATCCACATATGGCCATGATACATTGTAGCACACACCCCTCTATATCACAATAATAAAAGTGAATTTATGTAACTCTATGTTAAAAGCAACTAAAATAAAAAAAAAAGCTATTAACTTTGAATATTAAATAGTATAACTACGATTAATTTAACTATTACTACCGCTGCTGCAACTTAGTCATAGCAAGCGAAAAAGAGTGTCTCTCCCTCTCTCTCTCTCTCTCGTTGCTGTATTAAAAATGCATTGCAATTAAGTGAGTTGACAGGAGACCAAAAATGTATTTTTTGTATTTGGCAGACATTGGTAGGGCGTACGTTCGAAAGATGTCGATATGTTGGCCCTCCTCTATAAGAATGAGCATAGGCAGTGAATTACAATTACAAAAGGTGTAGCGTCTGCAAGGTCCCTTTTTCTGTAAGGTGACATAATGACTGCACTGTCGTCCGCCATCCATTCAGTCGACGAGGCCTTCGAGTATACTCGGAGGTATAGGCGAAACGACGATAAATTTGCCCCGTCCGTCTCTTCGTGGGGCTTCTCTCATAGGGCTGGCCGCCGCTCCCGACGCTGCTGCAGCAGCCGGGGCAGGGCAACCTTCTAAAAATGTTGTGTACCCCTTTTTCCGTGAGCTCGCGACTTTCGGACTTCACGGTCGAAGGCACTACCGGCTGCGGGGTCTTTATCGCAGCAGAACATTCTGCCAGTTTCGTCTCTCGTCGCCGGTTTGACTCCGTAGGCGCTCACCACTTCGCCCTGTGTAGATCACTTTGCCGGCTTTCACTGCGACTTGGTCGTTTGCCGTTTCCGTCGTCGTCACTGTGGTCATCGTTGTCTATGCAGCCTATTGCAGAGGCTTCTGATCTCAAAGAACCTGCAAATTCCTCTTCGTTCTCCTCCTGCTCGATCCTACCCTCTAACTTAGTATTCATTCGGACGGACGGTAAGCGCATCCACTGTCTGTGCGCAAAATAACTCGACTGCTGCGAATTTGCGCCCAATAACCGTGGAGAAAAGAAAACAACTATGGGAAGGGGCGACTGAAGGGAACCAGAGCCCAGACTTGAAAATAAAGGTCACAGAAAGCCTAGTTCGAAGAAGATGATCTAGTAGATATGAGAAGGCCTGATGTGAGCCTAGATCGAGCCAAGGAACGACCGATGACAGTTCGAGATGACAAGCACCCTGCTTTGCAGATCGAACACAGATAGATGTATAGGGTGATAGGGCGACTAAACGACAGAGACGACATGCAGAAGCGGTGAAAAAGGACCAGACTAGAAACTGAGGCAGATACATAGACAGGGAGGCGGTATGCCACTCCCAGACGACAAATGCGGCCGCCATTGCCGGCACGGCATTGAACAGTCACCACTAGATGCGTAATGCCATTCAAGCTTGTTTTTATGAAGTCGATACCGACCGACTCGTTCTGGCTTGTTTGCCCGCTAAGAGCTAGGATCCATCCAGCCCGCGAGCGAGTTATAGGAACTCCATCTTTCAACCCCGACCCCCCCCCCCACAGGGGCCGAACTAGCTGAACTCAGGCTATTTGTCGCTTCAACTCGTTTGCAAGCGACGTTTCTTCTGCTATTCTTTCGTTCGTTCCTACCGCGCTTCGATCCTCTTTTCCTCCGTACATATGGAGGATAAATACGAGCCACGGTACCCGGATCATGAGGCTTAGAAGAGCCGTGCGGCTCATTGGGCGGGCAACTAAGGTAGACGGCCGAAATAAGCAAAGTCGCAGACGAATGGGCTGAATGCGATCGGAAAAATAAAGACGTGCAGACAGAAACGAGAGAAAGAGAGAGAGAACAAGCTAGGTAGCTAGATATGGTAGAATATGTCGAGACAGAGAAAAGGGGAGAGGGCAAAATAAAAGAACAAGTGGGCAAGGACGCCAAACTCGAGATATGCTTGCTAAAGAAGCTCGTTGTTTAAATCCGTTTCTGCCACTGCTTGCCAGTCGAGGACGCTGCGTTGTCTACCGCCGTCAGACGTTCCATTTTGGATAGATAGATATATAGATAGGCTGTCTTTTATCTTGGCACGTTCTGCTTTCTGTCTTCCTAAATACCTTCTATAGGGCAAACGGTACGGGTGAGAGAATACGGGATGAAGACAGAGCTAGGGGTCGTCTTCGCCGTTGTTATAGCCGCAGAGGAGCTGGGGATCCAAAACTGACAGGAAAACAGAAGGGCAAAGGAATCCCAAGCCGAAAACGCAAAGCCTAGCGGAAAAGAGACTCGAGTAGCGATGCTGCAAATAGGAATGCTGCTAAAAGTAAGATGAGCGGGTCGTGCCACTATACGAGGGAGAGACAGATAGGTGAAAGAGAAAGAAAGAAAGAGCAAAGGAAGGATAAGCACGAGGGGTGGAGAGGTGAAACTGGGATATCGTCGGCCGCATCAGCCTTGCCAGTAGAGTCACTTTCAGGCTCCACGGAATCCAAGGGTCTTGCAGGTCCTGTGAGCTGTTTTTTGTCAATACCCTAAGTCCTCTCATCTGGTTTGCCTTGCTCATTCTTTGCTCGTGTCCCCGTTCAAGGGCTGAGTCCGATGATGAGCGCAGAGGAAAAAGGGCCAACAACAGTACTGATAATCGGCTTCTGTCGGCTCTGTGCTTCTCCTGCTGTTGCTGCTGTCGTTGATGCCGGGAATGGCTTTATGCTGCGTAGTTCGCACAAACACTTTCTCCCTAGCTTTCATTCTCTCTCCCCCCTCTCTCTCTCTCGTTTATTCGCCGCTTCCTCTTCGCTTTCGCTATCTCATTCTGGCTGGTTTGGCTTTGTTCCGGCGGAACACGACGGCGCACGTCCTATACTTGGCAAACGCCTGCTGAATCACGACAGAAGAAGGCTGCGAGCACCTCCTTGCTAAGCCTAAACAACTTACAAGGCTGCGTCGCGTTTCTTTCCTCTGTTGCTCTCTTTCTCCCGCTTGCGCTCTTTCTCTATCTCTGCACGGCGCACGTTCACCCTCTGCCAGCAAGCGGCAGTCGAGAGCAAACTACGCAGTAAAAAACGCGAAACATTGGCGTCACGTAATGGACCGGCAGACAAACAGAGTCGTGCGTGGCGGCGTCCTGGCCTGTTCACGCTAGCGACTCCTCTGCCAATGGCAGAGATGGCGAAGAGCCAGTCTAATGCATCTGACTCACTCAACAGCTGTTAATCAAGTGGACGCTGCCGTGCACGAGGGCTGTTTCAGAAGAGAAGGAAGCAGAAGAAGGAAGAGAACGAGACGCTGTTGCATCTAGGCGTCGTCTCGATGCGATTCCAACTATGCTAACTGGCTAACACTAAGAGCCACATTACTATTCAGGACAGGATTGGTTCAGCTTAGCAATATCTTACGCTGCTAGGCGATGGCAGATAAATAAGAAGATTTCGATTTATCGGAGACATATCGTGAGGCATGTTGCAACTCCCCTGTTTCTCCCCTCACTGCTTTTTGACGTTTTACTAACCTCTCCATAGTTTACGTACGATTATTTTCCACAAAACAGCTAGTAAGGGTGACATCTTACCTCTTGGTTCAAAAAGTTCGTAACAGAACAGCGTTTATTGTGTCGTAATCTGAGGAAAACACTCTGATCTATCTATTTGAGCACGAGACCTATTAGTATACCCACATTTTTATATATTTAAAGACAATGACGTCTACGAAACGCCGCCGCTATCATCGGCTCTATGGATTGAGGGGCGGGGTTTGGGGCGAGCCTAGGCGGGGACACGCGAAATACCGAAAAAAAGAATACATAATATTAATAAAAATAACGTTGATAAACACAAGCAATATAACAGCGTAAATGCTTTTCGTCGGTTCTATATGGTAAATGATAATAATACAAGGAACTTAGTCATTGCGTGCCCTTTGACACTATTCTTATTTGCATTTCTTCTATCTCTAAATTTCCAGCTTGATCCTTGTTTAAATAAAGCTTCCATATGATATCTCGGTTTGCGTTCCCTGTCACTTTTATTTAGCCCGCCATTCTAGGCTTACATGTTTTTGCGAATCTCCGAGATGTGCTCAAAGGGAACTAGAAGGCGGCTGTCTGCCAGTTCTTCCCGTGCCCCTGGCGGAATGTTTGCTTTTAATTATGACCGCATGCTGTCTCTCCGCTGAAGCTTCCAAACTCTAGCTCCCTCTCTGTCGTAGTCGCGAGCACAAGTTCTGCCAACGTTGAGTCTTGCCTGACATTCGACTGAACTCCTCTAATATTTCAGCCAGGACAAAACGAATACCTAGCCAGTTTCGGCCTGCAAGGAGAAGTGGTGGCAGTGGTGTCCTTTTCATCGCCGCCGCCGCTACGGCCGAGGCGACCGATGTCAACTCGGCACAGCTTTTTGGCCTGCAGGTCCTTTCGTACCTAGAAGGGTCAGCGAGACGACCGGCACCACCGACAGTGCTTTTTATTGGTCGATAAAGTCGGACAAGTCCACTTCGAGAGGCCTGGTGGTGGGTGCTTTCCAAATCCCCCCCGCCTTCGAGTTTTGTCAAGAAGCAGGGAGACCGATGGCTTTAAGTTCTCTTAAGTAACGCCGTCCTAGGGGACGCCAAGGTTATGCCGATCTGCCCGCCTACCTATCTAGCTGACACCGTAGGCACCCCAGAAGGTAAATTGTCCACCAACGGCCGTGCACGCACGTCTCTCGAACTTTACTTTGTTTCTGTGGCACAAGACGAGTCAGTTTGTCTGTCTCTGGAAGAGTTGCGATACAACCGCTTCCTGGGGGGATTCCGGTGTCCGCATACGAGCGACCATTGTCTATATGTTTGCCCGCACATTACAGCAGACGAGGTAGGGAACTGTACTGGGATACTAACACTTCCAGTATTGCCACGACAGCGTTGCATGGGCAACCGAAAGCTGCTCTCACTCGAGAACACTGCCTGTTTCTGCCTGTTTGTTTTCTTTTCTCGCTGCCAGTTGATTTGCCGAGATCTGCTATCTGTATTCAATGCATGCGGACCCATTCGCTACGGGAGTCTCTACGTCTCGTTTAGCTGTCCAGCCAACCTGTTGCAAAGCCGAGAGGACGTCGCTGTTTGTCAGGAGGACGCTTGTCGTTGGGCTGGTAGAGTCTAGCAGATAGAGGTGAGTGCTAGACCACACGGGGTCGCCGTCGACTAAACCACCCAACTACAGGTTAGTCGTCAAAAAGAAAAGAAGAAAACGAGAGCAAAATGGGAAGAAAGAAGAACGACGGAGCAAACGAAGAACGCTAGAGAAAGCAAACCACTACGAGGGAGAAGACGAAGGTCAAAGTAGTCGCCAGAGGGTCCTCCGCTATCGTGATGACAATGCTAGATTGAGCCCCGGGCATAATGGTTGAGTTTGGCTTTGCGTCCCGCATCGCTGACCACTTTGCTCCTCCTCCTCCTGTTCACATGGTCTTTTTAGCCGCGATTCGCTTTCGGCTACTCGGCTGCCGGGCACGTTGACTATCCGGCACCGCCTTTCATATCGGCCGCCCCCGGAAGACCGACCGCTCAAAGAGGGCACACAAAAGACGCCGGTTAGTAATGCCACGCATCGGGCCGCGTCCGCATTAACTACCACAGGCCAACAACCGCCGGCCGACCGCCATCCATAGAGACGGGCCAGCTAGCCAGCTCTGGCCGCCGCGGCAATAGTAGATGCGGTAACATATGGCCGGCGTTGCCCCGACACGTTTTTACTAAGAAGAAGACGACGGCGACGGCGAATGGGAGGAAACGAATAGCGGTAAACTGCGGCTAGGGTCTGTCTTGACATATACACAAGCATTCGAATAGGGGACTTGAATAGCCTGATGCAGTACGTTCGCCCTGGTAGCGTCCCCACCTGCTCCAGCAGGGCGAAGGTTCTCCGGTGTAGTTCTAGCAGAGAGAGAGAGAGCAGATGAGCTCAGTAGGACTCTCCCTGGAAGGTCCGCAAAGCACACGCTGCACACACGGCTCGTAGACGCCTGCTTTGACGTCTTCTTTTATTGGCTCAGCGCGGGATGTACCAAATTGATTTTTGTACAAGAACGATCGCTCCACTGGCTGCTGCTGTGGCCGCTTAAATTGCACTTGCTATATCGCAGATATTATGCGATAAGCACCACGAGCATCGGCAGATGGGACTGCATACCACTATATATATATATATATATATATATATATATATATATACGTTAACGTGAATATACGAATTCGTCTGGCTGCTTCTGTCTGTTCGTTGTGATAAGTAGACGGCTAACTTTGTACGAGCAAAGTGGCCGCCAAACGGGATACTATTTGGCGAAGAATCTTGTCTAACGAAAAGTAGCTAGCTGTAACAATTGGTCTTTTTTTGGGAGGGCGCAAAATACGATTGCTAACCGCAGGAGATGAAGCTCCCGGTGCTCCTGGCTGGAAAGAGGGCGGAGGACGAAGAAGGGTATGGCATGCGTGCCATTGGTGCAGCGGTCACGACAACGACAATAACAACAAAACAAGTACAACAACTACAACAACAATAACAGCCTTGGTGGTGAGGCGAGGAACACGCTTGCTCGAATTTTCAAAGTGGGTTCTCAGAGACCCCGCTCCTTGCCACAGATCCGGCGTGTTAGTTGAGGCGCAAACGCGAATTGTAGGCTAGTTGCAACAACTAGTAGCTGAGCCAACAACTAGAAGCATTCGAGTCACAGAAAGAACATAAAAAAGAAGTTGGCGCAGAAAGAGGAGGAGGAGTATAAGAAAGAACAGAAGAGGAATAAAAAGAAGGAACACAGAACGAACCGCAGACAAACGAGAGGACGAACACGGAGAAGACGGGAACCGGCTCTCGCCGAGCCAACAAGAAGCGGGTCCACGATTTATTTTGAATGGGTGTCTTCCGTTCCGGCTCGAAGTAAAAGCTACCAAACAGATGGTGGTACACAAGCGAAACGGATAACTTTTTTTGATGCCGGTGTCACTCGGCGTCGCTGTATCAAGGATCGAAGCAGAAACAACAACAGCAGCAGGCGCCGCCACTAGAGGCGATGATGGATTCTCAGAGCAACCACGACGTGTAACCAAGTCTACGGCTTAACTGGTGAAATGACGACGGAGAGCGTGCAGGAGTGTGAGCCAGCAGTACTCAGCAAAAAAGTCAGAGCTCTATTGTAGTCCTCTTGCGTTGCTCTTGACGTCACCGCCGACATGACGACAGCAAAGCCCCCTTCCACCGCCACTGAGTTCTACTTTGGAGTCGTGGCTTCATTCAGCAATCAGCCTCATTGCTAAGTTGCTACTGACCGGATTACAGGTTACCTGGGCTGTTTCAATTCCTCTCTCTCTCGCTCTCCCGTTCTATCTGCGTTTCTTTCGCTCTCGTTTGTTTCTCCTTCGAGTCCCAACTTTCTTCAGTTCACTACCCGTCCCTTGTTCTCCACGTAGCGAAGGGGCGCAGTGCGCCCAGCTTCAACGACCAGGTACGTACACCCTATCTAGATGAACGCACTTCGCTAGCTGTAGCAACACCCCAGTGATCAGGACCTCCCCCCCCCCCCGCCCTATCCCCTATAGGAAAGCTCGAATCTAAGCTGCCACATAAACCCTCTCTACTCGCCACCCATCCCCTACTCTACTACTACTACTACTACAACCAATACAATTACTACTGCTCTTGCTACACACTAGCAGAAGCCGACGACAGCAAGGAAATATAAAACTGGCCGACGGCAAACTTACGCACAACAGCCACAGTATTGCGATAGTAATGATCATTGTGATGATGATCATGACGGTGGGCTAGGCTCCCGCACCACCACAACAATAATAAAGTTGAACTACAAGAATCGTAATTGTTGTAGTAGTAGTAGTAGAAGAAGAAGAACTAGTAGTAGTAATAGTGTGCAGCCGCCTAACTGCAAAATCAAACAATTTGGCCAGCTAAACTGCTTCCAATGGCGGGTGGGTGTTCCTGGCCCGGTCGGGTGCTGATGCAGCATACAAAGCAGGCGGGCAGACAGAGGGCAAGCAATGCAAACAGTCATAGACAACGCAGGCACGCATGCACTCTGGCTAACTGGCAGGACATCGGATGGAGAGAGGCAGCATGAGAGAGGCAGAATCAAAGCAATAGGGAATGGGAATGGTGCATTGGGCGTGCACCATCACCACCACCACCGCAACAACACCAATGACAGCAACCACAACAACAATAGCAGCCAAAATGGCTCCCACGTTGTGGGTAGTGTGTCGGCCCACGCCGTGCTGGTAGTGCATGCGGGTAGAGATACAGATAGAAAGAAACACACCATGAGGTAGGAAGGGAGGGAGAGAATGATAGAGAGAGAAGGCTAGCGGTGGCAGTGTATTGCCAAGAGCAACTTTGAACAAGGCACATTAGGCAGCAATCAGCTAAGTTAAATGTTAATCTTGCTCCTTCCACGCGTCCTTTGTCTCTGCTAAGCGAAGGACCGACCGTCTAAGCTCGCTAGACGCCGAGCCCCAGTAAGACTACAGCTTCGCTGTGCTGTACGACTTACCCGTGTGCGACTCACTGACTGACTCAATACAGGATCGACGCAAACAGAGGTAAAAGTTGGCCGAGCGGTAACACAGGCGGACGATGATACACACACGGACAGAGATTAAGCTCGACGGTAGACCCCTTAGGCGTCTTGGGGGGGGGGGGTGGTGGAGCGCGGGGGGGGGGGTGCTACCTGAGATAGCTTTCGAGGAGACAGCTAGACAGGCATCGAAGGAGACAGGCAGGGGGGATAGAGAGCAAGAAGGAAAATAAGAAAACGTGCTCTCGGGAAAAATAAGGAAGAGTATCTGGCCGAGCAGCCGAGAGTGCGGAAGAGTCAGCGTAACTCTAAACCCCTAGAGGATCTGGCTCCTTTTCATCGACTCGGCTTTCTTTTCTCTCTTGTTTTTTCGTTGGTTTTTTTAGAACGACGAAGTAGCCGCCCACTTTCAATCTTATGGAGATGGCTCCAGCACTCTATGTGTGGGTATATATATATATATATATATAAATGGGTGTGTGTGTATGACGAGTACCCACTATGTGTGAGTGTGTCAGATGTATACGTGACTCGAATCAAACGGGCTTCTTCGCTTCTCCGCTTTTTCTCGACCGGGCGGAGCAGCGTAAGCCATTGCCTTGGCAGGAGCAGCAGCCGTAGCGACAGCACCACCAACGGCGCCACAGCGCTCCGCCACGGCTCCACCACCACCACGACCATCGCCTGAAGTACGATTGAGCCATCAGTTTCGAATGCTTCACTACTACTCGTTCCGCCAGTTCTAACGCTATCATGCAGCCGCTGCCTCTTTGCTCCTCCCAACGGCGAGAATGCTGATGACGACAAGAATAATGACGATAATGATGATAAGGATAACGTCGACAACGACGACAACAACAACAGCAACAACAACAGCCCCTTCTCTCGTTGTTCCTCCTCACACAACACCTGCCCGATGAAGAACCATCATTATGATGAAGACGATTGCGATGATCATGATAGGTTGATGGATAGATGGGGCTTACCTTACCGCACATCGCAAAATCCCCCTTCTCTATCTTCATCTTTCTCCACGTGCACCTTTTAGCGCCTCCCTTCCGCGCGCATCTGAACGAAAGTTTAAAGCTGAAGCCGCATCAGCAAGCCACCCAAGCGTGCAGTCAGCAACCTAGACACGCACTCTCCTAGACAGTCTTCTAACGTATCCGCCCACGCTGACAGTTTTTTGACAAACCAATTTGCTTAAGAACGCGCTGGGGCGCTATTGCTTAAGAACGCTCTCCGGCGGGCTGCAATGGACAAGCGGGATGCACATCGACCTGACGGTGACACGCTAGGCATCGATAGCGCACCGGATGGTGTTTTAAAAGAGGCCGACCAGGTAAGCCTAAGGCTGGCATCCGACGTATCCACTCAAGCTGACACGCTCTTGTTGATCTATTATATGTCGTGCTGTTTAAGCGCCGGTGCTTCGCAGATACGACGGACGAGCTAGATCACTTTTGGCATGATGGGTACACGCCTGGCCCCGATAGAGCATATGTTGGTATCTTCGAAGAGACCGACAGGGTAAGTAAGCCTCATCGGCTGGGCCACCACGGCCGAGTTTAAGAAACAAGAATTGCTTTTTAAGTCCTGGCCGATCTCACGTACCAGCAGCTGGAACGGCGGCTTACGGATGAGGAGCTGCTCCGTTGACTTTTGCTAACGATGGATCCCACTCGTCTCACGAGCCACGATACCCCTGGCTTGCGACGGTGAGTCTTTTTAACACCGCCAGTTGCAGGCGCCGACTTACGCTTTAGGCCTCTGCAGCCAACTGCTCACTGTTGCGGCTTCTTTTCGCCACGGTAGACTCGGGTCGTAGCTAATCAGCTTCCTCATGCATCCATCGGCATTCGTGCCGACTTATGTAGTTGGAGGCGGGCTATAATAAGCGACAAGCGGCAACAAAATTCTTCTACATCGATGCTACCGTGGCCGTTCGCGCTGCTGCTGTAGTCATAACCGAAGACTAAACCGGCTGCCTACATACGCCCGCCTGTATAACACGCACATATGTGCGCACGTCCTTGATACGCGAACGCCCTACACAATCACTAACTAGACGACGAAGCGTTGTGGTTGTCGTACCACCGGGCACCTAGCTGTGTGCAGCTAACCTTCTGACCCTCCTGGTTCTTTGCGCAAATGTCACCACAGCTTGGGCAGAGAGAGACAGCAAGCGAAAACAGCGAAAATCGAATTAGATCTAACGCTGCTCGCTTTTTCGTTGCGGCTGCTGCTGCTGCAGTTCCTATCGCCTACTGTTTGGTACTGCCGGTTTGGTACTATTCGTGGGTACCACTTTGGCTGCTGCATCTGTCGCTCCTGTTGCTGCTGCCTGCGGCTAGCGATTTCTACCACTGTGACCGCCATCTTTGATGGGCCGGCTGCGTCGCGAGCGGTACGCGCCTTGGTGACGGTTGCTTCGTTCTTCTCGATCGAGATCGAGAAACGATCGGGACAAACGTGAAACTGAAGGTGGCGAGCAATAACTGAGTCCGCTGCGCTTAAATAAGAAGCTCTGTTATAGTGCCAGTTTAGGGGCAAGCGGGATAAGAACGCATACTTGCGTAGACAGGCACGCAGGCCAGTAGGAACGATGAAGGCTGGCGGCAGAAGAGATGGCAAACGGGACGTAGTTGACGCAGAGACAGCAATACTCTTAGCATACTCTTTCGAGCCAATGCATACACTTTCAAGGCAATCCTTTTTAAGTTGCAGAAAATGAGTTGAAGTTGGAACAATGGAAAAAAGAGAAACACACGCAGGCGACGGTAATGCTGACGACCACTTAAATCCTCGAGGTCAACAGGGACTGATCAAGCAAAGCTAGTATGAGGTTGTGGCACATGGCACAAAAGCATCGATGAGGTTCACAAATCAACACAATATATGACGTGTTCTACCCTGTAACCACCAACCAGCGTGTGTACGGTAGCGGGTCAGCGCGAATCTAAGCATAGTTAAGTGTAACTCGAAAATCCATAGTGCCACGAAGCAACCACGTTGCTTATTTGCAAGCCAATGTAACGCAGCGTGATTAGGTTACCACTAATACTGTTGTTGCCAAAGTAATAGTGATTGTGACAGTCGAGGTAGTAGAAGCACCGGCAGACTCGTTCTCACAACGGCCAATATAAGTGGAGGAAAGTTTACTATATCCGCTACCGCGCTGCTCGGGCGATGGGTTGAAAGCCACGGCCATCGCGCTCGTTATCAGCAGTGTCCTCTCGACCCAGCGTTATTTAGTAGGAAAAGGTTTAGCAAGAAAAGGCAAAGAGAGAGAAAGCATAAACAACAGCGGAAACAGAGGTACGGCGGGAACAGAGGAAAGCGAGCGAAAGGATTAATAAACATAAATAGAGAGAGAACTTAGTCGACTGACTCCACTACAAACAGCAACATCTCCGGGGGTTCTCGTGGCGGACCTTGGCTGACGTGGCTAGACAACAGTGAGGGTCGAATGCTACGTGCTCTGGCCCGAGTACGAAAAAGATTGTCATTGGCCATTGTCGTCAGCTCAAGTTGATCAGCGAAGTTGGCGAACCCACGGAGGCTTGTTGCTGCTACTGTCAGGAACGACGACCCCGTTCGCCTCCGGCCCCCTTCGGACGTCGAGGCTTTGCCGCCACCCCCACCGCCGGAGGTGGCTCGCACAGTCCAAGTAGCAAAGCGCTCAGTATATCTATTTACGTGTTATGAATGCACCCCCGAACCTTGCTCGCCACTCGTTCCACTCTATACAAATACTAGCGTGCTAACCCCGTCAAGCGACTGCATCAACAGCAACAGTGAAAGCAACGTTGCCTCCAGAGAAGTAACAAGTTGCCCTTACCAACACCGAAGATAACTCCATGTGCTTTGATTTGTGTGCGCAAGCATATGCGTGCGGGCCAAATTTTTAATAACAGCGATTGACTGATATCTCAATGTGTGTATTAAAGGATTGCGTCATGTGTTAGAACGTATTATATATATATATATATATATATATATATATATATATATAAGAAAGAGAGAGAGGCTTACAGGTTGTCTCCACAGATCTTTGGATGCAGCAGTGACGTTTTTCATACCCAAAGTGACTAATTGCTAAGACTACTAGACAGAGCACGGTCTTTTTCGTCAAAAAAATCCGTCAAATATTTGTCACGAATATAGACTTAATCGCGTTTGATACATAATTCGTTTAGAACAAAATTAGACCGGGTCATATTATTTGTGATTTTACAGGAACACCGTTAGGTGTGCTTCCTTACTACATAGACCGGCTATACCAGGCGTGTTTTTCTTCTGCGTTCGTTAACTTTACCTACACGACAGTCACTTGGCTTTGATTATACGTACATGACCAATGTTCTTAAACAAGAGACTTGACCTCTCATTTTATAGGTCGATCGCTCATCCTTGTCAAGCACAACCAACTGCTGAGATAATCGTAGCCAAATTAGTTGAGGCCAACGTTTCAGGGCGACGGAGACACGGCGAGCTAAGCTGTTTCTCGCGTGAGTGCTGGATCCTTAACTTTAGGCCGGCAACCTCACTCACGACAAAACTAGTCGGTGTAGAAGGAACCCTCTTAGTAGAACCTTCTGTTCGCTTTTTGTCTTCTGATATAGGCGGTATGAGACAATCAATCAATCATATATATATATATATATATATATATATCTAAGTGTGCATATACTCTACTAAGCTATGAAAAACCTATCCCCCAAATGCTTTGACTTGACAAAGGAAGGTATAATCACCTAACGGGAGAGCTGGAGACGCTCAAAACTGTTAGCAGGGCTGTTAAGAACATGAGCGACTTGACGACCGTCTTCGTTGATATGTCCGCGATCCTAGCAGCAGTAATAGTCGAACAACTCGGTCAGTACTGGGCGGTGGCTCTTTTCGGCCTGATTCGGTCATCACCCACGGCATGGCCATCATCCGTTGAGGCTTGGTGTGGATGCTCGGCTTTACCGTATGGTCTCTGTCAATCGCATTGCAGAGCGACGTCAACAACGACCGATCAACGAGTAGAGAAGACTTCGGACAAGCTATCGTTGCTTGCCGCGCCGCCCTTGCGTTGTCTAACGCGTCACGCGACGCCTGTCTCACGCAGCAGCCATTTAAATATGAGTTTTCCCCGCCGCCCTTTAATTGAAGAACATCATGATGTTAGCGCACTGACGTGAAAGCATCTCAAGAAAGAACACCAAAAAATAGTCCGTTCATGCGTGGCGCTCCTACTCGCGTTTCAGTAAGGTATTATTCATCTTCGTCAGCCTAACATGGCTGACAATAATAATCTTAGTAGTAGTTCTAGTAGTTTATCCTAAGACGCTAATGGTTTTAGGTACCACGGCGTCGTCCTATCACACAGCTCAGTTCAGTGTAGAGGGGCAGCAGTACACAAAGCAGGCCCGGAGAAGCGAATAAAATATTTCGAATCGTCAAAAAATACCTGTTTTGTTGTTGTTGTTGTCGCCTTGAAGAAATTGAGCCCTCAACGAAAGGTCCTCCAAGATATCGCACGATGCAATAAGAAAATGCTTGTGACACACGCCTCAGTTTCTGAGACAGATTATATATTTGGCTGTCTGCAGAAAAAAAAAAATAATAATAATAATAATAATAATAAGATCTAACCCTGGGTTAGAGAACCCGTGATCACACGTTCGCGCGGAGACAATTGTCCACTCCAAAGTGCTAACATAGTGAAATTATATAAATAAAAGTAATAATAATAATAATAATAATAATAATAATAATAATAATAATAATAATAATAATAATAATAATAATAATAATAATAATAATGCCCCACATACAATGCCGCCAGCGGCTGGTTTTCGAACGGATGTGCCGGCAAAATGGTGGCAAGGATGACTTTACATGAAGTTACTAATTATTAAGCAAGGTAGTACGGTCGAGGAGCAACTTAAATTGAAAGTTCTGGTGGTTATCTATGATCCAATTGTGGGCGCACCTAACGATGAACGACGGTGTGAGATAGCTGATGATGATAATGATGATGGCCGGATTTCATCACCAAAGTTTTTCAAGCCCTGAAACCTAGTGCTTGGTATTGTGTGGCCGCGCGCCCGTGTAGATAGTGGCGGATGGTTGCGTCGTTATTGAGGGCAGGCACAGACGGCAGATCATAACTCTGCAAGGAGCGCAGGACGTGTAATCGGATATCAAAGGTCCGCGCAAAGTTTGCCGGCCAAAAGGCAAGCGAACATTTCGCGCGAACTTGAGTGGCGACAGGGGTTCGATCTAGCGAGCAGCACTTGTGCACTTACTTTAGTGAACTCGAGAGCAAAACTCTGCCGCCGACTTTTCTGCATTCCTGCTAAGTTTGAAGCCGTGCACTCACTTCTGTACCGCGAAGGCGCCGCATCCCTGTAGCAGGGACATAGGGGCTGTCTGAATGAGTTGCGGCAGTAGCAACAGCAACAACAGTAACACAATTGCAGTATAAACAGCAACGACATAGAAGCACCAATAGCAGCAGCAACAACAACAACAACAACAACAACAATGACAACACTGCAACAGCCAGTACTCTCTCTCTCGTTATCTCTATCTCTCTCTCTCCCGCCTTTAAATTCAACTAAGCGTGTGCTTATACGTGTAGGTGTGGCCGAGGGGTTGGGGCGCTAGTTATGTTTGTCATATATTAGGGTGCCGCCGATTTGATCCCTGTTCGATCGATGATAATAAATCGATTCATCTATAGCGAAATATCCCGCCGGCGTCATCGGCGTCCGCATAGATAACCAGTGGTCGCAGTGTAGAGATGGTATAGTCGGCCGCAAATCGTGACGCTTCGAAAGCGCAATCGATGTGCAACATGGAAGCGATTAGAATCACTCTCGAGATCTGCATATTGTCACTTTAAAGCACTAATTATTTAATTTTATTCTTCAGCTTCTCTTTTTCTCTTCTTAGCTATCTAGCTATTTCTCGCCCTCATGTTGCTGCATGTTGAGGAGTTGCTACGCTAAAAGCCTTTGCTTCACGTGCAACGCGATGGTCGTACGGCCGCAGCGGTTTCGGGGGACCTGTTGAAGCGGTCCGAGTGTCAGCTCGGTTTTAATTTACTTCCCGTCATTTATACGTATATAATATTAATGAGAAATAAAGTGTGTTTGTATGTACATACACATATACCTATGTATGTACGCTTCTTTAGCACACACCTGTGTCGTCTCTCTCTGTAACACGTATAAGTTTCGTTTCTTTTACGCTAGCTCGCATCTGCTAATATCGTGTTTCAGCTCGCAGGCTGTTCTGTTTATTCTATTCCACTCTGTCTGCGTCTCCATCTCTCTCCCTCCCCCCCTCTCTCTCTCCCTCTTTCCCTTTCTTTATTTCATCTCTCTAGCGTTCTACCTATTCCAGGCTCTGTTCTCCTTCGACTTGTGCTTCTTCTTCTCCTTCTTCTGCTTCCTTTTCTACGTCTTTTCTCTCGTTTGTTCTGCTTGAGCTTTTCGTTGTTTGCACCTACGACCACCGGTCACCGAGCATCGTCGCTTAGAAGTGCCGAAGTGCTCGGACTTGGAATCCGCCGGTCTCGACGTCCTCGCCGCTGCCGCAGCAACAGCAGCATCAGCCGTAACAGCAGCAGCAGCAGAGGTAGTTGTAGTAGTACCAATGCCAACAAAAGCAGCAGCAGCGGCCGTCGTCGTGGGCCCCTCGGAAAGCCGGCAGTTTCAGCGGCTTGCGTGTTGTTTTCGCGACGTTATTAGCATACGAGAGTGGGAGATAGAGAGACCACAAGAAAGGGAGCGAAGATTGAAGAGAGGCATGGAGAGAGCGAGAGATAGCGGAAGAGAGCGGGATGCTAAATTATGTATGAAATCGGGCTACTCCTATCTAACTCAGCGTTCCTTGTTCAAGCGACGACGACCACGGCGACGACGATGTCGGCTTTGTGCCTGCAGTCTGCCTGTATGCCCCTTCCCGGCTAGCCGTTTACCCAGCCGTCTGCCAGGACACGGGGCAGTTTGCCCGCCCGCCCCCCCGCACCCCGTCCGCCCACACAAAGCGAAAGCAGTCATTGACATAATTAAATCATACGATTAGAACATGCAGGGCGTGCATGCCGGGCGCGTGTGTTCGTTCGTACGTGGGTTGGTTCAGTTGGTTCTGTCGCTCGGGCGGTGCGGCGCGTCGGGCCGCGTCGAGTCGCGTCGAACCGCGCGCGCAGAACAGAACATTCGGTGAGGCCGCATGAGGTTTAGTCGGTTTAGCCCACACAGAACGACAAGCTGAGCAGGGAGGAGAGCTACCGCCGTTGCCGCTGCTGCTGCTGCTGTTGCTGCTGTGTTGATAAGGGAAATTTGCTCGCACGCAGGTTGTTATCGTACACATGTTTCTACTGTTCCCCGCCAATGACGCATCGCCGTCGTCTTTCTATGCGCCTCCGAGTTCGACCCTCGTGGAGAGAGGAATCAAAACGAAACGAATCGAACGAACGAGAGAAACGAGAAAACGAGTACACCCTTCTTGTTTCCTCTTCTTCTTCTTCTTCTTGTTTTTCCTATATTTTTCCTTCTATGTTTTCATCTCCTTCATCTTAGGCAGTTTGCATCGGTAAAGTAGTTTGGCGCGCCTCAGCGGTTCGGCTTGTTGTCAAGTCACTGTAGTTGGGCCACACTCTCTTCTATACAACTTGAAGGTCACATGCTCATATATATATATTTATATATGTTTTTTTTTTATATGTTAGAATCCTAAAGGAAAGGTTGTCCCAATGGAAGACAAATACTCAGTGGGTATTGAAGAATACATTGATGATATGGATGCGTAGGTAATATATGTACTGCTGCTCTAAACGCCCCGGATATAAAGTGGTGACATGTGTATTAACGTATACATATCAAGTGAATAGTAAATCAATCAATCACTATACGAAGTCGTGTAACATTTACACACGTTCTAGAGAGACAATTGTCGCTCTACTTTTTGACGGAGATAAAGCATGTACGTTTTAGGCAAATCAAAGTTCGACCACAATTTGTCAGAGATAGGTAAGTTGCTTACATTATTTTCCCTTCCCGTCTTCTTCGCCGTGGTTAAAGGCATCGGAACATCATCGGTCAGCACGCTTCTGCCTACCGCGTAAAACGTGCTATTACTCCGCCTTATATATATATATATATATATATATATATATATATATATATATATAAATATAACTTACATATTTATTTAACACATATTTAGCACAAAATATGTATCGACGCTCGCAATAGGCCTTAAGGCCGGTGGCACGGATAATATATGCATATTTGCTGCAAATAATGTATTTTTTCCGCAAACACCGTCCTTAAGCTTCTCCGTCCTCCCGGACCTATTATACCCAGCAAATCGGACCAAGGTTGCACTTTTATGTTTCGTTACGCTATAACGTGCCCGTACCTCGCCGCAGCATTGTCGGGGGACTGGCGTGCGACCGGTCGACACAAGTGCGAGCCAAAACACTACGCCGACTCGTACGCAAGCGATAGCGGGCTACACACGGGGATGGGCTTCTCGTAGTATCGCTGCGACGAGAAACGAGGGAAGAGGATGATTCGGAAAGGCGGGGGGGGGGGGGGTCCGTGGGGGTTATGGTGCGAAAACTAGCCGACGTTGAGAGCGGAGGCCGCTGCTGCTACTGCTGCCGCTGCAACGCTTTGAACTGCTCCTGTGGGGAAACTGCGGCGGACGTTGGTTCCTCTGGCGACCTCCTTGCCGGTCCTTGCTCCCTCTCACCTCTTCATCTATTCCTTTACGACCTCATAAAGGTGGGCCTTCAGCCGACCTCGAACAACACCTGGTCGGCGTATGGCGCAAACGCGCGGGGGGCGAAGGCGACGTCTACGACGAGGACGGGGGTCACGGTGACGTTGACGACGACGACGACGATCATGGCGACTGTGTGAGGAAAGACAAGGTCGACGAAGCGCCGTAGGACAGCAGCAGTAGGATTTGCCCGCTGAGATCCATCCTAGAGGGGGGAGCAGGCTAACTGCGCGCACCGTGATACGTGCCCTTCTCATAACAACAATAACAGCGGCAACAACAACAACAATAACAACAGTAACAACAATAACAACAGCAACAACAATAACAACCACCACAACAGCAACTCGTTTTCTCGGCCACTTCGCGGCGTGCCCACTGTAAGCGCCCCTCCTCCACAGACAAGCACCCTGCCGCGGCTGGAAGCAATGTGCTGCCGCGCCGGCTCTCTGTAGCCACCTTCTTATAGACGCGTACGTGTGCAGAACATCATATTAAGACATATTTATTATCGTATAGTGGGGTGTACGTAAAATGTTTATAATGTGACATATCTATTTCGTAACGCAGCATAATTGTCTTATGAAAACGCACTGTTGTGTGTTGGGCATATATATATATATGACAAACGACAGCAGCTTACAATAAAGCACCAATGCCGGCACGAAATCATAGAGCTCTACCTTATATATATATATATATATATATATATATATATATGACGAACGACAGTAACTTATAATAAAACCGAGTTTTTTTAGCTTTCGTCACTTTCTTTTGATTTGGCATGAAGACCAAAATAATGTTAAAAAATAAAATTTGTCTAAACCAGTCCTTGGTTAATAAAACGACTAGTATATACGCGCAAAAATAACTGTTAACCACAGTTTTTCCTGTATGTACTTAGTGTGCGCATTGTATTTATTGAACTTGATTTTGCCTGTACTTGTCTTTAAGTGCATTTTAGTTTGACTATACGAATATCATACGATTGGGGACAACGCCTTTTCTAAAAGTAGCTACCACACATCTGCCGTCCCTTTGGGTACCTCGGTGACTCTATCGATATACGTTTCGTCCGGCACAGGGATACGAGTCCGGCGGCCACAAAATATGACCAATTTTAGAATACAGACAGCCCGTGTAGTAGAGCAACTTCCCATGCGCACCTCTCACGAGGGAACTCCTACCGCGGCCCTCCCGTGGGCATCGAAAGTGAAATTGAAACAGTTTGCACATTTCTTCTGGGACAACGCTGACTTGGGCACAGTTCAAATAGAAAAAAAGTTCACGCAAGGTAGTGGAATCGGCCTGCTAAAAGAAAAGCCGCGAAGGTCACCGCCCCACAACTGCTGCTACTCCGACTACGAAGAAGCGCCGTAGGTGAAACTTAGACGGTGATTGTGGGACAAAACGCAAAATTGGCCAATAAGCTTTCTCACTCGGCGGTTGTAACCACTGGTTCAAACTGTTGCCGAATCGAGTTCTTGCTTGAAGGAAGTATTAGGGTCTAGGAGCCACGTATCGTGACCATATACGCAGCGAAAGTACTTTCGAAACCTGAAACCGAGTATCTTTGGACGAACAAGATCTACTGTTCTGATTGCTTCGTAAGATATCGCGGGATATCCGCGATGATCTGCTAGCCTCTAACGGATCGTAAAGGTAGCAAGGTACAAAGTACAAGCGACCCAGGGCAAAGAAATATGGACCAAAGTCTGTTGAAATACATAAGCCCATCCCAACGCATAGGTACGGCAAATAAACCTAGTATGAACAACAACAGCCAAGAGCAACCTACAAACCTAAGCAGCATGCTTCTATATATATATATATATATATATATATATATATATATATATATATGTCACAGCTTTAAAATGTTTGTCTCTATGTGTGAAATGCATCGACCAAAAGCGAGGACAGATATTATATACGCGACGTATCAGTTCGCGTTTATATACATTGTGCATATACAAGGCATCTATTTCTCGACGTCAATGCATATGCGTTTCTTTGAAGATAGCGATTCTAAAGTCTTATTGTCAAGTGTCTAATGACAATTAGGCCACCATACACACCTTGATGCAAGATTGTTGTCTGCTCAGGAAATGCTTAAACTGGGCAAGCAACGACACAGTCCAATTTAGTTAACCGAACTAACTATGCTGTTTGGCACGTTGTGCGGCATTGATACTTGACATCGTATCGACAAATTCAACTGAAAGCCTCTTTCTACAAAGAAAAACAAAACAACAATTTTGTCCAGCTGGCGAAATTTAAGTTTTGGTCAACATTTTTCGTTAGTTTCCCCATAACACCGAGTGGGCAACGCACTGAACGTCAGACAACCGTTACTTCAGACTCGACTCGAGTTTTAAGGCCTACATACGCCATCGATGATAAAGTGCTAGTTCTACCGGCAAAAGGTTATTTCTTGCTGGTCATTCTGCAGACAAAAGCAGCATCAGATGTGCGCTCGCCCACTATTACCGCTCCCCTTCGCGTCCGTGCTATTTGCTAAGCAGCATTGATGGCTAGAACATATATACATAGGTATATATATATATATAAAGAACACTGTGATAACAAAACAATGAATTGCATAGACAATGCAAATATGCAAGAGACGATAGTCCCCGACATAGATCTTCATCATCGTTCTTGTTGTTAACGTTGTATGGGCAGCTGCCGCCGATCCAATTATCTGTGGTTCGAAGTAGACCGCCAGGCAGTTCCGCTTTATTATGCGTCTTCTTGGTTGTAAATCTTGACCGCCAACTAACAAACGTACTCAGCTATAGGGCGTCATGACTCATAGCTTATATATATATATATATATATATATATATATACTTATATATATATATATATATATATATATATACTTATATATATATATATATATATATATATATATATTTATATATGTATATCTCTTATATATTGTATATCTATTATCTATATATATATGTATATATATACTATATATATATATATATATATATATATATATATATATATATATGTATATAGTCCTCTGTGACGTTTTCGTCGTCCGCGACGTACAGCCTAAGTAAAGCGTCAAACGTCACTTGGAATTCACTCGACACACACACACACACACGCCCAGACACGCAAGACCGCATAAACAGCGAGTAATGCGAGTATATCATCGGATACCCCAACCTCAGATACCCAATGAATAGCTAGATAGAAAGAGAGATATATAGATCGATCGATGATAGGGAGGTAGCAAGGAAGAAAGCCGACGAGTGTACGGATGCCGCCATCGCTGCCGCTGCCGCCGCCACGGTCCCGTAGACGCAACGCAGGCCAGCCAGATGACACACCGCAGCCGGCCGTCGTCGTCCCCTAATGGGATGCTGGATGGCGCCGGGGATCGAATTGCTGCCGCCGTCTGTGGGCCGTCGGGATTAGCCTAGATACATAGACATGTCATGGTCGCCAGCAACAGCGGCAGCAATGGCAGCAGCAACAACAATAACAGCAGTGGCAACGGCAACAACAACAGCAACAACAGCAAATGCAACAGCAACAACAACAACAACAACAACAACAACAACAACAGCAGTAGCAGCAGCAACAACAGCAGCAACGGCACTATGCGAGTACAGTGTGAGGCATAAGAAGACTACGGCGGCGGGGCAATAAACCGAAACCACCGCAACTCTGCCAACTACGTGGCAACTGTGATAGCTGGCTGTTATTAGCAACAAACCCACTAAGCCACTACTAGACACGACGTCACGCCGCGTCGCGTTACGCCGCGCCATGCCATGTTGTAGCATATGCATGGCCGCAGCGACAGTCCGCGTAGCCACAGCCGTTTTCCCTATCAGCAGCAGCAGCAGCAGAAGTAGTTCGCTAGCTCTCTAGGTATATGAGATGGCTTGGTGGTGGATGAGTAATAATAGTCTGATGGATGTATGGACGGATGGATGCATGCATGCGCGCACACGTACAGGAAGCCAGACCACAGGCAAGCAGCTGTCTTTTTTCATCATCTATCCATGCAATCAAACACAGGGCCACCCATCCATTATTGGCCAAACATGTGCGATGCGATGTTTACGACCATCTTCAGCTTTGCAGCTAGCGACGGTAGCCGAAGCGGTCGTACAAGCAGCAATAGCTAGCAGCAGTCGGAAGAGAAGGGGTAGTATTGGCTGACGTTTCCTGCTGTTGTTGTTGTTGTTGTTGTCGTCGTCGCCCTCAGCGTCCTCGTTATGATCAATGTCACTTACCACCACTGCACGCTTTCGCAACACGCCTTCTTCATCAACAACAACAACAGCAACGCATCTTCGTCTCATCATCGTCGTCGTCGTTGTCGTTAGGCTCATCGCTATTGGATGATGTACGAGTGGCAGTGTCGGAAGACGACCGTTTCCATACCTTCATCAGACATGGCGGCGGAGGATCGGTCGAAATCGACCTCGAAAACGAACGTGACTGCGAGAGAGCGCGAGAATGGTGGCAAACACAGCGGCGGTGGGAGAAGGGAGAACCACAGACCGACCGCCCGACCGACCCACCCACAGTCACACAGATACTCACACGGAGTCCACGGCAGAGAAGGAAACCCGTCGCAGCGAGATGGTCATAGTGCTACCTGCTATCTACTCAGCGAGAATAGTGACTGGCAAACGAAGGATGAGGACACGATGGGGCAGATAGAGCGAGAAGGGGAGCCGCCAGAGAGAGGGAGAGAGAGAGATATAAGAGGTCTCCATTTACGTGTTAAGGACGTTCCGTCGCTTACCGCTGCAGGGGTCGCACTAGTAACGGGCGTAGGTACCAGTCTGTAGTATGGGGACAGCGAGAGCGGAGGAAAAGGAGAGCCGGAAGAGATATGAGAGTTCTTCATTTACGTGTTGAGGACATTGCGTCTCTTATTGCCGCAGGGGGGCGGGGGGCAGGAGGGGCACAGGGGAAGGGAATAGCAGTACTGACGGGAGTTTTAATGTTGTGGTCGTAGTTGTAGATGCCGTCTCCCCGCACACGTGAGCGTTCCAATAATTCCGAATCGGCTCGATCCAATATTATTGGAACGCTTCCACCACTCCTATCCACGCTACCGCTGCAGTTGTCTTTACCACCGCTGCTGCTGCTCTCGGTGGTACTTTTTTTTAGCAGTGGAATACATAAATGCACTGCATGAGAAACGACCCGACTCGTCAGTGACAGAAGGCTCCGAGAATAATGAGAATAGCCCGGAGTGGTAGTTGCAGTAGTAACTTGACAATTTTAGCTGCCGAAGTAACGGCAGCACCAGCAAAACTATCAATATTACAAGTAAGTTAGCATAGTACAAGTATTAGCAGCAGCAGTAATACGTGAGGACGACGTTAAAATCGTACTTTGCTGATTTTTGCTGATTCTGCAGAGATTTTAGTATGTTTATACGGGCGTATGTATTTAAAGTCGAGACAGATAAATACACACCGTTTGGCCGAGAGAGTGTGTGTGTGTGTGTTTGTATGTATGCGTATCCAATACGGAGAACAAACGAGCACTTAGCAGTCGTTTTTTGATTAGCGTGCCACCATCGTGTCTGTGCTGCTCATGCCTATTGTTGTTGTTGTTGCCGCTGCAATGCAAAGACACACGCATACTGCCATCAGGCGTTATTTTTCTTAATCTTCATTTATTTATTTTTCTTTGCCATTACCGCGTTTCTCCCTTCTTTTCTGCATCTTCTTTGTCTGTTTTTTTTTGTTCTTATTTTTATTAGTACTTCTGCTACTTTGCTTTACTCTGCTACTACTTCTACTGCGAGGATTATCAACCTGCCAATTTGACCGACTGGTGATCATCGGAACTGTGCCCGCCCCTGCCCTTACGCCAGGTCGATCGTATTAATATTTGGTCTGTAAATTCTACGGGCGGCGTACGTACGTTCGAACGTACGAACGAACGTACGAACGAACGTATATTAAGGAGGTGTATTCGCACCAAACCAGTGCTACTAGTGGTGCCTCTATGTCCTACTACTAGGAAAGGACAGCGATGACGGCGAGGAGTACACTTGTACAGTGGTGTACAACGCCAACTCCTTAGGCGGGGGGGGGGGGGCTGAGGGGGGTCGCAGCTTGGCAGTTACTTAGCAGGAACGGCGGCTTACGAGGTCAAATAAAATATTGATACGCTGCGCAAAGCCCCTGTGGTGCCTGCAACCAACCACGTTGGTGGCAGCGGCAACGGCGACGGGCGGTGCCATTGCAATCGCCACAAACACGCTCTGACGTGGCGCCCTCTCTCTCTCTCTACATATATATATATATATATATATATCCTCGTTTCCCTCTCCCTATTTCTTCTTCTTATCTCTCTGCTGGAAGGGACTTGACTTTTTCCTTGTCTACGTACGCCATGGACGTAGTCATAAGGGTAACGACGCGGTCATTGTCGACGACGACGATGACGACGCTGCCGTCGATAACAACAACAATAGCCAGGTTTCTGTTGTTTTTCGTTTGACAACGCATTAGTAGGCATTACGACCTCGAAATTCCATCTGCTTCTTTTTCTTTTTTTCCCCGCTTCCCTCCTCCTTTTTTCTGTTGCTCTCCCATGTTCTTCTCTCTCTCTCTGTCTCTCAGGGTTGCTTTTCCTATCTTTAACCGCTCTTGCCAGCCTTTGGCTGCTGGTTTGATAGCGGGCAGATTATTATTATTATTATTATTATTATTATTATTAAGATGGTGGCGCTAGTGATGATGCTCGGGGGGTGGTGATTGTGAAAGATTAACGGTGCCGTAGATCGAGAAAGCGCATCTCGACCAAGGCGATCATCGTAGCGAACCCAGAAGAAGACGAACACCTCGGTGGCGCGTCGAGAATCGTCCACCGGCGAAATCATCTTGGCTGGATGGCTATCAAGGAATGATGACGATCGCCCATCTGACTTCGGTCGGCATGGGCGGCTAAGACTCCGAGAGCAACGATAGCAACCTCATGCGAGTAAACAGACGTCTTCTACCTTCAATGCTTTTTCCAAGCTCCACGCGCCGTTGACAGGCAGCCGGACGAGCAAGCGAGCGAGAGCGAGCAAGAGTCTTTGGTGGCGAACGGCACTAAAGAAACAGCAGAAGCGCGGGCGGGCGGAGACTGCACTGCGGTGCTGTTTCTCTCCAGCCCTATCCATAACGACTAAGAACGCAGGCCGTGGCGTTATAGCGCGCAGTTGGCCTCTCCGCCTCCGTCTTAAGATCGCCATTAGGATGGCGGTGTTGTTGCCCGTTGCCGCCTTCTCTACCAACCAACTGCTACGATGGGTAGTAGTTGTAGTGGTTAGTCAGAAGCGGGCCAAACGGGAAATCCTTACGTTGTTAGTGCAAGGTAGCAGCAGCAGCAGGTTCTTTGTTTTCTTATTTACTCCGCCTTCTCCTTCTCCTCCTTTTCTATCATTGTGTGATGATAACGATGGTGTGATGTTCATAATCAGAGTATTACAGCGGGTCAATATAAAGGCTTAACTTGGCCACTAACCCGTCGATAGAGATGGGCGGCAAAGGCAATTGGCTGGAGGGCTTTACAGTGTACGTGGACAGACTGTGGCAGTAACGATTATCCTGACGATAACAACAACAACAACAACGGCAGCAATGAAAATAACAACGGCAACAACGATATCAGCATCAACAGCAACTAAAATTGTAGCAACAACAACAATAAACATAATCATAACAGTAACAACAAACATATCCACGACAGCCACAGCAACAACAACAACAATAATGATTATATAGCTGAGTTATTACTATCGGTGTTCTAGCAACAGTACGGGTGACCGTTTTGATTGTTTTTGTTATTGTTGTTTCGTGCGCGTTATTGGTGTTTTTGTTGTTGCTCGTGCTGTTGTTGTTGTTGCCGTCATCTTCGCCGTTGTTCCCATCATCGTCATCATCCTTGATAATATTGTTATCATTGTGCATCATCTGCGGCCTGCCCTATGAGGGATTCGTGACGAGTAACAAGTCGCAATGCCGTCCGTTGTTGCTTTGAGACGTAATGCGGTCGTTGCTGCTGATGCTGTTGCTGCCGCTGTGCTACAGCCGCAGACGCCACTGTGGGACCCGCCGGCGATCGTAGTCGCCGTAGACTTCATCAGCCGCCTCATGAGGGCGTACGGCCGTAAGTGGTTTGCGTGATCAGATAATGGACTTGTCGCACGTTCTTGTTGCTGCTGCTGCTACTGCTGATGCGGCTGCACACGCCGCACTACTTCGCACGTCGCCTCGTCGAGCCCCGTTGGGGAGCTCGGGGAGAGTTCGCCGGCCCCCAGCATCTGTTCCGTGTGCCGTTTGGCGTACGGTTCGCTCCCCTCCGCCTCGAACGCCATCAGACGTTCGTTCTCCCTCCATTAGATGCCTCTCGATCGCCCGCCCGCCCGCATTATCTCTCTCTCGTGAGCCTGCCTAGCTGTGCAATAACCAACCAACGCTTTGGCGGTTTCTCTCTCGGACAGCTATGCAACAACTCTAACCACTCTACTATCTCTCTGTGCCTACCGGGCCATCTAGTTACGAGTACGAAGTCTTCTTCGTTTTGTTGTCACATGCTTGAGCACTTTGTTTTGTCTGCTCTCGGTTTCGTTTTTCATTGAACCGCTATAAATATATATATATATTTTTTTTCATTTTTAGATACATATGTTTTTTAGAACTTTTTCGGGCTGACCGTCAGCCAACATGTAACGTCTACGGGTTTGCTTTTGCGTTGTTTCATAAGACGGACTTCATAAACATGTACAAATGTGCAACGGTGAGGCTCGAACCCGCCACCACGCCATCCGGCTCGACAATATCTATATCCCTCGATCTATCGTTACCGGTTTCCCCTGGTTGGTACAATGATCCGTGGCACTCGGATTTTTACAATATCGATGGCGGCCTCCCCGTCTATAGTTTCTACCATAGGTTTTACTCTTCTCTCTCTGTCCTTTTTGTCTGGCGAACGAATATTGCTGCTAATACGCACAGACGCGAGCAAGCGTTCCGTTTGTCGTAGAAATATTAACAGCCGTACTTTGCCGATGGCCGGGAATATATTGGGGCTCCTTTACTCTCTCGTCTGTCTTTGCTCGGCCCACAAACGAAGCTCTTCAAAGAAGCCGCTGTCCTCTCCACCGACTCGCACTCATCCGCCACACCCGCTGCTTTTCCCGTGACGAGGACGCTAAACCACCGCCGAGGCCGTCGAAGTATATATAGATCCCATATGCTGTTCGTCTCCTACGCGTCCTTTGTTGCGACGTTCATGCCAGGTTGTAGTACCACTACTGCAACTGTTACTAGATCAGCGCGCTCACCACGTCACGCAATAAAGTCATGCGAGCAATATATAACTTTTTTTTTAATTTATTTATTATTTGCTTGGCTATACTATATAAGCTACACTATATACATATATGCTTCCAGCGTATTCTATTAAGAGGAGTCACGGTGGTGGTGGCTCCAACTGACAGAGTTAATAAATGCAGTGGTTTCGCCGTCGAAAACGCATAACATTGGATTGCTGTCGTGATTTATACTTTTTTTTAAATGTCCCATATTTTCATAGGTTTAAAGCTCTATTTTTGCCTAGGCTAGGGCCATTCGACGCTTGTCTCGGAAGATCACGGAGCATGCGGATTTCCGGTTTTCCAGATGTATCATTATTTTGTAGGGATGCTTGCCCGCTAAGAGGATTGTCGTTCCCAACTATATAAGGTTTACACCAATACGACCAATGTCGCGGTAGGTTTGTCCTGCACGAAACCGTACACCATGATGCGAACTATATTGAGAAGACCTGGGACCATACCGGATCGTTTCCACTGGGAAGACATGAGCGGCTGACCCCTTAATCGAACCAAATTGCCTTTATTAATATATATATATATATATATATATATATATATATACAATATATATATGTATATATATATATATATATATATATACATACATATACAACCGCAGCTTCCTATTTACATCACAACTCAGTTGAGTCTGGTGGGTAGCAAAGCACGCGGACGTCAGAAAACAGAATAAATACGTTGGACTCGAAACAAGATACATTTTTGTGCCTATTGCACTCGAGACATTAGGACCAATCAGCAAGGGAACCGAAGTATTCCCCAAAGAGTTAGGTAAGCGAATTCAGGAGGTCACGAGCGACCCAGGAGAGGGTCAATTTTTGAGGCAAGCGTTGTCTTTGGCCGTTTGCAGAGCAAACGCGGCCTCTATTTTTCTTTACTCAATGGCGGCAAGGCGCCATTGAGTAAAGTAATTCTTTAAAATAATAATATACGTTCAGACCTCACAACTGTAACATTGTTTAGTATAGGCACATAAGTATGGATTACCGCGACGACTGACTGTATTAGCAACAACTCTACGATTGTCTTAGACTCGACTTCGTTTTTTTCTCGACATTCTCTGATCGCGTTTTTTCCTCAGAAGACCCGTTCTCTAACATCGTTTTGCGCCCTGCTGCGCCTAAACCGCCGTGCCGCCCGTCCCTGTGAGATTTTAAACACCGACATCTCTAATATGGCTAAAAAACATCCTCACATTAGCATTGTAAATGTCTGTCTCCCCCTCCCCCAGCGGCTCGCCAAAAGGAAAACATGTCGTATCTGTATGTGCATATTCATCGCTGATCGGAAATATATTTACCTCCTAACTACTGACTTTTATTGTATGCGAAGCAATATTTGCTTGAATATAGACGAAAGGCGACACGAGACGCACAAATATAAATATATATATATATATATATATATATATACACATAGGGTAGGCTTAAATAAAAACGTACAAAACATCGTAACAACCAAACCGCTTAAAATAATTGCAGTAGTATATATAAATAGAATAATTCGCATTGGAATAACGTGGTGAGACATCCCAGGGACGCGAGTACAGCGTAGAAGTCCGGTGTGGTTGTCGACGCGGGCGTCTACGCTCGACGGAGGAAAGAAGCAGGCAATTGTGTGTCCCGTGCGATTGACACGGTAGTGCGTGTGAGGACATCATGGCGTATGCGCGCAGTGTATTCCGAAGAAGCTCAGCGAACCGCAAAAGGAACTGCGTAAGGGGCTGGCTAGCACTGCAACACCAGTGATAAGAGTTGGTGCCGTCACCAGAGCCAAGGCAGGACAGCATGCAATAGAGGCATACGTCGTCATCTCCCCCAGGAAAAAAATGTGCAAAGCTGTGCCCTCAGCAGGCAAGGTGATGCTCACCGTCTTTCTCGACATCTGAGGCCCGATCGACTCATCGAATTCCTGGAGCACGGAAAAACCATTAACAGTGACGTGTACTGTGAGACACTCCAAGGACACAACTTCATCAAGAATCGCTCCCCCCCCCGGACTGCACAAGGAGAGAGTGATTCTGCTTCATGATGACGCGTGCGCACATCTCCAGGATGACACAAAATGTACTGGCCAAGTTCAAATGTGTTCAGTAGCTTGAGCATCCGCCCTACAGCACGGCCAGATTGCCCTGCGACTTCCATCAGTTTGGTCCGCAAAAAAAAACACTTTAAGGGGAGGCGCTTCAGCTCGAGCGACGAACTGAAGGGCACGATGGAGGTATGGCCCTTGACACTGTTGCAGGAAATCTGGGAAGAGGAAGTCCGTCGGCTCATAAGACAGTGGGATAGTTGTGCTCGGGCCTCTGTGGCTACTTTAAAGTAACGACTGCAATTAGACACACGGCGTCGTTTCGTATCTTTGTATTTGCACCAACGGACCTTTGGCAGGTCGACGAATATCAGCTATTCAGCCACACCAATATATATATATATATATATATATATATGCACGTATTTAATATTCAACGCCGAACCATTACTTTAACCGTCAAAAGCGGAACGATCGGCGATCTTTAGTCGTCTGTTATCAATAAGCGGTGTCTATCGCACAATATTGCTTGACTGTTTTACTTACAAGCGTGACTCCTTGCGTGTCGATGAGACGAAGGATCGCAAGGCAATCCCGCTGTTTGATCTCACGTCGGCGATAAAACAGAAGAACATACATTTATACATACAGACATCACATAACACCCGATGCGCACACGGCCGCACGCTTGACTACGTGTCTTCATCACGGCGTCCAGAACGTCAAGAGAACAAAAACAGGCCATTACTGATCGATCACGTTCGGACAAGCAGCAACAGTCGCCGCTGACGACGCCGCCACTGTAGGGAAGCAGTGGCGGGCGGAAACGGTTCCGCTCGGGTCCGAAAGGGCCACGGACGTGGACATAATCCATTGAACGGACGATGTCGAAGGAGAGATTTAACGATTTCCAGCTCCTTTCACCGTTTCACCGCCTTCTTGATATTATGCATACCGAACGAGGGCACGAGGACGATCATGCCTTCTCGTAGTCGCGGTTGTATCGGGTGCTGGTGACACTACCGCATTCAGCGAGAGTAAATCCCTTGTGGGTACGGGGGTCTTGCGGCGCCACGTGATGGTAATGAGACGCTGTGTTTGATATGTGCTCTACGTATATATATATATACAATCCGCAGACGCTGTGGAGCGTATACAGAACACATATCATGCTGTGTTCCTTCTAGAGTATTCTTCTGTGTTCCTAACCTGATTCAGCCGCCTTCCTTGGCTGAGGGCAACTGCTGCTAGTAATGAAAAATCTAGTAATCGCCGGGGAGCAGATGGGGCCAATCTTCGGCAACTGTTCGGGCGCTGTTGTCCTTTTTGTTGTTGGTTGTGCTAGTTTTTGTTGTTCCTTCATGGTTAGCTGCTATTTTGGCTACAATTGTAAGACGTCAGCTTGTTCTTTGCCTACACAGGTCACTTTCGCCAGTTTCAGTGGCAGAGTGTGCTTGCTGTCTGAGTTTGAAAACTCTGTTTTCGGCCGGTGTAATTTGTCGTGTGACGCAAACGTGTTCCGAGTCGCTTACAACACTAGACACCCTCCAAGAGGGCCGGCAACGCAGAACAACAACCTTACGAAAACGACGACGATGGCGTATGTGACGTAAAGGATGCGTTCCTCTGCATCCTATCTGACAAACTGATTACGAAGTTGTGAAGTTTCATCAGTGAGGACAATTTGTCTGAACTGCGCTGAACGGCACAACTGCCGAGGGCTGCCGTCTTACAGCGTACTCTGTCGGCATTCATCCGTTTCTACGTATATATACACGTACACACATACACAGCTGGTCGGGCAAAGCGCCTCAATCAAGACGCAGACAAGTGGAACGTCACAATACTCTGTTGAAAGACAACCCGCCGCTGACGTGGTTTGGGCTGGGCGTTGAGCCACTACAATACTCGGCAGCGCAATCGACAGCCGGGTTCGGCTGTATGAACGTGAGAGAAGGCGCATGCTATCTGATACGCATAGAATTACGCATAGTGTCATTGAGTGTCATTGAGTGTCGGCGATCGAGGCATAACGTCATGCCTGTGCGACGTGTGTCTGTCTCACTTTTTTGGTTACGTTTGACTACGACTCGAAACATGGGGTCAGGGCCGATTCGACCTTCATGGTACGGTTGATCTCATGGCGACACTTTATGATTGTCGCTTGGCGGGCGCACTAAGATCATGCGAGTCTGCGTGTCATGGTTTCAGCCCAAGTTCACATTTTAGATAGACACTGTATAGAGGTAGTCGTAAACGTAGTGGTAGTAGTAGTAGTAGAAGTGGTCGTGGTGGTGGTAGCAGTAGTAGTAGTAGTAGTAGTAGCAGTAATGATAGAAGAAGCTAACGAAGATAATGGTCCGACCGACCGGCACGACGATGTCTGCCCGCCGTGATCTTCACCGAACAAGGGCGGGTCGTATGTCGCGGCGCCAAGAAAAATGACTGTACAAATGTGTGACGACCGCTGCTTTGGACGAACGCGTCCATAACAACACGCCGGAAAAATCCTTATCCTCGTCGAGCTCCTTCCTATTCCTCTCCTGCCAGCTACCTAATAATGGTGGCGCCGCGCGTGCGCTGTTGAAAAGGCGACCTTGAAGAGTCATTTGTCATGGACGTCCTGCCTACGAATGAGACGTATACGCCCGCCCCGTCCCGTCCCGTCCCGCAAGCAGGAAAGCAAGCAGTAGAACACACAATACATGTACGCTACGTATTCGAACGGCCGGATCTTGCTCACTTACACACGCACACACAGGCACGCAGGATACTCCGCCGCCACGCAAGACAAGCTCTGGCGGCCAACCTTACCGCAGTTGTGCCGTATTCCTATGCAGTTTCGGCAGCAGCAGCAGCAGTTGCAACGGGTCTACTCAATGAAAGAAAGGAACCTCGTCCCGGCTCTACCTACCTCAGTGTGTCTCTACTCCATGCGCGCTGCCAGGATTCGTACCGTTCTCAGCCCGTCAGGCTGCATCACACGACGCTAGCATCTGTGTGAGGTAGCGTAAACGCATCTTGTGGTATCCTGCGCCTGCTTAATCATATACGTGTTCCTAATACTGGCTGGAAGGCAAGGCTACAACAAACACATCGACTTGCACTGCCGACGCGGTAGCAATAACTATTACGGTACGAGACTCGGCCCCTCCATCCAGTCTGCCCTACTCGGCGGGTGCGAGCGAGGCATCTCACCCCATGCCTTGCAAACGTACGTTAACTGCCACCGCGGCCATCCCTTTTATTTTAGTACCAGTAGGAGCGGAAGTACAACTCTTGTACCGCCAAAACCCGCTTCTGCTGCTACCGCTGTACGGTCGCAGATTGGGTCGACGATGCCCTGTGCTAAGGCAACCAAGACAACAAACATAAAAGCTAGATGCGATTGGAGTAGATTGACGGACCCTTACAGAGATCTTCGAACAGCTTTGATCCTTGCTAGAGCCTTCAAGGCACTAAACGCATGTCGGGTTGTACAATATATATGCATGCAGCAATTTCAATTGATCCATCTCATCGTCAGCAGAATCAGCATCAAATCGTCGTCGAAATCACCATCGAGGCTTGATGAGACCGGTTCTTAGCTATTCTCGCTTTTGCGATTACGCGTCTCAACTATGGGTCGCGAGTAAGCGCACGTGCCCGTGAAAGTGGCAAACACAGAGCCTGAGCGTGTGTGTGTGAGAGAGAGAGAGAGAGAAAAAAACGCGCGCAGAAACACTTAAATAGATACGATATTACGCATTCCTCGATGTTTTATTTTTTGTTTTTCTTCGATGTTTCCTCTTCTGTTTCTTTTCCTCTTCTTACCCTTCTTCTTCTTCTCTTCTCTTTTTGGAGCCCGCAACTGTCCAATATGCCCCAATGATTTGCTGGCTTTTTATACTGGACAAACAGGCTGACGACACTGAGTACTTCTGCTCACGTTTTGCGCGATAACGGGCCGCTGTTCGACCGATCTCAGCTTTAGTATTTACTCTAGATTTCTACAGCAGCAGCAGCACGCTGTTACAATTGCAGCCTTATTATTTCTCAATAATCAGCTCCTAGCAACGTGCCACGGTTGCCTCTTAATACCGGGAAGGCGTTGCCGTCATTGGTGTTATTGCTGTTGTTGTTGCTGCTGTTGTCGTCACTATTGTTGCGCCCTTGACGGTTTCGACCCGCAGACGCGACCGTGGCGAGGACCCAGGCGAGACTTGACAAGGCCCGCAGGCCTGGCATCATTATTATGGTCGTCGCTGTTTTTGTTGTCGTCGTTGCCGCAATGTGTTGCTGTTGTTGTTTCTGCCCGATGCCATACGCCCAACTAAGCCCCAGCGGTGCCCATAAGCGCGTGTCAACTATGGAACAGTTCTCTTTGTTTGTCACCGTTTAGGCACCACCGAAAATAAGACCAGCTCGACCAGCTAGTTCAACTCGTGCTAGTAACACTAAGTAAAAGCCTAGGTTATTTTTTTTTTCTGGTACCAAAATGCCTAAAAATGTATTTAGATTATTTTGTTGCACACGGGTGTTTGACGCCGCTAGGTTAAACTGTGCGTTGGGCACCGCCATCACCACCAGCGGTAACGATGAGGATCACGACGGTGCAAAAGCTGGATTTTGCCACAAATCGCCACAACTGGACCTTGCCACAAATCACCGCAAATCGCCACAACTGTACTTTGCCACAAATCACCACAAATCGCCACAACGGTTATTGCCTCGCTGCCCTTCGTTGCTTGCTGTGACCGCCGTCACTGGTGGAGTCACTGAAGCGCGGACATTGATGCTCCTGCTTTTGCTGTTGCTGCTACTGCTGCTGTTATGAAGAAGACCAACCAGCTGGCCTCCGATAGTCCTCCGGACGGCAGACTCTGAGCTCCTTGTGAACCTCTATGACCATTTTTCAGGAGACCGAGAGGAGAAAACGAAGGACACGGGCAAACACGACAACGAGGAGAACGACCGATCGAACATGGCGACGCGACCGATATTGGCGCAAGCAAGGGCAGCCAGCAGCAGCAGCGGCAGCAACGAGCAGAATCGTCTTGGTAATAGGAGCAGAAGCAAAGAGCTGATGCTGCCTATGCCGCCGCCGTTTCAAGCTAAATTGAGATTTGACAGCCAATTGATGAGGCGTTAGCGTGCCCAGCGGACATGCACGCGCTTGTGCCCGCCGAACGCGCACACTAGCGGCGACGCGCAAGTGTGCCTGCCCTTCGAGCTGTGTGGCCCGTGGTGTTCACGTTCTTCTGCTTCTTCCCTTCTATCTTCTTTTTGATAACGCTGCCGTGGCCGGCGCCGCCGCCGCCTCTACCAGCGGCCGGCTTCACCGCTAGCGACTGACGCCCGCCGCACTCCACCCCATCCCCTTTCCCGACGACTTTGCCTGGGATCAGCCCCAACCAACGAAGCACCATCGGCCGATTATCGCGGCTTCTTTACTGGCCATCATTGCATAACCGCTCGCATCCACTAAAATAACTGCCACTACACCCCCTGCGTCGCCACAGTTGTCGCAGCTGTTCCCAGGTTATGAAGGGACAGTGGTCAGCTCCCCTCCCCGTCGATTAGGTTCCGTGGCCCATGTGATCTTGTGTACGTCGAGAAGCTTGCCGCCCCATTCAAGATCGTTCATCGCCTATCGCACTGGTAAGAGCCTTGGTGTTGTGTGGGAGGGGGTGGGTTCAAAGGTTCTCGCACGCGTCGATGCAGACACTCTCCACTCCATCAAGTTCAAGGCAAGGTGGAATGGCCTGTCGAGCTGTCGGCCGATGATAGCCGAGGTGGTTCATTATCTTTATCGTTGTTCTGTCGTTCGTTAGTTTGTCGATCCCTTCGTCCGTCCACTTGTTCATTCGTTCGTATGTCCGCCCTTTTTGTTGCTTGTTTTTAAATTGCCCGCGCTTTAACTTCGCCGCGTGTTTGGCGGACGCCGTCCGCCAAGGACGCGTTTATCCCGCTTTCCCCGCCGCCGCAGCTACTATGCTTGTTTCGAAAACTTCAGTGTTATTTCTGGATATACATCTCAATTGATCTTGCGAATGAGCAGCATACAACGTATTAACGCGTACCTCCGTTGCTGGCGTCCTCGCAGTCGCATTGCCGGCACAACCATACCTGCCCCAGGCCAGCACTACTATCGGATAATGGCAGCGGTGTGCGTTGTTACAAAAAATCCCTACACTGCGCGCGGCATTCGACCACCGCTCGCCCCTAATTTCGTCGTTCTTCTATCGTTTCCTGTTCGTTCATATTATACACACATATCCACTGCCTCGCCAACCGTATCATCGCTGTTGTTGTTATTGTTGTAGTTGCTGCTGACGCTGCATCGACGGCAAAGGCTTCTTGACCTGCCAAATTAACGAGCATTATCTAGCAGTGTTTTGGCCTTTGCATGCATGCTGATAGTGACGATGATGTTGCTGTTGTTGCCGCTTGCTGCAGTTTTGCTTGCAGTTGCAGAACTTAATGTACAGCGTCCACTGTGCGATGCGCTAACGATGATCGCGTCGGGACCGGCTGCGCCACCAATGGCTAGCGATAGTGGATTGGAAAAAGTCGCCATGATTGTGGTGTGGTGATGGACGGTGTTTGTAGTGCCCATGGCACCTATGACGATGACAACAACATCAACAACAACAACAACGACAACAACAAGAGCCACGGCAGCAACGATAAAGTCGACATTTGCAGTGGCGTGCCATCCTTCGTGCCAGCGCCAACAGCAGAACCAGAAGCAGCAGAAACTACACTGTCGCTTTATACTTTGTCCCCATCATATTCTTTGCTCGCGTTTGTCTGCGCGTGCATATCTATGAGTCGTTTGTTCCACGCGAGCTTCTTGCGCACACTTATTCCTTTAGGCGACGCCCCCGGCTAGATCGGCTTGTTCTACGATCAGTTCCCTTGTCTCATCGCTTTCCTAGATTCCCACCCCTCTCCCGCCCCGTCAATTCCCGCCCCGCCGCCACAAACTTACATCTGCCCGCAAGCGGGCGACGCAAATAGGAAAGGTCGAGTCAGCAGGCAACAGCAGCAAAAAACCATGAAACCATAGACATACATAGTACATATGTGTGTGTGTGTATGCTAAAACGTATGAAGCTGAGAAATGTCAAGAATAGGGCTTCAGCTGAAGGTGACCGACTACTGTCGCAAGATGATTGGCGTTCTTGCACACTCCGCTAGCAATTGTGAGAAGATTTATACAATGTTTGCATAAAAACGACATCATTTGAAGCATAGGCGTTTGTGTTCATCTAACGATAAACAGTTAGTTTGCGGCCGTACCCGACATCTGAGCTTAGTGCGGCAATTGTCAGATTAGCTTACTTTACACGGGAGTATTGTACATAATTTGTACACTAGACCGCTTTTTGCGATTAGATTTGAAAACCTTATTTGTGGAGGTCGATGTTTAATTTCGTATTATTAGCAACATCGCTTACAGAAAATTCTATGGATACACTTACAGAAAAACAACATGGATCGCACCGGCGAGTTAATTAAGAATGGTTGTAATCCGCGTAATATTGAACGGTGATCACTGGTGTTGTCTTCACCGGCCTGCCTTGTTACGTGGCGCTGTGGAGAGACTCAGACGAAAAGTGAGGACATAACTTTGACAATGCCAGAAGTCGCCATGATGCAAGCGCCAATGCGTTAAAGAACAGCGACGATGAACATTTCAACATTGAAAAGGATAAAAACCGCAAAAACGCCTCCTCAGGAATTTGCTGTACAATTATTGGTGATAACTGTGTTACAACACAATAGGGCAGGTGTAGCCGTTGTGCTTCTCTCACAACATGTTCTTCTACTGGCAGGGCTTCTCATTGTCGAGAAGCAGCAAGAAAGAGGCCCGCTAGATACTATCAGCAAACAGAACGTGTATACACGTCCTACAGATAACCCGTCCTGGCCATGCCTATCCCTAAAGACATATTCGTTTGGCTATGGCGACTACGGTCCAATGCTATTTGTTGTTACTCGCGACCTGACAGCTCCCAAGGGGACCGCGAAGAACCGTATTCTTTTTTAAAGTTAACCTAAATGCTGCCAACTTGCGGGAGACAAAGGAAAAATACCTAGTTTCCTTTATGGCAGTTTTACGAGCGTATTTTTGTTTCAAAAAAGACCAATGTTCATTGTATCGTGAACTGCAAGCGAAGCGATAAGACGAGTACGCAAGTATACGCAGCGTTTACCTAAACTTCAAACTACCTAAGAATAGTCTACATCGCAATACTGATTACTGGCCAAGTGGGAGTCCATAATGGTAGGTAATAGCTAGGGTCTACGTACGACTGTAATGATTTGATGGCAGCCCTACCGCGTTCTCTTCACGAGAACGGGCAGAGAGGGCAGAGCTGAGAAACTTTTAAAATATGCCCACCTTACCCACCTTATTAATGTATGTCTCCAGAACGGAATAATAGCCGACGCATGGAAGAAGAAAATTATTTGATGCTGCTTTACAAATGCAAGGGGTCCCAACTGAACCTAAAAACTATAGAGTAATCGCACTGACAATTTTTTAGATACTGACATCCTTCATTGTATATTGTTTACAGTGTTACTGCAGGCACATACTACCCAACAAGCAGCTCGGAGATTTTATTCCCGGTTGATCGACAAAGCAGGCTCGTTAGATAACACTTATTTGAATTAAAGACTGCTTGCGCGCCAATGAAATGACCTATGCGGCGTTCACCGATAAGCGTCCGGCGTTTGACTTACTCCTGACTGACTTTGTTAAATAGTTTTTTAATAGCTTTCATTTTAATAGCTACTATTTTAAGCAAGATGTTATACAATACATATTAATGTAAACAGACGTAAACAGAGTTTTCTAGAAGAACTGGTTGGTATTGTGTATGTTAACATGGCACGGCATTTTCATCACTACATCTATGTGACAGGAAACGGCTTTATCATGGCAGATTGTGTGCAAGTTATGCGGAGAAATGAGCATGGATATGTGTCATGTGTTAAAATATCTATATGTATCAAACACTCCTCAATTGTAGCGAGTTTAATCTTAGACTGGGACGACCGTATATAGCTTCTAACACCTTTAATTTGTGTATCATAATAGGTTTTTATAAACTACACAACGTAAATGAACTAGAGTAGTATGTTAAAATATTTATTTTTTTGTGGTATTCTTGATTTGCAGATATTTTCATTGGTAAACTATTCTTGCCAAGGTTGTGTCACTGCACTTAATTGTTTGCATTATGCATAACATTCGGCACATTGCTTTACAGATATGCAAATATATTTGAATCAGTAGTTATAGCTTATTATTTAAATATCAGACGCATGTGGCACTGTGGCAATATTTAGTGAGATGCGCTGTAATGTAATGCATATCAACGGGGGGATAAAGACAGATATGCGCTAACATTTATTGTAAAAGATACTACTTAATTCAGTTCTGTCCAATAATAGAGTTTTGCTTTCAGTCAAGAGTAATTTCGAAAATCTTTTATTTGAGATAATACTCTAATAAATTTCTTAAGCCTACTATTTTTCGGATGCAGGGTTTTGCGACCAGAACAATCCGCCCGAAATCGTACAAACACGAGCGAGTATGAGTCAAGCGAGTTTCTAAGGTGCGTAATCTCTCGCATATTGCACAAATGGAGCACATTATCGCCGTAATAGGCATGATAATGAACTCGGAGACGGGAGACTCTATACATAAAATCTCGGGGGGGGGGGGCAAGAGGGAGATGGGGGAGATTGCCGAAGGGCAGACATGTGATGTACGCGCTCTGTTCAGGAAACTTGCTTCATGGGCTTGTGGCTATATGATTTCGTCAGGCGCGGGCTCTGTGTATAGGACGTTAGCAAATGACGAAACAAAAGAAAAATAGCGTCAGCCGTCGGTTGGACGACACGGCGCTGTTTGAAGACATATCCTCCTCTCTTTATTTCTCTCTCGCTCTCAGGTTCTCTCTGCTGTGTTCTCTTCCCCGAATGATACACGGCCTCCGAGCCTGTAAGGCAGCGCGAATAAGAAAAAAGACGCCGCGGCGCTCTAAGCAATGTTGACCGCTATTCTGGCGACAATGGCTGCTAAGTTCAAGGAGAAAAGCTCTGTCTTCTCATGTCGTTGTCGTCGGCTCGGGCGGCGCCATCTTGGCGAATGGGATCCAGCGGTTACCCAATAATCGGGATGACTCCTGATGCGGCGTGGACCGGCGGCCGCGTCTTGCGGCGATGGCGGTGGTGGTGGTGGCGCGTTCCTTCAGGACCATACATCCATTTGGTCAGTGTCAGGAAGCCTGCTTTCCCCTGCTTCAGCCTTGCTACAGTTGCTGTTCCTGTTTGTTGTCATCATCGCCACCATTCTTAGTCGCGGCTCTAAAAGCAGCGAAATCGTTGATTGAAGCGCTGAATAAATGGATAAACGATGCTGTTGGGTGTGGGGGGAGGCCGGCTAAGAACAGACCCTTCGGCTGCTCACGAATATCTTAGTGTAGCGGACGGTAGAGGAACGCCGTAGCGCATCGCTCGAGTGACGACGTCAGGACACAGTGTGGGCTGTGGGAAAGGGCGAATAAAAAATCTTCCTGCTTTGGGTGCTTCCGTCCGCCTGCAGCCACCTAGTTTTTCTATCGTGCGGAAAGATAACTAACTAGACGCATGTGTCCGTCGTCGTTGTCGTCGTCGTCGTCATCATTATCGTTAGCATTGCCGCCGTGTGCACGTGTGTTCAGTGCCGCATGTGTTTGGGCATACTTGCAAGGCCTTGTACCTTGCTTGGCCTGTGAGCGTGCGTGCGAAGAAAGCTAGTGAAGGCGATGAACGAGGCCACCGCCGCGGCGAACGCTGCAAATTGCCAATCTTTCCGCTCTTTTACTATTTTCCCCTGCCCTCCTAATGCCCCTCTCTCACTCCCTAGCTCTCGATTTTGCCCTATCTATATATATCTCTCTCTCTCTTTGTTTGGTCGCCTTTACTGTCCTCGCCTAGCGTAGCGCCGCGTAGCTGTACCATGACGCTCGTCGGGATGGCGCGCAGAGCTATCATCCGTCGACGCGGCTGCTGCGACCGCGGACGATTGAATCGACCGACGACGGCAAACGCAACCGAGGACAACTCTCACGAAACAGACCGGCGCCCAGCCGTCGACGCAAGACTGAAGCCGTTGTCTTTCTTATCTTTGCTATCTCTCGTTTCTTTTGCGCAGCACGCCGCCCTTCGCCGATAATATCGGAAACCTCTAAACACATAATGCATCATGAATACGACCGCCCAAGTGTACGCACATACTATGCATACATACATACGCACGTACGTGCGTACGACCAAACGCCCATTCGCGTTAGGTGTGTGTATATGCACTATATACATACGTCCACATGCATATGCATATATTTGTATATATATATATATATATATATATATATATATCTTTTTATACTTCTTTGCTTGATACTGGCTCGAACGAGGTAGGATAAGCCCTTGTATGTATGCTAAGGTGGGTATATGTGGTTACATATATATATATATATATATGCTCACCTAAACACATACATACATGGGCTCATCCTACCTCATCCGAGCCAGTAGTATCAAGCAAAAGGGCTTCTATGTTCTATTCGAGTAATGCCCCCCCACCCCCCTCCCCCCCTACTTCGTCCGACGACAAGACTTCTTCTGGTGATGGTGATGTGTTGTGAAAGGGGGGAGGGGGTGCCTACTGCTTACTGACTAGTAAAGCTAATACTACTACTGGGCTTACTGACTCTTGTATTGCTTCTTCTACGAGGTCTATCCACGACGGGGCGCACTCGTCCGCCCGTCGCCGCTGCTCGCTCACGTCTCTTATGTATCTCTCTCTCTCCTGGCTTCATTTCGTGTTCTTTACCTCTTCTTCCTTTACCCCCTCTGTTACCCCTATCGTCTCCCAGGTTTCCTCCGCCGCCACCCCCCCCTTTTGCCCGCCTTCTCTTTCCCTTCCTTCTTTTTTGATCCGTGGCCCGTCTGACAACGATAACGCGTGCGTGTTGCTTGTTCCAGTGACAGCCATATAGGGGACGGCGTCCAGAAAGGGCAAGCTGTGGCTGGAGCGGTAACGGTGGCGACAGCGAGTGGGGTAGAAACAAGGCAGCAACCGCCAACAAAGACGACGATGACGACAACCACAACAACAACAACAATAACAACACCGTCGTTCGTACGTCGAATTCAAGGGATTCGCGTGCACATTAGTGTGCATGCGCCCATTCCGGGAACTGGTAGGAGGTAGATGTAGCGGAAGTAGCGAATGACAATAACAACCACAGCAGTGATAGTGCAACCAGCCATCAGGCCGGGATGCAAGCAGGCAGCCAACCATCCACATCAGGGTACAACCACTAGGGCTACTCCTGCTCTTTCTATGACTACTACCACTACTACTAAGTGAATACTGGAGCAGCGCCGCCCGGTTGTCCTGATGAAGCCATCCATCTGCTATATATATAGAGGGAGAGCGGGAGAGAGGGAGAAAGAGAGAGAACTAGCTAGCCGCTTCTCCTTGTTTGGCTTGCTTGAGTTTGCTCCCCGAGAAGGGAAGAGGAGAAGGAGGAAGGGTAGTAGGAAGAAAGAGGAATCATTTCTCCACAGCCAACTCTTTCTCGGCTCCACTCTCCGACTCGGCGACTACTGCCGCAGCAAGCGCGCCCCGCTTTAGCTAGGAAGCTACCAAAGATGCATTATTTAATTAGCTCAAGTTCATCAATAGTTAATGCGTTAAAGGGTGGATTGGTTCTCTCGTTGTCTCACGACGAAAGAAAGAGAAAAAGAACGAGAGCGAAGGCGCGAGGAAATGTACAGGAGAGCTCACAAAGGGCAACAAGACGACGATGCGGGCAGCCAGATCAACATTCGTACATATGTTCTCTTTCGTAAAGGCAGGGACAGGATTACGTACCACCGACGTGGGCCACCGCAAAGGGGAACTGACGATGCTGATAACTATGATAGCCATAAAGAAGCAGAGAGGGAGAGAAAAAAGAGCGAGATAGAGAGGCAAATGGTAAGAGATATATGGATAGAGAAAGACGCTTCTTAGGCGTAATCGCTAACCGAGATGACGTTAGCATGCAGGGTTTCTCCAACACACATTTTGCATGCGATTTAAACGATTGTATATGCTTTTTGTAGATTGACGGGTGAGTTACGATTGTGCGGTTTCTCTCACGCAAAAAGCTACACGGCTCGCTTGCAAATTATCAAATACCTGCTTTTTTGGCGTACACGCATGATGTGCGGCGTTCTAGCCTAAACATCCGCCAAAGGAAACCTCAATGTTTCAAAGGAGAGCGCAGTTGCACCAAAGCAATTTTAGCAATATATAAAAAACGATTTTTTTCACTTCTGTCATTGTTTTCGTTTTTTTTTCGTTGTCTCTACAGTGGTGGAAGTTGTTATAGGTTGGCAGAGCTAACAGTTGCAGCTGCCGATATTCAAATTGCAGTAATTATTGTTAATACAAACAGTAAAGCAGTGATAATCTTTGATTTGCATAGGCAGGTGTGCTATTTTTAGACCTTCTAAGTATTATATTTCGCAACAAATCCATTACGCGATTAAGGCAAATGTCAGACACAGCGAATCTTGGTATGGAGGTTACTGAAAGTCACTAAGATTATGGATCTAGGCCGACGTGGCCGCGCACAAAGCTGGGAATGTTTCAAAGACTACATACACTGAGGTATAGTACAGAAATGTTGTTATATAAGATGTGTGTGAAAGTGGTTGCTCTAGGGGAACAGCCATTTTTATGTCGTTAACATCCAGATCTATCAAGATAAACTTAACTCGACGGAAGCTGCTGTCAAGCTTTATAGAGTTTGGCGTGCCTAATGAACTTTTTGCTTGGCAACCGTGGTTAAAACTGTGCCTTGTTCGCCGAGAAGCTAATTATATAGACATAGCGGGGTACTTGCTGAATTAACTCAAGTGCAGTGCCGTTGTCGAGCAAACCGTGTTTCACTGACGCCAATCGAGCGTTTGCCTGTCTTATACGTCGGGACAAAAGCATATCTGTTACCTGACGTTTTTAACTATGTGTACGCTTTATGCGCATTTCTTGAATCCTTCGCTATTCTCGCTTCTTGCCTAATAGTGAATCTTCTTGTGTATAAACACTTTTAATAATATTAATAATATCGCGGAACAAGTAAAGCGCAATATTTGTTGTGCGCACGATCTGTAGAAGTCAATGGCGACCGACTACATAGGTCCTGAGTACGTGACGCCTACGTCTGCTAGCTTGCAGTGCTATGTAGATTAATAAAAGCCAATATAAGCTTTCTTGTTTGGTGCACTCGGACGTCATCTCTACTTAGCGTGTTGATGCATCGCCAAACGCCTGTCTACGCCTCGGCTAACACTGGCTCTCATCAGTGACTGTGCGCTCATCGCACCGTAGCACGTTTCGTAATAATGCGTGTTTACGGCGTATTAGTTGGGCCTTTGTCTGGCCGACGACGTCTTGAATTGACGGTGTAATGTGCCGAGACTCTAGTCAAACTCTGTACACTCGTATAGCGTCTAGCGCTAATGCGGCCTATCGGAAAATGCCAGTGGCGAGACTGGTGAGACTCTCCGACCGATGGCGATACGACTCGGCGTTCCGCCACCTTCCGCACCAGGCGTACCGTGCGCCAGAGCGTCACAACGGCGAGCACCGATGTCATTGAATAAAAACGTGTCATCCGTTATCTTGCCAGCGCTCGCTCGCTCTCTCGCTACAGGCGACGGCGAAACAAAGCGACGACAGCGCATCATGTTCCTCGCTCCGTGTGTACCCTCGAAACTGCATAGTACGTCATGTACACGAGTGTACGCTTATACATACATGGTGTAGACACAGTGCAGTCAGACGCATACATACGACGCATACGTGTGCATATAGATAGAAACAGAGATACACACAGGAGGAAGAAGAACGTGAACAGAAAGAGGACGCGCGAAACGAGCGAGAAGAACAAGGCAGGCGCCGTTGGAGCACAAGAGGTGTGCTGGTGGTGGGTGTCTGTTGAGTGGCCGGAGGGGCGGGGGCATCACGCAGTAGGCGCAGTAGAATCAATTTTTACCCTCGGTTCGGAAAATGGTTAAGTGACTGCGTCGAGGCGGTGTCAGTGGGGCGCGGGCCACTCGGACTGGTCCGACTGGCGCTTACCGATAAGCCGCTTAACTATAAGTCCCCAAATTAGCAGCATTGCCAGTGCCGCTTCTGCGCCTCCGCCACCTTCACCACGGCCAACAACACCAGCTCGCAAATGCGCTAAAGTCCTTTGTTTGACCCCGTTCGTTGGCGGCAACGGCACAGTTGTCGACAATTGTCGCAATTGTCGTCGTCGTCGCCGTCCTTTGTTGATGTTGTTGTTGTTGTTGTTCTGCCGCCCTAAGCCCAGGTATGCTCCTCCTCTGCTCTCCTACGAGCCTCATACGGTCCTGTATGTACTGCGCTTCGCGGCGCTATCCCGGCGCGGTCCTACGCTACTCTGTTCCCTGCAAGATCCTAAATGCCCCTTCTCGTGCATTTCGCACGACGGCAGCGGTGGCGGCGACACTCAGCGGGCATTAATGCTACCGAAGTGGTAGTCAAAGTGATAGGAGTAGCAGCAGCAGGTGTACGTAGTTTTGGTAGCCTCGACGGTGGTGGCCGTGCTCGCGCTCAGTAATTGAAATCCCGTCGGGCCCGCTACGGGGATCGGGAGTGCTCTGCTGCGGATCACACCGGCAAGAGCAGAGGCAGGAACAGACAGCAGTAATAGCTAGAGATGATGATCGTCATTCTCGCTGTCTCCAATGTCAGCACCTCTAAAAATCCTTGCTCAGTCATTGTTCGGCCGTCTTTCCTTCGTTTGGCCCCGCCCCCCCGAGGGTCATTGCGTTGTTCTCCTAATCTTCGTTCCTCGAACGACACATGGCTAACCACGGCATCGCTGCTGGCTGCTGGTGTAAAGCGCAGGGTCATCGTCATTGCCTATTAGCACGGTAGCCCCTGGGGTACACTGGGGGACTTTCTTGTCCTCCCTCGCTCTCGCTCTCCCTTTCTTCATCTTCTGCTTGCTCGCTAGATCTCTCTGTCTCTCTCCACCGCATCGCTATCCTCTGTCGTTCGTTCTCTAGCCTTATATCCCTCCGATCCGAGTCCTCCTTATTGTGCCTGGTGGTGGGCTAGTCTATCTGGCGATGACCGTGTTGGTGGTGTTTGAAGAGCGCATTAACGTGGCCGAAAATGTCGCCAAAGCTTCCGTTGTTGATGATGCTGCTGCTGCTCGCGTAGTAGGTGCCATAGACGCCACCTCCACTGGTGTCGCCGACGCTGCCACACCTCGATCTACGACCCGACCTATCTCCTCTTTCTCCTCATCCGACCTACGCGTCTGAAGAACATGTCCTTTTACTCTCCTCATGATGGCACTGTGTAAACTTGCCCGCCCGCCTGTCTATCCGGGCGCTGTCTTGCGCCGCGCAAGCTCCTGGAGTAGGGCCTGGCGACCGACCGGACATGATCCGGACGCGTCCAGACGGTCATCTCTTGAGCAAACATTTAGCCGTGTCCGTAGCAATAACCGCCGCCATCGGCAGTCGACTACCAAGGACGACGAAGTACGCTTTCTAGCTTGCTCGCCACCCGCTTCATGTGCTTGGAACTGACTGACACTATTACGTGGCCAGAGACGATGCGGACCGAGGCAGACGAGAGCGGTCGACGATCAATGCTCATTAGCTCAAGCTAGTTTTGCCTAGCAAAAGTCGTTGTAATATCTATCGTTCGGATCAAGTCATCAGTTCGGGCTGCCACCGAAATAACGTGCGAGCTTGACTCGTTTCGTTTTTATTGCGGTTGCCGATACAAAAACGCCCATTAAGCAATCCAGGATGTAGACATATAGTAGATATTTTTTCGAAAGATTACGTATTTATATTTCCGCAGGTGGCCCAGGTCTGCTTTTTCGTTTTCAAGCAAAGCCCGATATCGTTATTGCTGGCCTGATATCGTATTACCCGCCTCTTCATATATATATCTTTTTTTTGTGCGAACTTTTCCAATGCCTGTGGCCCTTTCCATAAGAGACGGTTCTTATTTTCGGGCCGCTCCTTCTGCCATCTGTCTGTGTTGTTGGTGTTTTCTGTCCGTCGTTTCTGACAGCTCGCGCCTAGGGGTGAGTCGTGTTTGTCATCTTAGTAGCAGTGGCAAACATTTAAAGATTACCCGCTTAAACAAAACGACCCTGTATTTATATGATCATTGTTGGCGTCGTTCTTTACGTCGTTGGCATCGCCGTTGACGACTATAGTGGCTCCCCTTGCTCCCCTTTCTAGCGATGAACTGCCCTTTTCTTCCCGAGCTGCAAGCGCCTGACCGCCTTTCACGATGACGCACTGATGCGATTTCCTCTCTCTCTCGAGAACCCTTCCGTGGCCTTATAGCCAGTGGGGTCGCGATCATCCGCGGGTCCCCCGACTCTGGTCCCGCTTTAGCACCGTCGAAGGGCCGTGGCCTTGGTAGAGCCGGTTGACGCAAACCGGCGCTGCAGGCGCGACGGCGTTGGGGCTGGGTCATCGTCGGAACCGTGTCGACGAGGCAGCTTCTTTTTTCTCATCGGTGTTTTTCGTTCCCGTTCAAGAAGCGGGGAGAAGAATAAAGGAGGCAAAGGAGGTAAAGAAGGACAGTGGAAAAGTAAAAGGTCGTCGTTTTTGTTTTCCTCGTCCTCGGCGCCTTGTCGTCATTGCCGCTTTCCGTTGGCAGGCTGTCTGGTTTAGGCGAGACGCTTTGACGGGCGGTACCGCTGCGTCTCGCCGTGGCGTGGCGGCTTTCCTAGTTTGACCTTGCCTCTATGCGCGACGGGTCAAGAAGGAGAGGAATGCGAAAAGACTGATCATGTACGAGGCCTCCGCAGTCACCTTGAAGGAATCCAAGCGCGAGAACACGCACGCGCCCTCCGCAGTCAGCCTGTAGTAAACTGTGGGCACTTGACCTGATTTCGTGTTTTCGTGGCCATTTTATTAGTGAAGTAATGATCAAAAGAAGAAGAAAAACGAACAACAACCGCGTTGTTGCAGCACCAGCAACAACGCGGAAAAAGGGCAGTTGACGAGAAGACAAAGAAGACCCTTCTCTGTTCTTCTCCGTTCGGCTTGCGCCATGCTGCGATCGTAAATGATACGCCGATAACTCATAGCGACGAAGGCCAAGGGCAATGGAGAGCATTTAACATCCTTTAATAAGACGACGACGCCGTCTTCTGTCGGAGATGCAGCTTGTTTCGTTAGCTGCTGCTGTTGCTGCTAGGGTTATGGTTGTTGGAGGCACCGCATTTTGTTTCTGCGCCGTTGATAGTGTTGCTTGCAGCAGTTGCAATTGTTGTCTCTACAATGATCGATCCTGCTATGGGAGTGAGATTATGTTTATTGCAGTCATTGTAGCAACTTTAGTGTCGGCAGACGCGTTTGCTATTACGGCTCTGGGGGCGTCAAACATCGACAAACGCTATCGTAGCCATTTCTCAATCTGTTGTCTCTCCCCCGCCCTTCATCTTCCCGGACTGGCACAAGCGACGCCCTGTCAGGAGAGAGAGAGACCGAGAGAGCTAATAAAAGCGAACAAGGTTCGCGCACTCGATCGAAGTTTAGCGAACAGCTTCCCGCTAGTAGCTTGAACAGAGTTTTCTGAAGTGGCGAATTAGACTGAACGTCAACGTCTAAAACGACTCCGGCTGCCTCTTAACTCTTTGACACATGCTACGTTATATATATATATATATATATATATATATATATATATATATATATATATATATAAAACTACAGTTTCGTTAATACGATACAGGTATGTATATATACTAATACATGTACCATTCTGGAACGTGTATTTTCATTCTGCTTGTCGGTGGAGTATCTTGTGTGTTTTTCATCTGCAGAGTTGATCGTTTATATACATGCACACATACTACGTGGGGGTGCCATATATATATATATATATATATATATATACATATATGAAATGTGAACGTTTTTAGTTAAACGACTTTTGATCGACGGAAAGGTATCGTACATAGTCGCAAGGCCAAAAGGAATTGGATAGAAGCTCACTGAGTCAAGTTTTTTGCCCCGGTTGTTAGATCGCTATGAAGGCTTCTCCCGGTGAAAGGCAACACCGTTCCTGTTGATAAATTGCAAACAGGTTTGGGCCAATCATTCTTGCACCGTTTGTACGAAAACGACCCTGTTTCTTGACGTTAGCTAGCATATATATACTCCTACAGAGACCTCGAGCTTGTACAGCAAAACGCATTGGTCGTTGTCGCCAACCACTTGTTGTCATTTTAAGTAAAGCTTCATACGCTAAAAATAAACTGGCCATCATTTAACGCACGTGCAACGCCGTCTCCTATGGCAGACAACTACCTCTCATGGTAATTTGCCATAAGGCACATGCGCACATGCAACAAAAGTAGATGCACAAACGTTCAAAATGTTTCCACGTACCGTACCGTGTATATATAAAACAGCATCACCCACCAGTTTACGTAAAGGCATAATAGGTACTCACAACAGTAGTGTCATATAAAAGCAACTACAGACAATTCACACACAGTCCATTTTCAACTCATTGAAGCAATGAACCGGAAACAACGTTCGGATATGCGATCTCGGTTTATTCGCACATGTCGCATATCAAACATTTCACCCAGTGACTAAAAAAAGTGTTTTTTGTCAGTCAGCCATTGACATTGCTCAGTGGAAGAGCCAAACACAAGTTCTGAGTAGCTCTCTCTTCATTGAACGTTTTGCAAAAGCGCCGACTCACTGCAGCCCAGTTGAGCCAGCACAGCCTCGTAGTTAAGAATAGCTGATAAACCATACCGCTGAGAGCCAGCGGCCATGCTGCCACAAGGACTGTTAGGTAAACCATAGATATCTTAACATGTCCGGCCCTTGATGCATTGGAGATATGCTTCAGGTTCTAAGCCCATAGGGAACGGAGGATGGGCTAAAATTAAGAACAACTTCCTTAAAAAATGGTTTTAATTCTAGCTCCGTAGTGCTCGCCGAATAATTGTTACAGCGCGCACTGTGTGCCCGCCCCTATGATGCCCGCAAATCATGCAGACACCAAGTTCATCGCTAATAGAAGGTTGGTCAAATGTGTAAACTCCCTTTAGTAGCATTTTCTTGGTCCGTTAATCATGGAAGGCAAAGCAGACGATATCGCTTGTATGGCAACGAATGAATACTGTCATATTGACGTGGTCGGTTCGAGGTTTGTCCAGGCTTAGTACAAACATGAATATATTGGTGACCGGCACTGGTTTCAGCCCCAGGCAAGATTTCGATTCTCGCTGAGGTAGCCTGTGCCATTTTTTTACAGATGTACCGCCCCACTCAATCTCCCTACCTGAGTGTGTCCTCAGTATAGGTCACACAAGTACCTAAACTTTTTTCTAAAGCATGGACTAAGTTATATGTTAGATATATCTACTTCATTGAGTAGGTAAGTAAGTTGAAAAACAATATGAGTAGTGGCATTTCCTCGTCAAAAGCCAAACTAGAGTAAAGCTCAACAAGGTATTTTTTCCCCGCCGTTCTCTCGGCTGTGGTTTTACTAGACAGTAGATGGAGACAGTGTGGAGTTATGAAAAATGAGACGATGGCTGCATCACTTACAGGTTTAAGCGCTACAGGCTTGCTGCCTTTTCACCATTAACAACAGTCCACCGACAAGCACGGTACCGTTGACCAATGGCAGGATGGCTGCCCTAATCTCGGATGAGACTAGAATGTCTCTCTGTGGTAACGAGAGGTGAGAAAGAGTGTACCCGTGACGGCACGCTGATAAGATTCTGACATCACACGTCGTGCCTTGGGCACAAAAGCTGTTGGTGGTGGCTTTATCTTCATGCACGGCAATGTACACCGCCGCACTTGTATGGGCGTACCTCGAACCAGAAGTTCGAATTAGCTTAACAGAGTGGCCAGCATCTTCGTCTGATCTGAGTCCAAACGAATAATTATGGCAACATATGCTGAAACAACTCTGTCAGAACTCCAGCTCCAGCAACACTTCCGGAGCTCATGAATTGTATGCGCGAGCAGTAAAATAATTTTATTCACACTAATTAATTAAATTCATATGATATTGCCTTTGAATAAACAGTTCAACAACAATACATTTGTCCAAGAGAGAATCTTATTTTCATTGTGATATAGCCAAGTTTCGACATCTTTTCTTGGATGTTAAAATAACCGCAACATTAGCATCGTCGGGTTAATGACTTCCAGCGCTATAGCTAACTTTCTTTTTGGAATAAGTCACGTCTAATATAGAGCGACTATTACGTGTACACCATAAACCTAAAGACAAAAAGCGATTTTTTTTCTCTCTCTATATATATAATTATATATATATATATATATATATATATACCCGAATCGAAAGCAGTACCTTGGTAAAAAAACGACAAAGTTCAAACGACGTTACTATGCAACAGGACTTTATGGACATTAATTCCGGCTGCCATTTGATCAGATTTATAAATGGCACCGAAGGGCTGCGCGTAAACTATTAATAGTAGTGCACATATGCTTAGCCCAGTTTGACGTGCAATATCGATTTGGCAAGGCACAAATTCGGTCAAACACAAAATGCGCCGTGATCTGAATGTGATTCATCTAAGCTGTGTGTACACTCTGTGGCCCCTCATATATCTATATTTGTTTTTAATTTGTTTGTAGTGGCGGTGGTTTAAGTGGCTAACACACCGTTTAAATCGGGGCGTTGCCATGGCAACTATGATTAGCAAAACAATTGCAAGTTCGAGCTCCGGCCTGCTGCCACATACCTCTGCTGGGAAAAGCCTATATAAATCTCTTTCACGGTATGATCTTGCGATCAACGAGAACGCGATGACGAAAAATGCATCTAGACGAAATCGGGCCACAGGCCCTTAGGCAATCCATTACGAGCGTCTAAAATGTAGTTGTCACAGCGTAAAAAAAAAAAATATATATATATATATATAGTGTGTATCTACATGCACCTTTAAGTCTTCCGTATCGGCAACAGTACCCACAACAACGCTCGTTCACTGGGCTTCTTGTGCTTCTGCTGTTGGTGCCGCGAGCAAACACTCGATGTTTGATATTTGAGTAATTCTAAAGCCGGCAAATGATCTGAACGAGTTGTCGACGGAAGCAACGAGAAGCTCGGCGTATCCGTTCTCTATTAAAGCTGATCGTTTAGAGCTATTCTTCAAACCCGCACTTAGCGTGGGCGCGGCAGCAGCAGCAGGACCCGGCAGCGTAGAGCAAGCCAGTCTCTCAGCCAGGCTCTAACCTGCGGGCGATCGTAAACACGACAATGCGGTCGACGGCCGTGCGGCATTTCTGGCCTAGGTGTGTGTGTGTGTGCCGTTACGTTACGCAGGCCACCACTGCTGCTATCAGGAGCAACAACGAATACCACAAGATTAATAGCTACGACGGCGACAACAACCACAGCAACAGCGACAACAACAAGCAAACAGCAACAACATCAACACCAACAACAACAACAGCAAGAGCAACAACAACAACAGCAACAGCAACAACAACAACAATTACAACCACAGCAGCAGCTAGAAACACTAACAACAACCCTTTCATTGATCGTATTCTTGAACCCACGGCATGAGCTGAACGGCCCATGTCTTTGCCGTCTGACAATCGTGTTGCGTGCTGCCTGCCTGTCTCTCAATCTGTTTGCTTACCAATCGATCTCGTTGGTTGGTGTTTCAACCACTATCAACATCGATCAATGCCACGTCGTCTTTGTCGTTTTCCGCCACGTCTTGGACGATGACAGCGAACGTGGTCGACGGGAAGCTCACTGAGCACCCTTGGCCTGCCTACCCATTCGCTGGACTACCCCGCTTCGGCACTGTTTACTACTATCGGGAGCTATGAGCGGGTGAAGGAAGACACCTTGTCTGGCTCATCTTTACCTCCGCTTCTTTGATATCTTTCTCCCTTTATATCTATCTCTCTCTCCATTTCTCTCTCTCTCTTATTTTGTCCCTCCCCTCATGTGTCTTTTACTATGTGTCTCTCTGTTTTTTTCTGTCTTTCGTTTTTCCTCTAGTTGTTGCTCTAGTCGGCCGGCCACTCGATACTCGCCGTAGACACAGACGCTAACTTACAGCATCAACCGTAGACGCTAACACCGCTAGCGGCAGACAGTAGCCCAGACAGAACAATCGGCCGTCCTCTTTTTCTTCTATAATGGGAGGTTTTGGGAATGCATATCACTCTTGTGTTGCTGCTAGCTGTGTCAGCATTTAGTGTGAAACACACAAACCCACCTAAACCAGGATTTCCAAGCCCCCCGTAAGGCTCGGAATTGTGTGGTGTTTGTTTTCTTCGATAATTTGTTTGTGTAATGTGTCGGAGTTTCTCCGACAAGCGCCCGCCCCCTGCTTACACTAATCGATTGGTTGCCCATTATCCGGTGCGGACTTTGGATTGGCATATATATATATATATATATATATATATAGTAGCACTGTAATATATAGTAGTGGCACTGTAAATGCATTTGCTGCGTGGACGCGAACGTCTTCTAAAGGTTCTGCCTGTTGCTCCCTGCCCGTAATATAGTTTGCGCGAAAGAGAGTCGCATAAGTAAAGGTGACGCTGGTGCTTACGACCAAGGTAGGACCGGAGGAAGCATCCGCTTACAGCGGTAGAGTTGACGAAAAGACTTTCGGGAAAGCTTAATTAACCATTCGTATTTAAACTACCACGACAGACAACCATCGATTAATGAACACAAATAGGACTATCTAGTGCTTTCTACATGCTGTTTCCACACATGAATATGCATGCACTGGCATCTTCAGACTAAATGAGACGACAAGGATCGCTTGGTATTGGTGTAACTTGCTCCTCAGCGATCTGCCGAGGCAGATCGCTGAGGCAGATTCGGCAGATCGAACATCGAACGCAATCGGCAGATTGGGCAGATCGAACATGAACGCGTTGTTCTTTCCACGTGGATGGGATAAAATAATTTCCCTCAAAGAGTGTAATTCTCACTCGACATTTGACAAGCTCATACGCCGGGCAAACGCTTTCCACTGAATACCTTCATCCAGGCTCATAATCTGGCTTGCCATGATTACGTGCAACACATGTCAATGTACGGGTAGGCTTACTGAAGAGGACATGACGCCCTTCTGTTTCCTGAAAAGCACCTAGACCATCCTTTGCGAGAAACTTAATGGATGGCCGGCGGGATGATAAATGTGGGCGAGCGTGAAAGTGATGCGAACGTGTCCAGACTAACGTAACCCGCGGAAGGTCATGGTCGAAGCGAAGCACCCGAACCAACACCGTTGCGGCAGCAGGCTCTTATGTTAACAATGGGCCATGCTGTATGTATGTGTGCCAGACGGATAGGAAAGGCAGGCGAGGTACACTAGGAGTTTCTGCAGAAGTTTGCGAAACCGATTAGCAGCGAAAAGTACTGCCAAGAGCTCAATGCGATGTGAGGCAAGCCTTCGCCGGAGAGCGGTTGTGTACTATAAAAGCGTCGTACTTCGTCATGACTCGCGCTGGCCGGCCGGAGGACGACCGCCAGCCCACAGACACAGTTGTGGCAACCTGCAGCAAATTGCTGAAATTCTCACGGGATAATTTACCACTTATAGTGCCGGCCTGTTCCTTTATATTGTGATTTGTTGTGACGCGCTAGACGCTAAACAATCTCAAAATTATTTTTGAGAAATACATATTTTATCAGTTTAGAGGGTACCAACGTCCATGTTGAACACGTTTTGCATCAAAAGGCGAGCTCGACGAAACGTTCTATTTGAGCCAATGTTTATAAATAAATAAATATATATATATATATATATATATATATATATATATATATATATATATATATATATATATATATGAGGCGAGCACTGCCGAGTGTGCAAACGTATTGTAATTGATTAATAAATCATCACAATATTTTCTATATATATATATACGCGCCCTTGTGTTTACTTGAGCGCTGACGTTGGGTAGCTCGCAAACACGCAACCGTCAATTGGACCATTTGCATGCATGCGAGAGACGTGGGTACATATTGTACGTGCGGCAGTAGCCGCGCCAATACGCGATAAGTGAGCGGTGTGAGTGGGGGATCAATAACACCTTCAACCATACGTTTGCTATGTGGCAGAAGCGAACCACCGGCGCCGCGACCACAACTAGAGTTTCCCTGCTGGACCGTGTCCCCTCCCTAGTCTCTCTCTCTCTAGTATGTGGCATCTAGGTGTGTTGCAAGCACCACGTAAGCAATTCATAATTGAAAGTAAGCCTCATAATCATAGTGGTGATGACAACACGGTGGTGGGTACGCGTGCCCAAATACACAGTACAGAGCTAGAAACGATTAGATTCATGTCATTTGTTTATTTAAAACAAAAATAGTTATGTCCAGCGCTTTGTGTACCCGTCGCCGTCTATTCTTGTTAAGGCAGTTTACACACACATATATATATATATATATATATATATATATACATACATATACACGTACAAAGACTGTTCTATTTTGCGGTCAAACGTTGCCTACCTTTTCGGAGTATTCTGCCGGGTCCGCCGCCAATTTCGGCGAATGTCGTTGTTGTTGTACTCGAGCAGAGCATCATTGCGAGCCATAGCGAACACGCAATTGCCCGTAGGCTACCCGTGAAGGCTGTCGACGACTCCAGTCGCTGCTGCATCGTCGTCGTCATGACCATCATCCTTATTATTATTATTATTTGTATTATTTCTATGGTTTTGAAACTTTGTTTATTTGTTTTTCTGGTTGTTCCTGTGGCTGTCAACCGGTGGGGGCGGCCACCCCGGCGCGTCGTCTTCTCCAGAAGCCAAGCAAGGCCGGGTCAGGTCGTAGTATGTCGCAAAGCAACCAATTCTCGACTTTGCAGTGGCTGTTGCTGGCAGCCGGCTATAGGGTTCTGTCGTTGTTGTTGTTGTTGCTGTCGTTGTTGTTGTTGTTGTTGTTGCTGCTGTCGTTGTTGTTACGTCGCTGTCGCAAATCCACTACCACCACCATGATCCCCGGCAGTCTATTGCCGCTGCCGCCGCCGCCGCCGCCACTGTCGGCAAGAAGCGCGCGATGAAGAATTGGCTCAAACTCGCAGCCTGTAGTAAGATTATTGCCCCCACGAACACCCTCGGTTACCAACCACCATGGGCGTCTTCTCCCGATCCTCCTTGATCGTCGCCTACACCTATGCTAGCGGCAGGTGGTAAGCCGCAGCGAACACAACACCACAGAGAACGCGACACAGCAAAGAACTTCACATTCGGCCCCCCCACACAGCACTGAAACGACACAAGTCCAAAATGCAGCTGCAGCAGCAACAGCTGTAGCAGCACCCACACAACAACCGCATGATTTGGTCTCGGCTAGAGATTTAGCTATATATAGGCTAGAGATATCGTATCTACGCAGGACGTCGACGCCGAACGAGGTGCACCGTCGGCAAGATGACCTGTTAACTTTTGTTCTGTGCTTTTGTGTGTATACAAGCACGTCTCAATGTAAATCTATACAAGCGAACATATGACAGACACGTATGCACCAGCTGCGAAAGCAGCAGCACCAGCACCAGCGTTAGGTCACGGTCCGTCGGCGCGTCAATGGGTGAATGAATGGATGAACGCGTAATCCGGCCCAAGTTAAATATGCGACGACACGCCAACAGCTGCTGTCAATTGACAAGCAAAATATCTGGCCTCGCTGTTCCGGTGCCTCAAACCAGACCCGAGTGTTGTTGCTGTTGCTGTTATTTTTTGCAACTCTACTAGATCCTGCTTGCAACAACAGGTGCATGAATGGCTATACGGGGTGCTTTTCTGTGCTGGAACTCTGTGCCTTCCTTTGTCCGTCGCTCTCTATGTTTGTCTCCCCTCTTCTCCAGCCTTCTCTTCCTTAATCGCGCTGTATGTTGTCAGATGGCCTCTGCTGTGTTGCAAGGGTTACAAGTGATCAAAGATGATAAAGACACGTTGAACGTGGATGAACGGTCAGTTTATTAATCACACTAGGGGGTTTCCGCTAACCTTCCGCCTACCTTCCGAGCCACCAGGTTCCTCGTGCTGTTGCAGCAGTCAAGTTTCACACGCACAAAACAAACAGGAGTTATTCCATGCATACTAACATGGAAGGTATCACTATGCATGTATACGTACATGTACACTGTCACTTTTTCTTCCTTTCCCTTTCGCTGTCTTCGTTTCCCTCTCTCTCTTGCGCTGGCTTGCTCGCACGTTCTTCCTCTTTATATATATATATATATAAATTAGCGCACTAGATTAGGTAAAACACAAGAAACAAGCCGCTGGAACTATCTAACTAAGGCAACAGAAGTGGTCCGCCACAAAGGTAGCCTTGTCATTTTCGTCGTCATTGTTAATGTTGCTTTTGTTGTTGTTGCTGTTGGTGTTGGTGTCAGCTTCCTCAAGGCCGTTGCTGCTGCTGCTGTTGTTGTTGCCTCAGGTACCGCCAGCGTCTCTTTTTACAACTGCTATTGCGTTGAGCTTTCGCCAGACACAAATCACAAGATCCCAAATTCAAATAAGGAACAGAGAGCGGTATAGATCTATCTATGACCGTTGTTATTGTTGTATTTCATCTTTCGTGCGTATCTTCCAGGAGTTCCGAACTGTCGTCACGGTCGTAGTCACTCTGCTTCTTTACAGCGCACATCGAACGGCGAACGAACATAGATGGCAGAGAGGAGATGATGATGATCATAACGGGGCACAGAGGTGATAAGCACACTAGCCCCTAAGCTATCTGTTTGCTCCTGCCCGTTGTCAACAACGGCAACGGTGCCTCGACATGCAGCGGCAAAGGTGTCTCGATTACCATCAACAACAATATCAACAACAACAGCAGAAGCAGTAGCAGCGTAACCGGCACGATGCTTTTGACGAACTACGAACGTCCACGACCCCCCACAACTATGTCACGACGAAACCGCGGCAGCAGCAGCAGCAGTAGCAACAACGACAACAACAGGTGTGTTACGTTAGTGGCGAGCGTACATCACCTCCGCCACGGTTGACGGCTCGAGTTCAACTGCCGAGGAGGTAGGTGGAACTCATCTTGAGCCGCGGCATCCCCAGCCGGTCGGTCGTCTGGCGGGCAGGCAGGCAGGCGGCCTGTTCCCTCACACACACACGCATCTACCCTCCTCCTCGGACTTCGTTTCCATCTCCTTTCCCCCCCCCCCCCTTCTGAACCTCCTTGCTCCTTACCGTCGTGGTGGTGGTGGACGTCATCGTCGTAGTAGGATTGTTCTCCTGTGTCGTCGGGCACCCGGCGAGCGCCCCCTTCTCCTCGGCAGGCTCAGTCGACCGAGCGACCGGCTTTCGGATGACAGAGCAGTTGCTCGAACAGTGGGCAGCAGGCAGCACTCTCGGAGCACCACTCGCCGATCGACCCTTTCCGAACAAGAGACCTCGCCTACGCTCGTTCTCTCTCCACCATTAAACACAACAACAACAACAGAAACAACAACAGAAGCAACAACAACAGAAACAACAACAACAGAAACAACAACAAAAGAAACAACAACAACAACAACAACAACAACTATGTAACGACAACAACAACAATGCAACAGCAACAACAACAACACCAACCATGCAACAACAACGACAACAATGCAACATCAACAACAACTATGCAACGATAACAACAACAACTACAATTCAATTTGTGCAACAACAACAATAACAACTACGCAACAACAACGGCAACACCGCAACGACCGCTAAGATGAATTGCAACAACAACAATAATAACTACGCGACAACAACGGCAACAACCGCAACGACTGCAAAGATGAACTGCAACAACAACAAAAAGAAACAACAATAGCAATAAATAATTATGGCAACAACACAACGAGCGACAGAAACAGCAACAACAGTAATGACAGCGACAGCTGGTTTATATCTGGTTTATAATCTATTTCCAATGAGCATCGCTCAAAGGGAATTCGACCAACAGCGAAGATCACGCCGGCAACACCCCGGTAGACGGTCAACTATGGCTAGCGCGCTAGTTCCTTAAACCACGCCGCCACTTATATTATCAGACTAGTAGTTACATTTTGACATGTAGATTAGCACAGGATAGAGGTACTGCATACAGAAACATGCATACACGAGTCAGCTGTTATAGGCATTCACCAGCCCAAAATTAAGCTCTTTATAACACATGTAAGGTAATTTCACTCGACATGTGTTTCTCCTTCATTTCAATTTCACCACTGAACGCCAGAACGTATCCCTTCACGCCACTCTGCAAGAAAGCGGGTACCTGGAATTTATAAATATATAATTTGTTTTTTTATTACATGTTAAGCAATGTTACAGTTATGAGGTCTGAACGTATTATTGCAAATTCTTTAAATAGTTACTTCACTTATTATTATTATTATTATCATCATCATCACCCGGTTGTCAGCAGGAGTCCTCTTGCGTTTAGCTCGCCTTTGCATCAGTACTACCTCGACGATGGGTCACCTACCTTTCTTGACAACGATCTCTTCGTGTTACTCAGAGACATCAATGATCTGAGAGCGTTCGAGCAATGGAGCGGGCTGCAGCTTAACCCATCTAAATGTGAGCTATTCCTACAGGGCTTCGTTGACGAAGGGAGACAGCAGGTGATCGCATAATTGAATAGCAACCTCCCGGGCATCCTTGTAAAGGATCGGTGTGATCTGGATCTGCTGAAAACGGCGGTGTTCCCCCACATGATTGGCCCGGTACTGGCAGAGAAGAAGGAACAACCCTCCCGCCTTTACTAGAGGCTAGGCCATATCAAAAGACCTCAAGCCTACCATCTGTTTTAGGATGCAGTAAGAAAGCTAACGGGCCTACATGTACTACAGACCTCACCTGCCTTCCTTCTGCCGACAGAAACTTTGGGCCTCGACGACGAGGTAAGGGGAAACTTGAAAAACATCGTTGACCTGACGCTCGATGATAAGGCATGTACGCAGGCAAGCCTACCGGTCCGGCTGGGTTGAATGGGCATTTGCGTAGCCACGGACCTTGCCTTGCCCGCTTTTTTTGCCTCGTCACATAGCTGCGCCTCTGCAGTGGCAGCTACTGCCGGCGAACTCATCAGCCACCAATAAGAAGCCGTTCGGATCTGGGACGCGCGTCAGTATGGTCGTCCTTCTGAGGAGCAGGTCACTAGGCCACTTGGGAAGAAGCTCTTTGGAGCTACAGCGGAGACATGATCGACCGCGTTTCTCCGATAGAGAGTGTCATTGGAACTACAGAGAGGCAACGCCAAGATGATGCTAAGTGGTCACCGACACTCAAACAATAAGAATAATATGAGCAATATTGTTATTGCTTATATGGATGTTATACTTAGATTCTGTAAGTCATTTATTAGTCATTTTGGTACATGTACATATTGATAAAATAAACCCCTGTTGAAAAAAAATATTATTATCGCGTCAATGCCTGCGCTGCGTAAGACACTCATTAATTAATTAATTTTGTTGAGATATTTTATGGTTAAGTTATGGAAAAGGAAGTATTGATGTTCCCCAGCCATGTTCAACAGCAGAGGCTCTATCCGGGGATGGCTGCGACGAGCAATGTTGGATAGGTCCCCTACGTCTCTTACTATCAGCGGTGTCAAGCAACTTCTAAAAGATCATGTATCCGTAGGACACTTGATGAATCTAACCTGGAGAACTAGTTGCGAACTTCAAGCTTCTGTCGGAACTCGCACAATCATAAACGCATATAAATGAGAGGCGAGCTGTAAATTTGAGATAACCATTTGTTTGAATGCGCTTGTTGACCAGGGGACCGCGTTATATACAAATATGAATGTATATACATAGGTCATTCGGATAATACAGTATGTTTTCTGTCATCTGTCTGGGCGTCAGAACGTAAATGACCTATGTACATACATATTTGTATATAACGCAGTATATATATTATTCGTTTGACATATATTTGCTTGAAAGCGGCAATGTAAGCCGACATATTATAGGGTTTCCCAACAGTCTCTGTGGCAGTATAGATGTTGATTTTCCAGGGTCTTCCATGACCGTATGCACTTATTTTGAAGTTGGCAACAAATGATTTTTGTTCCAATTAAAGGAGGGGGCGGAAACGTTTTATTTAGGAGTGAGAATAAATTTCTAAAAGTAGCTCTTCCGCGTTTTTCTACTTAGTTGTGCAAACTCATGCAACACATGAAAATACCGATTATACCAGCGTGTTCGCGGGAAATTCTGCATTATCTGAATGACACCCGACTCAAGCTAGTGAGAAGCAAAAAGCGGGATTAAGGAAAATCATAAAAATTCGATACTTTGTTATGTCTTACGCTGAGCTTGTTATTATGACCAAAAGTGTACGCCCAAAACATTACGGCAATAGCAAATTAAATGCCCATTCGTGCCAATATGATGGTGCTAGGTGACGTAGTTGTCGCCATATTGAACGTGAAGACATGCATAATTGCAAGCATTTTGGCCTGCTTCAGCAAGCTGTTTAGAACGTTAGGTACATATTTTCAGGTTTTGTAGAACTGGGCATGAAAGGACTAGGCCTCTTGGAAAATGTGTACGATTCTGAACGTGAAAGCTTCAACGTAAAACAGAACAACTATGGCTTTGAAAAAAACATAGTTACTTGACAACGACGTAACGCAGCACCATCGCGTTGGTACGAAAATTATGGGCATTTAATTTGCTATTGCTATATATAGGGTATCAGGAAGATCTCGCCCAAAAACTAAGGGGCTTGGTTAAAATCGGTGAGAAGATCAATTTTGCTTATGGAAAAGGGAGCGAAAACGTTTCGTAGAGGATTGATTTAAAAACATTCTGAGCTGCGAATTTAGGGTGGCTGTCCGACATAAATTTATAAAATGCGCGATTGTGAGAGAACGCATCACCCAATTTATTAGTCAAGCATACCGGCACATTCCTGAGATTCGACATCGTCTGAAGTCTATTTGTAAGATTTTAAGAAGAGTTCACAAAATTATATCATTGTATACAGAGTTCCTGATCTAGCTAAGGTCAATCATATTTCAGACGGTGTATAATTTCCTCTGGAATGCGCCGGTATGCTTGATTTTTCTCGCACAGTCGTGCATTTTATATACCTATGTTGGACAACTACGCTAATAACACAGCTTAGAAACATTTTTATCTCACTCCTATACGAAACATTTCCGCTTTCCGGTCCATTGGCAAACATGATTATCTCATCGAGTTTAACCATACCACTGAGTTTTAGGCGAGGTTTTCCGAATGCCCTGTAGCTATATATATATATATATATATATATATATATATATATATATATATATATATATATATAGCGACAACACTGCTACTATATTAGTATTTTAAACACTATTTTAAGGCTCGAATATATTGTGTCGCTAAGTGGATTGGAAATGCCTGCGTAGGGAAATCTCCAGGAGCAAGAAACGCTCCTGGGGAGCCTTTCTCGAAGAGCTGGAGGATGACCCATGGGGCCGCCCGTATAAGATGGTGCGGGGTTTCCCCCCCTTCAAACGAAGGGTGGAGCTTACGTCGGAAGAAACCCGGGAAGCAGTCATGGCACTCTCCCGCGGCACCCGCCCTTTGACCAAACCCCGTACTTAGAAGACACAGGGGAGTCTGAGGACAGCATACCAGAGGTAACCCCGCACGAAGTGCTCGCAGCGGGTGAACGCCTCAAGCCGGGAAAGGCACCGGACCCAGACGGGATCCCCGTCTTCGCGGTAAAGCTCTAGCTGAAGGAATACCCAGAGGCGGTGGCCGCCGCGGCGACGGAGATGCTTTGGACTGGCTTGTTCCCTATCGCATGGAAGGCCGCAGACCTCGTGCTAATACCTAAGGGCCGGCTCGTACCGGCCCATACGCCTTCTCGGCTCCCTGGCCAAGGCCTTCGAGTCCATCGTCGAGGCACGACTCCGAGAGTTCGCGGAAGAGAACGGCCTCCTTTCCGAGGCCCAATATGGGTTTCGTAAAAGTCGCTCCACCATTGCAGCAATAAAGAAAATCCAACTAAAGGCCGAAAGCATTCGCGACTCCCCGCCCGGACGCCGAGATATATTTTTAGCAATACTACTGGACGTGAAGAACGCTTTTAATAGCCTCTCGTGGAGAGTCATCCTCGATACTCCCCTTTTACTTAAGACGGATTTTATCGAGATACCTACATGACAGGATTATCCACTCACACGACCAAACATTTAACACGGGAAAACTTACCTGGTCCTGACACTAGAAGGATTGACAGATTGATAGCTCTTTCTTGATTTGGTGGATGGTGGTGCATGGCCGTTCTTAGTTGGTGGAGTGATTTGTCTGGTTAATTCCGATAACGAACGAGACTCTAGCCTATTAAATAACACACAGAATCTCGTCTTCTGTGGCGTTCCTTAATGGGATCAAGTGTGTTTAACACTTTGAAACAGAGCAATAACAGGTATGTGATGCCCTTAGATGTTTGGGGCCGCACGCGCGCTACATTGAGAGACAAAATGAGCTTTCCAGTCTTTAATAAGGCTAGTATTCTTTGAATGTTTTTCTTAATGGGGATAGAGGATTGCAATTGTGCCGCTTGAACGAGGAATTCCCAGTAAGTGCTAGTCATTAGCTAGTACTGATTACGTCCCTGCCCTTTGTACACACCGCCCGTCGCTACTACCGATTGAATGGTTTAGTGGGATCATCTGAGTAGATGTCCATGTACTCTGTACGTGTAATATTTGCAATGGAGATCAAACTTGATCATTTAGAGGAAGTAAAAGTCGTAACAACGTGCTGCGGCTGGGGGATCTCCCACCCGGGGTCGAACTCCTCGCCTACGCTGACGACTTGGTCCTCACCGTCCAGGCCCGGACAATGGGCCAGCTTGAGGCGCGTGCAAATGAAGCCCTCTTTGACATTGCGCACTGGATGCAAATAACGGGGCTTACCCTGGCCCCCGCTAAAAGCGAAGCTATTCTCCTGGTTGGTCAGAGGGGCTTGCCCCCGCCGCACCTTGTCCTGGAGGACCAGGAGATTGCTGTAGTCAATACTACAAAGTACCTTGGGGTCTTCCTGGACCGGGGCCTCCGGGGTACTGAAGATCGCCAATAGTTTCGCGCGCCTCATGCCAAACACCTACGGCCCTAAACAAACAAGAAGAAGGATTATTATGTCCGTGGCCGAATCAGTCGCCTTATACGGGGCTCCGGCCTGGCCTATCAACGCTCTGAAGACTTAGGCAAATAGAACCCGCTTACGGCGGGCTCAACGGGTCGGAGCCCTTAGGGTCACCATGGCGTACCGCACGGTTAGCACAGCGGCGGCGCTCGTGCTCGCGGGCACTATTCCATGGGACCTGAAGGCAGAAGAGCGCCGCCGCCTGTGGGGCGACCAGAGCCTTAAGAAGGAAGAGGCACGGCAACACACATTGCAGCTATGGCAGGGGGAGTGGGATGGCCTGGCGGAGGGGGAACCAGGTGCCAGTCTCCGCAAGCTGGTCCCTAACATCAAGGACTGGCTGTACCGGCCCGATGGGGAGCTCACCTTCCACACCACCCAGATTTTGACAGGGCACGGCGACTTTCAGTCGTACCTATTCAGGATCGGGAAGGCCCCCAGCCCCACGTGCGTCCACTGCGGCAATGGACTCGAGGACACTTCAGAGCACACAGCTCTGGCGTGTCCCGCATGGGCGGAACAGCGTCGCGCCTTGAGGACTCTAATGAATACGCACATTTTTCATCTACGCGACGTCGTTCTGAAGATGACAGAATCCCTGGAACACTGGAACTTGACAACAGCGGTTTTTAACAAGATTTTACAAGCTAAGACATCGGCCAACAAGCTGCGACTTTTGCGATTCCCTGCGGCTCCCAGAGACATTTTTCGCCAGGAGTAAGAAGACTCGCCCCCTCTGACTTTGATGCATGCGCAAGCAGTTCCCAGTCAGTTGGGGGACGGGGACATGACTGCTTTTTAGTGGGTTGGAGCCCCACACTACCAGCCCACACTTGCAGGGACTCCCTGCAGTGGTGTCCGTGTGTGCAACCGCATTTTCCAGTTAGTCCTCTAAAAAAACAAAAAGTGGATTGGAAACTGGAGGAAACTGGAGACCAAGGTGTACAGGGCGCGATCCACCTACTTCAGTCGGAGGTTGACCGGGTGTTGGCTGTCCCCGGGGGTCAATTATACGCTGTAATTATTGATTGTAGCAAGGCTTTCGACAAAGCCCCCGTCACTTCTAGTCGATTTATTTTGACAAGCAGCAATAGGCGGTTATTTTCAAAAAGTGCTATCCAGCTTCTTTGCTGAGGACCGTCTTGAAGCAAACATAAGAGGCGAGGATACCTTGCAAGTGTGTCAGAATGTAGGTACCCCTCAAGGGGACCTTACGAAGTTGCTTGACTTTTCATCTCAGACTTACTTATCTCAGAGTGTGACCGTCATGCATGCGGGTGACGTAGTAGTGGCCCGTAGTGTTATACCGTTGGGGTCAGTTACATTGGTGACTGAGGCCGGGCGTCATTTGCTTCTATTTATATAGAGGTGAGCAAACGACGTTGCGTCTTTTTGAACTCAAAATTATACCAGTGTTCAGCTACAGGCAGGATGTGAGGCCATCTTTACGCGGCAAATTTTGCACAGCCAGAAATGTGCCTATCATTCGCTTATTTGTGGCGATTTTTGTTAAAGTGGCAGAAACAATAACCGAGATCTCGGCACAGTAGTGCAGTTAGATGTGCACCTCACCAAGTTTTGGGATGAAGTGGCATACATTCGGCATGTGTACACATTGTGTAAAATACATTCACAACGAAAGGACATTTATGGTAGGTCCTTCACGTTTCGGCGGTCTAGCCATTCCACCAATATCACGGGGAAAAACTGGCTATCTTAAGATACGGACGTGAGTTGAATCGTCGATTGGCCCCCTCTAGTAGTGCAGATATTTCCACTGGCGAGTGAGTATTCATTGAAATGAAACACTTTTCGTTTAAACTCTTATCTGGGAGGCTCGAATTTAGCCTGGAAAAGCCTTGCATTTGCGTAGAAAGAAAGGACTTGCAAGAAGTTCAAGTAACGGAGAGAGGGTTGGATCGAGTTTCCGGCTTTTCGTGGTTAGTTGCTATCCAGTCGGTTATTTGATGAATGATTTCTTCTAATGCAAGGGTCGGAACTAGCGTTGATATGTGTCTTCCAAACAGAAATGAATGCTATCGAAGGTGTACCTAGTGTAGATCTGTTAGCGGTGCCCATTCTAGAAGACCTCTTCTCTCCTTGCTGAGAGAGCTACTTTGTCGTCTAAGATTTGCTTACCGCATTGACGTCCTCTCCCACAATCCCCTACTTATCCTGCGAGAACTCATTCTGAATTTTAGTTCTTCAATTAAGTTAGTAGTGAAAGTTGCTGTTTGGTTGTTGTTCCTGTCATTTATGCACATTAGCCACAGTGTCATTTGGCGTGGTACGCACAGGACGTTCCAATGTACCGACCTATGTATGTGTGGTCAAAGTAGCACTGTCTATAAATACGGATAAGTGTTACTGTGGGGGACACCCACCTCGTAATATTAGAATTTGTAGTACAGTAGTAGTAGTAGTAGTAGTAGTAGTAGTAGTTAACTCATAGCAGGAGCAGCAACAGTGCCGGAGTGGCGGTTGTACCAGCAGCAGTAAAAGCTGTTAATAGTACGTTGCTTTAATAGTAATAGCAGTCGTTGTCGAGCTGTAATTAACGTGACGCGTAGGACGACCCAGTACAGCCATAGAAGGCTGGCAAAGCAAGGTGGGAACAACTCATGCGAAGGAATAAACAGACAAGCGGACAGAGCAACGAGCGAGCGCGGCTCTGACGTGCTGCGTACTGCGATGGCACGCGGCGCATCGATCGGAGATGGCTGGCCAAGTGGCGCTATCGAATCGATGTCCTTTATTATTCATCACGACGATCGTACTGCAAAGGATGCGCCGCTGGTGATAGCGGCGCATAGTCTACGTTTTATGATGATAGTGTACGCTTTGCGGCTGTTACCATCATCACCATCATCACCATCATCATCATCATCGCGCACAAATCGAATGAATTACCAACCCCTGTTAATCACCCACGCTCTAATCGGTGGCTGCAAGGCTCCCCACAGAAGAGTGGTACGGCTACGCAAAATCAGCTGTACTCATTTTTTCTTTTTTGTAAGTTATGCATTTATGTTGAATAGAGGAAGCTTATCGCAAGGTGTTCCTAGGCCGCACCTCTCCGTGCAAGAAGCCTGACAAGGGGCAGGGCGTTTAGCCGGACAAGAGCCAAGGCAGCCAGATTAGGATGGCAAAATAAATTCGGTAGATTGATGTCATAGATCACTTGATCACTAAAGACTTAAAAAACTACAAACGACCTGAATAATCTCTTGTCGAGGGATTGGCCAGTTGGTACGTACAGCAACGTCTCCTACCTCGAAGTAAGCCCTATAAAGAAGAGTTCTTATATTTTTCGAGAAAAACTCGGACGACTCCATTACTTTCTCACGGCAAAATATGGCGACACAGGTTCAAGAAATATCAGGGAATTCGGAGAAGAAGTCGATGTGATGCCGTCGCGCCTAGTTTAAATAACAATGCTATCTCACCGCAAGCGTTTTGGTGGCAAATCGTCTGCCAGAAGACTCCATGCAAAAAGGCGGCGGCAAGCTTAAAAAAGCGGCCGTACAGCCGAAAAGGCCCCAGAGTAAATCAGAAGTGGTACACAAAACGGGAATTATCTCTTGCTGCATGACAAGTCAGAAAGGGTCCAGAGCAAATGCATCGCACGATTGCTTAATGTCCAGATTGCTGCCACCCAAGGCATAACAAGAAAAGAGATACAATTTCACCGACGAAAACGACCAGGAGGGAATCCGTGTCCTCAGATTACCTTTTCAGCCTTTCCAGGTCCGACACCTTAATTATCAACCCCTGCCGGATAAAGGCCTATATAGGCACGACCACACGCCTGCTGACAACGACAGGGGTTTCCAGTCATCCTTGCGAAAAAAGATCGTAGGGTCACTTCTGGTAAGAGTGTGTTTTTATAGCAGCTCCAGCGGAAGTGCCAGAAGCGCCCGGGCACCTAAGGACTTCTAATCCGGAAAACAGAGCCTGAATAGACCAGTCTGGCGGTGAAGTGACGTTCTGGGTTACTCAGGCGCTCACGCGGCACGGGGATTCTCAGTCTTACCTTATTCCAGAATTGGGAAGCCACATCCCCACTCTGTAAGCACTGCCAACGCAAAACCGGAGACACGCAAACCTGTCGTGCCTGATATCGACCTCCCAGCATACGGGCCGCAATTTCCAGTTAGTCTTCAAAAATGTTTGTGCAACTGTATCTTTCCTTTCCCCCTACGACACAACACACACCCTTCTCTTTTGCCTCTTATTTACTCGGGTACGTAAATAGAGAATAGGTGCTGAAAAAATATCAGACATTGTTATTATTATGTTCGGGGTCACGGGGCTAATGAAACCTTTAAGTACTATGATTACAGAGAAGGCATCTTCATGGCGAAAAAACATTTGTACGTATAAATCGTTGTAGTTTAGGGGTCAGAAATATGTGCACTGGCCGCATATAGACGTGCGTCATATGCACGCGACAATACGGTTGCACTCGCGATCCGAGTTGTTGATGTTCCTATAGCTGCTAAAGTTGTTTTTGTCGTGGTTGTTGTTTTGCTTCCCTATTCGACGCCACTTCGTTTCATGAGAATTTTCCCTCATACCAACAACGCAAGGCAGAACTGCCCCCCAACTGGCAGTGAAAGTCGTCGGTCACCGATGCTATTTGCAAAACCCGCTGGGATGAATCTGTTGCAAATACATTAGAGACATTGCAGCGTCGGACATGCCTGTTACTTTATGTATCACTATCATCATCATCATCATCGGCAGCAGCAGCCGCAGCAACCAGCATCCCATCCTCATCATCACTAGCAGTAACAGCATCATTATCACCATCACGCCAGAGCGGCATTTTTGTAGACCTACATCGAAACGGCGGTTTTGCTGTTGGATTGCCCATCGCTACTGTTACTACTTCTTGACCTCCATCGGGGCACTTCCCCCTCTCCCCCGTCCACGAGCGCAGCAGCAGACAGATGATGCACCGAACATCCCGTATGTACATACGGCATGTACGTACACTGGCCACCATGCTTGCGGTCGTCCAGGGAGAGGGAACGCCATGACGATGAGGGCGGTCACGTACAATCCTACAGGGGCGTGGGCGTCGGCGGCTGCAGTTGCTGTTGCTGCTGCTGCCGGCGCTGCGGCTGCATCTGGAGCTGCTAAATGCTGGACCACAGTATCCGCCAACCATAGCGCTGTCGAGCCGCTGCCGCTACAAATGCAGGTGGTTGACGAGTAGATGAGGCTAAGCTGCGCTAGGCTGGAAGTTTGGCCGTCCGCCGGAAACTTGCCGCGCTTGGAGTATAGCCGGAGGCTGTTGTTCCAGGGCTTCGCGCACGTGTGGCGTGCAGGCGGACGAGCACGCCTGCACCTGGCCTGTGTGTGGGCATGCAATTGCTACGAAGCCTACGAGCGATAGAGCGACACTAACCAACAAAACTGCTACCAGTAGCAGTAGCAGCAGCAGAAATAACGGGTCCCAGTCCTTTTGACTGTTTTCTGCGATTTTGGCTGCGGCCGCTGCTGTTGTTGTTGTTGTTTGCTACGTCGTAGCAACTGTTGGTGTGTTCGTCGTTGTGTCGTCGTATGAACGTATACGGCAACGTTCGGTAAAGGCGAAGTCGACACTACTGCCCGCAAACACTACTTCCTGTTGTCGCATCGCCATCGCATCAGAGCTCTCCACCGTTCCACAGCTCTTCCTTGTTCACTCTTTCTTTCCCGCGCGCCCGTTTTCTCTTGTTCCCGGCTCTCGCCATTGGTCCCGGCTCCGGTCGTAGGTCCCGTCTATCCACGTCGTCGTCGTTGACTCTCGGCGAATATGGATACTACGGTCGCCTCGGAAGCCAAGGTAGCGTTCTCTTCGTATTCCACACGCGGGCTTTTCGCGGTCAGGCGTGAATTTGCATTGCGCACATTGACAGCGAGCGGGCCGGGCTCTCGCACCGCCCACACCGCGGGCGCTGCCCGAGCCGTCAGCATCGCGAGCGTCGGCCCTCGGCGTCAGGAGCCACGGGCCACGGCCCACAACAACAAACGCATCGAATTGGGGCTGGACTGCGAACAGGATGGGATGCGTAGCAAGCAAGACTGCTTAAACGCAGCCCCTCGAGTTGCTGTATGTGTCCGAGCAGAGTTGAAAATGCTCGAAAAATCCGCTCGAGCAGAACGCCGACAGCCGGCAGGCCTGGCCGAAGGCCGACAGCCACCGAAGGCCAATCGGTAGGCCGGCTTGCTGAGGGGTCCTGAGATGTGAAGACCACTATGCCCTACGACTCGCAGAAGCATCCTGAGCGATGGCCGTCGCGCTCACAGTGGTACAGGAGAGGTAGAGGTCGTGCGTAGCTGGTGAAGCCGCCGCCGCCATCGCTCGAATGCTGCATACTTGAATGTTTGGAAAACAGACTCTTCTCGTCGGGTTCGCTATTTCGCGCTCGGCATCGACTCGCCGGCGCAGGCGTTCGGGTCGGGTCGGGTCGTATCTCGACTAAACCGACCCGACCCGCATCGCACAGCACAAACATATGCATCTCGTACACGTACACCACGCAGCATAGCAGCTAAACGCTACGCTGGCTAGCAACGCTAGCTTTTGTAAACGTGCCCGGACGATCCGTCTTGATACGCCGCGGCCTGCCTGTCGATGGCTGCAGGCGCGCGAACATGAGCATGGGCGCGCTCGAACGCGGCAACACAGCAATTCGCGCCCCGCCTTTCTCCAACACTGCCGCGACTCGGAGCGGGAGAAAACACCAAGAAAGGAAAAAGAAGAATGGAAACCTACGCCGTGAAAAAGCCGTTCCCCAGCTACGAGTAGTAGTAGGTCAAAGCTAGGCAGAGACAAACAGCAGGGAACCGAGACAAAGAGGGAGGCAGAGCAGAAAGCCGCTGAAGAACCTGAGAACAATCGAAGCCATATTTTTCGCTCCATTTCACTTTGCTGGTCGACCGATCTTTTCGACGATCTTATTGTTGTTGTACGATTCTGCCACACTGAACACTTAAAAACAACGACCTATGGCGATATATATATATATATATATATATATATATATATATATACGAGTGTGAAAACCACAGTGTAACAACGGTTCATGGTTTGTATTTTAGCGGCAGGTCTCTTTAGCTTGTCTCCGTGATGTCCGAGACTGTGGGTGATATACGTACTTATTAAACACGGTAGTTCACGAAGGATTTTTTTCTTGGAGCGATGTTTAAGATTACCAGTGTTTAGTATGGCTAACGTGTTAGACATATATATATATATATATATATATATATATATTTATATATATATATACATTTTTAATTTAAAATGTGTGATTCATACACGAAACTGCAAATTCACAATGCTTACAATCTCGTTAACAAAAATATGCAAAATGCGTAAAAGCACCAACATTATATATTTCATACTTCTACACTTCTTCTTTTGATAATACCTTAAGAATTCCCCAAATAGAAATACCATAACAAAGAATTGTCACTAATAAGAAGGCCCTCAACAGGCACTCCTAGTTGCCGTAGACGACGAATAGATGCAATTACAGCTAGTATTTAGGCGTAAGAACATCTAAGTGACAAGGCGAAGTTGGGCAAGGCGAAACAACGTGACATCAGCTGTGACACAGATTTCGTTTATTTTTCATAAGTTGCCATCTAAACGGAGTTCGCTATTGGATAGATGCTGGCTGCACATATTTGCTATTGCGAGCAGCAGGCTGCCATCTAGTACGTATTGGGGGGTTGTGGTATTTACGGATTAAGTAAGAGATCTAAGTGTCAAGCTCGGCGACAACAGGAATACCCGTAGAGCGTGCTGTGCCAATTTTAATTTCCCTAGAGACTCTTGGGGTTCAATGCAGGACGCCTTCCGCTGCATACATTGCTACCAGCCATAGCCAAGCTCATCGACCTTGACGGTATTTTGTCATGACAAAAAGAGCCACACGTACTATAGACACAAGGACCGACACACCGCTTACCCATATGTACGAAGTATTGAACCTCTTGTTATTACTGTCATCACAATTGCTTTTTGTAAACCCACTTACAGAAAAGAACTCCCCCTTAAGGTAAATAACACAACTAAAGTAGTAAAACGAAATATCAATAATAACAAAAACTCAAATTCTTTCTCGAGATAGAACTCTCATTGGAGCTCTGCACGCTTAGTCCAGCGGAGTTCCAAGTGTTTGATCTCTTTATGAAAACTGATCGTGGATCATCCGAACGTGAAACATCTGCCTCCTATGTTTTGTTTTTGTGTGCCCTTTTTTGGTCGACTAGTGCACACTATATATAGGAAAAGGCCTTCTATATACTTTTAAGGTATACATTCTCAAAAAAGCATCTCGAACTGTGCAATCATTGAAGCGTCGTATTCCACCATGATAACACCCACCCGTACACAACGGTAGCGACCTGCCGGAAGTTATTAGATTCTGCATGGGACATTTTCTCTCACTAATCTTACAGTTGTGGTCTTGTTCCTTTAAATTATCACATGCTACGCTTGCTTCGGAATGATCTAAGATTTTCGAAATATAAATATTGCCCAAATAGAGATACCCTAGTATATATATTTGGACAATATAATAATAATAATAATAAGAAAAATAATAATAATAATAATAATAATAATAATACAGAACACGTGTATAGTAATTTAATTAATTAAATAATAAACATTTTAGGAGAACGACAATTCAATATCAAAATAGAAAAACTGTGCGGAAGTTAAATAGTAGTGCAGTAATTTTGACTAGAGTAAAGTCAATCAAAAGTAAAACTGATACCGTTAACAAGAGGGGACGCCGACAAAAATATTTATAAATCGTATTTTTACCAAATTTCAAATGATTCATTAAACATCCTAATCTACTTGTACAACAACAGTTAACAACATTTTGGTCTCTAATGAGTACAGGCACTAAATAGATTTGCACTCTTCTTAGAGCATTGTCTTTCTTTCTTTTTCTCACTCTTTCTCTCTCTCTCTCTCTCTCTCTCTCTATATATATATATATATATATATATATATATATATTTGTGCATTCACATACGTACATAACATATGAATTCATCCATCCTGCACGCACCGCAGTCGCGAGAGGCGGGCGCTTTTAGAAATCAATTGGGGTACGGCGTAAGAATGTCTGCGGCGGAGGAATTTGTCGTTCGTTAGGCGATCGGCAGGTCGAGGCGCTTGATCGATCGCCTCGCATCCCTTGCCGATGCCCTAAACGTCACAAGGGGGAGCCGCAGAGTGAGATCGCACAACTCAGCCTCGAAATACAGTCGGAGCTTAGCCGTTCACAGCCGTTCACAGTCGGTGGTGAAGTCCCTTCTCCGTTAGCTTCACTCCCCCCACCCCGCCCTTCCCCCACCTAGTTCGATGGTACAGCGCCGGTCAGACCAGCCCAAGCCGGCTCCCATGACTCTCCCAACTTTTGCGTCTACCGCCCCAGCATCATCACCGTCATCATTTCATCATAATCATCGTCATCGTCGCCATCATTATTATCATCGCCATCATCATGCAGACTTGTCGATCGACTTGTCCCCCCCCCCCGTCCCCCCGCACCTTGTACTACGGGTGCTATTGATGCCCCCCTGCCCTTGTCGCGGATGCCCTCGCAGCGGCGCAGTAGTAGTAGTAGTGATAAAAGTAAAATGAGAGCAATCCGGCACGTTCTTAGGCCGTCGTCACACCATCCCCCGCTGGCGACTGCACGCGGGGGGGGGCGGGGAGGCACGCACGCAGCGTAAAATTGTTAGCGTGACAAACACAGTTAGAACGTGGATATAGCGGGGCTCTGGGGTTGAACGAACGCGGCTCTGAGAGCGGCGGGTGGGTACTACTTGTACATGCGGTGCGCGTTGACGCAACTCTTGAAGTATAAACTACGCCATCCTTTACGCTTACAAACCCAGCCAGCTTCCGTTGGAATCCCGTATCTCTCATTCCTTCTCAGTTTGCAATCTCTCGTCCTTTTTGTGATACATCGCCCCCCCCCCCACATTCTCCCTCCCCCCCGCTCTCTCTCTCTCTCTCTTTTTTTCAGTGTCACACGTAGAGAACACCATCATCAGAGTCTTTTGTCTTGCTATATAGTTCTCTCTTTCTCTCTCTCTCTCGGAGGGTTGTTGTCTTAGGCATTGTTCGAACGAGTGGCCGCCAACGTTCACCCGATGTCGCGGCTGCCGTCTTTCGACGATTCGTCTAAAGTGCACATGCACGCACGCCACAAGCATGGACGCACGTCACGGAGCGCAACCGCAGATGACGTAGTTTCCGTTGGTTGCTGCTGCAGCGGCCGCTGCTGCTGGTGTTGTCGCTGAGCTCGCTGTCGTCGGCGCTATCGTTTGCGTTCGCTGCGCGCTCTGCAGCTCAGACTCAGGGTTGCTTGCGAAATTAAGCATGCGAACATGCGCACCCAGATTAAGCTAGCCTCGCCATCAGCTCAAGCTTTTACTGTGCGTAGCCAACGAGGCCGGGCGGGACTCTCGAGCAACATCAGACAGACGAAATATGGACGAATGCAAAATTGAGCGAATTAATTTGCATTGTCTCTCGTGGCCTATTTAGCCAAATCAGTTTGCCCACTTTCGCTCTGCGCCTCGTATTATAAACACTGCAGGTGCCTCATGTATACACTGCAGCTTGACCAAAAGCACATTTCTTTACCACGCATACCGTCAAGTAAACCGCTGTTTTTGGTCATTTGGTGTCGATTCTTATAGATCCAGCTATTCCAGGCGCGTGGCATTACCGCCGGACTTTTAGTGAACTCCGCGTCGACCTTCGGAATCTTATTTTCTCAGACGGAGCTGCACTCAGTAAACACCACTGTTGTCGGCATGTATTTAGCCTGGTATCCTCAGGCCACAAACGATAGAGATGATGCCGAGAAGTAGGCACGCCGGCTCCGGCACGTACTGTGGCCCGCTTTAGATGAATGGCCACAATCGAGTCTACACCTTACCTTAAATCGCGTTTGTCAGATAAGGCCATGTTATTTGTAGTCTGTAAGAAGCCGTCAGTGTTATTTTGATGCCAAAGGGGTTAATCGCAACATTCAGCAACACTTTGTGGTACATCAAGGGACCGCACGTTCTTTTATGTACCCGACAAAACTTGCTTCCTGGGCCAAGAACGTAATAATAGTAATAACAATATGAAATTTCTAAAATGATTTCCAGTCTGTAAATAAATACATTGTACTACTTATATAAACATCAGATCTTCCAGGCCTCGGGAGCGTGTCAGGATTTAAGAAGGTCGCAAAATTCAGGCTCAGCACGTTGCCGCGTTGAACTTGCAATTTGGCCACCATTAGGCTTTTATTTAACATGTTCCGGTGCGGACACAACGAGGCGCAAGCGCGATAAACGGTTGCAATTCATATCAAGCGTCAATCTTCACCTAATAGTAAGATATCGAATCTATCCGGCCATTTGCCATCGTCAAGTGCCTCCGTTCTAACACCAAGGGTGTTATTATTGTTATTATCATTATTTTTACTTTTACTATTTTTACTAGTACCGATGCTTCGTGGGCTCAGATAAATACTTTGAGCGATAGACAACACACCATGCTGGTTGATCTTTCTTGAACACGCTATTTGTGGACTAATAAATAGCCGCAATGCGTAAGCAGGACACTAGTTTCGTTAAAGGCGGCAGCAATTTCTTGTTTAGCACTACACATAGATCTTACGTTAAATATATATATATATATATATATATATATATACTTGGGTGTATTCCGTTTTGGCCTCGTTGAACTATGAAATAACTCAGGTCAATAAATGGCCAGCTGGCGGAGCGGATGGACCGGTAAGATGGCCACTGCCAAGGACACAACTCTCTCTATTGCTCAGATCATATGCCTTAATGACCCTTTGCGGGTGCATTCTCCAAGCACATATTTCATCCAACTGGCCACTTACTGCCTTACTACGAAACGGCAGTGAGTATGATCGGTATTGCCAAACCTTCTAGGCGGTCGTTGATCAGACGCTCAATATATGTATATTTGCAATTCATAAATATATATATATATATATATATATATATATATATATATATATATATATATATATCGGTAGCTAAGACGTCAGATACATTGCTGGCGGCGGTGGTGGTGGTGGTAGGAGGGTTGGGTGGTTTGAACAATTGCTGCGCTTCCCGGGGGTGGGCGGGGGCAGCCTGGTTGACTCTCTTCCTCGTAGCTGGACATCTGGCTGCTTTGTGGGGTACGCGATCAATGTCCAAGAGACGCCGACGACGATCTGGACAACGACTCGGTCGGCGGCAGCGGCGGCGGTCTAATCAGCACTACTGTTCTACTGATTCCCCCGTCGAACCCCCCGCCGAGCTTCTCGCCAGGACGGACCAAGACGAGATGAGAGAGCGAACAGGAACGAGCTGCTGCTGCTGCTGAGCCTGAGTCATCGTCCGTTGACATCAGTGTTGGACCTCGGCGAGGTAGCGGTCATGGCGGCTGGCCAACCAATCTCATGCAAAAGTCATTTGTAGCTTGTTGTCCGGTCCGCCGATCGAGGGATCGACCGGGGGTGTTTGCGCCAGGGGGTCTGATTTGGTCGAGCCGTCTACATTGCCAGACCGGCCTAGTCAGCCAGTCGGCGGCCATTACATACATACGTGTACATAGAGACGGAGCGCGACGTACAGACAGACACACACAGACAAGCTTGCTGGCGGATGGACATAGAAGGCCTGGAGGTCGCCAATGGCTGTCATAGCCGGTCGTCGTCAGTGCTACGGGTGTCAGTGCTACCGTTCTTCTACCGCAAGAACTGGGCCGGTACTGGGGCTCGTGCACCCCACGACCACGAAGGCCATCCCAGTCAGCACCCTAGTCAGAGTCAGACACGTCGCCCCTTGCCCCCCTCCCCCACACACACAGACACAACTCGCCCCTTGACCCGCCCCGCCCCCCCCCCCCCCCCCCCCACACACACACAGACACAACTCGCCCCTTTCCTTCCTCGTTCTGCGTTTCCAGCTCCTGTTCGTGCCATGTCTTGTCTTCGGTGGCGCGCAGTCCTGTGGAGTACAGGACAGCATGAGAGTCGGTGGTGATTATTGCTTCCCGGCGGCGAGACCTTGCTCGCCAAATCCAACATCTCATCGTCTAGCCAAAGAGCCAACCGTATGGTCGCCTGGTGCGCGGTGATACGCGGTGGGTGGCTCTGCATTTACGAACACAAGTCCTCAGCGTGAAAACCACTACAACTACTACTACAACAACAACAATCATCTACTGTCACCATCGTCATTATCATCATCAGTATATCTGTCACAATGGTCGCTTTCCCATCATTACCGTCATCATCACCGCCAACACCACCGTTACCACTATCATCGTCATCGTCGTCGTCGTCGTCCGCATTGTCGTCACAGCATGCACCCGTAGAAGTCTAGCTAGCTGATGGATGCATTTCTCTAGATGCATGAGAGATCGGATCGCACCGGTTCAGCTGCCCCCGTTGCGGGCTACGACGACCAGCGGTGTGGTGAGTTGCCCGTTGCGTGTATCAGGTAACCAGCATCGAACTTCGACGAGCCTCGACGTACCATCATCACCCATGACAACGTATCATATTGTGGAAATCGGAGCTAGACCCACAAACAACTAGGTGCATGCACTGGCCAGTAACGCTAGTATGGCAGCAAGCAACGCGTTGACCAAACCTGGACGCACCACCACAACAACAACAACAACAACAGCAACATCAACAATAATAAATATGACAACAACAGCGTGGTCGTACTAGCGAACGTTAGGCTAGTAATAAAAAGGGGCCATCGTACGTCAAAATAAATGTTCGGCTGTCTATATATATACATATAATGCTGTCTATGTACATATAATGTCTGTATATATATATATATATATATATATATATATATATATATATATATATAATGCTGTTTAGAACAAAAGCGTTAGCAGAATAACCAGGCTTTTCTTCTTGCGGTTGCGCGTGGCTGATCAACGATTATCACCGCCGAATGCGGCACGGAGCAAAAATGGAATCATCGGGCCACCTTCTCGCCAAATCTGCAGTTTGCGCCCGACTTCGTTGGCTGATTTAAACGAGCCGATGCTGAGGTAGTCATGGAGAGCTTATTGCGCCACACACCACACCGCAACACCCACACAGACATCCAGACACCAGTCAGCGGTAGACCAGCACACAGCGGAGTTCAGCATTTGCTTGCCACTGAGGAACCTGTTTGTTTCCTGTTGCAGCGGACTGAATAACAATGCCCTATTTCTTTGCCACGTGTGTATCGCGCTGCAGACGTAAGGTCAAAACGCCACGACATACCGTAGAACATATATATATATATATATCGTATCTGACTTTGTGAAGAGACATAGGAGGTGTAGCATAAGTGGGAGACTTGTCATCAATGAAATACCACTACTCCTATTGTTTCTTTACTTACTCAATGAAGTAAATATGGTCTTCCCATGTTTTAGACAAAAGCATAGTTATTTGTGTGATTTATATTGAGGACATAGTCAGGTGGGGAGTTTGACTGGGGCGGTTCATCTGTCAAAAAATAACGCAGGTGTCCTAAGGCCAGCTCAGCGAGAACAGAAATCTCGCATAGAGCAAAAGGGTAAATGCTGGCTTGATCTTACCTTTCAGTACAAGTGTAGACCGTGAAAGCGTGGCCCCTCGATCTTTCAAGGGGCAACTTGCAAGAAATGCAAGTTGACGCATTGCTTGTCAACATTCTAAAAAGCACAAAAAGTTTTGCTTTTTAGAATGTTGACAAGCAATGCGTCGTTTTACCAATACTAACGATAACGATAGTAATATTCGTTATTTCGTGCTAATAGCTATGGAGACACTGGGCCGATCAGCGGCGGCACGGTAAGGTTTATCCGCGATCTGGCGAGTGGAGGGAAGGCAGACGACGGGAACCAGCGCGAAGTGGATTATTTTATATAACTATTGTCTCTTGCAGTGTATAGATGCGTTGCCTCTTTCGTAGTTGGCGCCATGGGATGAGTAACACCGGTACGTAAATCCTTTGTAATTAGCACAAGTTTTGTCACTCGAACTACACACGCGTTCACTCGAAGCCGTCTAGCAGGCGAAAAAAAATGTGTTATTATTATTATTGAATCCGTAACGGAAGAGTCAGGTTGTCCTCGGGCGAGGATGTCGCCAAGGCACTTCGCACCTTTCCATTTGGTGCGGCGGGGGGACTCGACGGCCTCACGCCCGACCATCTAAAATGCCTTCTTCCTGCCAACGGAGGTCACAACAATGTGCTGGAAACACTCGCCAAGGTATGAGACATCATACGTAATAAGCAAATTCTGGAGGCTGTAAGAAGCGTCATATATGGCGGATGGCTCATCACCCTGAACAAGAAAACCGGGGGATACCGACCCTTAGCCATTGGCTGCACTCTGCGTAGATTGGCCACAAAGACCCTGCTTTCCCAGGTCAATGTGAAAAACAACCATCGATACATATGAAGAAGATCTTACTAGCTGTTGTTGTTATTACCGTTGCTGTTACGGATTGTTGTTACGAACGACGGAAGCGTCTCGATAATGCGATACGCCACTCTGGGTTAGCGGCTATTAGACGAAGAGTAGTGGTTGGGGTGGAGGGGGGGAGGGGTGCTGTGGCTTCTAGCGTCAGCCGTGTTCCGCCGAGATTAGGTCAGTGTCGAGATCGGACGTTAGGGTCAACAACAGACCGTGAGGGAGAATCAATGGGTGAGAAAGGAATCAAGAAATTGAGAGAGAGAGACGTAGGGGGAGAAAGAGTGCCCCAGACATCCATCGTTGTATCTCTCACGTTGCACCACCCTGTGTCGGCGGGTCGCCGCTACACTGAGCAGCATGTCAATTTAGCGCTCTCGCTTAGCCTATCGAACAACAAATATTTTCCTTTTGATAAAGAGTGAGTATGGCTCCCGGGGCCGTCACTGCTGACTGACTGAACTAACATTTATTTCTCTCTCGCGCTCCTCGACAAATTCTCACATTCGTTCACGTTCTCAGTCTACAGCGCGCCCCGTCGCGCTAAGCCGATTCGAAAAATCGCTACTCTATCTATTATTTGTTCGATTGTGAGCGTTGCGCGTTGGTAAGGTGTGTGCCTTGTGTCTGGTGAACGCAACTCTATGGGCAAGTCTGGCCAGATAAATTGTGCAGCAGTCAAGGATGTATCGCTATACTCGGCTCGTTCAACGCCGTTTAAGCTGAACGCTGATAACCGCTCCCTATCAGCGCAAGTCGGTGTACAGATGCATGTATGTGTGTATCTTTGTATGTATGGATATAGATTGATCTCGATATATGTTTGTCCGTCTACTTATGTCTTGTCTAGTAACAAGGCCGCCACCAAACAGAAAGAAAAGACTCGAAGCCGAGGTGTTGAAACCGAAGTGCCAGTCTCCGTCGCGGAGAAAGTTGAGATAATGGCTGGTCCCGTAGTAGTAATAATAAGAGACCTTTTCTCAGGCAGTGAGCAGACTAGAGGACAAATATAGTACACTAACTGTGTGTATTTGGGACGTTTGCTTGGATTGGTGCACGTGGAAAAAACGATCACAAAGTTGTGAAATGTACTTTCGATAGCCTGTAACTGCACGTAATGCTATCCTCGTCATTATCACCACCGTCGCCGTAGTCATCCATATCTAAAACCCTATCAAGAGAAAAAATGAAACGTGTTCACAACTATTCAGTTCATCAGCGCCGTAGAACTGTGTGTTATAATTATCAATTACTCATGTGGCATTCACTGTCTTCAAACGACAGAAAACAACCAAATAGAAGACAAACGACACATTGTGCACAATGATAACTACTCACGGCCACTAGCGTCTTGAGCGAGTCATTTTATGCGGCCTGCCTTGCCAGAAGGCAAGCTGCGATGTTAAAGCTGTGTTGATTCGACCAGGTCAATATATATATGTATATGTACGAAATATATAAAATATTTCGTACACTATATACGGGGAACTTAAAATTGGTAGTCTCTAAACGTGTCAACGAAGGAGACAGAACTTTACACTCTACGTCAAGAACCAAACAGGTAGTCACGTGACCGGCCATATTAGCACCCCTTTTAGACCTTTCCGACTTTGTTTTAAATTGTTAGAGCTATTTAACTAAATATAGTTTCCATAAAGTAGTAGTAGAAATATCGCTTCGCTAAGATTTCTCACCTGTGAAAAAAGGAAAAACACTAGAGATATACTTTCTACGAGTAGGCGCTTCAAATGTGCATGGAGAAATCATCTTCAATTTGAAGAAACAAATATGAGGACAATAGACTGCAGTATAGAGGTTCCTTAAAAAGCGAGAGTGTATTACAACCATTAAAATGAGATATTTTTTTTAATAAGAGAATACTAATAAGGTAGCCGGATGCATGTGTGTAATTGAGCTAATAAACGTATTGCATTTGTAGCGTACATAAAAACATCAAATTACGGTACTAGCGCAAGGGAAGGGAAGCCACAATTGTTGTGCTCTTATTATTATTCTCCCTATCAAATAAATTGCGTAACAGCTCTAATAAGCAGCTTTTTGCAGCAGATGTCGAGGTAACTGCAATATCATACTGTTCAGCCATTCTCGGTTAGAGACCTTTCGATATTTGACAGTATTGAGGCCGTTCCGAAAAACGTCGACACGAAAACTTTATCAATGTCTTTTGTAACAATTTTACTAGAGGTTCGGACAAAATATCTGTAGGTTTTCAGGCCAAAATGACGGGATAGCATGGCAGACAATGCAGGCTATATTCACCAAGTCTTTATTTACGTACGCAGCCGTGCAATGTGGTACAAAATCATGATAGTCATAAACAAGAGTAGAAACATTGGGATTGTAAACTCCATATGTAGGGATGTTTGATACAGGTGGATCTTAGTTTTGACCCAGGCTACTGACGAATTCGTTTTTTGGCCTACCTCCGCGTGTCATGCGCCACACAAAGTGGTAATCTCATATAGCCCTCTGTTATTATTGCTGTTGATTACTGGCCTCCGCGACGGTGTCTTATATGCTAGGGGCTACGCTAAAGGACCTTTAGTGTATTTGCATGAAAAGCTATTGGCGTACATCTTGCGAGTGCAGATCAAAATTGCCCCCTGCTAAATAAATATTGGATGCATTTGTGTCGGCAGTTAATTATAAGGTAGGTCCGTGCACAAATTGTGCTAATTTTCGGTTATACAATCTCTAATTCAGAATTTATAGTATGACGATAGATTGTTTATTAAAAACAGACTATATTAAAAATTAAAAAAAATATTACTACATAGCATTTAATTGACTGTTAAAACGTATAAGGAATAAGCCATTATTTAAAGGATAATGTTGAATTATAATCTTTTAGTATATTTTAGTTGAAACTCTAGCACATGTTTTCAATATTATATATATATATATATATATATAATTATAGATGTAAAATTAGATAATTTTAGTGAAATGACACATTCACATTTTGAATTTAAGAAATTAAAAAAACCGTAGTTACCTTAAATTATATATAAATAATTTCTAATTAAAAACAATTATTATAGTATTATTATTTAATTAAAAATCTTATATTAATAGCAGCTTCCTTTCGGTGTTGCGCTGGATTTGTGCAACTTATTACGGTTTCCTCACGGCGACACAAAATACTGGATTTGCTACTAGCAGATAATGAAGAATTAATCGCTGATGTTACAATGCATGAATCTCCCGTAAAATCCAACCATCTGGCCGTCTCCTTCAAAGTATCCGAAAAAAAAAACAAGTACGTAACAAAAATCCATCTTAAAACTTCTATAAAGCTTACTATAATGCAATGACTGCGACCCTGGCTACCATCAATTGGCGTCTCCTCATTTGCGCAATGCCAATTGTATGTGGAAGCCCAGAGCAACTCTTACCTAAATATCATGTCCGACCTTGTAGAAGGAGATACTCCAAAAATGGTCCAACGGTCGCCCCCCTACTACAGGATTATATAAACAAAGGCGCTCGAAAACTGAGTAGTAGTTAGTAGTAGTAGTTTCCTCTCGAAACCATAAACGCCTCTCGCGTAATTTGGCACATACAGCATTGCGTTGTCGGTGCATGGAGCAAACTAATCTCGGCATCCGTGATGCAAGCGACTACTACTTCATTCGGCGTGCAGGCCGACGTCTGTAACAACAGTCCGTCCGGGTAGCGTGCCGCTTATATATATGGCATAAAAAGGCACCGCAGTAGAAGGCTCAGACACAAGGCTGAGGTTGTTGGCTGAATTACTTCAAAAGCGTACAACACATACAGCCTCAGAACGTCTCTCCACCGGGAGCACGAAGCAAAGTACCGGCGGTGTGAGGTTGCGTCGCTGTCGCTCTCGGTGTCGTCATCGGTAGATGTGTGTAGATCGGCTCGAGTTGGTTGGACTCGAGCGCCGCTGAAAACATGGCCGGCTTGGACGCTCTATGCTCGTCTTGCATTGCCAGAGCATACCGTCGTCGTCGTCGTATCGTCGTATGATCTCGCCTAGCACGTCCTGCCCCCCCCCCCCCCCCCCCATGGTTGAGGGGGGAAGTGAGAGACTGCTCGCCACTAGAGGGCCTTGAGGGACAACTAGGGCCTTAACCCGCTGCATTTGCAACTGCCGCGTGTCAAGTTGGCCCAGCAGTTGTTTGTCCTTTGGGACTACTGCCACTAACCGAATGTCGCAGCTAGCTGGCTGGCCAGCCGTTCCACGTCGAATCCACGTCGCCTCTACGGGCTACTACGCCTGGGCCTGGCGTCGTATGGTTGTCGTGTGGCGTTTGGTGTTTAGGATCAAGGTGCGTGCGTCGATATCCGCAAAATCCGTAGTCAGTCACTCAGCAAGAATCACCCAACTCAACAAGGAAGCCGTGTTGTATACACGGGCATACATATATGTAGTACACACATGCCCAACTACGAGATGGCCGTTGTACACGGCGCACAGGTGGATCGATTCACGAATGGATTATTGCCATCGTCCGACCAGCGCTAATGCACTTGCCGTGTAGGCGGACAGATGTGCAAAGAAGACTCTATGAAACTCTATGAAAGCTGACGGAATGGAAGGCTGCGGCGGAATTTGCCTGCGCGCGTCGCGTCTTCAGAATAGAGCGCAGATAAGATAACTGTAGTACATTTCTTCTAACTGTCTACTCACCCTTTGTACTGCTTGTATTTTCATTTTATTTGTTAAAAACCGAATTGTTATACAGACGTGCTTGCCGCTAAATTTGATTTTTTTTTATATAACGTGCCACATGATCCTACACAAGGATGTGCCGCACCGTACGCCGAAATGTGTGCGTGTCAACATGTTGAAGTTTCTATCATTTAAGTGTTCATGAATTTTTGCTATCTGCTTCGTCATAATTTATTCTTATGGGCCGACAATGACATTTGCAGACACTCGTAATAGGCCGAAACTTCGAAAAGCACTCCCTAATATGACTGGTTCTGGATTGCATCCCGCGACCTAGAAAATAGGTGCGTTACGTACCAATCTGGATCAATTGATCTTGCTTGGACATCAGTTCTTTAATATTAACAACCTAGCTGCGTAAAAAGATAATTACAACAACGTAAATGTTTAGCAGATTGACTCGAATAAAGAGAAAGACGATTTTATCGTCTCTCTCTCTCTCTCTCTCTCGTTATCTATATCTATATATATACATATATTAGACTATATATATCTATGTATATATACATATATTAGACTCTTATATTATTTTATGCGTAGAGGAGTGTGTTACAATCCTAGTTGTATTATGATTGTATCACCCGCTAGCCTTACGTCTATGATACATTTGTTTGGTGCTTGTCGTGGTATAAGAGTGCAACACAGCCCTACTAGGCAGGATTTTGTCCGATGACTGGGCTTATTGAGGACTCCAATTACGACACTATTCTAAATGTAATAACAGCAGGCGCCGCAAAAAAGCAGATACTACTTTTGCGTTGACTAGAGTGCGTTATGAGTAAATAAGGCACATGAGTTATTTTTAGTAATTTATCCTCATTTACTGCAAGTGCTCTCTTGCTGCAGAGGCGATGGGAGCTCAGCGTTCCAAACGTCCCATAGTCCGGCTGAAATGTGCACGCCGACCGGCTTCTGGCAACCGTAGGTTGAAAAGCAGGAGCTTGAGCCATTGTTTGCGGATAAACGCTACACCTCGCGCAGGTGGGTGCGATTTATCCCCATCGGCGAGCCAAGCCTGTAGCTTCGAATCTGCCGGCGACGGCTGTTTTGGCTTCTCAACGACCAGCCTGCTTCTCCCTCGATCCTCCCTTCTCTCTTATGTCCTTTTATTCACTTGATCTTCTGTGTTGTGTTGTTTCTGTCGCTCCCTCCGACGGTTTTGCCCCAACAATGATTGTTGATTTATTTTCTATAGCAAAGTAAATTTTCCGAAACCACAGCGCAGAAGCGGCAGCAGCAGCAGCGGCAGAACAATGCCAATGACATACGATGAATGCCTGGATCATTCTGGCCCAAAGGTGATGACGGCCATGGTTGAGACAACGCCGTCGGCGACGACAGAACACGGTAAAAGAAATAATCGAAAAGACAGTATCTGCCCGAACATGATAATGCTAATCATAATACCGAGAGACGACAGACGGACGATCTGGGCCCTCCGGCCCACTATCGCGATCTCAAAGAAGCCTGGAACACTGCTGCCGCACTTCATAATGCTAATAAGAATTGCTGTTGTCACAATCATTATTAATGCATGCTATTCAGTTACAAGTGTGGTATTCAATGTCCGTTCTCGTCGTTCAGTCAATTCAAATGTGTCTAATTGGACTAGGCGTTTATAGCCTTAGGGGGCCAAGCAGTCCAGTTACAGAAGCTGATGCAGGCGGCTGTATACGTGCATCAGTCCGCAGGTTAGGTCAGCAGAAGCGGCCAGGGCCGCTGGCTTCTACCGCGGTCCCATACTCAGCTCAATATACAGAGATCTGACTACCTCCTAACCTCTCTCTCTCTCTCTTCGCTCTGTGTGTGGGCTGTGGAGGTTGCTGGCGCAACTTCTGCGCTTATTAGAGTTAGGCTTTCATCGATCTCTTCTCGTCCGATTCTTTTTCTCCGAGTGTTCCTGTTTTGTTTTTGTCTCCTGGCTTGTTTAGAGCTGTCGTCGTCGTAGCGTTCTTTTTCTAGACTTATCTTTACACAGACCTTCTCTCTCATTCTATATCGCTTTCTGTGTGTGACGCTTTTCTTGTTTTATGTGTTTTGTAAGACATATCTATGTAGGCACGCATGCGGATACGTCGCGCACTGGTTAGTGTGATGAAGAAAATGAGTCTTTAGAGGCGACAAATTCAAGGCCGCCATGGCCCAGCATTGGAAAGCGTGTTGTATTTCCTAAGTTAGCACCGTATTCAGAAGATCAAATGCACACTAGATTGACGCTAAAGAAAGAAATCAGAGGTGACCTATCTCAAAACAAACTTATGACGCATGTGTGAGCCGTAGGTAAAATCGTTGTTTACAAGATATAAGCGCATAAAGTTCATATCAGAGCGTACTTGGCTAATAATAACATGATAACCTAATACGTATTTAAATCTACCTATATGCATACATATGCATATATGATGCAATTTAGCTTTATTCTCTGGATAACCAAAGCTTATTAGTGCTGTGCATGCGAGACGGCTGCAGCATTGTGTCACATTGAAAGCGGGTTTGGTAGACCAGACGTGACACTGAATTTAAACTGCAGGTTATACCAATTGCGCAATGTAGATGGCCACGGGCGGCCTTTTAGCCCAAACTACTTGCGTTTCGTCAACAAATCGTTGATAGCGGCACAGAGGAGCAAACAAAATAAGTCGAAGATACGTATCCGCCAATCTCCTACCACCTCAGCAATAGCAGAGACATTACTACCCTACTGCGGTCTAAACGTAGACTATTAAGTCAATAAGTTGCTTTTGCCCCTAAGCGCAAATGTCTTTATCTGAAAGCAAATAAATAATAATATATATATATATATATATATATAAGTACAACACACGAAAAGATCATATTGGCGCGCATTTTGTCAGATGTTTGCCTTTCAAGGCCTAGGCGTATAAACGAAGCGACACTATAGTACGCTGAGCTTCTCAATTGTGGTACGGCCCTTTGACCACCCTCTACCTCCTCTTTATTATATGCGCGTCGTCTGTGAGTATATAGTTCGACTTGCTACTGTTTCTTGATACGCGTTTCCGTAACAAAGGGTGCCTTCGGCGTGTATAGCCGTATATTTACCATAGTTCTCCTATTTGTGGAAAATTGTCGCTGTTATTATCGCTTTCGATGTGTTCCCAGCAAGCCTTTTATTCGAAAGCTGCCCGAATGCGTGAGAGAAGGCATGTGGAGGAGGCCGAAAAAGGAATAATTGACGAGCAACTGTTACAAACAATCCTACATGGACACCAAGCCGCCGTATGGAGCGCATACAGCTGCCGCCAGTTACAACAGGAGAAACACGTTCGGGTGTCCTCAAAAACCTCGCTTGAGTTCGCTTTCTGTTACTATATGAAGGCAAAAGGAGGTGGCAACAAAATAGCGCGAGAGCCAGAGCGAGAGTGAGCAAAGCTGGCACAAATACGACGAGGACGGAGGGGGTTATAAACCGCAGAGAGGCCTTAGGCTCCCTTAGGTAAGTTTTTTCCTCGTTACGACTGCTTATTGCTCCCGATTGCTCCCCTGTGAAATACTTTTGCCACCCCTGTCCCTCGTGTCGAACACGTTCATATCGCATAGCCAGTTACAGGTGCGCAATATGAACAACTCGATAAAACTCTGCAGGCTACAGGCAACGTGGAGAAGAAGGCAACCACCGAGGCAAAAAGAGGAAACAATTCTGAAATTGAAAGGGAAAGCAGAAATCCTATCATATTCATATCGTCGCCCTTAGATATGGTACATATATATATATATATATATATATATGGTGGTGCCGCTACGGCTTTTACTATACTGCTAGGACGTAATAAATGGGAGATAAGTGATATGATGAAACTCGTTGCATTTGCTCCTTGTCGCTGTGAGCTGTCTGCTCACTATTGGGTGGTGGGTGCGTATACTGAAAAGCACAATGAGCTAAACTCTGTAATGCGAGCAAGACTTGAGAAAATAACAGCACTAGTAGCACAATGAAAACAATAATCATCTACAACGTTTCCGGAGGAACATTTAAAACACGTCTCCGTTAACGATTCGTCGCCCGTTGTCAGTGGTAACCGTAGGAGTGATGGTGATGATGACGATTAGAGAATAACAATGCTGAGAATGATGATATTGATGCTTGCGATGCTCATGATTGCCCACTCGTTGTGGCGTGCAAGGAAGGCGGGCCAGCCTTTAAAGGCAGGCAGTTAACGGCAAGTGGCAGAGGAGAAGAACATGGGTATACATATTTCACCTGTCACGTCACGATAACATCGCCCTTGTCGGCTGTACTACGCCCGGTCCTGTCCGGGGGCGGAATTTGTTGCTATACCTCGTCGATGATCATTGTCGTCGTTGGATGCCTCAAAAGACCGAGAGAAAATAAGGAGAGATAGAGGGAGAGAACGCGCGATTGCGAGAGGGAACGTGAAAGATACATAGATAGAGAGAAAGATGGTGCGTTAGATAGAGAGAAAGGTGGGGAGTATCAAGGGGAGCAGGCACAGATTAAAGTCGTGTCGTTCGACACAACAGCTATCCAGATATACTACATACTACAGTACATGTATATAGAAGTGGCCGCGTTTGACACACATATATATATATATATATATATATATATATATATAGGACAATCGGACACATTGGTTCAGGAACGTGCCCAGTTGCTGGGTGCTTTGGGGACTAGTACCGGGGTGTCGCCGGTTAGATCGCTGTTGTTGATCGAATTTGCTCTGAGCGACCCATAGCGAGACAGTTGAGAGTTTTAAGGATGCCATACTATAGCGAGACAATTGAGCTTTTAAGGATGAAGCGTCCCGGACGGACTACTGTACAGAACAAGAATCTTCACTATCCTTTACGATTCAGCGCTTTATACGTTTCCGTTAAGTCATTCAAAGTAAAGTGTACGTTAGTAACCCGAACTGAAATATCCATTAACAAACTTAAATAAAAAAATTAAAGCATGCCATTTATGTAAGTGGGCCTGATTTATATGAAAGCGTGCCAAAAAGAAAAATGTTACCCAGTGAAACAATATGCGTAAATATAGTTACGAATTGGCCTTTTTTTCGGTCGGTCTTTATATATGCGTTCCCCTGACAAAATACTCGATACTCTGCGCCGAGAGGAAAATCGATAATACAGTAGTTGATTGTCAGATGTTTAACTAAATTTTTAATTATGTGGTGAGAGCTATCGTCAACTTCATCGGCGCCATTACCTTTATAGTCGCCGCTAATATTCGTCATTGTGAATTGGGCTTATTTATTTGTTGGCCAACCGGCCTGCTGAAAAGCTTCTGAAGCTCTGAAAATTCTTGCTGTAAACCGTACAGTCGCATTTTGCACAAAAGCTGCCATGTAGATGCTCCTTAAGCCGCGAAAGACGTCAATCTGCTAGAAATTGCATTACTACTACCAAGCCAGAACAAGCGATTTTTATTCTAATCGCAACATGCGAATCTAACACACCAACTGTTTTGCCGTTCGACCAAACTCGGTAAGCAAAGTCGGTGGTGCGTCTATCTGAAGGCAGTTGCACGCACTAAACACCAAAAAAAATCAATTTGCTTGGCGCAGGCTTCCAACCAGTTTTCCTGTACAAAAAAAAACATTTAATTGACTACACTATTCGTTCTCCCGTATCTCAAGCATAAAGACACAGTGACGGCGGGTTCTATGTCATCCCAGAGCGAGCTATAGAACTGCCGGCCTGAAATAGTCCATCTTTCTCTCACTGCGCGTATATATAAGAGAGATTTATATAGCCCCGGACGTCAATGCGTCCACTATCCTGCAGGGAGCCCTGTTACACCACAAACGATTGATAACGTTGATGGACAGAAAGTGTATAGCCCCTATGGGACTGGGATACTTTAGATGTCAGGAAGGCTCGTCCGATGATGCACGACGTTGTAAACCCATATTCGTCTCTATATATATATATATATATATATATATATATATATATATATATATATATATATATATATATATATATATATATATATATATAATATATATAGTGTAAATACTTAGCGTGGTGGTTCAGTGGCAAAACTGCCACTCGTTTGGATGCTTGTAGTTCTGACAGTTTTTAGATACGGTAAGGTAAATACTCTACTGTACGACTACAAATACTGATTTAAAAAAAGGCACAATTGAGTATATAAATGAAAAATTCTTTTTTCCGTACGCTATACCTGATGACGGCTACTGCTAATTTCCACTTACGCCAATATAGCTCTTTGTGAACGTTTGTTTGCATCGAAGCTCACAACAACACAAGAATGCGAGTAAAATCCTTCTATAATATGCTTAATTTACTTGCCTTCAATTACAGGCTTTTATGATAGGTAAAGGCTAATAATGACAGTGAGGAAATTGTTTCTCTTCTAAAGAGATCCCGAATCAGATAACAAGGGCGTAATAAAATCAGGCCCCATAATCAAGCGAATACAAAAATTATTTTCTTAAGTTGAGTTATTGAATTCCTACCAATTTCAAACCTTTCGCAGGATCTCACAGCTTTGCACTCCTGAAATTCCTGGCTTATATGTTAGTAATATACTAATTTGAAATAATCAACGATTCCAACTCAGCCGGATTGTGTATATAAGACTTAGAATCAACTGAATAATATATATATATATTATATATATATATATATATATATAATTTAACGTGTATTAGTGTTCTAAATTATACCCTTATAAACGTCTACATAGCAACGCGTGTGATGTTTCATGGCAGGTGTACTCTGGCGTTGTTAAGGATGAGGTTAATCTTCCAAATAAATGACTAAAATAATTTCTTGGTTACACGCAAAATGTATTATTCAGAGATCAGCTCAAACACTTAAAAATAACTTTGCTAGCAAAAACGTTAGATTTCGATGAAACGAGATCGAAAGACATCTTTTGACTGTATTACTGAAGACGGGTCCGTAAAACGAGGTGAACGCTCCAGGCCACCGCATCATACAATTTTGGGGTCGATTTCGCAAGTACAATGAAGTTAAATAAGCAATAAAGGAAATGTATGTGCAATTTATGCTTTAGCACTGCAGATGTGACTAATAGATAACCACTTATAAACACACGCTATGTGGCATATTTAAACAAAGTATATCCCCTACATGAATTAATTGCCCACAATTTTTTTTAACGAACATTTTAATTACGAACCAAAAAATAAAGAAGAAAATTAATGCTAACAAGGAATGCTCTGCTATATATATATATATATATATATATATATATATATATAGGGAAATGTTAACTTTTAAACGTTTCAGGAGCGTGCTCCATGCCAAGACATCTCTCTATACTAGCCCCAACCCAATAAAAAATTGCCCTACTGTGTCTCTTAGGGTTTAAGTGACAAAAACTAACTACCGACTGAAGTATTTGATATTGCGTATATATATATATATATATATAATACATTTGTCAAACGTGATTAGATATTTTCCATACGATATTTCTACTCTATTAAATTTATTCAAAAACGTCGCTGTCTGCAGCTTAGTGGTAAATAGGCTAATAAGCATATACATGTGTTGAGACTGTCTGTCGCGTCGAGGATTGACATTGTCTTAAAGAGAAGTCCAACAACCCTCTTTTCTATTGTTGTATGATGATGATGATGAGCCAGAATAGGTTGGTTGGTTTTCAGCGGCCATGCAGCGACCACAGAGACTGTCGGGAAATCTATGATAATTCAGCATGTCCGGCCTTCGGTGCACAAAAGATGTACCTTACGGCGAATCTAAGCACCCCGTGGAGGTCAATCTAGATCAAGTCTAATTTTGTTTTTTTAAAAGCCCTATACAAATATTTCAATTCTAGATTGGTTAGTTTGAGCGATGCACTGCAATAACGACCAAATGCAACCACTCACCAGAGTCAACGTTCGCTCACCACCAAACAAAAGCAACACAATTTCAAAGTACTGTGTGCGTCCAACAAGTCGAAACAAGAGTGCTACCTCGGAGTGTCTGACTGAAACCGTCAGGTGTTTCTATGAGGCTTCATATAGCGGCCAGCTTTGCCAGTTTTGCAAATGCATGTAAAAGTCGACGTTGATGACAAAAGACAGACAGTGATTGACTATGAGGAAGCAACGACTTTTACCACCACCACCACCCCCCTCTCACCCCACCACCAACACGATGAAAACGAAACGCATCCGGCGTTTTATTAAACGCCGATTGAGCCTCTCTTTGTTGGCAACTTCAAATGCACCGCAATGTTCAATCTTCATCAATCGAAGCTTGCCTCTGGCCTAGCTAGACGTGAAGCCATCTATCGACATGTTCATATGTGTTATGCGTAAGACAAGCAAGACTTGTGTTTGTGCGGGACCTCTGCTACGCAGCCTTGCTATCCTGCTGCGCTGGAACTGTATTGCTGACTCCGATCGTGCGTTTGGCGCAGATCGCGCTTGTTCTCCCGCTGACAAAACCTATTACCACGAGCCTAGCCGAAAAATTTCCGAAGAGAGAGAGAGAGATGAAGAGAGAGAGAGGCGATGGGATAGGGAGAGCGGCAGCGAGGTAGGGAAACGGAGCACAGAGTTAGAGAAGCAGAGACAAACATAAAGGGAGCGACATTACAACGATACGAACCGCCTGGATCACGCGCCCAGGGCTTGCGTAGCTCAAAGTGTATAGGCAAGAAGGGCAAACGCCGCATTAAGTAGACCCTTGGCAGTAGCGCTGGTGATGGTGGTGGTGGTGCTACCCACCTGCGTGCGTCTTGTGTTAAGCTCCGCACGCTTGCTCTCTGCATGCAGGTGCATCCGTGGTGCTCTCGTTGTTGTTGACAATGCGATCGAGCGGGCGGGTGGGCGGCCGGCCGGCGAGGGAGCTGGTTGGCTGACTGCAACCGCAACCGACAATCTTGCCTGGCCTACGTACGTCATACGTAGGTAGAGCCGGCGCTGCGGAGCGTAACGCAACGCAACAGCATAGCGCACCAACCTCACCTGGGACCCGGCCAACAAGGACCGACCTGCCGAGTCTCTGGGCTATCTTTCGGGATCTATCGCAAAGATTGCAGCGCAGGTTAGGAGGACAGGAGCCGTTCGCCGGGTTGATTCGCTAGCCAGTGGGATTTTTAGCCTAAACATTTTATTTACCCGAACACAAGCCGCCACTGCAGCGGTCGTGTTCAAATGCAATTTACACAATCGCTTCAACCTAGTTTGCTACGACAGTAACGGCAGAAGCAACGCCCGCGACAGTAACAGCAGAAGCATTGCCGCTTTCTTCTAAAGCCGGGGTCCGCTGGCTTGGCCCTTGCAGTTCGCTGTTGTTGTTGTTGCTGCTACTGCCGCCGCCGCCGCTGCTGCTGTTGCATCGTCACTGGGGAGCTGCTGCTGCCCCAGCGGCTATGGCCGACTAAGCAACTATTGGCCCCGGGGCAGCTAAAGCTCGGCTAACCGCAATAACGTGAGTCCCCAAGGATGCTGCTCTGCCCCTATCAGACATTAGGACGCGATGTAGGCCAGCCAGCCGGGCAACCTGAGGCCCGCATCGCCTCTGTCGAGCAGGAGTCCGACGTACGCCATCAAGGTTTGAGGTCGTTGTTTTGTCGTCGGTCGACGAGCGTACGTAGACGACGCCGGCTCGCCGAACGAGCGGCGTGGATGCCACGCTAGCTTTAACCGGTGCTCCCTCGTCGCCACCCTTTGCGGGCGGCCCCGGTTCGCGCATCGGGACGAGTCTTCCGACGCTAGGAGCCTTCTCGATGCCCGGCCGCGCCGAAGCACGGTCGCTCCGCCGCCGCTGCCGCCGATAGTCTATGCTGGCTTAGAAGAAAGTGCGCAAACGGAATAGCAAATCCATCCCTACAGGAAAAGCGTTTTCTTTTGGCATGATGTCGTTTACCAACAGTAGAACGGGTGTCGTTACCGTCGTTGATGATGGCGTTTCTGACCCGACGACAACGACTACAATAACAACAACAGCAATAGCAACAACAACCAACAACACCAACAATGCGGAAGATAACAACGACAGGGACAATGGAATCAAACAATAACGACGAAAGCGGCGGTAGAGAAACAACTGTCACGTATGGTGTGGCAGGCCGGCAACAGCGTCAGTGCTAGCGGCACAACGATTCAAACGCGGCTACGACCAAGACAATGTTTGTTTAGGCGATACGATAAGGTGGCATACGAGTTGGGGGGTAAAAGGAAGTCCAGGGCCGATCGGCAGGTATAACGTCAAGTAGGCGAGCAACGCGGACTAAGGTCGTCGGTCGTCGTGGGCGCTGTTGAGCGCCGCACTCAAAAAGCTTTGGCTAGCCTTGGCAACTAGAAAGCCTTAGTCCCCCTCTCGACCTCTCTCATGCCAAGCGCCTACTTTGCGTCGTGCGCAGTTTGCTACAACACGGCGAGATAGAGAGAGGATACGGAAGGTGGCGAGTGCGGCAATGGAAAGGAACCTGCAAAGGCTCAGAAAGCTGTTGGAGCTGTAGCAGTCACCACAGCCGCCCATAGCCAAGAAAACGCGCTTCCTGTTTTTCGTTTCTACCTGTCCGTCTTCCTCCACGTTTTCTCTGTCTGCCCTACTTGCGCTCTCACTCACCTTTCTTACCTTTACCTTACCTACAAAATCTCTGTTTCCCCCGTAGATAAACAATACATCTACCTACCCAGAGTATCGTTGGCTTCTCCGTAGGCCTACGTTGTGTGGCCCCCACCCGTGTGTATATATGTCTGTACACTATTGTCTTATCTTCTTTTTCTTTCGCATGAAATAGGATGACTATGCCCCGGTGACTGGACGTACCGCGTCTTCCTGCAACTGTACGCCATGCCGCATGGCCGCAAGCGATTGCAACTCCTTCCTGTAAGGATTCCTTCCTGTAACGATTTTGAACAAGCTCGTATGAAATTCCTTCGAGCGTGTCATAGTCGAGGTCTCAGCGCTTCGGTCCGACCGCCAATAGGGGCCAACGACACGACCTGTTGTTCATCTCTACATTGGTGTATAGTATACAGGCCTGCGGAAAAATTGCAAGAGATACGTAAAAAACGATGGTGTTAGTTTTCCGCGTGGGGAACTAATTGGCTTTTATGAGGGGCACTGTCGGAACCAGTCGATTACGTTCATGTTACCATCTGGAACTCACTTTCAGAAAACCAAGACTCAAACGTTACATCGGTAGCTTTAAAATAACTCTCGCAGTGTATGTTTGTATATGTATATATATGTATATATGTATATATATGTATATATGTATATATATGTATATATGTATATATATATGTATATATATATATATATATATATATATATATATATACATATAACCAAGTTTTCAACTTCAATCTAAGAATGAACTAGTGAACCGATCTTATTCATCGAAACAGTACTCTGCATTGTTAGCCATAGCCATCCCTTATCTCTAAACCAGACAATCGATTCCCATGACAAAGAATTCTGGTGTCTGCATTCCAAGCAATGTTCCCACGGTTTGTTTTCATTGCTTCTGGTGGAGTGCATCCTTTTCCCTGTGATATCTGAATAGGCGGTAGTTCGATGATCTGATGTCCAGGGAGTACGGTAGATGCGGCAGAATTTCCCAATCAAAGCTCAATGAATTATAAATTAATTTTTGTTGCAGTTTAACCAACAAAAAATGTTTGATCACAGCACGGTACGCGTTCTCGCAATAACCTCCTCTCAAAAAACCGCGGCCCGTTATGAGTTCGTTAACGAATTTTTTGCTCGGCGGACGGCCAAATGGGCGCATGCAAATTACATGTTCGTACAGAAGTACACATACTGTGAATTATACATACATGACCCTATTAAAGTGTAGCACACACCCTTTTTATGTTACAATACAGGTGATTTTTATGTATGATTCTGCTTCACTGTCACTGGAGAGTCTAACATGCTACAGTTACACAACTTCCTACAAACGCAATTCAAAACCAATCCGCATGATACTTATTTTTGTTACTCTGGATGAACATCTTTCGTCGGCGCTGTAGACGGCATAAGCTTTTTGAAATTGTAGACAAGCGATGCTACCAACTTTTTATTAATGCGTATATATATATATATATATATATATAAATATATATATATGGATTATTAAAAAAAATTAGCATCGCTTGTCTACAAAATTACTAAATTATATAGCGCGTATGAAAGCTAAAGAGCCGCTAGCTAAACAAACAGACACAGCGCTAGCTGTAGGGTCAGGTTCTTTCCATACAAAAAGGCTTGTTTTTTTTTCAAGAATATCGATTTATTGGAAAATCGACATACGTGCTTTTCGAGAAGAAAGATATGCCTGTGAGCTATGTCTTCATTGTCTCAAACGTGCTTACCTTTAACAATGTTTTCACTATGTATATATATATTTGGTTTTTCAATCTTTGAAATTCAAACATGGCTTATTCAATGCAACAGCGTTTTACACAGTCCTGGTAAATTTGCGGTAAATACAAATTACTGAAAAATATAGATTAAACAACAAAACAGAGAACGCCAGACAATACGTAAGGCAACATACTCGCAAGTATACACGCAAACGGAGCAGTATCCCCATAATACACAACAAATATAGATAAAGACACGTAAATAAATACACCTATCCAATCTGAGTAGGTGTTTCCCCTATACAAAGCACAATAATCCCAATTCAGGATATACCTATATCGCAGACCTGATTCAGACTGTGAAATTAAAAGCCATTGTTTTATTTCGCAAGCGAAAAAATGTTTTGCAGTGAGACATCTAATGTTTTTGGGAATGCAAGTCCAGGTTTCAGGGAGGCGGCATGCAAGAGTGTGATGACTAGACTTTGAGGATACTGCGAACACTGCAAAAATTGTTGCACACCCACCTGACATTGGACTGTAGGTAGGAACTAGTAGAAACGCGATCTCCGTAGGTACACTATCTCGTGAAAAGTGCACGCTAACATAGAAACCTAGAGCGTGTAAATTACTTCTACCGTGAGTAGGTTAAATCGGCTGAATAAGTCACGGATCAAATCTCCTCGAATCTTAGGAATAGCGCTAAGCCATTCTGTATTACTCTGGCCCTCCGGGGAATTCCGTCGTAGCCACCACCCCGGAGGAAGATACCATGGCATAGGACTGGTGAGAGCACGGCTTTGTAAACTAGAAGTAAGCCCTCTGTGGGTCGTCCATTTCATTCGTTTATCCCCAGGTTACTGTGAATGATCAAATGAAACAGTACTGCTTAACACTGGGATAATAATAATCGAGATAGGGATGGCATCTCAAGTTTCCCTGGACAAAGAGCCCCAGGCACCTGTCGGACTGCGAGAGCTCAATGTTTCGCGTCTTGAGTAACAGATTGCCAGGTAAGGCCAGTAGCCTCAGCGATGAACTAGGAAATTGTTTTTATTTGTATTAACAACTAGTTTGAAAAAATGCTAATTATGTTGTCAACATTTAGAAGCAAATGCAAAGCCGTATCAAAATTCCGATAATTCACCACGAATAGTAGCGTCGTATTTTCAGCAAAAGCTATCGTGTAATTCAGGTTCAGCATCTGAACTCTCAATATAACAAAATTCGGAAGAATAGGAAATATAAAAGGCTAGAGAACTAAGTTTTAAGTGGTACCGATATTAACCTGCTGCCACAAGGGCTCCATCCCACCAGATCGCGCCACCTGTCTACGTCCTAACAGATAGGACCTAAACCAGGAAAAAGTCGGCGCAAAACAACCCAGCTAAGTGAGCGCCAAAATAAACTGCGAGACAAAACTTATGTATCTCGACAGAATCGAACACCCGCTGCCATAACGGGCCAATCCGAGATCAGTCGACCTACCCCTGCAAAAGCCAAACTGGTTAGGCGAAAGAAAATTGATCGACTCTAAAGGCGATTTCCATCAGCATATATTTGGCTGCGCGAGTTCACCGTGGCCCTTATATAAAGGCGACACCGCCGTAACCGTAAAATGTGATAGGAAGTGCCAAACCTAAACGGCATGCACAACTCGGCAAGGCGCACTTGGTAAGTTCCACTCGTCGATTTTCTAGGGGACGGATGTCACTGCTACCTGATGTACAACTCGACGAACAGCCAGACGGATCAACGTTCTTTGTATTTTCTCGCCCACTGGGATAGAGGCTAGGGGACCTTGAGGAACAAGATCGCAACAATGAAAAAAAAATATATATATATCTCAAATCATTTCAGGGTGTTCAAATTAAAAGGTACAAAACGTCGTAAAAAGGTTTAATATGCCACTTTGGGATAGCGTAGTGACAAATCTACAGACGCGAAGAGAGTGTCTGACGTGGCCTGCACATGATGGCGGAGTGAAGCAGGCTGTTGTGTGTCTCGTCCAATTGACGCCCAAGTGCGTGTGAAAACATTGTGACATTCCCATTGCAAAATTTGACGATTGAGGCGCAGCGAGGTGTCCTCAGATTCAACCGGTCGATATTCATGGCCAGATGGTGACCGTACGGGGGAGATTGTGTGTTCGACAAGTCAGTAAGAAAGTAGAGTGCCCGTTTTCGTGAAGAAGAAGGGAGTTGGGTGACGACTCGAGACCAGGCCAGGCTAATACGGTAATCGAGTCTGAATTGATTGACAAGGTGAACGGCCTGGTGAAAAGTCATCGGTATGTCACAACGTGTATGTTGGCAGTGATGATGTGGGCTAGTGTAAGAATAGTATGGAAAATTGTTGACGACAAGTTGGGTTAGCGGAAGATGTGCGCGCAGTGGACTCACGGTGGGAGTAATATCTGCTTCACGGTAACGCGTATCCACACAAAGTGTACTGGCCAAGTTCAGGTGGAAGCAGGAGGTGAGCAGTCCGCCCTACAGCTGGGACATGTCGCCCTGTCATTTTCATCCGTTTAACCTGTTAAAAGAACATCTTACTAAGAAGGCGCTTCAACTCGGACGACGAACTGAATGAAACAGTAAAATATTGGCCCTTGTCACCGCCGCAAAAAATCTGGCAATAGGAGATATTTCTGGTCGTAAGTCAGTAAGATAGTTGTGCCCAGGCCTCTGGTGGTTACTTTTGAATAAAGTCTTTAGGCATATCCACAGTGTCGTATTGTAACTTTTTATTTGAACACAGTCGAAGACACATTGGCAAACTATATAATAAAAACAGGTAAATGGACCCCAACAATACTGACTTCTTTTTACTGCTTTACCGAATAGTAGACTACGCACTACTATCGGCTTTTAACAATACTGGCATGTAGAAAACTACGCATGATTCATATCGCATCGGTTGTTATTGTTGTTGCTGTTGTTGTTGCTGCTGCCAATACAAAGACAGCTTTCTGAAAAAGGAATCCTTCCTTTAATAGTCTCATTATTAGCATACAGGCATACACGATGGAATCACAGCAAGCCATCTGCAAATGTGAAGCTCTATGCCACGTCAAGATTTCGTCAAATCGAATATTAATACGCAGACACCGCTAGGCGCTTAACTCTCGTCACTCGTTGCCGAAATAGGCAGCGTTGACGGTGAGCGAGATGACGAGGGTGGCTGTACTACGCTATTGCACGTATGGCGTTACACAAATTGTATGATTATGAATATCGTTAGTAGGTGGCAGGATTAGTGGTAGCGGTGGCGATAGGATTAGTAGTTGGCAGCTTGCAGTTGGTATCAGGCTCTAAACGAGCAGACCATGCGACCAAGCAAGCAAACGGCGGGGGGATGTCATCAGAGACAATGTTATCGGAAGCAACAGCAGCGGTCGGATAGCTACTAGATAGTAGTAGTAGCTAGTAGACACATAGGTGTATAGACAAATATTCCTGACCTGACGGTGATGTGTAGTGAGTGATATCGTTGCAATCATGATGATGCTAGACGTGATCAAGCTGTCCCTCGTGGCGTCTGCTGCTGCTGCAAGCGCACGTCTGCACTCCGTGCAAAGAAAGCACGAGAACAGGTGATAGCGGATGTGGGCCATGTTTGGTCGACATCTACCTGACGGACAATGCAGGCGCCTGGCGGTATTCTGCCCTCTACAAAGGGTGGTGGCAACCGGTAGTCTGGGGCCGCCGCCGCTGCTGCTGCCGCCGCAGCACTGTCAACTAGTCCAACTGGTCGTCCCTACGGGGCTACAAAGGGACGAGAGTCGGTCTTCTTGTTCACGGTCCCCTCCTCGTCCATGTTTCACGCTCCCAGGTTGCCCTCGGGCGGCTGCATGCAAGAGCAGTAACAGGCAGGTAAGCCGCCACTAGCAGGCTAGCGCAGGCCATTATATATATACACAGCTCGCCAACGTTTGTCGGTCTGTCTGCTTTACCAAGTGCTCAGGTAGGTTTAAGAAGGATATATATACGTGCGTGTGTGTGGTCCCAATGGACGCAGCGTGATCTGTATCTGGCAGCGACATGTTGTCCATAGCGTGCGTTTCCTAACTACGCGACGTCGTGACCTCTCCGGTTGGTTCCTTCCTTTGACTGCAGCACTTCGTCTTCATCGTCTTCCTCTGCTTCCATTCGTTCGCTCTTTCGTTTTGGCATTCAATCATTTGTCTTCCCTTTGCGGTTTGTCCCCTATCGCCACTTCGCTCTCTCTATCTGCGACGCTGTCCGTCCCTTATTCCTCCCCCTCTCTATTTCTCTCTCTCTGTGTAATTCTCTCTTTCTTGCTTCATCTCTCATTTTTTGCTTTTCTATCTATCTATCTTTCTTTCTTTCTCTTTCTCCGGCCTTTTCTTGTCCTCGTTTGTCCTCCTACGGCAAGTAGGGCATTGTAGTACAAGCCGGCACATGTCCCTTCATGCGAAGCTGACGTCCATAACACCTGCAAGTTCCTTTCGAGCCCATCTGTCTTCTGGCAGTTATGGGCTGCCGCCTCCAACCGTATTCGCTAACAAGGTGCACAGCCCGTTGCAGGGCTCGTTGTTGATGCTATTTCTGCTTCTGCGGCTGGTGCCCTAGTGCGGCGACAGCGGCCGCCATCGTCGTCGTCGTCGTTGTCGAAGATGCACCTTGTCCACAGAGAAGAAGCCGCACGCCAACAGGCGGAGGACGAAGAAACAGCAGCAGCAGCAGTCGCAAAACAGGTCGAACAGGCAGAACAAAAAGAAGCAGCGCGAGAATATGAGGAAGCCTCGCCACTGCTCTGACTTCCGTTGGCTCAGCCTTCTCAAGCCATCGTGACGGGCCCACATCATTCTACATCGACCTGTAAGAAAACGCGATAAAGGAGATAGGTATATACAGAGTTTGTGTGTGTGTGAGAGAGAGAGAGAGAAAAGAGAGAATGCGTGTGGGGGTGAATGGGTATCTGTGTGAGAGAACATAGGAGGCAACGGCAGTATGAAGGAATAAGGCGGGCGGAGGGAGAGAAAGATCGCATTGTGTCGCAGTGGCTGCTGCTGAAGATGGCGACACGTGGTTTAGCATGACAAAAGCTTGACAGTGGAGCGTTGGCTGTGAGCGTCCTGTGGTTGGTTGGCTGGCCACAACCTTCTATTACTACTACTACTACTACTACTACTACTGATATGGTTCCTGGGTGGGCTAGTGCCGGGTTTAACGGGCAGCATATGAGATTCGGCTGTTGAAGGATTGGAGGACGCGTCCAACACCCCCACCTCCATCTTCTTGCTAGGTTTGGGGGGTTATTGAGCTGGCGTACAGACGGCTCTGCCGCTTTTTGAAAAAGTGGAGACCACTGGAGCCCGCACATAGCCAGTCGGTCGTACACGAAATTTTTAGACGAGAGATTCGAATAGCCTGTACCACGTGTAGCTTTAGGTATGCGCCTATCAACTACAATATTGCCACACTTTGGCACATGCCACTACTATCGACACGATCTCCATTGACGAGGGAAGGTGTAAAATACACATTTTCAAGACTTTGTGGAAAATTGAAGATTGTTAAATATTACATGCATCCTCGTCGCCTCTACTAATATAGCTTCCTAATCCTGTACATTTTTATAGTTTAAATTTGTATATAATATTCTATTCAAATAATAAAGGTCAGTCGTCATTATTTTAGCTGTGTATTTTATTTACATCGGAGGTAAAACATATATAAGGGAAATGGCGGCGCTCACAACACGGTACTTAAAGTATTTTGCATGGATATCTATGAGAGAGTGACGGTCATTGATCTGTACTATAAAAATGTGTTTGTGACAAGAATTACGGGCGCGAGACCTCCCAGGTAGTATTAGTTTTGGGGCCACCTCGTTTTTGCGACGTTGGGCCCTATAATTGTTCCTGTCGGTTTTTTTTTGAAGAGCAGTTTGCTCGCCAGTGAGCTCGCTATCATTGACGAGCTAAAAGAAAATATTCAGGGGAGATTTCAAAAATAACGCCTAAGTTATGTCAAAGACTGTATATTGTCATTAAGTTTTCGGGCTGACTTTCAGCCAAGATTTAACGTCCACGGAACTGTTTTTCACATTGCTTCATAGACGGACCCCCGTAAATACAAATGCGCAACGCTGGGGCTCGAACCTGCGCACCTATGTGTCTCCTTCGGTTGCGAGACGCAGACTTAAACCATCACGCCACTGAGCTTGACGTGTATATTGTCATAACATTGATATATGTATACATATGTATATATAAAAATTAACAGCTAAAAATACGAAAACAAAGAGAGAAAATGTGAAAACGGCAAACAATTAGCAGAAATATGACAGACGCTCCGACAAAATGAAAAATCTATATACCCGCTCAAAAATTAATTTACGGACGAAATATCATAAACATATAAAAATAGCTAATAACGCCATATACGTTAGTTAGTTGGCAGTGAGTTAAGCCGATCACGTAGTAAAACCACATACATACTTAGCCAGATACTCTATAAGCAAATAAAACAATTGCAAATCTGGTACCAATAATGATTGTTACTAAATATTCTATATCTCACAATCAAAAAATCTTGTTTTGCATACAACATTATTACGCTTGTACTTTAGGTTATTTTTAATATAATGGTATCTGCTCTGTTTTTTTCTAAATATATCAAAGCTTGGCAATAATATGATTTATTTGACGTATGTTACATCTGCCAAACTCCTAAGTAATGTACCACTCAATCCACAGTATACAGGGAAAGATGTGAAATAACAGTTAATTTAGTTTATTTTGTTTAAATCGATTGGCAAACGCGGTTTGCATGCACGGACACTACGCAGCTAAAGTTCGTCTGCAAATTTGGACCCAAACGTCTTCTATTAGTGGTCATGGTAAGCGCCTTCATAAGCCATGCCGAAGTCCCGTATACTTAGCTGCGGACATGATGATGTACCGTCTTAAGACCCAGGCCCGCAGGTATTGGGCATGAAACCTGCGAAATTAATTGGCCGTCTTTAACACCTTGATCACGTGCGGGTATCTCATTGCGGCCTTATTCCAGTCATGAAAGACTACGAGGTATCTCGATGCGTGTACGATATTGACGATCTGGTCAGTTTGCCGTAAATGGATAGCGGCACGTAGGAGGAGCGGTACAACTCTCAGAAAAGCAACGACTCACCGCTTGTTAACAAAAGGAACAATCAAGCGTTTTTACCGACCCGACCTTAACAATCAATAATAATAATAATAATAATAAAGGAAAAGGCATAGAAACTGAGCCGGAATCTTGGAGGGGCATAACACTTAAGAGTTGCCCCTATAAAATGTTCTCGGGAATAATATCAGATAGACTAGAGCATTACCTCGAAACCAAAAACGCAATACCAGAAGAACAACATGGGTTCAGAAGGTCGAAGTCGACCCATACGGCCCTGCGCCAGTTGCTGGCAGAAATTTGGGAAACTCTATCAGAACCTAGAAGACCGTTATACGCAATATTTATAGATCTTAAAGCTGCCTTTGACTCAGCGCCACGAAGTAGGATTATAGAAAAGTTAGCCTTGGAGGGAGTTCCGTATCGCTTACTAAAACTTTTAAGTACCATTCTTGGGGAGACTACAGTATACATCGACAACGGTATAGGGATTGTGGGAAGAGTAAAGCAAACTACAGGCGTGGCCCAAGGAGTCGGACTTAGCCCGTTGCTTTTTTCGGTACTACTGGGAGGGCTACCTAACCGGGTGAGGCAGGGGTGGACCCGAGAGTGGGCAAATACATCAATGTATGCAGATGACATTGCGATCTATGGCAGGAGTTTATTTAGGGTTAAGCAGAGACTAGAACGGCTAATCGATTATATGGACGAGATGGGACTTAGTATTAACTGGCAAAAGACAGTAGCAGTAAAATTTCGAAGAGGAGGTCGATTGGCGAAGGACGATGTTCTTCGAGCCAGGGGTAATACAATAAATTTTGTAAATAAATTTACCTATTTAGGGGTCACTATAACGTCAAATGGTAGCAGTTTTCGAAAACACATTGAAAGTAGAGTAGGAAAAGCCATTAGAGCGACAGCAGCAATTAAAAACCCGCAAATGTTGTCAATACATACCGCGTCCGCCCTTTTCAAGATTAAAATAGAACCAATAGGAACATTTGGTGTATCACTTATATGGGAGAAATTCGGAGAGGCAGATCTACAGTTACTAGATAGAGTTCGATTTTTCTTCATGAAGCGGGTTTTAGGGTTAGCTAACTCTTGTGGGAATAGAATAGTTCATATATTAGAAGGGGGGGGGGTCTAATGACACAGGAATTACAAGTAAAATGGGGTTTACCTAAGACGACGGCCTTCGTGGCCTACACTATGAAGTGGGGGAAAAAAATAAAGGGTATAGGCATAGGAATATACACGACGATAGCGATGAGGAGTACAACCTGGCGAGCAGCCGTATATACGAATAGGCATCTCAGTACGGCATTTGCAGCCCACGGGTTCCATCACGTGTTATGCAGCACACAAGAATTCCACAATCCTCAGGAGTGTTGTAGGTGCGCGAGATGCTTAGGCCATTGTGATAGATACCACGTCGCAGCATGTCCAGCAGAGCAATCAATAGCTGAACTCGCAAGATAAGAGAAGATCCGGTGACGCAGAAAAAACACTGATTCAGACTGATGTACTTATTTAAAATTTACCCAACCTGGGTGTTGATAAACCATAATAATAATAATAATAATTACTTACTCGGTCCCGACAAGAATGTTATGTAGACTATCATGTCAAAAATCGTTTTATATGATGTCCTATCGATGGTGAATAGGCAAGGCTACAGAGATCATTCAATCCTCGCTTGGACCACAGATGTAACCATAAGGTCCAAAACCAGTTTCCAACAAGGTGATCCACTAGGGCCAACGCTGTTTTGCCTTGATATTTCTGCTCTGGTATTACGCCTACAGAGTCGAACGGCGGATATTTTACAAACCGGATAACAATTCAAGGAACCCGGGGGGTTGACACTCAATACTTCTATGTGTGAAGTGTTAGTCATGAAGGTAATCCACAAAAGCAGGAGAGAGTCATCCAAACGATCATACCAACACTTCCCGAAACAATTCAGACGGCACGTGATGACCAAGATGTTCTGAGTGCCTCCCTTATGTGTGAAGGAATCCCACGGGTTCTTCGTACAAAACAAAAACCCCTGATAAGACTCCGCCCACGTTTGACAACTATGCACTCGTAGGCAGCGCGGTGGCACAGTCCTAGTTCATCAAGATTTAACTACATATTGCGAGCATGCCCAACTTTCAAATATATCGAAAGCATTGTTGCTTATGACGATACTACTATGGTTATTCTAGGCAAAGTGTTGAATATTAGTGTATAAGGAAGCTTATGGAAGAGAGCAAACCTTCCAATAGCCCTTAGGAGATTTAGTATGAGAAGAGCTAAGGACCTCGTCGCAGCCTGCTATGCAGTGTAATTGATTTAATTTGGCTCTTTGGTAGAGTTTTTTGTTATTTGTTATTGATTTGTTATTGAAGATGCCAAAACATAACTCAATAAGACAACTTTATTGACAGATGCGGCCATTAGGAGCCAAGTTGACTCTGGCCCTCTAAAAAAGCGTTTGAACCAACACTTTTTCGACGCTTGCAAAAGTGGGAAATCGACAAGGGATATCATGCATGACATTACATCAATAAGATAGTGTACCGTTTTTAGCGGCTTAGCGTTTCTTCAGCCGGGACGGCTACAAGCTCTGCCTTCCTGTCAGCTTAGCACCTCGTTGGATTCTAACTTCTTCCGAATGATGTGCCGGCTACAAAGATGGGCGCCCCCGTCTGTGAGCCGTTCATGTGCAAGTCATGCGGCGGACTCATGTATTTTGACGGTCTACACCCGCTATGCTTCCTAAAAAGTTCCGGCAGGCTGACGAGATACGCAGAGCTCAATGAAATAGTGAAAAACTGAAATAAGCAGGAATACCATCCACGCTCGAGCCTGATGGCGTTACCATACCTCTGCACTCACACAGCAAAAGCCTTGTCTGGGATGTAGCCGTCTCTTGCACGGCGGCGTTATCATATCTTTATTACAGCTCTGACGAGTGTGGATGGGTTGCAGAACACGCCGATTCGAAAAAGCGAGGAATGTATCTCGAGCTGTCCTGGATCTACCACTTCATTATTTTTACTTTGGAAGTACTGAGTCCTATAAGTGTCGACACCGTAAAGCTGTTAAAAGATATTGCAAAACGTAGGGAGGATATTACTGGCAACTGACGCAAAGTAGCGTTTTCGAGGCAGATTATATTACTGGCTGGTTGTAGATAAACCGCGGCTTTGATAATGGGCGCCGCGGGCTGACACAAAAGGAATCACTGATAACAGTAAAAACCTTCACTCAAAAAATTTATTTTATATATTATAACATTGTTTTTATTTATATAACTTTGCAACAGAATTGTAGGAATTAAACACTAATCAAAATGGTGACGATGATGCTGATAGGAACCATGATAATATGAATCGTATTATTACAATATAATACGCGGCAGGGCAACCTTGGTTTATGTCATTGTTTTTGAAGTTTTTGAAGTTGTTTATGTTGTTGTTGTTGCTGCTGTTGCTGCTGTTCGTGTCTATTTTTGGCCCGGCAAGTGAGCTGAGCAGGTACTGATGAAGAATGTGGTGGTGGTGGTGGTGGCGGCATTCGGCATTGTTATTCGATCGTAACCATTTAGCAGTCTGCTGCTGCTGTTGCTGCGGCGGTTGGTGGTGGTGTTGTCGTTGTTCATCGTCATCTGGTGACGGAGTCGGCCGTGCTATCGGAGCTTTGCATTCTGCTCGCTACTTCTGCTGGTCGTCTAGGTCACGTCAGCGAGCGGTGTATGTACACCAGCGAGTCAGCCCAGCCATACGAATAGTCGTAGGCTGCAGTCGTCAGCCTCGAGCCGATAGCGTGCCGGCGTTCCGTGTCCGTGCCCGTAGCTCGTCATGCTCGTTTCGCCTTGTTCACCCTTCGTTCGACGACGACGACGACAACCACAACAACAACAATAGATTTGTCACGGATTGTCAATAGATTTGGCCAATTTGCTACTGCACTCCTCTCGATGCCCGCCCCGCCCTTTAGTACGCCATCTATGATTCGTGTCTCACATAAAGCCACACTCAATTGTGCGCCGCTAAGCCTGCACTTGTTCTGTTCGACGGCGGCGGCAGCAGCGTAACGGCAGCAACGACTCCGACAACCGTCACCAGCTTTCCGAACTCGTCCATCGACGAATAAAGAACTCGAGGTCTGCTAAAGAACGCGGGCGATAGGACAATCAGGCCTCTTTCGATCTATCGATCTTCCTATGGTTCTCTCGATTTCTATCTCCCATTCCCCCCCCCCTCTTGTTCTCTCTCCCTTTCTCTCTCTCTTTCTCTCTCTGTTACTTCTGCTTAGTTGGTCCCGCCTCTAGCTTACAGACCAAGAAGCCTAGTCAGTAAATGCCGACCTACTTGTTTGTGTGTGTGTGAGTTTCCTTCGTCTCGTTCCCTAAGTGTGCATGAACGACGACCCACCATTCAGTAACGTGCTGGTGTATGACCAGCATGTCCTGCATACGGCGTGCGCCATACAAACTGGGACAACAGCAGCGACAATGGCAGACAACGATATGTTCATTCGGGTAATCGCCACCGCGCAAACTTCCTCTGACATCGATCATATATATGTACATGTATATATATATATATATATAAATCATTTTTTTTTTAACTTAAGGGGGTTGGATGGTAATGCACTATCTCTTTTTATTAAGACATCTGTGCTCCCCGTTTTTTTATTATGGTTCGATATATATATATATACAGGGTCATTCATATCGTTATGTACTCAGGTTTGGTAGAACTCGGCAAGAAAATATTTTTTTCCAATGGAAGGAGGACGCGGAAACGTCTTGTTTAGGAGAGAGAGAGTGAAATTTATAAAAGTAGTTATTCTGCCTTGTCTTTTCCTACGTAGTTGTGCGAAATCTGCGTTCGCGGGAGATCCAGTTAACGCATGAAGGAGCCGATTATACTGGAGTGTTCGGAAAATTCTGCACAACGGAAGACACTTTACTGGCTTGTGTAGCGAAAAGCGAATAGCCAGGTTGAGGAACGTCATAAAAAGTCGATATGTTACGTTAACGCTTTTTCATGAAAAATCGTAATTTTTTGGAAAATAATTATTTTCTTAATAATTAGAAAAAATATTTTCTTGCCGAGTTCTACCAAAGCTCGCAAAAAGTACATAACAATATGAATGACCCTGTTTATATATATATATATATATATATATAGAGAGAGAGAGAGAGGGGGAGCGGGAATACTGTACGGTTCGTAGTAAAAGTTATCGTTGTGGCTGCTGTTGTTGTCATTGTCGTTACTATTGCTGATTTTGTTGTTGTTACTGTTGATAAGTGGCCCCCATCACGTTGCGGAGACGACAGACACTGTGGCGGGACGAATGAGAGATGAATGACGACCATATTTCAAGCCGTTATGTTCGCCGCCTCGTGCTCGTAGAGCTAGCAGATTAAGGTGTAGTCGGTCGTACGACAAACCACCACAGCCGACACTGTGTGACGAAATGGTGTACCAATGGCATCACGTGCCGACTATAATTTGGTATTGACGTAGGTGGTGGTGGTGGTAGCGGTGGTGGTGGTGGTGGTGGTGATGCTGCTGCTGCTGCTGCCGCCGATAATAATGATGATGACGAAGAGTACCACTGTATCTGTTATAAAGACATAGTGTAGTCATTGATTTGGCATTAGATCCCATTTTTGCAATCAGTTTCTTTCGCTTCAGATGTAAAGTGGGCAGAGCGGTATCTGGCCTTACCGTGTTTGTCTACGAAAGAGAATCGTTATAGAAATTAGTTGCTATGAGGCGATCAATGCGATTGCGTCACAGAAGGTGCCCTAGCTTAGCAGTTTGTGTTGCATTCGGCAAAGTGTATATTGGATTTTCTTGTTGTTGTTGTTGTTGTCGTTTTTATCGTTGTCGTCGTTGTTATCGTTTTCGTTGTCGGAGTTGCTGCTCCCACTCTCATAGCCGTTCCAATGGAACACGTTGTACATGGGTTTTTTTTGGCGATAACAAGAGAGTTTCAACTTAGTAACGAATTCTACCCTGCGACTGGAAGCCTTCTTAAGTTAGCGATATACAGCTTGCTAATACGATTAATAATACTCGTGGAATTATTAATATAGCATATACACTCGGTATATGATAAACGTATGAGTACATGCGTCACAGGTTTCCGACATTTAGCTACGCTCACAGACACCGAGCTTGATAAAATTGCCTCGTGACACTGGACGCCGTAGGAGCATCCGTTCGATTAACGACCCGGCAAGCAGCAAAGACTTGTGTATTGTATGTACTGTGCGAAGTGCATGCGTTCTTCTATACGAGCGACAAAATAAGGGTAATTAAGAGAGTAATTGGCAGTTCTTAACATACAGGGTAATTGTTGGAAATGTTATGCTCTGCACGCGATTACGTAGTATGTCGCTTTGAGTGTTACAAACGGTGTCGATCTATCGATCCAATTCCTTGCATTTCGCCGGATTTAAGCAAATTATCTTAAAGTGACGTTTTTCATTGACGACTAGTTCCTACGCTCTCCTTGCAGGAGTAGGCATGCTGGAAACAATACGTTTATGGCCATGGCAACTTGTAACACAACCCCTTCTTGTGTGATAATAAAGGTGATATCATAGAAGTGATGTTTAAAAAAGCACTGCCTGTTTACGATTGTCTGTTAACTAATTTACTAAACCATGGTGTTAATAACCTGGTTTCCAAGATTGCTATTTATAATAACTGTCTGCTTCCTGCTACTAATTGACGATTCCAAAGTTGCTAAAATATTGCCTCCTTTCATGTGAGATTTTGCAAGCGGATATACCATTCGAGGGCGGCTTAAAGGGTTTAGTAGGAGACTTTAATTTTAACTGAGCACTGAAGCAAAATTCGAATAATCGTTTGTGCTGGAGGGAACCTTTTGAGCCTGCATATACTCCAAAGCCCAATGAATGTACACCTAGAAGTCGCCAAAGAACTTAAATCTGACCATGACTAGCGCACCAGCTTCGTAGATAACGCCGCCACACTTACAGGGACTTAACAAACTTAAAACCACTTTAAAACCTTATACCGTGTACACACGCACTTCGTTGCTTGGTCAATCATTCTAAACTCCGGCTTAATTTGCAAATATTTGTTTGGCAAAAAAGTGTGACTCATCTACGAATACAAAAACAAAACGGACTACAGCTAGAAGGCTACTTAAAAAGGTGCGTGGTAAGATGTCGTTTGGATACCAGATGCATCGTTCATATCAAACATGTAAAAATATTCTAGAGTACTAGCCGAGTTTTTTAGTGTCAACCGTACTTGGGCCAGATGTGACCGCCCTCGTGTAAAACGATATAACTCTCATGGAACTAACAAGGGACTTATTGAACATTTCTCATACTCTCGGGCCCTTTCATTAACAGACTCCTATTCATTGCGACCGCGCAACTATGCTGTGGTCGGGAAAAAATTGGCCACGTTGAAAGCAACGGCACAATAGGGCGCAACGCTTCTTCGACTTTATAAGCATGCACTAATAACAATAAGAGATCGAAGAGCAGAGTGCTAACAAGACGCTCTTCAAACAGGAGGCGGCTGTGTCAAAAAAAAACAAGAGTATGTTTATAGTGATTTACAAAAATGGTTTTGCATATTACATGCAATTGTGGCCCAATATTTAGTTTTTACACGCATCGAATAATCCGACGTCGTCTTGGGTCATGATGTTCCCTAAGGTAATTTTACACAATTATACGTACGGTAAAAAAAATGCAGCTAGAATAAAGCTTTGTACATCGATTGTCAATAGAACCGGTGTCGTGTGGTGTCGATTTTGCGCCAAACTGCGACCGATAAGTAAAGAAATTGAGACTTTTGTTCACTGTTTCTACGGGAAAATGATGGGAGAAGGGAGGTGGAGGATGAGGAGCCCACACTTCGCTTTTGGCCGCTTGCAACCCCGCTATGTATCGGCTCCCGTCTTTCTGTTCTCCCGCTATGTATTTGCCCCCGCCTTTCTTTCGTTTGCTCTCCCATTGTATTTTTTTCTCTAGTCTTTTCGCTGCCGTAGTCTGTGTACTATCCGACCCATAGGAAATTCGACGTTCGGCCAAGTTACGCACAGACACGAATCGGCTGTTCGCTGCAACGCGTCAACGAGCAGAACCAGCCTTTATAAGAAGGTAAGCGACGAGGCGTACAATGGTTAGCTAGCCGTGGCTGCAGACGGCGGCAGTACGGCAATGAGGCGACGTCATGAAGGGGTCAAGGTCCTTCTGCTCACCCATCTCCAGCACCCCTCCGCCTCGCGCTGTGTTTGCAGCGGTGACGTTTCGGAGCCAGAGAAAAACGACGCCGGACGTCGCCGTCGAGAGTCAAGGGGGGCGACTAGGGAAATCTCACAAATGTAGGAAGAAGGATAGGAAGAAAGAGTAAAGGGAAAAACAGAGAAAGACGCAGGAAAAGTCGGCTGTATGAGGTAGCTAGCAACACAGATAGAAAGAGAAAGAGAGAGATATCAAGCAAGCAAAAGGGGGAAGAGAAGAAATAATGCAGAGCGCACGGACACAGTCAACGGGAAGGGGTTTCCGTTAACTTTTTAATATGTCAACGCGAACAAATGGAGGCAATTTTTATCATCGTCGTCGCGTGCTATGAGAAGTAGCATAGTCCGAGTAGCTGCAGCAACAGCAGCAGCCACATCTCCTCACAGCAAACTCCATAGTCAGTCGCAGCCAGTCGCTGTAGTAAAAGATAGCGGACAATCGACTGACAACGGCGGCGGCGACGACGACAAAAACAACAAGTACTGGCTTGCTGCTAATCGGGTCTTTCCTTCTCTGACCGACCGAACGTGGCCGGACGCCACGAACCGTAGGCGCTTCCGTAGCGCGCCGCAATGAATGCCTCACTAGCGTAACCGTGGTAGCGACGTTCTAGGAAAAGGCTGGTTGGCGCTCAGTCAGGCGCTGGAGAACGCTACCACCTGATGAACGCAGTTTGCAGCTATGAGCAGTACGATGACAACAACAGCAACAACAACAGCAACAGCAACAGTAACAACAACAACGATAAGACGAGACTGGAGAAAGAAGAGCATAGCACTGCCATGAATGAGCAGCTACCGCTGAAACCAGCTATCGCTTGGAAGAAGCCCGGTCGCTAATAGGATATTGCTGGACTTCCATATTCGTTAGCAGGTCGTCGAGCGTTGAGACGGCTCGGCACGCCTCAGTACCGTCCCAGTCGTCCTTATGAAGTTGCGCCGGCCCATGCGGCAGTCGGCCTTCGCCGCCTCCATGGACAATATACGGCTGAACTGGGCGGCTGCAGTGGTTTGCTTCGTCGACAGACGTGCTCGGTTGTTTGTCCGCGAGCGGGCAGCATCGGTCGGTGTTGACAATTCACCATGGCTCCATAATTCTGCTGCTATTCCGCGGAGCATTTCGACATCTGAGCGGAGACTTCGCAAAGGTCGTCTAGATGTTTTTGGTGATTTAAGAACGAGTTTGCTGCTCTCTCTCTCTCTCAGTTCTCGCTCTAACTTTCTACCGCTAACTAGAGTATGACGCGAGTCTACCTGAAATGTCAG